>JARGCV010000085.1:13742500-14342500 GCA_034064705.1 Bothrops alternatus
AAATCTCACATTGCTCCTAGAAGCAGAAGCCGAAAGCACCAGCCTGAAGATGATGAATGAGACTTCGTCAAAACGTCGCCAAGACACTTCAAATTCTACGTGGGAGAAAACCCGACGAACCAAAGACCTACATACAAACACCTGCAAAAACCTCAGAAAACAAATATATATATATATACTCCCCCCGTTCGGACCTGCCACCACAGGTCAAGGCAATAAGCACATAAGAATTTCGGGCCTAGAAGGCATCAACTAATTAAGTCTACAAAATGGCTGCCGCCTGTGAGGCTTTCAAAATGGCGACTGCCAGGAAAACATGCGGTCAAAATGGCGGACGCACCTCCCCGAACTGTTAACAAAATAATTCAAGCCAGAGAATTTCTGAATGAATGAGGAATAAGTTCAGGGCCCAGGAAACCCGTTCCTCCTCCCCTTGAACAGAAAAACTTGCGTTTTGAAGAATACGCTCTATTGAAGTCCAGGAGCCAAACGGTATTTTGGGGAGCCTCGATCTGAAGACCGGAGAGAGTAGTAGAGTGACAGGCAGCTACCCGGTAGAAATAACGGCAGATCGCCGCGATCGCAGTCCCGCGATTCGAACCCGGGCAAAGAAAGGAGGAAAAAGCACTCCCCAAGGGGCTTGAATCCGATCAGGCCGAAAAGGCCGTTTGAGGATGGAATGGGCCCTGCAAGAGCCGAAAAGGCTCTAACCTCAGTGAGGGACAGAGTCCTCAATAGTCCAGCCAAAACAATCAATATCAATTTGGGAAAAAATAAAATGTAATTTGAAGAAAAAAACCAATTAAATATACAAGTAAAAAAAACTTATCTGGGAGTCATTTACTTCTATTCTGCTGAGCCTAAGACTAAGTCAAAACTGGGGAGCCACACCCAGAGGGAGGCGTGACTAAAGCTCTGACTTAGTCTCTCTGAGCAGGAAGGCTGAAATAACCCAATCAGTGGATTCTACATCCACCATGCTAGAGAAGATTGAAAAGCCCTGTTCTAAAGGTTAATAATAATTAGTGCTATTTGAGCAAACAATGGGATGAATTGTTGATAAAAATTGGCAAACCACAGGAAGCTTTGGAGTTGCTTCCAGGTACACAGGGTCCCCCATTCTAGCATGGCTCACATCTTCACGGGATCCATCTCAACCCTGTTATGGTAAACACGGTAGCCAGAATAGTCAATCTCATCCTTGTGGAATAGAGAGGTTTATGTATAACTGAATGGCACAGTTTTTTCACTAGTTTCATATGTTCCTCCAGGGTTTCGGTGTAAATTAAAATATCGTCTAGATCAGCGATTCTCAACCTGTGGGTCTCGACCCCATTTGGGGTCAAACGACCATTTCACGGGGGTCGCCAAAGAAAGCAGTCCGCCATTTTTTCCCCTTTTTCTTAGCTGTGCTACTCCCTCTTATTCTATTGGCTTTTGAAAGCCAATAGAATAGACTCTCTTGAATAGAGTCTAATTCTATTGGATTTCAAAAGCCAATAGGAATTGTCCAGGCTGTCTCCGCCCTGCTGAGCCCGCCAGAAGTCCCAGTCTGCAAACGGTGCTGCAAGTTGTCTGCAGCAAAGGCGAGCTGTCTGGAAGTTTCCACCCCTCCCTACTGAGCAACTATTACAAATGTAAGTAAAAGAGGGCCAGGGGTGGAAGGTGGGAGGCCGGCAGGCACAGGGAGGGTTGCTGGCGTGCGTGGGGCACGGCGAGTGCCTTACCTCCCTTGGTGGCCCAGCTGGTGGTTGGCCTGCGCCGTCGCTGCTGCTTGCCATGGCCGCCCAGAAGCGCCTGGGCCTGCCTGCTGCTGCCCTGAACGGGCGGTGGCCAAGGTAAGGTTAGTGGGGCAGCGGCAGGCGCAGGGAGGGTTGCTGGCGCACATGAGGCCCGGCGGGTGGCTTACCTCCCATGGGCTGGGCCAGCTGGTGGCCCAGCCGGTGGTCGGCCTGAACCGTCACTGCTGCTTGCCATGGCCGCCCAGGAGCACCTGGGCCTGCCTGCCGCTGCCCCAAATGGGCGGTGGCCAAGGTAAGGCTAGCGGGGCAGCAGCGGACGCTGGGAGGGCAGCTTGCGCGCGTGGGGCCGACTCTCAGCTGGCTGTCAGGAGCCGGGCTGTGTGTAGCAGCCCCGCCGGTTCCCCACCGATGTCCGGACTCCGACCCAACTCCCAGCTGACTGTCGGGAGTCGGGCTTTGCTCCTTGGGGCCATGCGGACGTCGGCCGGTTGCTGGCTGCGTCCTCCCCGTCTCCCAGCTCGGCAAGCCCTGGGGCTTGAAACGCACCCCCGACGCCGCCCCGGGCCGACTCAGCCGCATGGGCGGCTGGTCCGAGCCGAGCCAGGTCTGGGCCGCTGCCTCCACGCTGCGCCGGAGCTTCCCCCCGCACTGCCCGGTCCACCTCCCTCACTGTCGGAGGCCGCCTTGGCCCTCTGGCACCCGGCATGGCCCTGGGGCTGGCGGGCAGGAGCGGCTCCTTCCCGGCTTGCCGGGCTCTGGGCCTCAGAAGCGGCCAGGTGTCAGGGAAGAGGACAATGCCCGCATGTGCGTCGGAGACCAGCCGGACAGGCCGGGAGGAGAGAAGCAGCGCATTCCAAGCAGGAGCTGGCGCTCCGGCCGTGCCCCTCTCGTGTGTGATGAGTCGAGGAACGGTTTGGCGGTGAAGGGCTGCGCAGCATGGAAAGGGGCTCCCACGATCCTGCCGCTGCGATGGCGCTCGGGAGGCTGGAGAGGCAGGCAGGTCCCAGGGGGGTGGCTGGGAGAGGGCAAGAGGTGCCGGGATGAGGATGGGGGGCTCCAGACTACCATCCCCAACAGCCCTAAAAAGCATTGTGGGAGAGTGGGGAATGCTGGGAGTTGCAGATCATCACCATCTGGAAAAAAATCCTTCCTTCCTTCCTTCTCCAAAGTGGGAGGTGAAGGGGGCGGGTGTGTGGGAGGGGGTCGACCAGAAGGGAACTAAGTCTGATAACGGCGAAAGTTGAGTGAGGTTTTTCCCCTCACCACTCTCTCTGCCTCCCTTTGTGCAGCAGTGTCTCTGGCTGCTGCCTTCCCAGTCGCCGAGAAAGGGAAAAAAAGCCGTGAGCGAGTTCCCATTTCTGCCTCGTTGCTGAAAGCTTTTTTTTTAACGACCGCTCGTTCAGAACTCCTCGGAGCTTGTTTGCACGAGCTTGTGGCAGATCAGTAAATAAAGGGGTGGAGGACCCAAACTGTCCAAGGCGTTTGCACCCTGAACGTGTGGACGCTGCTTTCATGACTTGCCACCATCACCCCCTCTCTTCCCGCCCTGCTCGGGCAACGTGCTGCTGCTGCTGGCTGAGCTGGGACGCCAAGCCAATCCCCACGCCTTCAGGTTGCCCGGCCATGCTCCGCCCCCAGCAGCCCTAAAAAGCACTGTGGGAGAGTGGGGAATGTTGGGAGTTGCAGTTCATCACCATCTGGAAAAAAATCCTTCCTTCCTTCCATCTATCCATCCATCTCCTTCAATCTCTCCTTCTTTCCTTCCTTCCTTCCCCCTTCAATCTTCCTTCTCCATCTCCTTGCTTTCCCCTTCAATCTTCCTTCCTTCTTTCCTTCCATCTCCAACTCCATCCCTTCCCCTTCAATCTCCCTCTCCTTCCTTCCCCCTTCAATCTCCTTCCGTCTTCATCTCCTTCCTTTCCCCTTCAACCTTCCTTCCTTCCTTTCCTTCCTTCCTTCCTTCCTTCCATCTCCATCCCTTGCCCTTCCCTTCAATCTCTCTCCTTCCTTCCTTCCTTCCCCCTTCAATCTCCTTCCTTCTCCATCTCCTTCCTTCTCCCTTCAATCTCTCTCTCCTTCCTTCCTTCCCCCTTCAATCTCCTTCCTTCTCCATCTCCTTCCTTTCCCCTTCAATCTTCCTTCCTTCTTTCCTTCCTTCCTTCCTTCCTTCCCCCTTCAATCTCCTTCCTTCTCCATCTCCTTCCTTTCCCCTTCAGTCTTCCTTCCTTCCATCTCCATCACGTCCACTTCAATTTTTCTCCTTCCTTCCTTCCTTTCCCCTTCAATCTTCCTTCCTTCCTTCCCCTTCCCTCCCTCCCAACATTTTTGAGCAAGAAAGAGTAAGCTTCTCCAGTGAGCACTGCTATATTGTTTTTGTAATTCATCACTATGCTTTAAAATTATGTTCAATTCGTAACAATGAAAATACACCCTGCATATCAGATATTTACACTGCGATTCCAAACAGTAGCAAAATTACAGTTATGAAGAAGCAACGAAAATAATTTTATGGTTGGGGTCACTACAACATGTGGAACTGTATTAAGGGGTCGTGGCATTAGAAAGGTTGAGAACCACTGGTCTAGATAAACTAGGATCCCTTTGTATAAATGTTCATGTAGGATTTCGTTAATCTCTTGCACAAAAACTGTGGGTGCCCTCAGTAGCCCAAAGGGTAGTACACAAAACTGGAAACATCCTAGCAGGCAAATGAAGGCTGTTCCATTCCCCTCGATACATACTCCGTAATACATCTCTCTTAGGTCTAATTTGGTGAAAATCCTTCCCTTGGTTAGATGGCCAAGTATGTCCTTCATCAGTGGGAAGGGGGAGATGTTTTCAAGGCAGATGGCACTTAGCCCACGGTAATCCATGCATAGGCAGAGGGAACCATCTTTTTTCTCCCCAGAAAATATAGGTACTGCCATATGTGACTTTGCCAGTTGAATGAAACCCTATGGGAGGTTCTTGTCTATAAAGACTCAGAGTTTGTTTAACTGTCTTGGGATCATGGACTACCATTTTGCTTTAAAAAGTTTCTATGGAGCAATCTGTGGCGATGAGTGTGAAGTGTGTCTGAGTCCCTTTCACTGAAAACTTTCTGTAAGTCCCAATACTCTTTGGGGATTCGAGGATCCGCCTTTGTTTGCGCACTGCTGCAGCTCCTTCCCCTTTCACTTTCTTAATGGGCAGCGCATAGAGCTGCGAGGTCAACTTTTCTTTCAGTCCTCCCTCGACTGGTCTCTGCCTGATTTTTAATATTCGCCTCCTCCAATTTATGGAGGGGTTCTACTTTAATAGCCACACTAAGCCCAGCAGTATGGGTCTGTCGATGCCTGGTGCTACTATGAAACTGATGGTTTTTCATGGGGCCCCATCTTCATCTCTACAGGTTCTGTAACAAACATTGCAGGAGCCACTCTTGCTACTGAGCCATCTAGCTGACAAAATGCCACAGAGATTTTTAGTTCCCTGAGCCATATCCCCAGTTTCTCCACTATGCCAGGGCTAACCAGGCACCTGGTGCACAGTGAGTCCAATAATGCAATTAAGTTCTCCATGCGAGCCAAGGATGGTATACTTAATTCAATTGGGATTGTTACGGGTATGATGGGGCGACTTACCAAGGGGTCGTCTGTTCTGCTGTCGCTCTCCATCCCAAGCTTGGGGAACTTGGTGTCAAGCATCAAAGAAACATTATTCTGCTTCAGCCATTATTGTTTCTTAGCTTGCCTACAGACGCAGGGGAGGGAAGATGTTTGGCGTCTCAGTGCATCTGTAAACAATCCAGCCTGGAAACCAAGGTCATCGGAGAACCGTTTGGCTGACAACTGAAGATTTTTCTCATAACAAATGTCTGACACTTAATTGGGAGGATGTGACCTGCTCCATCAGAGGGGAAGAGAGGTTCTATACTTTTAATTTATTGTTCTGGTGCCGTTTTCACCAGACTGGTTTTCTATTGCCCCGATATGTTGTACTCAATAAAGTTTTGCATTAGAGATTGGAATGTCTCAGCTATGCTTACTTCATTGGGATCATCAGTCAGAATCTTGACACTTGGTCTGAGTTCCCTCACCATCACCAGGCGGTGGAGTAAACTCAACAACTTCTACCCCCTTAAGGGCCATCTCTCATGGCTTTGTGAGACCTTTGTTTCCTCACTGCACAGGGCTGGACATTGGTCAGGGTGCTCGGCAATCAGCTGCTCTATGGCCCTCCTTGCCGCAGTGAAAGCAGCTGGTGGAGAGGCAGTGTGGGCTCTGTTCTCTTTTCCCCAGTTTTAGAATTTCTTTCTTTTCCATGGGAAAAGGTCATCACTACTCTCCACTAGCATGGGTGTGGTATCTGGCTAGGTCGATCCCTACTTCATCAGCATCAATAAAGGGTTCGTGGTATGCCCCTAGAGAGACAGGTATAAAAGATCTCGTTGCTCAGGCCATCTTGGAAACACTCAATTAGCATGTCTTGTGGCCAGTTGATCAGCTTGCAGGCCAGACTCCAGAATTCTTGAATGTAGATAGCAACAGGTCACCTGCCCTGCCTTATGAACGTGATTCTTGTCTTGGCTTTTCGGTCAGTGAGGGGGTCTTCGAAATGCTTCCTCAGGGCCGCCATGAATATATTGAAGTTGCATGGGTCATTTTTCCAGAGGGCCACCATCCACTCTTCTGCCTCACCCTCTAACACCATGGTGATAATTCTTACTTTAGCCAGGTCAGTTGGCAGGTCGGCCCCATATTGTTGTATATAATCTACACCTGAGTAAGGAAGAATGCCAGCTGTTCACCCCAGGGCCAATGGTCTGCATTCTCTTTTCCACAGGAGGTCCGCCCAGGCTGATGGCAGTAGCCGTACTGCTCTCAGCTGTTGGACTGGAGTCGGCGACGCAGGTGCTGGCGTCAAAGCTGCTGCAGTCGCTGCTGGTGATGGTGCTGGCCATTCTTAGGCTTCTCAGGTCTGAAGCAGTCAAAAGCATCTGTCAGGAAGTCTATAACTTGCTGAAAGATGAAATCATGGGGGTCTGGCTCACTTCCTGTTGCCCCACACTCTTCTTTGGCTGGTGGTGCTCGTGGTCAGCTCCCTTGGCTTCTCTGGGAAAAAGTTACCCCAGAGGGCTTCTCTTCCTGTTTGTCCATTTTCCTGATACCTATGGACCATAGGAATTTTGACTGGTCCCTCAGGGCTTCTGCCTCCTCTTCCAACTCCAGGTAGACTTCCCTACTCCTGGGTCTTTAGTAAAAATATACCTTTTCTCTTCCAATGGAGTCAAGGGTCTTTCTTTCCTAAGCATGCAAGCTGGGACAGACCTGCAATAACATTCCACCTAGAGACTCACATCTACCATGGTGATGGTGCATAGAATGTCCATCCACAAAAGTGAGCACAAGGAGATGAAGAACTGGGAAGAAACTGCCTCAAGTGTTTTTGCATAAAACATACTTTTTGGGAATTACCGCCAAAAAGGTCAACCTTGGTCTCATCAACCCTAATACATTTTCCCACATGCTTTTATCAGACTTGATGTAGGTTTTTGCAAAATGTAGCCAGACTTGGATGTTTACAGTCCAGATATATGAAGAATACAGAAGATTGTTCTCACATGTAATATATAACGAGTACTTGGAAGAAATTCCTCCAGCTCCTTTTAATATTGCTGTAGGCCTCTTGGCAGCCTCTTGGATCAATTTTCTTCTTGGTTTTTTTTTCATCAACTTTGGAGGGAGATTCAATTCTTGGTAATGCCACGGTTGTGCCATATTTTCTCAATCTGTTGATGACTGTCTTCACTATGATCCATAGTATATCCAATGCCTTGGAAAGTATTTTGTAGCCTTCTCCTGACTGATACCTTCCAACAATGATATCCCTTTGATGCTTTGTAAATTCTCAAGGGTATGGTTTTGCTGCAAGAGGCAACTGAATAAATGTCAGAAAAGTCCTATTAGAACAACTAAATTTTATATAGATTTGATCATAGTCACTTTAATTATATTGACTATTATTTAAGATTGGCTTGAATGTGATTCAATTCAATTCTGAACACAGCTACATGCCTACTTGTAAGAGGGCATTCACTCTTATGCAACCAAGTTGTAAGTTTTTTATTTTTGCCCTTAAAAGATTTCAGTTTGTTGTACAGGTTATACGTTATATTAAAGATGGTAAAAATTCTGAAGTGGTTTATCTTGGTCTGATTTTTAACTTCTCAAAAACCTGACGTTTTAACAGGAGTGTGTAGATATTTTATATCCACTCATTCTATCTAAAACTTTGTCCTAAAATCATGCACTGGTTATATATGTTAATTATGATTATTAACATAGTTTCTTTGCTTGCAAAGTACTATTTATTTTCACTGTTTTGTAAAAAGATTTATCTAATTGGTTACCATCTGTAAACTCCCCCAGAAATTTGGCTAATTGAACAAATTTAATGCCATAGGATTGCCATTAAATTCCTCCTTCTCTTTTTTCTTAACAGAAAGTATCTCTAGTCACACAGCGTAGGGATATCTAGATAACTGTAATAAAAACTGCTATTTTCAACTGAATATATACAATATAGAGCAAGCAACATCTGTTTCAGAGAGCTATTAGTGATACATCTCATTCATAAAAGAAAATACTGTCCAAGCACCCTGCCCAAAATAACCCTTGATCTATAAAATGAATGTTCAAATAAATTTCATGTATATATTTATATTTTAATATTCATTTAAAGTTGTGTTGTAAATTATTATTTTTAAATAAACATTTTAGGAAGACCAAGTATAAGAACTGTGGTAGCTTACAATTCTTTAACCATACCTGTGCACCATAGATATATTTGTCCAGCATCTTGCTTCCTATTGTTTGGCCTCCAATATCCCATACGTGAAGAGTAACGTTTATATTTCCTGAAAAAGGGAAGGAGGAACAAAAAGCTGATGTATAAGGCATAGCTGAGTAACAGAATCAGATATTAAATAATCTTTACAATTCAGTATTGAAACACTATACAATACACCTATATACAATGTGTTAATCACTAATGTATTTGTCCTGTAAAACATAAATAAGATTAGCAACAAGCTTTTTCACTACACACAACACATGGTTGGCTGTAATACATCAAATTTCAAAAAATGCTGAAATTCATTAAGAGGCTTCACTTGTTTTTTAAGCAGCAGTTGTACATAATACACTGTTGAACTGTTTTTACACAGAATGGTAATTTGAAATGCAGATTTACTTGGCTGCCCAGCTAATAGTTTTCTAAGCAATGTGATTAAAATAAAATATTGAAATGCAAAATAATATTTAAAACATTTAAAATGTTATAAAATGAAATTTAAAATTTTACTGGTAATGTTAGCCTAACATATATCTACTCAGAA
This sequence comes from Bothrops alternatus, assembly GCA_034064705.1. Taxonomy (NCBI): domain Eukaryota; kingdom Metazoa; phylum Chordata; class Lepidosauria; order Squamata; family Viperidae; genus Bothrops; species Bothrops alternatus. Next base: position 13,751,621 of record JARGCV010000085.1, read on the forward strand.
GTAAACCCCAGTAAAATCAATGTTACTTACTTCCAAAGAAAAGTACAGTACTGCAGTCTTAGTAACCAAAATTATCAAACACAGGTTGCATCACAGAATTAGTTTATTAGTTTAAAAGATGAGCTACTTAAGAGGCCAAGGCAAATGGCTGTATCTGTATTATGTTCCCAAAGGATGACAAAGATTGGGGGGAGGGGAGGACCTTTTGCATTCTACAGCAAAAGTACCATCACAAAGACAAATCCCTTCTCAGGATCCCTGCTCCCCCCCTCACTGCATCTAATGGCAATCTGAAGAGCAGGGCAAAAGAATCTTCAGGTCCAGCACAATATCCGCAGAAGATAGTTATTCTGTTATGCCCAAATAATTAAGACCATTTAAACTGGGCAAAAAAAAATGGATTAGCAGCTATGTTTAGATTTTTTAAATTTTCAAAGGCATAAAATAAGTGCTCTAAACTGTTAACTACTGTACTTCATCTTAAATATATCCCACCTCTTAAGATGACAATATGATTAAAGGCATAGTAGGCCATAAAAACAAAAAAAAATAACAGCACATAGAGCACATTCATCCTCTGTCAATGGTACAGTGATAAATGCACTGGGGGTTCCAGGAAGGATTCAGCCTGCCTAACAACTCATTAGCTCAGGGCGGATTCCTGACTGGATGGCAATTTACACTCATTCTCAGCCATATCACTTTTTCCTGGACTGTTTTAGAAACAAAAAAGTAAACCCCCAAATAGAAACACATAAAGTAGATGTTGGATACAAGCCTATAAACAAAATACAATATAATTTTGTGAGTTATTATGTCACAAATTATTTTCATTATTTGTTAACAGCCATCCAGCAAATACTCCTTGTGGGTAAAATACTTTCCCTTTTTCTTAGTAATGCACTTTTACCTTGTGGGTAAAATACTTTCCAAAAGGCCTCTGCAGACAAGCACAGAGCTATGGATTGAATCCATAGGCTGTAGAGGCCTTTCCAGGAGGCCTCTGATGGCGAAATGAAGGCGGGGGGGGGGGCACTGCATGCATCAATCCGGAGCTCCATTCTCAGCTGCAGAGGCATTTCCTGACGGCCTCTGATGGTGAAAAGGAGGTCAGGGGCTCGCGTGAGCAGCAGCAAGCAGCTGCAGAAGAAATGGGCCAGCTGGGCGGGGCTGTTGGTGCCGCCACCGCAAGGTGAGACCGTGAGGCCCCAAATTGGAAGCCGATATTTCTCTCCTTTAAACAGCCCACCATACCGCTGATACTATTTAAAATGAAGGCTTATCTAGTCTCCTTTCAAATCTCTCCCATCAGAGTTTTCTGTGAACATGCGAGCTCCCAAGGTTGCTGTCTCTTCCGTATTCTCAACCCTGGGAAAGGGAGAGGGAGAAAGTGGGAGTAAGCCAGCCCCGTTTGGAGAAGATTACTTAATAGCACAGAAACTGGGCTTATTAATGCTTTTGGCACTCTCCCAAGGAGTGAACAAGATAATACACTATTCAAGTTAGAAAACCTAAAAAAATCCTTATTGGTCACAATCGATACAGCTGAACCGCTTATTGATTTTGTTTCCCCTATAATTCAGCCTCTTACTTTTTCTCCAGGGGGCAAGAGTTTGCAAGAATATGAGTTCATGGAAAGAAGAAGCCACGATACACAGGGACCAGTAGAGGCCCCAATAGAGAAGGAGATGCTAGCATCCTTATGTGACTTTCCAATGATACCTTCTGCAACACATCAATCTCGAGAGAGAGGACTCATGTAAGTACCTTCATTTCAAAGCCGAATGGCGCAGGACCTAATAACCCCTTGCTCTACACCTAGAGAAGAGACTCCGGAACGGCAAGCCTTGTTAGCTGGTGCTAAATCTTCTTACCTCAAACAAATTTCCCAGGAGTCTACACAAAATTTTGATGGGGCGCCCCTCCTTTTAGAGAAGGCCAATTTCGTGCGGGACGATACCTCAAGCCATTGCAACAACCCTACAACTTCCCTTTGTATAAATCAAATCTCCTGATGAGCTGCAAAAGATGATCCCCTCTCCATTATAACCTGGAATATAGCGGGGTGGTCTGTGCCATCAAAAGACCAACATTTTTTTGACTATCTATCTCAATTTGACATTCTCTTTTTACAGGAAACCTGGGCCTCTACAGAGATACAGTTAAGATGGTTACCGGGGTAACTCTATCCCAGCAGTTCCAAGTAAGGTGGGTGGGAGGGCTAAAGGGGGCATTGTAACATTAGTGCAGACATGTCAAACACAAGACCCAGGGGCCGGATGCGGCCCGCGAAGTGGTTTCATGTGGCCCACGAAGCCATCTTGGAAACAGTGAGGGAACGGCCCCCGCTGCCTTGGCCCTGGCCCAGGCTGGCCGGGAGCCAATGTACAATTTTGTGGTGGCCATCTATGCTGAAACGCATTCAGTCTTAGCTCCACAAGGCCGTCTGGAAACAGCGAGGAACCAGCACCTGCCGTGTCAGCCCCAGCCCCTGGGTGCATGCTGAGGAGGTGTCACTGTGAGGAATGCAGAAATGCACCATCGCCTGGAAATGGCCAGCAAATGGCCCTCACCTACTTCACATATCCAGCTTGATGGGCTCCGGGGGAGGGGTTTCGACAGGCAGTGGGGCGCTCTCCTCACAGCGCCAAGAGGCTGAGCTGGGTGGCGCAAAACTGATGAGAAGTGCAATGCTGTCTAGCCCCCAGCCTGCCCAGTTTCAGCAGGCAAGGTGCAAAGCTAGTGAGCTTTGCACCGCCCAGCTCAACCTCTCGGCACTGTGAGGAGAGCGCCTCGCTGCCAGCCAAGACCAGACAGGCTGGGGGCTGGGCAGCGTCACGCTTCTTTTCAGATTTGTGCCACCTGGCTCAGGCTCTCGGCGCTGTGAGGACAGCGCCCCACTGCCTGCCGAAACCGAGCAGGCTGGGGGCTGGGCGGCATTGCGCAGGTAACGTTGACTCTCACGCTAGTCATGGCATCCCCTCCCCCAGAGCCCACCAAGCCAGATATGTGAAGTAGGTGAGGGCCATGTGCTGGCCACTTCCAGACAATGGTGCATTTCTTCATTCCTCACGAAGGGTGACACCTCCCCAGCTGCATTTCTTGCCTGTTTTTCTCCGTCCCTCATCTCAAATATTTTCCCACCACTCTGTACTTAGGAAGGAAGAAAGGAAAGAAGGAGAGGGAGGGTCTGAGGGAAATCCTGCCCTGCTGCCCTTTTACCATCCCCTTGCCCCCTCCTCCTGGCCTATACTGGGGGTCTCCCATCCTATTGCTAAGGAAGCTTTGGATACAAAGCCGGGTCTCCTCCTATGGAGAGGGAATGGGCCTCCCTTTGACTTTGCCCTCGTACTCATCATGAGCAACCTGGCTAAGGACAGCAAGCACAGCAGCAGTAGCAGCAGCCTTGAGGAGAAGGTAAGTGCAGCTGGGCACCCCCTTGGGGAAGTGGGGCTGGGATTGGTGCCGCGGGTGCTCGAGGGCCAGGCTGGGCGTTTGACCTCTACTGCCCAGGGCTCCAGGCAGCTGCACCACATCCAGCCGCCCCGCATGGCCTGAGAGGAACGTTGAGGCTCCTCCAGTGGCCCATGCCTTGGCACTTGCCCTGATCCCACCCCCTTCTGCCAGAGATCCTCAGATCTGTCCCACTCCTACCGAGGCCCCCACAGGCACCCTTGACGCGAACGATGTAGAGCTGGTCATGCCCACCTAATAGGCCACATCCATCCATCCATGCCCACCCAGTAGGCCGCACCTACCCTGGCCAAACCCACCCGGACCCCCGAGAACAACCGCAATGCTGATGCAGCCCTCAATGAAATTGAGTTTGACACCCATTCTAGAAGAACAAGGTTAATATTCTTTTATTAATCCAGGGGTGTCAAAACTCAATTTCATTGAGGCCGCATGGCCAGCTCTATATCGTTCGCATCAAGGGTGCCTGTGGGGGCCTAGGCAGGAGTAGGACAGATCTGAGGGTCTCTGGCAGAAGGGGGTGGGACCAGGGCAATTGCCAAGGCATGGTCCACCCAGCTCAGCCTCTCAGCACTGTGAGGAGAGCGCCCCATTGCCTCCCCCGGAGCCCATGTGAAGTAGGTGAGGGCCATTTGCTGGCCACTTCCAGGCGATGGTGCATTTCTTCATTCCTCAAAAAGAGTGACACCTCCCCAGCATGCACCCAGGGGGTGGGGCCAACATGGCAGGTGCTGGTTCCTCGCTGGTTCCAAACGGCCTTGTGGAGCTAAGACTGAATGTGTTTCAGCTTGGATGGCCACCACAAAATTGTACATTGGCTCCCAGCCAGCCTGGGCCAGGGCCAAGGCAGCGGGGGCCGTTTCCTCACTGTTTCCAGGATGGCTTCGCGGGCCACATGAAACCACTTCGCGGGCTGCATCTGGCCCCCAGGCCTTGTGTTTGACATGTCTGTTCTAGAAGTATAAATATTCATAATATTTGTACAGGTATTAGCAAATGAAAAGTCTATCTTATATACAAAATAAACTTTTCATTTGCTAATACCTCTATAAATATTATAAATATTTAAAAAGGTAGTCTTCGACTTACAATAGTTCATTTAGTGACCATTCCATGAGAGCCTCTTCATTCCAATTAATTTCTTGAGCTAGGCGGCGAAAATCTGAGATATATTCCGCTACGCAGCGCGATCCTTGACGTAGCTCTCGTATCCGCCTGGTGGCATTTTGTCTACGAAGGGGGTCAGCAAATTCTCTTTCCATCAGCTGGCAGAATCCTGCATAATTGCGCAGGACAGGATCTTGTCTGTCTATCAGAGGAGATGACCAATCAGCAGCTGGACCAGAGAGCAAACTTAAAATAAAAGCCACTTTAGTCTCATCAAGCTGGAAATCTGCTGGAGTTGAAGCAATGAATGTTCTGCATTGGTTTAAAAAAGCTGGAAATTTACTACGCTCTCCAGTAAACTTATCAGGCAATGCTAAATAACACCTGCTTCTTCTGGGAGGGGGGGCTGGGGCTACTGCAGCTTGCTGAATCTGCTGCTGCAAATTGCCAATTTGCAGCTGGAGACCTTGAACTAGTTGATACAGAGCAGGATTATCAGCTAGAAGCTGCTCCATGACGTCACTGGACTTGCGCAGTACTGAAAGCTCGGACTATGGTTTTGTTTTTTGCTTTTTGGTCACGAGCAATCTGTTGTATCCGGCCCTTCTCAGCTTAGTAAAGTCCACAGGAATATTTCTTTAAGAGTTTTATTTAACACAGTTCAAGAGATTCACTTCAAAGCAAGATGCTGGCAGTTCGTTTGCGGAACGGCCGAGTCTGACTTATTTACATTCAGCTTAAACATGCTCTCCCCCCTTCCAATAACTCACTCTTTATCTCTCAGGTTGTCCAAGACCTCATTAATCTTCCGTAGATTCCAAAAACACCAGAAAACTGAGTTCAAACTAACTCCTCGAGGTATCAGGCTACTACTTGATATTAACGTTGCTCGTGACAAAGAATTAGTCCCTCCTTCACCTTCTAATATAGTTTTCGATACGTCACTTCCCCCATGGCTTCCTTTTTCCACGTAACTGAAACCTCCGCCTATCAAACCTTCGGAATCTCGGATCAAGCCATATATTTTCCTGTTCCAAGTCTGACTCCCCGCTTTGAGATTCTGACCCAGACTGCATGCAAATGTCCTCACTGTCTGTCTAGGCTGCCGGGAGGGGAAAACACCCAGAGGGGCCTGGCTGCTCCTCCTCATCCTCTGACATTTCCCAAGCTGGTCTAGAGACACCCACAACACTATCCCCCCCGCAGGCCCCGTCCCTCGGGTCCGTCGCAGGGGATGGGGTTTGTAGGGAAACGCAGCATGAAAATCCCAAATTAACCCAGCAGCCTCAATATCATGAGCATCTACCCAACAGCAAGCGTCCGGCCCACCCCCGGTCCAAGCAACCAAATATTGGAAGCGGTCGTTGAGCCATCGGGAATCTCGGATGCCGGACACCTCCAACCGGGAAACAGGAACTTGAGCACGGCGAGCTGTCGGGCCCGGATCAGGAGGTCGAAGCGGAGAATCAGGGTTGACAGGAACAAGCAAGGAGCGATGAAACACGGGATGTACACGAAGAGACCTAGGCAAAGTCAAACGATAGGTCACCGGATTGATGACCGTCTCCACAGGAAAAGGACCCAGGAACCGTCGGTCAAGCTTGCGGTGAATTCTCCCTGGAAACAAGTACTTGGTGGAGAGCCAAACCCGATCTCCAACAGCTAACGGCGGCGTGTCGCAATGAGAGCGGTCTGCAACCCTCTTGTAGTCTTCCTTGGCCTTAGTCAAGTGCTGCTTAACCATCTCTTGAACTGACTGGAGCTCGGATAAATAGTCCTCTGCAACGGGAACTGGAGAATCAAGGAGCGTGAGCGGGAAAAATCTGGGATGATAGCCGTAGTTGGCAAAAAACGGAGTGGTCTGAGTGGAAGTGTGCTGAGAGTTGTTGAAAGCGAATTCGGCCACGGAGAGATATTTGGACCAATCGTTCTGTTTGGACCAATCGTTCTGTTGGTCGTTGATGAAACAACGCAAATACTGCTCCAGGATGCCAATCACTTTCTCTGTACCCCCATCAGTCTCTGGGTGATGCGTGGAGGCTAGATTAACTTGGACTTGAAGCGCAGACATGAGTTCTCTCCAGAACTCCGAGGTGAACTGGGTTCCTCGGTCGGACACTATTTTGTCAGGCAAACCGTGTAGCCGGAAGATATGTTGAATGAACAGCTGAGCAGTGACCTTGGCTGTCGGTATTCTTCGGCAAGGAATGAAATGTGCCATCTTGGTCAGCATGTCCACCACTACAAAGACAACGGTGTAGCCGGCAGAAACAGGTAGACAAGTCAAGAAGTCCATGGAAATAGCCCCCCAGGGTCTCTCCGGCGTGGGCAAAGGCTGTAACAATCCCGGAGGGGCTCCTGTGGCATGTTTTGCCTGGCGGCACCGTATACAGGAATTCACATAAGAATGAACATCATGGCGCAGTCTGGGCCACCAAAAAGTCCGAGATACTAAGTGGAGAGTCTTAAAGAGACCAAAATGACCCGCCGCAGGGTTATCATGGCATTGAGTCAGGATGAGACCACGGAGTGGGCCTGCTGGAACATATAACAGGTTACGGAAGCGTAATAGACCCTCGGACAAGGTCCAAGGTGAGTCGGGACCCACCTCTTGCTTCCTCTGTGCCACAAAGTCATCTAGTTGTTGCGCTTCCCGAATCTGTCGTCGTAGATCTACTGGATCGTGCACGGCTGCGATCGATTCGACAGGCAGAATGGTTCGAAGCGGCAAGGGGTCCTTGATCTGTAGATACTCAGGTTTACGGGACAAGGCATCTGCTCTTTTGTTGTACCCTTTCGGAATGTAGGTGACTGTGAAGTTGAATCAAGCGAAGAACAAAGACCAACGGATCTGACGTTGATTCAATTTCCTGGCAGATTGCAGAAATTCCAAGTTTTCATGGTCAGTCCGAACTTCAACTTGGTAGCGGGCTCCTTCCAGGTGGTGTCTCCAGGTCTCAAAAGCAGTCTTGATGGCCAATAGCTCCTTCTCCCAAATGGTATAATGGCGTTCGGAGGGACTCAGTTTCCTGGAGTAATAAGCACACAGGAACAGGGGGCCGCCATCTTGGCGTGTTTGAAGAAGCACGGCCCCTACAGCAACATCTGAGGCGTCGGCCTCCACTACAAAGGGACGACAAGGATCTGGATACTTGAGAATGGGTTCCTGAACAAAAGCCTTTTTGAGGGTTTGAAACGCCTGTTGCTCGGCATCGCCCCACTGGAACTTAATGCCTTTCTGTAACAGTCGAGTAAGGGGCGCAGTCAAGGCAGAAAACCTCGGAATGAATATCCGGTAATAGTTCGCAAATCCCAAAAGTCTTTGGACATCTTTTGCTTTACATGGTGGTTGCCAGGTTTGCAAGGCCTCAACCTTGCCAGGATCCATGGCGATGCCTTGTGGAGAAATCACATGTCCCAGAAACTCAATGGTGGTTTGATAGAATTGACATTTCTCTAACTTGGCGTAAAGGTGATGTTCTCTCAAGCGTTGCAGAACTTGCCGGAGATGCTGGAGATGAGTTGCTCGTGACGGGGAGTAGATCAGGATATCATCGAGGTAAACCACCACGAATTGATCTAATAAATCCCGGAAGATGTCATTCATGAAATGTTGAAAGACGGCCGGAGCATTGATGAGTCCAAAGGGCATGACTGTATACTCAACATGACCATACCTGGTCCCAAACGCGGTCTTCCACTCGTCCCCCTCTCGGATGCGAACCAGGTTGTAAGCACCCCGTAGATCTATCTTGGTGAAGATGGCCGCTGATCGGAGACGGTCCATGAGATCAGGAATCAAAGGCAGAGGGTACCGGTTGCGCACCGTGATGGCATTGAGCTTGCGATAGTCACAGCATAGTCGTAAATCTCCGGTTTTCTTCTTCACGAATAACACAGGCGCTGACAGAGGTGAGGAAGAGGGACGAATGAAACCCCTGGCCAAGTTTTTGTCCACAAAGTCTTTTAATGTGGCCAACTCGCGTTCTGACATGGAGTATAGGCGTCCCCTTGGAAGCTTGGCATTTGGCAGCAAATCAATGGCACAGTCATATGGTCTATGCGGAGGCAATTGGTCTGCCTCTTTCTCACTGAATATATCTGCAAAGTCCGCTAGGTCGGCCGGCAAGGTGATGTCAGGGTGGGATGGTAGCTGGGCTGCGCAAAATTGGCATACGTGGTCTACGCATTGCAAACTGGGAAATGAAACAAAGTTCTGGGACCACACCACACAAGGATCATGGGTTCTCAACCAGGCTAGGCCGAGAACTAAGGGAAAATGAAGTCCCTTGGTAACATATAATTGGATGGCTTCTTCATGTTGTCCTATGACCAGGCGTATGGGCTGGGTCATGAACTTGATCGGTCCAGACAACAACTCACGACCATTGATTGTCTCAACCAACATAGGTGGCTTAACGGAGCACAAAGGTATGGCATGCTGACGAGCGAAAGCTTCATCCATGAAATTAGTGGTGGCTCCAGAATCCAACAAGGCGTGTGCCGGAATGCCCTGGGCATGGTTTCCCAGAAGTATATTGGTTGCTAGGATCAAATGTCTCGGAGGACCAGGGTCTTCGTCTGCGGAACTGGAACTGGGTTTGACGCCTGCCCGACCCAACGTTTCCATTAGGCCGGGCTCTGGCCGTTTCCCGGCAAGGTGGCTTGAAACTGCTGAGTGGGAGGCCGAGCTGGAACAGGAGTAGGACCTGCCGTACCACGTCGTTTCTGGGGGCAGGCCATGACGAAGTGACCCATCTCTCCACAGTACAGGCACAATCCCTCAGCTCTCCGTCTTGCCTTCTCAGCCTCGGTCAAGCGAGATCTGGCTGCACCAAGATCCATGGGCTCATCTCTGGCCATGGGTACAGGACGCCTCTCAGTGTAAGGCGGCAGTGGTTGGAAAATACGTCTGGGTGCCGGGATGGGTGGAGTGATAGGTAGGGTCTGGAATCCTCTGCGTGGTGCAGGAACTGGCTTGGCACTTCCGGTGACTGGAACCATCTGTTTGACCAGGCGGGCATCCGTGGCTTGCGTTTGCGCCTCAATAGCCAAACAATGTTGATATAAGGCATCCAGGGTCGCGGGCATTACAGTATGTCTAAATTCATTCAAGATCTGGGAAGACAGGCCATCTTGAAAGATTTCCATGAGAGCCTCTTCATTCCAATTAATTTCTTGAGCTAGGCGGCGAAAATCTGAGATATATTCCGCTACGCAGCGCGATCCTTGACGTAGCTCTCGTATCCGCCTGGTGGCATTTTGTCTACGAAGGGGGTCAGCAAATTCTCTTTCCATCAGCTGGCAGAATCCTGCATAATTGCGCAGGACAGGATCTTGTCTGTCTATCAGAGGAGATGACCAATCAGCAGCTGGACCAGAGAGCAAACTTAAAATAAAAGCCACTTTAGTCTCATCAAGCTGGAAATCTGCTGGAGTTGAAGCAATGAATGTTCTGCATTGGTTTAAAAAAGCTGGAAATTTACTACGCTCTCCAGTAAACTTATCAGGCAATGCTAAATAACACCTGCTTCTTCTGGGAGGGGGGGCTGGGGCTACTGCAGCTTGCTGAATCTGCTGCTGCAAATTGCCAATTTGCAGCTGGAGACCTTGAACTAGTTGATACAGAGCAGGATTATCAGCTAGAAGCTGCTCCATGACGTCACTGGACTTGCGCAGTACTGAAAGCTCGGACTATGGTTTTGTTTTTTGCTTTTTGGTCACGAGCAATCTGTTGTATCCGGCCCTTCTCAGCTTAGTAAAGTCCACAGGAATATTTCTTTAAGAGTTTTATTTAACACAGTTCAAGAGATTCACTTCAAAGCAAGATGCTGGCAGTTCGTTTGCGGAACGGCCGAGTCTGACTTATTTACATTCAGCTTAAACATGCTCTCCCCCCTTCCAATAACTCACTCTTTATCTCTCAGGTTGTCCAAGACCTCATTAATCTTCCGTAGATTCCAAAAACACCAGAAAACTGAGTTCAAACTAACTCCTCGAGGTATCAGGCTACCACTTGATATTAACGTTGCTCGTGACAAAGAATTAGTCCCTCCTTCACCTTCTAATATAGTTTTCGATACGTCACTTCCCCCATGGCTTCCTTTTTCCACGTAACTGAAACCTCCGCCTATCAAACCTTCGGAATCTCGGATCAAGCCATATATTTTCCTGTTCCAAGTCTGACTCCCCGCTTTGAGATTCTGACCCAGACTGCATGCAAATGTCCTCACTGTCTGTCTCGGCTGCCGGGAGGGGAAAACACCCAGAGGGGCCTGGCTGCTCCTCCTCATCCTCTGACATTTCCCAAGCTGGTCTAGAGACACCCACAACACTAATACAGCCTGTAATAAGAAGTGTTGACTTACCTGAACGTCTTTTCTCTGCATGGGGGGATGGAGAATCCACCTATGGGTTGTCTTAGCCTGCTACCCAATCACAGACTAGGTCCGAAATTTAGCTCCGCCTCCTGGCTTCCTTACCCAGTTTTTGACAGGCGAAGCTCCTCATCAGATCGGACCGTGTAGCTCCATTTCAGTATCCTGTAAGAGAAAACTCCTGCCTAGACCAGTTAGAGGAGGGTGTGGATTCTCCATCCCCCCATGCAGAGAAAAGACGTTCAGGTAAGTCAACGCTTCTTCTCCTGCATGGGTGGATTCCGAATCCACCTATGGGACGTACCCAAGCCCTCATGAGTCCCCCTGGGTGGGGGTCTAGGCTATCTCTTACTGGGACTCTACTATCTGCTGCAGGGCCCTCCTGCCAAACGAGCCCTCTGCTGCGGCAAATTGATCAATCTTGTAATTTTTGACAAAGGAAGACGGAGAGGCCCACGTGGCCGCTCTGCAAATTTCTTCCAGTGGCGCCTGGGTACGCCAGGCTGCCGATGTGGCCGCGCTCCTTGTGGAGTGGGCCGTGATGTTGTTTGGTACCTGCAGTTCCAATGATTCATAGGCCCTAGCTATGCATGCCCTGATCCATCTTCCAATGGTCGAGGAAGATATCTTCAGACCCTTGGACGAAGGATGATAGGACACGAATAATGCCTCTGACCTCCTGAAGGACGCTGTCCTGTTGACATAGTGACGCAGAGCCCTGCGCACGTCCAGTGTATGCCATCTCCTCTCTTCAGGGCGTGTGGGATTAGGACAGAAGTCCGGAAGGACCAGGTCCTGAGACCTGTGAAAACACGTGTTGACCTTAGGAATGAAGGTTGGGTCCAACCGCAGTATCACCCTGCCTTCTGCAAAGGTAATCAGGTCCGGTCGAACCGAGAGGGCTCCCAGCTCCGAGATCCTTCTTGCCGAGGTGATTGCCACTAGAAAGGCCACTTTCAGCGTCAGGAAACGGAGTGAGCTATCCCTCAGGGGTTCGAAAGGAGCCTCAGTTAGCGCCTGTAGGACCTTATGTAGGTCCCAGGACGGGAAGCGGTGCACTACGGGTGGCCTTCTTACGGCCGCCCCCTTTAGAAATGCGCTTACCGCAGGATGTTGTGACAGGGGTCCCCGGTCCTCACAGACCAGTACCGTCTGTAGAGCTGCTACCTGTCTGCGTATGGTGTTGGTTGCTAAACCCCTAACCATGCCATCCCACAAGTACTCTAGAATGTCGGGGATGGTGACGGTTAGAGGACTTAGCCCCTTACTGCTGCACCAGGATGAGAAATTTCTCCAGGTGGCATCGTAGATCCTGTTTGTGGATGGCCGGCGGGCACCCTGGATGACCGAGATGACGTGCTCTGAGAAGGCCTGCCTACTCAGTCCCTCCCGCTCAAGTGCCAAGCGGCTAGTTGTAGCCACTGCGGGTCTGGGTGTTGGAGTTTCCCTTGGCTCAGGTACACCCGGTTCGGGGGGAGTTTCCACACTGGCGAGAGCGACAGATCTACCAAGTCTGCAAACCACGGACGCCTCGGCCAGTACGGAGCAATTAGTATCACCTCCGCTTGTTCTAGTATCAGCTTGCGGATGGTTGCCTGTATTAGAGGTGGAGGAGGGAAGGCGTAAAGTAGCCCCTGAGGCCATCTGCATCTGAGGGCGTCCGTTCCCTCCGCTCCCCGGGTCTGGAACCTGGAAAAGAAACGGTGAGTCTGTGTGTTTGTTGGTGATGCGAATAGGTCCAGGCAGGGCCGTCCGAATCTGTCCGAGATCTCCCTGAACAGTTCCGGGGCCAGCCTCCATTCCGCGTGATCTACCGTGGCTCTGCTGAGGGAGTCTGCCTGATGGTTCGCCTCCCCTGATATGTGTTCCGCCTTTAGTGAGGCTAGGTGCCGTTCTGCCCAAAGACCCAGCCCCTTTGCCTCCTTCATGAGGGCCACTGACCTGGTCCCGCCCTGCTTGTTTACGTGCGCTTTTGCTGTTACGTTGTCCGTCAGGACTAGCACGTGCTTCCCTGTCAGGTGAGCTGAGAATTTGCGCAGGGCCAGGTGGATGGCCCTCAGCTCGAGCCAATTGATCCTGTGACGTAAGTCCCCTGGACTCCACCTCCCCTGGGCTATCTTGTCCAATGAGTGGGCCCCCCACCCGAACAGACTTGCGTCGGTTGTGACTGTGATCCTGTCGGGTTCCCTGAGTGGGGTGCCCCTGCTGAGGGCGCCTGACCTCCACCACCTGAGGGATGCTATGACTTGGGGTGGCACCCTGATTCTCCTGAGCGACGCGCTCTGGTTCTGTCTCTGGTGGGGGAGCAGAAGCCATTGGAGACTTCTGCAGTGGAGCCTTGCCCACGGGACAATTCCCAGGCATGAGATCATTTTTCCCAGGAGCTGAGAGAGTTGTACTATGGTGGCCACTCTTTTTTGAGCCACCAGACGCGCAAGCTTCTGTAAACTCTCCTGACGCTCCGGTGAAAGATATACCATGTCCTGCTCTGAGTCTATGATGGCTCCCAGATGAAGGAGCCTCCTCGATGGAGTGAGCTGACTTTTCTTGTGATTTACTGAGAAGCCATGGGTCTGGAGGGTGTCTATGGTAATCTGGATGTCTGTCAGGGCTGCCTGGTGTGAGCCCGACAGGATCAGGATGTCGTCCAAGTAGCATTGGACCCTTACCGGAATCATGCGTAGATGCGCTCCCAGTGCCGCCAGTACCTTCGTGAACACTCGGGGTGCTGAGGACAGGCCGAATGGTAGGGCCCTGTATTGGTAGTGTCGTCCCCTGTAACAGAATCTGAGAAACCTTCTGTGATCCGGCCTTATCGGGATGTGTAGGTAGGCCTCTGTGAGGTCTATGGATGACAGCATGTCTCCTCTCCGAATGCTGGCCAGGATGGATCTGAGGGACTGCATCTTGAATTTCCTGTATACTACATAGCGGTTGAGACGTTTGAGGTCGAGGATGGCTCTCCAATCCCCAGATGACTTTAGTACCAGGAACAGGATGGAGTAGTATCCCCAGCCCTCCTGTTCCGGAGGAACTGCCTCTATGGCTCTTATGTCCCCCAGGTGTTCTATGGCCTGATCTAGAAGACCCGCCTTGGTCCTGTTGCGTGACAACGGGCACCTTATGAAGTGATATGGTGGAGTGGAGTAAAATTCTATTGCTAGACCCTGGGACACTGTCTCCCTGACCCAGGCGTCCGTTGTGGTCGTCTGCCACGCTTCGCTGAACAGCGTCAGACGACCCCCTATGGGGCTGTCCCGGACGTCATTTGGAGCGTCTGTAAGGACGACCTCCCCCCCTCTAAAGGAGCGTTTGGAAGGTTGACCCCTGCCAGAGGCTGGACGATCCTGGCCGCGCTCCTGCCTGTACGGGAAGGTGCGCGCGTTTCTGGGCCCGTCCCAGGACCGTCCTCCCTGAAAGGGCTGCCTCCATTCTCCACCCCCGTTCTGCCGGGGGCCCTGTCTGCGGAATTCCTGTCCTCCCCTGTCTGACCTCTTCGAGGGATGCGCTAGCACCTTTCTTTTGGTCTTGTCCTCAATCACGTAAGGATCCAGGATCGCACCGAATAGTTTCGATCCTGAATACTTAGCTGTGGCGAGGCGCCATTTGGATTTCAGGTCTGTTTTCCAATTTTTAAGCCATGCTAGTCTCCTAACTGCTACTGTACCTGCGATGTCTCTGGCCGAATATCGTGAGGCATACAGGGTGGCGTCCGCCATGAATTCCGCTGTCATGCGTAGCTTTGTCAGGGTCTGTCGTATGCGTACCTGCTCTGGCGGAACGCTCGCCTGGAGTTCCCGCAGCCACCTGATCGACGCCCTGGAGAAGACAGAAGCAGTAGAAGCGGCCCTAATGGCCCAGGCTGATAAGTGGTGTACTCTGCGGAGAGAGAGTTCTGCCTTCCTCTCCTCTGCCTTCATTGCCTCTGACATGTCTCCTGGGATGGCTGAGGAAGCAAACAGAGATATTAGTGGTTCATCGACCTGTGGCACCTCTATAAGTGATGTCAGTGGGCTACAAACATTAAACATCTTCTTTTCCACACCGCTAGGTGCGGGTATGGCCCCCAAGTTGGCCCACTGGGCCCGTACCGATGACCTGAAAACCTTGGTACAAGGTACCTGTATTACCTCTGACACCGGTGAATACATTAGTGGGTCCTTGGCGTCCTCCTCTTCTGAGGAGGGTGGCCTGACCTCCTTTGTCTTAGCTGGCATGTCGAGCGCCGCACATACTTTTGGCAAGAGGGAATGGAAGAATGTGTGGTCGAATAGACCTGGGGCCTATGCTGTCTGTTGTTCTGTCTCCTCAGTTCCTGACAGCACGGCTCCCTCGTCTTCCCATTCCCCTTGCTCCTCATCTGACGCCTGTGGAGAAAACTCAGACGCGTCAGAGTCATGGAACATTACATTCCCCCCCGGGGGGCGTGTCTCCGTGGCTTGCGAGCCTTTGGAGGGGGAGACTCACTCCTAGACGGTCGGAGATGTTTCAGGGTTTCCTGTAAGAGGGAGTGAAGCTGAGAAAAACACTTACCCGACCTCGTTCTCTTCCTACCTCTGTGCCCAGCCTCCTCCTGGCTGGTTGTGGGTTCAGAGTGTGCTGGTGATGAGGGCACCGATATAGGGGACAGGTCTTCATCCGTTCCTCCCCTGGGGGTCCATTCCCTGGACCCCTGCTCTGCTTCCGAAGGCCCAATGGAGCTGGGAGTCTCCAGGAGTGCCAGGTCTGTTCTCTCTGGTCCTATGGCCCTGCGCTGAGCCTTGGCAAACTCCTTCTCCAAGGCCTGGTGTCTCCTTATGGCCTGATGCTCCGCTGTCTTCGATGGCTCAGTTAGGTGCTTCGTTTTGGCCTTCTTCTTGCCCCCCCCTGTTCCTCCGTTCGGCGTGGCGGCGACGGGGGGGGGGCGCTGAGCCTTGGGCCGGAGTGCCCTCAGCCATGGCCATACTCAAGCTGGGACTATGTCCCGGTAGCTAGGCAGGCGAGGCCGGAGTCGGCAGTGCTTAAGGGAGGCCTTCCCTAGCCTGCGCGACGGTAGCGAGGGGAAGGACGGCGGCTTGCGAATCCTCCACCTCTCTGCTGGACCGTCCTGCTTCCCCCTGTGTTGTCTGGTGCCGGTGCTGGTAGGGCTTCGCACACAGCGCACCTCCGGAATAAAGGGAAACCTCCCTTCCTAACCCTCCGGCCGCAACTGACCGGCTTAGGGTGACAGACCAGCGGTTCCGCTCACTCGTTGTCCGCCGGCAAACAGGCTTCCCTGGGTCTAGGCCTCAGAAGGAAAGAACAAAGGGTGCCCGCACGCCCCCCTTCTTGAAGGGGGTATTTTCGTGCCTTGCGGAGAGCACCAATCGCCAGTCGCGGCCAGCCGGGGACCACCCCCTTTCCAATATGGCGATTCGCGCCAGTGGCTGGGACCTCCCCCTAACCAAGATGGCCGCCGCGCCAATTTTCCGGTCGGAGCTCAGTGCTCCCGACCACGCGGAGCCTCGTTTTAAAGGCTCCGGTCTACCCGCTCCGATTTGAGAGCGGTCTGTCTATTTGCCGCCGGCGGCGGCCTCCTCCCCGTCCCCAGGTCCCCACTTGCATTTGGTAGGGGCGCTCCTTCGCCCTTCTGCGTCGACGATCGAGCCTCGGCTTCCTTCGACGTCTGTGGGGTCCTGGTCGTCTTCTGGAGGCAGTCCGGGAGTCCGGGGATATTTCCCCCCGCGGCTCCCGATCTCCCGAGGCCCCAGGCCTAGGCGGCCTCCTGACGATCCCGGGGCGAGGATGAAGGATCCGAAAGAACCCCGTCGAAAAATCAGGTAACTTTCAGACTAAAAATTCTAAATTTCGTATTTCCAATAGCTAAAGAAAAAAATACTACTAGAGCTAACTAAAAAAATTAAAGTTTACCAGTCCTTTAAACCGAAAAAACCTTTTCTTCCTGGAGCTACCGGGAAGAGCTGTTCTTGGGCTTCAGACTAGGAAAAAACTGGGGAAGGAAGCCAGGAGGCGAAGCTAAATTTCGGACCTAGTCTGTGATTGGGTAGCAGGCTAAGACAACCCATAGGTGGATTCTCCATCCACCCATGCAGGAGAACACATGAGACTGCAAGGAGAATTTTTCTTTTATTTCAGTTTGTTAATGCATTATAAACTACATCAACTACACATTTTTATGCTTGCAAAGTGAACTACAATGGACTTCTTTCCCACTGCCAAATTTTTCAGAAACAAACTTTTAAGAACTTACCAGTCTTTCTGAATTAATTCTTTACATTTTCTTTGTAACACAATAGTTACTTTGCACCATGAAACTGGATATCTTGAATGTTCAAAATTGTATTTTCATGACTGCCTTGGAACCTGAACTTTAGTGGTCTATTAAATACCAGCAATTTCATATAGCCTAGCACAGAGCTTTTCAACCTTTTCACTCATTGTACCACTTTTAGGATATGGCAATCTCCGAGTACCACCAGTTGCCTAGCAAAGTGTCAACAACTTGATGACCCCCCCAAAAAAGGAAAAAAGTGATGAAGTACAGGTAGTCCTCGACTTACAACAGTTCGCTTAGTGACTGTTTGAAGTTACAAGCCACAGCCGAGCAAGACACCTGCCTGCCCACCTCTCCTGTCCGAGGTTTTCTGTTGAGGATTGGCAGTGGGGTATTTGGTTTTTATTCCCCCCCCCCGTCTGCTGGGTGGTTGCAGCAGATTTTGGTCACTTCACATGACCCTGGGACACTGTGACCATCATAAATATGAATCAGTTGCCAAGCATCTGAATGTAAATCACAAGACCCTGGAGATGCTGCAACATTCCAGCTGATCGGCGCTTCTTCTGGACTCGGCAGAAGTGTCAGGATCAGTACAGCTTTCCAGCTGATTGGTGCTTCTTCAGGGCTCAGCAGAAGCACCAGGATCAGCACCAAGCTCCAGCTGGAGCCTGGCGCTGATATTGGTGCTTCCGCTGAGCCCTGACAGCCCTGCAGCTGCAGCCATCTCTCGCTCAGGCTTGTGCGGTGCTGCCGCCAGTTCAGCTCATTCCCCTCCCCTGCTACCACTTTTCTAGAATGGTTGTGCACCACCTGCCAGACATCAATGGACCACAAGTGGTACCCGTAACACTGGTTGAAAATCCCTGGCCTAGCATAAGACACCATTCACATATCAGAACCTAATGCCAATGAAGGAGAATATTTGTAGCTCAGGGTTGAAATGAGGGGTCCTTAGTGCTCTCTGAGCTTGCTTGTTTTCTTGCAGACATTTCATTACCCTAACTAGGTAACATCATCAGTGTTAGTAAGGAAAACCAAAAGACCCAACAACCCCAGAAGAAAAAACAGGAGTCATCTACAACATACAATGTAACAACTGCAACAACCACTATGTAGGACAAACAGGCAGAAAACTGGCAGAATGTAAAGAAGGGAATGTTTTGCAATTGAAGTCCTTGAATATTTTAAGGGAAGAAGGAATAATCCTTACTTGGTTTCAATATTTACAATTGCAGAATAGATGGAAAAAAGATTTGAAGGTGGGTTTATCTCAAATAGATGAAAATTTAATTAAACAAATTAGAGATCAAAGGTTAATGCATATTAAAAGATTGTATAACGCATTGATAGAAATTGATTCGGAAACTGAATTAGTTAAGGATTGCATGATAAAGTGGGGACAAAATTTTGGACAACCAATCATGATGGAAACTTGGGAGAGGATCTGGGTGAAAAATGTAAAATTTACACAAGCGCAACATTTAAGAGAAAACTTTTATAAAATGTTTTATAGGTGGCATTTGGATCCGAAAAAATTATCATGTATGTACCCTAATTTACAACCTAAGTGTTGGAGATGTGAATGTATGGATGCTACTTATTTTCATGTATGGTGGACTTGTAAAAAAATTAAGGCTTTTTGGATAAAAATTTGGTGGATACTTCAAAATATTTTGAAAAAACGTATTGAATTTTTACCTCAGCTGTTTTTATTAGGTATTACAAAAGACTGTACCACCATAGAGATGAACTTGATTTTGAACTTGATTACAGCAGCGAGACTGTTGGTTGGACAATATTGGAAGAAGGCAGAACTACCATCTATCGAGGAATGGATTTTGAAAGTTATAAACTTGGCGGAAATGGCCAAAATATCTGCATATTTGAAAGACTATTCGAATGAAAAATATATGTTAGAATGGAAAAAATGGATAGAGTATATTCAAGGGAAATATCAATCTAAGAAATTGTATTTAGCATATAGTTAAATTTTTCATTAGGATCTATATAATAATTTTGTTTAATGTAGTGGTTTTTTCTTTTCTTTACCCTGTTTTCACTCTGGGAAGTTGAGGGGGTTAAGTTGGGGGGGGAATAATGTATACTCAACTGTAATACTCGTAATATAAAGAAATATTTACTGACAGAAGGGTGGTTGCTCGGGCAGTACCTCTGCACTACATCTGGAGGGGGTTGAGGGAGAGGAGTGAAAGGGAAGGGAAGTAGGTAGGTTGGAGGAGAGGAGGGTTGAGAGGGAAGGGGAGAGGTGTGAGGAAGGGAAGTAGGGACAGGGAGGAAGAAAGAGTGGGATGTGCTGGAGGGGGTGTTGCCGAGCAACACCCATAGATGTGTTGTATTTACAAGAATGTTTGTTGAAAGCTGTAAAAGAATGTATTAAGTTGAGTTCTATTTAACTTGGATTTTTTCTTTTGTTAAAAATTATAAAATCAATAATATATATATATATATATTTAAAAAAAGAAAACTGGCAGAATGCATCCATGAACACCAACTGGCAGTCAAAAGGCATGACAAAAATTCTTTAATTTCGTAAAATATAAGATTTAACCATAGTTTCAACTGGGAAAATATGACAATTCTAGACCAGGCCAAATCCCAAACTGCCTGGGAATTTCTAGAAGCCTGGTACTCTGACAAATCAGCCATCAATAGATACATAGATATTAACAACATCTATAGCAGTGGTTCTCAACCTTGGGGTCGTGACCCCATTTGGGGTCGCGAGACCATTTTGCGGGGGTCGCCGGGCACCGCCGGCCGCCATTTTGTTTTTTTTATTTTTATTTTTTTTAATTTTTTTTAATTATTTTTAAATTTTTTTAATTTTTTTTGGCGCGTGCGCACCGCGCACACTCAGATCCGCCCGTCGCGCCGGAAATTTTTTTTGAAAAAATTTTTAAAAAAATTAAAATAAAATAAAATAAAATAAAATAAAAACAAAATGGCGGACCGCAACGGGCGGATCCATGCATGCGCGGCGCGTGCGACGGGCCGATCCGCACAGGCGCAGATCCGCCAGTCGCGGCCGCCATTTTGTTTTTTTGTTTTTTATTTTTTTAAAACATTTTTTAAATAAAAAATAAAAAAAAACAAAATGGCGGCCCGCGACGGGCGGATGCGCGCATGCATGGCGCGTGCGACGGGCCGATCCACGCATGCGCAGATCGGCCTGTCGCTGCCGCCATTTTTTTTTGTTTTTTTTTATTTTTTTTAAAAAATTAAAAAATTTTGCGCGCGGTCGGGGTCGCGGCGCGCATGGGCGGGGCAAGTGGGGTCTCAACCTCAGAAAGGTTGAGAACCACTGATCTATAGACTATGCAAAAGAGACAATCAACTAGCCTAAAAGAGAAAAAAGACTCCAGCACCTTTCCATCAATAATCAGCACTCAGATAAGCATAGATTAACTCCAAGATCAGCACTCAGATCAGCATAAATTAGCTCCAAGATCAACTTCAGACCAACAATCAAGTAAGCAATACCGCAATCAAGAAACTGCCAAAGAGCCATTAGTAAACAGTCCAACCAAAGAATCCCTAAGACCACCCCCACCCACCCACACAGACAGGCAAGACACCAGAACATAAACTGACATCAAATTTACTAGAACTGATAATGCTACCTAATTAGGGTAGTGAAATGTCTGCAAGAAAACAAGCAAGCTCAGAGAGCACCAAGGATCCCTCAGAATCTAATGTGATCAAAAGGGTCATTTAAGTTCCATTTTTCCTGAATTTACATATTCATGTTCAAAATCAAAGATTTAATCATTTCAAATAGTATTTGCAAAATATAAAATAGTGCAACAATACAGACTTATTT
This sequence comes from Bothrops alternatus, assembly GCA_034064705.1. NCBI lineage: Eukaryota > Metazoa > Chordata > Lepidosauria > Squamata > Viperidae > Bothrops > Bothrops alternatus. Next base: position 13,772,676 of record JARGCV010000085.1, read on the forward strand.
AGCAATGAACCTTGTTAATAGAATCATAGAATCACAGAGCTGGAAGAGACCTTGGAGGTCTTTGAGTCCAACTCCCAGCCCAAGGTAGGAATCCTTATTCCATCAAAGTTTTGTTCACATTCCTGAAATATTACATTACATTTTCTTATGCTCTCTTTCTTATTCCTGTTTTTATATAATGTATATGTTCATCTTACCTGGGAGTGTTATTCTTTTCAAAAAGAAGTCAAGTCCTATGGTTTGCTTGTATTGCTTTCCAAAAGTATCGTGAACAAAACGAGTAGCTAAGGAGGTCTAAAAAGAAAATTATTCTTAATTCAGAAGCAATGAATAAAAAATCTAAATTTAAACTCTATTATTTCTAATACTTTATTTCTTTTACTTACGGTAATATTAAGCAATTTTATAATACTGCAAAAACTTTACTCATCATCACAACTTTTAGGATCACTCAAATATTACTGTAACTAATCAATTAAATACTAACAATAAATAAAAAATGTTGCAATTTGGAATATTATACAAAGAAATTGCCACCTCCTGAAGCTCTGGCTACTCAATTGAAATATACTGAGTAAGTAGAATAAGGAAAACAGAGGAATGCATATCTGTTCTTCTTTTTTTTAAACACTGCTAGTGAAACATAAAAGAAAGCAATGAATGCTGTTACTGAAAAGAGGTTAGATCACTTTCAGCAACAGTATCTCAACAATCCTTCTCACCATTCTTTCTGTTTAAAAAAGGAACTCCCTGAAAACAACATGGAGTTAAATTAAATTTGAACTGTATCTCACCTTCAAGCCAAAAGGTATTTATTTTAGGGTTTTTTAATCTAAAAATCCCACATTTATTATTATAAATTCAAAGCAGCGAACATACCTAATACACTTTATATCTTTCCCCACAATAACAACCCTGTGAGGTAAGTTGGACTGAGAGAGAGGAATTGGGTCCAAGTCACCCATGTCTCTTCCATGCCTTAAGTGGGACTAGAACTCCCAACATAATGGTTTCTAGCCTAGTGCCTTCACTACTAGACTGAACTAGCTCTAGATCAAAGTTCCTAAAATGAAGAATGCATTATCACATATAGCTTTCTATTCCTGCCCTTCATTTAACTAACTGACCTTCAATCACTGTCTTTTCACTGTAGTTTTCTTCGGGCTTTTTGTCTTCAGAGTTTCATCTACCCACAGTAAAATATTTCCAAATAAATCTACTTTGAAGTTGTACTCGGAACATATAACTTGTTTATGTATGTATGTATGCATGCAGAAAAACTCATGTATACCTCACAGAAAAAAATTATCTGATGTATTATTATAAAACCAAATTACATTATCAGTTGGCAGGCCATTATTTCCTGCTGTAATTCCAAATACATTTTTTTCCAATTTGCACATATAGGTACCTAATAATCAAAATGGATGTGAGCTTTACAGGTATTAACATATCCTGAATTGCACCCACGCTAAGAAATATACCATTGGTGACTGCTTTCTCCTCACCTTTTCTACCATTAGAAAAGGAATTCAGACTTTCTTCTTCAGTAAAGTTTTACTTTTGAGTTTTACGAATAAAAAATTCCTTTCTTGGTGGACTTCTACTCAATACTAGGTGGAAGGGCTCAATGATGATGGGATAAGCTAAGGTCTCCCTTGCTAATATGAGCAAATGGGGAGGAGGGCAGGTGGAACACAGCAGATATGAAGAAAGCGAACCAAATCAACAGAGCAAACTTGAAAAGCAGCACTGTATGATCAAGAACATCTCATGGACGCAGCTGAAATAACAACTTTGGATGCCAAATGGTGAGAACCCAGGTCAGAACATACTGGACAGTCACTAAACTTTCACAAGCAGATCTGGAGCTGATGGTGTAAACAGACATCAAGGGTAAAGACACTTATTCATTGAAAGTATCAGTACTGAAAGAATTCCTAGGTTTCCAATCAAAATATGGAAGATAGTATAATAGTTTATAACAGTGTTTCTCAGCCTTGACAATTTTAAGGCATGTGGACTTCAACTCCCAGAATTCTACAGCCAGCTGGCTGTAGAATTCTGGGAGTTGAAGTCCACATGCCTTAAAATTGTCAAGGTTGAGAAACACTGGTCTATAATTTTAAAGGTAGATTTATTTTAACACTGAGAGACAGAATAACAACAAAATAAATCCAGAAAAATGCATTTCAAAAAAGTTATAAATCCTCTCCAAGTCATTAAGGTTTCGAGGCTGACGTTTGACAGCTCGAATCTTCAGCTCTCTCCACAAATTTTCTATGGGATTGTTGTTGTTAGTTGCAAAGTCATGTCCGACCCATCACGACTCCATGGACAACATTCCTCCAGGTCTTCCTATCCTTTACCATCTTCTGGAGTCCATTTAAGCTCACGCCTACTGCTTCAGTGACTCCATCCAGCCACCTCATTCTCTGTCATCCCATTCTTCTATTGCCCTCAATCTTTCCCAGCATTAGGCTCTTCTCCAGTGAGTCCTTCCTTCTCATTAGATGGCCAAAGTACTTGAGTTTTAACTTCAGGATCTGGCCTTCTAAAGAGCAGTCAGGATTGATCTCCTCTAGGACTGACCCATTTGATCGCCTTGCAGTCCAGGGGACTCGCAGGACTCTTCTCCAGCACCATAGTTCAAAGACCTCAATTCTTCGGCGCTCAGCCTTTCTTATGGTCCAACTTTCACAGCCATACCTTGCAACTGGGAAAACCATGCCCTTGACTATATGTACTTTTGTTGGCAGGGTGATGTCTCTGCTTTTTAGTATGCTGTCTAGATTTGCCATAGCTTTCCTCCCCAGGAGAAAGCGTCTTTTAATTTCTTGGATGCAGTCCCCATCTGTGGTGATCTTGGAGCACAGGAAGATAAAATCTGTCACTACCTCCATTTCTTCCCCATCTATTTGCCAGGAATTGAGAGGGCCGGATGCCATGATCTTGTTTTTTTAATGTTGAGTTTCAAGCCAACTTTTGCACTTATTTTGCTTAGTAATACAAGTTAAGCCCTACTCTCCTGTTTTTCCAGCCATTGATAAAATAAGTTCCATGTTGGAAAATATTCTGTATCTTCTTTTTCTTTAATTCTCAATGTAAGTCTGTCCATTTCAGCACAGTCTAGTATTTTCTTGATTATCTCTTCGGTTTTCCAGTTGATGTCATGGTGGAACAGGCATGGGAAAGTGGAGCTCCGCTTTCCACTGCTGATTTCATCCTGCCAGGGATCCTAAGGGGCCAAAAGTCACCCTGGAGAGGCAGCAATAAAGGAGGGAATCCTTGTCAATCATGGGCAGACATGAAAGGAAGAAGAGGATTTCCGCCCCACCCCACCAGAAAAATTAAAGTGGCAGCAAAAACTTTCAGGGGGACTGGAATAGAGAATATAGAATTGTGGTGGTGAACCTATGGCACACGTGCCACAGGTGGCATGCAGAACCCTCTCTGGGCATGCGCGCCGTCACCCCAGTCCTAGGCCTCCGCCGCCGTGTGCAAAAAAAAAGTTCTATCAATCAATTTTAACTTCTCACGGGGAAAAAAGATCTCACAAAGTTGGAATTGCTTGATTGAACTTTATATTCAGTCCCACACAGCGGCTGAGGAAGTGATGTGTTGGAGCTAGAAAAAAGGTGCCGTGGGGGGTGGGGGGAGCGGCGGAAGCAGGGCGCTCCATGCACGGGGCGGAGGGCCTGTTGCTTCCCTCCCCCTGCCAGACATCTGCCGAAGCCACGCAGAGTAAGTTTGCCGCCCCCGCCCCCATCCCCGCCCAGATACTCTCACCTCCCCCAAGCATTTTTTTTACTAACCTGCCTTTCAGCTGCATTCTGTTTCTCCATTCACTTCTCAGATCTCGCAAAAAGTTAGAAAGTCTCACGGAACTGTTTTTTGTCCCACAAACACGTGGCGAAGGTTGAAAAATAGACGGACAACCGGAACGCAGCTGAAAAGCAGGTTAGTAAAAAAACGTTTGGGTGAGGTGAGGGCATCTGGGCGGGGGCAGGGCAGCAACCTTACCCTGCATGGTGGCAGGAGGGTTAACGGCGGGTGCAGGGGGCTCAGGAGGCGCTGCGCAAAGTAGGCGGATGGGAGGCCAGGCAGATTGCGGGTGCCACTCACCTCATCCATACTGCCGACGTCGCCATCACTACTGCTTTGGTCAAAGCGACCCAGCCATCGCTGCTGCCATTGTGGCACCACCCGGTTCTGCCGCTGCCATGCCGCTGCCATACTGCTGCCCTGCTCTGGCTGTGAGCAGTGCCTCTGCCCTGCGTGGCTGTCCCACTCATACCCACAATTGGCATCTGCGCCACCAGCGGCACCCCACAGTCCCGCCTAGCTCCACTCTGGCCCTGGGCAGCGCCTCTGCCCTTCGCGGATGTCTCCTGCCCAATGTCGCTGTCATAAGGCCGTGGAACAAGCTGGGTGGAGGTAAGGAACCGGGTCAGGACAGCAGGAGAAAGGCGCTCTGCAAGGGTTGGGTCTGATGCATGTGGGGCTGCTGCCTCGCTTTCCGTTCCCTGCCAGGGCTGGACTGGGCATGGAGTTTCCATGTTGCTTCCTCCCCTGCGGACATCAGGAACACCCACACCGCCTACCCCTCATCCCGAGGCAGCTGCCATCCCGCGCTCTCCAGCCCGTCACCAGCCAGCTGGGTGCAGCGAGCTCGGGTCTCGGGCAGATGGAAGCTGGAGGAGAGTGAGAGCCACAGCTAACCAGCTCCTCCACCTGAGGATGAATGCGGGGAGAGGTGCCACCCAGCTCATTAAGCTGCGGTCTGCCCACAGGAGGAGGAGGAGGATGGAGGAGGGCTGGTCAGGGACAGGGGCAGCGCTGCCCATGGGAGGAATTTGATGAGCCCCAGCCTGGAAGGGGGCAGAGAGGCCGAGGGAGCCCGAAGGGAGGCATCCCAGCATGCCCAGCTGGCCAGCAACAGACTGGAGAGCGCCAGACCACGGCAGCTGCCCTGCTCCCGATGTCCGCGGGGGAAGAAGCAGCAAGGAGTCTCCACGCCCAGCCCAGTTCAGCCTAGCCCCAGCACGGCAAGCAAGGCAGCAGCCCTACGTGCGTCCCCTGTCAGGCAAGCGGAGCCAAGGCATCTGCGGCAGAAGAGCGCAGGTGGGTAGCGGAAGGCACGAGGAGCCCCAATCCCAGGACAGCCCCTCCCCACTCTCCTCCCCCCTTTGGAAGAGCTGTGGGGCTCAGCAGCCTCCCCCCATGTCCCCCCACCCCCTGCAGGGAAGAAAACCATCGTGAGACACTCTTCTATTTTAACTTTTTTTCTTGTCTTTTTGGAGTTTTCATCCTGCTTTCGTGAGACGGCAGCGTTTGGGAGGGGGTATAGCTGCCCCCTTCCCCTCAAGCCATCAGCTGAGCAAGACACTTTCCTACCTACTGCCCCACCCACCAGAGACCCCCTGAATCTCCCCCAACACTGCCCGGCCCCCTCACCAACATCAAACTGGCCACGCCCATCCTGGCCACACCCACCGAGTCTGCCATGACAACTGTAGCCACACTCACCCAGAGGGCCATGCCCACCTGGCATCCGGTGATACATAAGTGGGTTTTGGGTTGCAGTTTGGGCACTCGGTCTCTAAAAGTTTTGCCACCCAATATAGAATGTTGAATCGGAATTAACATAAAGATATAATTTTGGCAAACTTGAACAATTTTGAGAATTGCTAAGTTGTGCTTAAAAAACTTTTGATTTCAGTGTTTGAAGATGGAAACTACCAGTTATCTGGGAGAAAGTGACATCTAATGGTGGAAAGGAGATAAAACACTAAAGCTTGTTCGGTCTTGGTGATGCTTGGCACAGAGCCTGGACACAAATAGCTAGCTTGTCTGGTGCCCTTGGAAACTTTTAGAACTGCAACAAACAGCTGGAGATAGAGGAAAAACAGCGCTTTGTGTTGTTTCTTGTTACTGACTGCGCTAAAGCCTACCAATCACCTTGGATTACAAATATCGATTGATTTAAGACTTTAAGAAGCATCCAAAGACAGAGGATAATATGGGTTTTTGCTACTTTTGATCTGATGGGATTTATGACTGGTTTAAAGCCTGCCAGCCACTTTGGATTATAAACATCGGATGATCTACAGCAGCGGTTCTCAACCTATGGGTCGCGACCCCATTTGGGGTCGAATAACGTTTCGCGGGGGTCGCCGGACACTGCAGTCCGCTATTTTGTTTTTGTTTTTGTTTTGTTTTTTTTTTGGTTTTTTTTGGCGCGCGCGCCGCACATGCACAGATCGGGCCATCGCGCGCGCGCTGCGCATGCGCGGATCGGGCCGTCGCGATCCGCCATTTTGGGGTTTTTTATTTTTTTTATTTTTATTTTTTTGTGTGTTTTTTTCGTCGTGCGCGCGCCGCACATGCGCGGATCGGCCCGTTGCGGTCCGCCATTTTTTTTGTTTTTTTTATTTTTTTATTTGTTTTTTGTTTTTTTTTCATCGCGCGTGCGCCGCGCACGCGCGGATCGGCCCGTCACACGCGCGCGCACCCGGGTCGGGGTTGCGGCGCGCATGGGCGGTGCAAGTGGGCTCTCAACCTGAAAAAGGTTGAGAACCACTGATCTACAATTTTTGGATTTTGGCCACAAGAGCTGTAGCAGATTTTGTAATCTCTCCTCCAGATTTGGTATTGACAGAGTTGGATTACAAAACTCCCATTTCCATGGCACATATGTTGAACTCACAGGATTATAAAGGCTATATACAAGGACTACGGTCTATTTTCAATGCCCTGGCTGAGAGAAGGAGTCTTTGGGGGCTGCCATTCAATTACAGCTTTCACTTTGGCTGGGTCCATTTCAATGTCTTCGTTGGAAATAATATAGCCAAGATAATCTTATCGGGTCTGGTGAAATTCACATTTTGACAGTTTAACATAAAGCTTGGCATTCAATAGTTTAACACTTCTCTCACCAGCTTTATATGATCAGTCATATTCGTGCTATATATCAGGATTTCATCAACATACACCAGAACCTCTTTGTATAAATGATCATGTAGGACCTCATTAATCAACTGCATGAATACGACTGGGGCCCCCCGTAGTCCAAATGGCATGACTTTGAACTGATAACTCCCCATGGGGCAATTGAAGGCAGTTTTCCACTCGTCTCCTTCCTTTATTCTCACCTGATAATATGCCTCTCTCAGTTCTAATTTAGTGAAGACACTCCCCTTAGCCAGGTGGTTTAGTAAGTCCATGAGGGAGAGGGGGTATTTATTTTCCACACTCACCACGTTCAGATCTTTATAATCAATGCAGAGAGGAAGAGACCCATCTTTTTTTTCTTTAAACAACACAGGGGCTCCCATAGCAGACTTAGCCCGTTCAATGAATCCCCTCACTAGATTTTTATCCACGTATCACTGCATCTCCTTAATTTCGAGGGGGGACATAGCGTACATTCTTGGTCATGGGAGTTTGGCTCCCAGCTACAGTTTGATAGAGCAATCATTGGGTCGGTGAGGAGACAGGGCATCGCATTCTTTCTCAGTAAATACCTCCGCTAGATCCCGGTACTCGCTGGGGATGAGTGGCTCGCCTGGTGGCGGAGAGGCAGCCATGTGCGCTCGCTCATTAGGTGGCCTAAAGTTTTCTGTAACATCGGTTGAATTAATGGGGGGTTTAGGCCCTATAGGTAGCCTCACAGTTCTCATTCCTTTCTCCCACCAGATAAATGGCTTCCATTTGTCCAACCAGGCTAATCCTAGGATCACAGCCTCAGTCATTTTTGGAGCCACCAGGAAGCGAATAAACTCCCAGTGCTCACATATTTCTAGGCGTAGGAGCTCAGTTAATTGCGTCACTAAAGTCCCTCCAATCAGGGAGCCATTGGCTTGCTCAAACCTCACGGCTTTGGAGAGCAGTTTTGCTCATATGCCCATTTTTATGGCAAATGGCAAGCTAATGATGCATCGGGAGCATCCAGAATCAACTAGCACTTTTAAATCCACCTGTGCCCCTGACTTAGGGATTATGAGTTTGGCAGGTAGTGAGAAAAGTGGGAAATGTTGGCTCACCATCGGGTCATTCTCTCCTTTGTCATCATTGTCAAAAGAGGGTAGAGCATCCTCCTGTATGGGAGATGTGATTTGGGTAACGGATTCCTGTGTGATCTGGTTGGATTTCTCTCTCGTTGGTTGCTGAGCAGATTTCTTTCTCACTGCTGGTCCCGGTCTACTCTGCTGTTGGGGGGAGGGGACTGGGCAATTCTCTGCTTGATGTCCCTGCTGTCCGCATCGGAAGCACTTGATCCGTGGGCCTGCAGGTGGCTTGGTCTTTCAGCAGTCGCAGCAGTTTGAGGTTTTCAGGGTGGTGTTTGCCCTTTGGGTTGCTCTGGCCTCTGCTCAGCTTCAGGTGGGGGAGGTTTCTTGTAGCGGGTGAGCTGAACATCTAGTTTTACCGCTGGCTGGTACCACTCTTGCAGTTGATCAGGTACTGCTCGATAGATGCATGCCTGAGAGAGGTGATCGTCCAACCCTTCTTTGAAGTGGTGGACTAGGGACTGCTCAGGCCACCTCTCTATGTGATTGGCTATCTTGCAAAACTCTCATACGTACTCCAGAGCAGACCTGCCACCCTATTTTATCTTGTGGATTTGTTCTTCTGCTTTGAGGGCAATGGATGGGTCCTCAAACCTTATTCTCAGTCCTAGGAGGAAGTGGCGGGTGTCCTCCAATTCGGAGGCTTGCTCGGATGCCTCTCCCTCTAAGCTGGATGCAATCACATCGACCATAGCAGCTAGGTCCAGGTAGAGATAGGTACAAATGAGAGCGCACTTGGTTGAGAAAAAAAAATCAGCTTATCTGGGTCCCCATCGAAAGTTGTTCTGAAAGATGGAGCAATCAATGGCTGCTGATTCAATAGTTGTTGGGGGCCCCACTGTGGCTGTTGCACCCCCAGTTGTTGCTGGGGCCCCCAACCTGGCTGCTGCTGCATTCCCAGGAGGTGGCACATTCGGGGGCTGTTGCTATTCCACTGCTGTTGGTCTGCCGGGAGCTGTGTCATCCTCAACTGCTGTAGGGCCCCCTGTGGCCTCGGAGGGGGTTCTTGCTGGATCTCCATCATCTGTGGGCCCCTCAGTGGTTGCTGTACATTAGGGGGCAGCAACCATCCCCCTTGCTGCGGCCGTTCTCCCATCGGTTGCTGGTCTTCTGGCCTCTGCATTACCCCCAGTTGTTGCAAGGCCTCTATTAGCTGCTGCAGGTTCAGAGATTGCTGATCTCCCACCTGCAGGGGCTGCCATATTCCCCATTGCTTCAGGGGGGCCAGATTGGGTGATCGATATGCACACTGGTCTGAGGCATGGTTGTCCTGGCAACTGCCCAGGCCCTCACATCGTCGGTGGCAGTCAGGGCTTCTAAAGGGGCGGGGACTGGAGCTGTCTCTCTCTGTGGGGCTGGAGGCCCTGGTAGGGGGCTTCAGGGACAGGAAGGCTGCATGAGCTGCGAAGGAGGGGCTGGGTGTTCCTCTTGGCAGGAGTTGAAGGCTCCCCCATCGATCATCCTGATCGCTGGCATGTGGAGAACGGGAAGGTTGCTCTCCGCTTCTCATTTCTAGCCCCTCAATTTTTCCACCAGCTTCTCTACTGACTGACTACTAGCTGCAGACAGGTATTTCCACTCACCCGAGTCCTCAGTGGCAGACGACCTGGTAGCTCTCCCCAGCTGGGAAGCTTGAAAAAGTTCTTTCTCCACCAGCGCGCTGGCTGTCGCTCCCCCCCCCCCCGGGGTAGCAGCTGCTGCCGGGATACTGGCTTCAGGCATTTTCTCTTTGTCCATGATGAAATCTTCCCTAAATCTTTGTCAGCTTATCCCTCAATTCTAGGGACAGCGACTGTGGCTGGGGACCCCTAGATAGTTAGGAAAGTTGGAGATTTTGGCTTAATGTCATGGTTCCGACAGATGAAACTCTTCAAAGAACTTTGAGGCATTGTTTACCTTAAAGAATCTTTATTCGAGCAGCACAGCATCAGCATATACATAAGCGAAGCCAAAATCTGGATTCACCTCCCCTTAGCATAGTATCAAACACAATTCCCTCCTCTAATTAACAGTCATAAATCACATTCTCCAATTAGTTTGAAATGCAGGCTTTCCCTCCTTTACTCCAACCCGCCACTTCTTATCATCTCTTATTTCAAAAGACTTAAGTTCACACACTATTACAATATTGTTATGTCTGACTAACTCCAATCATATTCCTCCTCCTCCCCCAGTATTATCTAATTCTAGGAGTAAAGCATAAGAAAGAAAAAGGCTGCATCTCCATATGTTGTCAAAGCAAAAACATCCAATGTTAGCAATGTTGACAACAGGCCTGTACATGTGCTTTCTTGAGCAGGGCGACCTTGCGGGTGCTGCAGCATTTCAGTCCTTCACTGCATAGTGTGTAACCAATTGTTTTCTTGGTGACTATGGTCCCAGTTGCCTTGAGATCATTGACAAGATCCTCCCGTGTAGTTCTGGGCTGATTCCTCACCGTTCTCATGATCACTGAAATTCCACGAGATGAGATCTTGCATGGAGACCCAGACCGAGGGAGATTGACAGTTATTTTGTGTTTATTCCATTTGCGAATAATCGCACTAACTGTTGTCACCTTCTAACCAAGCTGCTTGGCGATGGTCTTGTAGCCCATTCCAGCCTTGTGTAGGTCTGCAGTCTTGTCCTTGACATCTTGGACAGCTCTTTTGTCTTGGCCATGGTGGAATTTGGAATTTGATTGATTGCTTCTGTGGACAGGTGTCTTTTATAGAAGTAACAAGCTGAGATTAGGAGCACTCCCTTTAAGAGAGTGCTCCTAATCTCAGCTCATTACCTGTATAAAAAACACCTAGCAGCCAGAAATCTTGCTGAGTGATAGGGGTTCAAATACTTATTTCACTCATTAAAATGCAAATCAATTTATCTTTTTTGAAATGTGTTTTCCTGGATTTTTTTGTTGTTATTCTGTCTCTCACTGTAAAAATAAACCTACTGTTAAAATTATAGACTGATCATTTCTTTGTCAGTGGGCAAATGTACAAAATCAGTAGGGGATCAAATAATTTTTTCCCTCACTGTATATATAAATAAATAGAAAAGAAAAGAGCTTGTTATTTTAGAAACTCATCATTCCCAAATGAAATAAAAAGACCAGTTAGAAGTTTTTTCTTACAGATCCATTTCTTTTAATCTTGATTATAAATTATTTATTAAACTATTTTATAATTTATATAATTACATATTTAAATTATATCATTTATAATTTAAGCCAATCGTATTAGTTGTAGGAAAATATATTCATCCTTATCAATCAGGTTTTACTCCAAAAAGAAATATCTAGTCCTATCAGAAAATTGCTAAGTATTATTCATTTTTTATAAAACCAACATTATCTTCCTTATCAATATGCTCATTAGATATATTTTAAGCTTCTGATTGTGTAGACAGACTATTTTCTTTATTGAAAAAATGTGGGCTTGTAGCGGAGAGAGGGGGCAAAGCATGGGGAAAGTTTTGAGACATGCATCCTGGAGCTGCTGTCTTCACATGCATGGGCTTTACTCAAAGCCTAGCAAGACTCAGCAGAGGCCTGCAGTATCCTGATTGCTAACTGATCAGTGCAGAGGTCTAACCCACAAGCATGGCAAAAATGCCACCAGTGGATGAATCACTAAGCTGTCTCCCTGATGTTTCAAAGCATCAGGGCTTCTCACAGCCAAGTGCATAGGTTGTTTGGAAGCCTCTCTACCATGGTATGGGCCTAATCTAGTTGGGCTCTTCCCCTTTGCTGGGTGTTTTTGGCTTTCCAAAGCTTTTTATTATTTATCTGCCTCCCTTTTGGACCCAGGTGGGTGGCAGGCCTCCCTGAGTCTCCCCCATCCAAGACACCCTGTGTTCCATTTAATAACTGCATCAAAAAGAGTAGGGATGAGATATAGTTAAGCAAGGCCATTTTGCTTAACAACCATCACAACTTGCAACCATAATGGACAGGTTCCATTACAGTCGTAGGCCAAGGACTACCTATAGTCAATGACTAATTGAAACATTTAATGATAAAATTTAACTGGTATCTCAGATTCTAAAAATTTAGTTGGCAATTCAGGCATTGGGTTGAAATCTTGCCCTGTGGCAACTTGAAAAGGCATAAAACCAGTGCTTGTGTGTACAATGCTGTTATAAGCCACTTCAGCAAGTGACAAGAGGTCACTCCAGTTGTCTTGTTGGTAGTTAATAAAGCACCTTTGGTATTGTTCTAGAACTGAGTTCGTTTGTTCTGTCCCACGATTTGTTTGCGGATGGTGATTAGAACTCAGGCCCTGATCTGTCCCCAAAAGGTCCAAAAATGCCCTCCAAAACTTTGAAGTGAATTGGACCCCTCTATCAAAAATTATGCAACATGGGGCCCCATGCAAGCAATATACATGATGGAGGAACAGTTTTGCCAGAGCTTTGGCGATGGGGATCTTCTGGCATGGAATGAAGTAGACCTGTTTTGAAAACAAATCAGTCACTACCCAAATGACCATATTTCCCATGTTTTCTGGCAGTTCTACTACAAAATCCATAGAAATCTGTCTCCAAGATGCTGAAGGCTCTGCCACTCGTTGCAGGAGGCCAAGCATTTTTCCTTGCCTCCATTTGGCTGCTGCGCAGGTTGGACAATTAGACACATAGCTTTCAATGTCCTTTTTAAGGGAAGGTCACCAAAATTGTCTTTAAGAGATATAGGGCTTTTACAAACCCAAAGTGTCCTGCCAATTTCAAATCATGGCAGGTTTGCATAGTTTTTAGTCTCTGACTGGCTGGGACACACAATTTCCCTTCTACCCAGGCCAGCCCTTCCTGTACTGAGCAAATATTCTTGTGGTTAAGGAACCACTCATCTTTCTCTAGGGCTTTTTGAAGACCAGGGTAGTAGTGTTGTCTAGAGGCTATCCCCCATTTTGCTTGCACTCTCGTGGTTACTCGGGCCACTAATTACCGTGCTGGGAGCAAAGGTTTGATCACTTCCGGGTTTTCACTATTACATTGTGGCAGCAGCAACAGGACACTGGCTAGGAAACTTTTCCCCCCCCCCCCAATAAATAGGGTGAAATTAAAATGCTGAAAGTGTTGTGCCCACCGTGCCTTCCTTGGAGTTTTCAGAGCTTCTAAGATTTTGTGCTCAGTTCAGACCTGAAAAGGGATTTTACTCCCTTCCGTGAAATGTCGCCAGGTGAGGAGGGCCCTCCTAACTGCATAGGCCACTTTTTCCCACATTGCCCAGCATTGCTCAGTTTCTGTCAGTTTTTTCAATGTGTAATTACAGGGCTGTAATTGGCCCTCCTCATTTGCCTGGAGCAGTATGGCTCCAAAAGCTACATCACTGGCATCAGCCTCAATAAAAAAAGGCTTTTCAGAGTCTGGATGCTATAGCATTGGTTCAACGGAAAAAAGTCTTTTTAACTTTTTGAATGTGGCTTGGCATTCCAAAGTCTATTTAGTGGCTGGCTAAGTTTCGGTTTGTCCACCCCTTTTGTTCTCAGCAAATTAGTGATGGGGAAGGCAATTTGTGCAAGGGATGGGATGAATTGCCTGTTAAAATTTGCAAAACCCAGGAAACTCTGCAGCTGTTTTCTGGTATGAGCAGGTGCTCACTCTAATACAGCCCACACTTTCTCCGGGTCCATCTCCACCCCCTCGTAGATGAAGTAGTCAATTTTTTCTTTATGGAATTAGTACTTTGAAAGCTTAGCAGAGAAGAGTTTATTCAGAACCACTCTGATCAATTTCACGTATTCCACTTTTGTTTCAGTGTAAATTAATATATCTTCAAGATACACCAAAACCCCTTTGTACAGGTGCTCATGGAGCACTTCATTTATCAGCTGCATGAACACAACAGGAGCTCCTTATAATCCAAAAGGGAGCACTTTGAACTGGAAGCACCCCAGAGGACAGTTAAAAGCAATTTTCCATTCATCCCTCTCCTTAATTCTGACTTGGTAATACGCTTCCCTTAAGTCCAGTTTAGAAAATTTTCTGCCTTTTGGAAGGTGGGCCAGCATATCTTTCATGAGTGGAAGGGGGTATACATTTTCCATGCACACTGTGTTAAGACCCTCTGTAATCAATGCAGAATCGAAGGGACCCATCTTTCTTCTCCCAGAGCAGAACTGGGGTGGCCACCCTGGGTCAGGCTGGTTGCATGAAGCCTTAGGCCAAGTTTTTGTCTCTAAACGTGCATAGTTCAGCTAACTCTCTTGGAGTCATAGAATACAGTTTTGGTTTTGGCAACTTGGTTCCAGGGACAATTTTGATAGCATAATCTTTGGGTCAATGGGGAGGGAGTTTGTCTGAATCTCTCTCACTAAACACATTGACTAAATCATGGTATTCTCGGGGTATGCTCTGCAGCAATTTGCTTTTTGAGGCAGCTGCCACCTCTCTACAGGGTTCCTTCCTTGCCTTGCAGCTGTCGTTGCATTAAACTTGCTCCCTCTTTGGGAACTTCAGGAGTCCCATCCTCCAATCCACCCGTGGGTTCCATTTTCTGAGCCAAGCTGCTATAAAGGTTGGAGTCTCAGAGTGACTTCCCATGGCTAGGCCCAGGGGTGAAGGTGGCGAAGGTGGCTGGGACTCCCCCTGCAACTGACCTGTCTAGTTGACAGAAAGCTATCGGGTTCTTTAACCTCCTCAGGCGGACCCCTGGTTTTCCTACCAAGGTTGGGCTTATCAAGCATCTGATACACCCCGAATCTAGCAATGCTTTTAGGGCCACTTTCCTTTCCATGCCTGTAATTAACAATTTTATGGGCATGGTTACTGGCATGATCGGCCCACTTACCAGGGAGTCATCATTGTAGTCGTTGTTGGAGGATCCCGGGTCTTCCTCTGATGGGGTCGGAGTTCCCTCTCCTGATTTGGAAGAGGGATGGAACTCTACAACCTCAGCACTCTTTAGGACCGTGTCCTTGGTGTGCTGCATGGGCTTTGTCTGCTTTTCTCCTGGCAGCTGGTCTCTTTTCTTTGCTGGGGTCTTCATCCGGCACTCCGCTGCCCAGTGACCCTCTTTTCCACATTTGAAGCAGGCAATTGAGTGGGGCTTGGGGCTTCCCTCGTCTTCTCGAGTGAAGACCATTTCCATACTCTGCTGGATCGGTACTCGCTCTGTGCCTGGTTGATCTCTGCTTCTTCGACCATGATGCACCAGTCATGGAGGCAAGCAGGGACCCCTCTGATGATGCAGGCATGGTACAGATCATCGTTCAGCCCGTCCTTAAAACAGCTCACCAGGATGTCTCCATCAGACTTGATGCCAAGAGGGGGTGCCTTCTATTTCTGCTGACAGGGTCCCCCTCCACTGACTCTCTGGGCATTTGCAATGCAAGGGTCCCTTCGGGGAAGGCTGGCTGGTGTGGTTGTCACCCTCTCAGTGGATTCAGCAGTGCCAGCAGCTATCTCTGGGGTTGGCTTCCTTGTGCCTCTCATCATCTCTTTCCATGTGAGCTATGGCGTCTCATGTCTTCAGGCTCTGGAAAGCTTCCATCATGAAGTGTATTGCTCACTTCATGGGGCGGTCAGCATGGTCTGATTCTTCCTCCAGTTTGCCATCATCGTATAGCCCTTCCATCGTCCAGCCATGTTGTCAGCTGCCTCAGGTGAGGGTGGCACCTTTGTTTCTTCCTTCCTAGTCCTCCTTCTTCCCTATGCCAACTGATCATCTCAGTTTCGAGGAATCTTCCAGGGTGGCAGCTTCCTCTGCCCATCGAGTGGAGTTTGTGTTAGGGTGAGTTCTGGTGGAGGTCTTCCCTGAACACTCAGCTTCTTTTTTTTTATAAATGTATTTTATTAGATTTTTATATGGGTAGGGAAAGATGGGGTCAGGAGGGGTACAGAGAAACCAGAATAACTGGAATAACAGAGGGAATATTTGACGTATTGATTATATTATGTATATATGTCTTGTTTTAAGATGTTTGATTACCCCAGCACCACAGTGTGTCCTGAATATGTTTCTTTAAGAATTTTTAAAAAACCAATAAAATTTGTTTTTAAAAAAAATCATTGTACAAAACCCTTCCCAACTGCCCAGTCCATAGGGAGCCAATCCAGAGGTGTGAAGATGTTGTGAGAACTCCGAGCTGAGAAAGCGATAAGTTGTTTTCAGGCGCCATGACCTTGGTTCTCCAGAGATAAGACAAAGCAGATGGCCCCAGGCTCCTCCCTCCCCCTCCCATTTCCCAGGAGGATACATCAAAGCAAAAGAAGAACAAAGTAAAATGGATGAATCACAGAAAAATCCCGAGATTCCTCCCTCCATCAGAATGGCAGTGTCCCAATAAGGATCTATGGGGACCTGACCAATGTGCTGTCTTCATCCGACGCAAGAAATGCAAACGCTGGTTTGCACACTTCACTAAAGATAATATAAGAAGAGACCAAGTCAGATTATTAGTTATCTGTGTCCCCAGGTACATAATACTACTGACCACCTCCACAGCTGCATCCTTGTTATAAAGTGGAGTATATGCCGGCTCTTTCTAAAATCAATGATTTCCTTTGTTTTATTAACACTCAAAATGAGGTTATTTTTATTGCACCAGTCAACCAAAGCCTTCACCTCCTCCCTATAAGAATCTTTATCATTCCCATCACTGCCGTGTCACCCACATACTTCACAATATGATTCGCAGCAAACTTAGCACAGCAGTCATGGTTCATCAAGGTAAACAGTAACGGACAGAAAACACAGCCCTATGGGGAACTCAAAAAGATGGAACTGGAAACTTTACTTCCAACTCACACAAACTGAAGCCTATCAATAAGAAAGCCAAGTATCCAGTTATGTAAAGAAGTATTAAAACCTAATAGCCCCAGTTTGTTTTCCAAATCCTGAGGAATGATTGTGTTGAACACTGAACTAAAATCAACAAACAGCTGCCATGGTTCCGAAAGATGAAACTCTTCAAAGAACTTTGAGGCATTGTTTACCTTAAAGAACCTTTATTCGAGCAGCATAGCTTCAGCACATACATAGTCGAAGTCAAAATCTGACTTCCCCTCCCTTCAGCACATAGATCAAAGCACAATTCCCTCCTACAACTAACAGTCATAAACCACATTCTCCAATTAGTTTGAAATGCTGGTTTTCCGCCCAGTTGGTTATCCTGCCAAGCATTATCAGCTCTTATTACAATATTGTATGTCTAACTAACTCCCATCACATTCCTCCCCCTCCCCCAGTATCATCTAATTCTAAGAATAAAGGCTGCATCTCCATATGTTGTCAAAGCAAGAACATCCAATGTTAGCAGCATTGACAACAGCATTCGCACATCTCCAGGTGCATCAAACTAAGATAAAGACACAAGAAAGTGCATCAATTCTATAAAGTGATTCTTCCAATAAGCAAACTGTAATGAGTCAAATGTAGGGGCACTGGTATATAAGTCTAAATGCTATTGCTATTGCTATCCTTGTCAGTATCTGCTTTGAGGCACATAAACCCAATCCACAGCAGAATAGACACACAATATGAGTACTAGGACACTTGCAGGTATGATTTGTAAAAAAAAAGCCCATAAATTGATGGTTTCAAATAAGCAGTTAAACATAGCAAAATAAAAAACAATAGGTGCACAGCAAGATTTAACCTTATTCTCAAAATATATTTTAAAAATGGAATTTTATTTTTAAAAAATAATAAAAATTATTAATAGTAACGTAATAGTCTGTCAATAAAAAGTAAGTAAGGCCATCCTACCTGGTCAGGCAGAAAGGGCATGTTACAAACCCTGTCAGCTTTTACTGGGAGGAGTCCAGGAAGAGACATTTGTTCTGCCGTTGACTCCATTCTACGGAACATCCAGCCCCATGAGGTCAGCCAAGTTTGGAGAGGGGGTGATGCCACCTGCCTTGAAAGAAACTTTCCCTAGATCTGGCCACGTTTATCAAGTATAATTCCCTTTTAGAAATTGTTATAAAGGTTGTGGTCTGGCATCAATTGCAAAACATCCCAGAGGCGGCAGATTATGGGTCCTTTTTATTCAGATTCAGATCTAGCTATGGAATAGAAACCATACATAAGACTTACTTTTCAGTAGATCTACTCCTTCCTAAATGGATGGTTGGGAAGGAAGGGGCAGGGGAAGGAGTATCTGTAGGCCATTCCAGTACTGTAGGTACCGCAGGGTTCTTCTCTCTCTCTCTCCACCCCTACTGTTTAACACTTTCACAAAGACTTAAGGGAGTCAACCATCAATCTGGGAGAAGATATCATGAGTATGCTGATATATATCTCCACCCCAGGGTAGAGATATGCTGATATATATCTCCACCTGCTTGTGCAAGTGGAGCTGCACGCACACATGTGCGTGCCGGGGGCTGCGCGCACACATGTCTGTGCCGGCCTACTACTCACGCATCCCAGTTGCAAATAGGCCATGGCAGGTAGTGTTGTGAGTGTCCCTAGACCAGCTTGGGAAGTGTCAGAATATGAGGATCAGCAGCCAGGCCCCTCTGGGTGTTTTCCCCTCCCGGCAGCCGAGGAAGAGCAGCCAGGCCCCTCTGGATATTTTCCCCTCCCGGCAGCTGAGCCAGACAGGGAGGAGATTTACAGGCAGTCTGGATCAGATTCACAAAGTGAGGAGTCAGATTTGGATCAAGAAGATAAATGGCTTGATCCGAGATTCCGAAGGTTTGATAAGCGACGGTGTCAGTTAAGTGGAAAAAGGAAGTAATGAGGGGAAGTGACGTATCGGACACTATATTAGAAGGGGACAGAGAGACTATGCCTTTGTCACGAGCAACGTTAATCAAGGAGTAGCCTGATATCTGGAGCATTGCCTTTGAATTCAGTCTTCTGATGTTTTGGAAATCTACGGAAGAATAATGAGGTATTGGACAATGTGATAAAGAAAGAGTGAGTAATTGGAAGGTGTGGGCAGAGCCTGTTTTAATCTAAATGTAAATAAATGAGATTTGGCCGTTCTTGCCAGCAACATGCCAGCCGCGTGCTCTGAAGTGAATCCTTTTGAAATGTGTTAAATAAACCTCTTAAAGACATATTTATGTGGATTTTAATGAGCTGAGAGGGGCCAGACAGAACAGGTAGTGGGCCCTGGCCCACAGGTTGAGGACCCCTGTTTTAGAGTTTAAAATCTGAATATCAGTACACCTAATCATAATGTTTTTGACAGTGAGTTTATATTATAATAATGCTATTAGGGCTATTGGTCACTATTTTTCCGCTTTTATTGTATCTGCCATGTAGAGGATGCCTGACAGAATAAAGATCTCAATCCCTATGTTCTCCATATTCCTGGTTTTTCGTTTCCTATTTAATCCTTTTAATCTTAATCATTTTGTATTAACTTTTACCTTTTATTACTCTGTAAGCCACCCAGAGTTGCTGTAACAGTGACATGGGCAGCATAAAATTTTAATTAATTAATTAAACTGCAGGAGAAATGGTCATGAAGTGCTAATACTTTTGTGGTAACCCATATGGAACTCCATGGCCTAGGGGCTGCAAAAATCAGTGTATGTACCTGTTATACAAATCCAAGTAACTGGTTAACTCAGCAAACCAGAGGTACTACAGAATACACCTGCCAGAATTTTAACTGCTGCAAATCAGGTTTATTTCAAAGATTACCATTTTTTTTTTAAAAAAAACTGCAGAGTACTTCATTCAGAACCCAATTCAAGCTACTGATACATATTTCTACACTGTTTAGGGCTTCAATGTTTTCTGCCTTTACCAGTTTTTCTCAAAAACCCATTAAGAACATCGAGACTAGTGTGTAGCCTTCTCTATGCTGGCCCCCAAACTATGAAACACTTTTCCTGTTGCCTTGCTCTTTCCAAGGCAGAGTTTAAGATTTCATCTTAATGCTGCTCTTAAGTTCTTAACATGTGTTACTGACATTATATTGTGACAAGCTCAGTCTTCTCCCACAGTCTTCTCCCACTCAGCCTCATTTTATTGCAAGATTGTGAGAGAACAATCTTAAGTTATCACCAGTGCACTCCCTTTTAAGGCAATATTATGCTGCCACAATCTCAGTGTGAACAAATTCTGTACTATTTAGACATCCAGCATCTTGGACACAGTGAGATACCTTGTACTTGATGAGTGTTAACAAGAGGAGTATTCTGCAAGTGAGCATGAATTCTCTTGATGATAGCCATTCTCTACTATGGTCACTTTCCCCCAGTATCTGTCCTTTTTGTTTCCCCAAATAGTTTTTAAACCCCTGCCTCGCCATTTTTGAGGCCAAATTCGCTCCAGATTTTCAACAAGAGGAGGAAAGGAAACCTTTGTTATTCCACTGAGGGGGAAATAACATCTATTTGTGTATAGTCCATATTGATATACAAAGATTTTTATTATTAAAATTATGGCAACTGTTGAAGTAATTGTGATAAAGAATGCAAATATGCCATACCATGCTTTGTTTAAAGTGCTTTTAGGTTACTTAATAATAAGGGTTCTCTGTTGTGGTGATAGAAGAAGCGTTGTCTTACCTGAACGTTCTTTCTCTGCATGGGGGGATGGAGAATCCACCAATTGGGTTAACACAGTCCTCTGCCCAATGAGAGACTAGGTCCGAACTTTAGCTCCGCCTCCGGCTTCCTTCTTCCCCAGTTTTTGCCAGGCGAAGCACTCCATCAGGTCGGACCGTGTAGCTCCTTCTCAATGACCTGTAAGAGAACTCCTGCCTAGACCAGTTAGAGGAGGGTGTGGATTCTCCATCCCCCCATGCAGAGAAAGAACGTTCAGGTAAGACAACGCTTCTTCTCCTGCATGGGTGGATTCCGAATCCACCAATTGGGACGTACCCAAGCCCTCATAAGTCCCTTCGGGTGGGGGTCTAGGATGTCTCTTACTAGTCCTGAACTATCTGCTGCAAGGACCTCCTTCCAAATGAAGCCCCTGCTGCAGCAAATTGGTCTATTTTGTAATTTCTTATGAACGAGGACGGAGAGGCCCATGTGGCTGCTCTACAAATCTCCTCTAGTGATGCCTGGGTGCGCCAGGCAGCCGATGTGGACGCGCTCCTTGTGGAGTGCGCCGTGATGTTGTCTGGCACTGGCTGATCCAGCGCCTCATAGGCCTTGGCTATGCATGTTCTAATCCATCTACTAATGGTCGAGGCTGATACCTTCAGGCCCTTAGATGCGGGGTGATATGACACAAAGAGAGCCTCGGACCTTCTGTAGGCCTCTGTTCTGGTGACATAATGGCGCAGAGCCCTGCGCACGTCCAGTGTATGCCATCGTCTTTCCAGACGATGAGTAGGATTTGGACAAAAATCCGGTAGTACTAGGTCCTGGGACCTGTGAAACCATGTGTTGACCTTCGGCACGAAGGATGGGTCCAGGCGTAGGATTACCCTGCCCTCTGCGAAGGTGATCAGATCCGGTCGGACCGAGAGGGCCCCCAACTCCGATACCCTTCTTGCCGATGTGATGGCCACCAGAAAGGCCACCTTCAGCGTCAGGAAACGGAGTGGGCAGGTCCCCAGTGGTTCGAAAGGACCTTCGGTTAACGCCTGTAGGACCCTGTGTAGGTCCCAGGATGGAAAGCGGTGAACTACAGGGGGTCGCCTAGTGGCTGCCCCCTTTAGGAATGCGCTCACCGCCGGATGTTGTGACAGAGGTCCCCGGTCCTCGCAGACTAGGACCGTCTGTAATGCCGCAACCTGCCTGCAGATGGTGTTGAACGCTAGTCCCGACCATGCCGTCCCAAAGATACTCTAGGATGGTGGGGATGTTAGCGGTCAGGGGGTTTATGTCCTGCCTGTTGCACCAGGAAGAAAAGTTCCTCCATGTGGCATCATAGATCCTGTTTGTAGAAGGACGTCGAGCGTCCTGTATGACCGAGATGACATGCTGAGAAAAGGCCTGCCTACTCAGACCCTCCCGCTCAAGTGCCAGGCGGCTAGTTGTAGCCACTGCGGGTCTGGGTGTAGGAGTTTCCCCTGGCTCAGGGATACCTGGTTCGGCGGCAGTTTCCATACAGGCGAAAGCGATAGGTCTACCAGGTCCGCAAACCACGGACGCCTCGGCCAGTATGGAGCAACCAGTACCACCTCCGCCTGCTCCAGGATGAGCTTGCGGACCGTTGCTTGGATCAGGGGCGGGGGAGGGAAGGCGTACAGTAGCCCCTGGGGCCACCTGCATCTTAGTGCGTCCGTCCCCTCCGCTCCCCTGGTCTGGAACCTGGAGAAGAAGCGGTGGGTTTGAGTGTTCTCTGGTGTTGCGAAGAGGTCTAGGCACGGCCGGCCGAACCTGTTCGAGATCGCCTCGAACAGCTCCGGTGCCAGCCTCCACTCCGCATGGTCTATGGTGACCCTGCTGAGGGAGTCCGCCTGGTGGTTTGCCTCCCCCGAGATGTGTTCTGCCTTTATTGATGCCAGGTGTCGCTCTGCCCACAGGCCCAGCGCCCTGGCCTCCTGCATGAGAGCCACTGACCTGGTCCCGCCCTGCTTGTTTACGTGCGCCTTTGCTGTTACGTTGTCCGTCAGGACTAGCACGTGCTTCCCTGCCAACAGGGGAACGAACTGAAGTAGGGCCAGGTGGATGGCTCTCAGTTCGAGCCAGTTGATTCTGTGTTTTAGGTCCCCTGGACTCCACCTTCCCTGGGCCATCTGATCCCCGGAGTGAGCCCCCCAGCCGAACAGGCTTGCATCGGTTGTGACGGTTACCCTGTTGGGTTCCCTGAGTGGGGTGCCCCTGTTCAGGGCCCCCGACCTCCACCACCTCAGGGAGGCTAGGACCTGGGGAGGCACTCTGATTTTCCTGGGTGAAGCGCTCTGATTCTGTCTTTGGAAGGGGAGCAGTAGCCACTGCAGACCTCTGGAGTGCAGTCTGGCCCACGGGACAATTCCCAGGCATGATATCATCTTTCCCAGGAGCTGGGAGAGCTGCACCACTGTGGCCACCTTCCTCTGCATTACCAGAAACGCTAGTTTCTGTAAGCTCTCCCGGCGTTCCTGGGAGAGGTACACCATGCCCTGATCTGAATCTATGATCGCTCCCAGATGCTGGAGCCTCCTTGAGGGTGTGAGCTGACTTTTCTTGTGATTGATCGAGAAGCCGTGTCTCTGGAGTACGGCTATGGTGGTCTGGATGTCCCTTAGGGCTGCCTGGTGGGACGCTGAGAGTATCAGGATATCGTCCAGGTAGCACTGGACCCGCACCGGTCTCATGCGCAGGTGCGCTCCCAATGCCGCCAGCACCTTTGTGAACACTCTGGGCGCTGAGGACAGCCCGAACGGAAGTGCCCTGTATTGGTAGTGTCGCCCCTTGTGGCAAAACCTCAGGTACCTTCTGTACCCCGGTCTTATTGGGATGTGAAGATAGGCCTCTGTGAGGTCTATTGAGGATAGCAGATCCCCTTTTCGGATGCTGGCCAGTATGGATCTGAGGGACTGCATCTTGAACTTCCTGTATACTACATAGCGATTTAACCGCTTGAGGTCCAGGATTGCTCTCCAATCCCCTGATGTTTTTGGCACCAGGAAGAGGATGGAGTAGAAACCCTGTCCCTCCTGTCCTGGAGGAACCGGCTCTATGGCCCTTATCTCCTCCAGGTGTCCAATGGCCTGAACTATGAGGCCCGCCTTGGTCCTGTTGCGTGATAGTGGACAACTTATGAAGTGATCTGGTGGTGTGGAGTAGAATTCTATTGCTAGGCCCTGGGTCACTGTTTCCCTGACCCAGGCATCCGTCGTGGTCGCCTGCCATGCCTCGCTGAACCGCGCCAGGCGACCCCCGATGGGGCTGTTCCAGGAGTCACTTGGTACGTCTGTAGGGTCGTCCTCCCCCCCCTTTAAAGGGGCGTTTGGACGGTTGGCCCCTGCCCACGGCTGGACGGTCCTGGCCGCGCTCCTGCCTGTATGAGAAGGTGCGCGGATTTCTGGGCCCTTCCCAGGATCGTCCCCCTTGAAAGGGCTGTCTCCATTCCCCGGCCCCGTTCTGACGGGGTGCCTGCCTACGGAACTCCTGGGTTCCCTTGTCTGTCCTTTTGGATGGGTGAGCTAGCACTTTCCTTTTGTTTTTGTCTTCTATCAAGTAAGGATCCAGGATTGCCCCGAAGAGCTTTGATCCTGCATACTTAGCTGTGGCGAGTCGCCATTTGGACTTAAGGTCCGCCTTCCAGTTCTTGAGCCACACCAACCTCCTGGCTGCCACTGTCCCTGCAATGGACCTAGCTGAGTATCTGGACGCGGCCAGTGCGGAGTCTGCCATGAATTCCGTTGCCCTCCGCAGTTTGGTCAGTGTTTGTCTTACACGTACCTGCTCAGGTGGAACACTTGCCTGGATCTCCCGCAGCCACCTGATCGCAGCTCTGGCGACTAATGAGTTCGTAGATGCGGCTCTGATGGCCCAGGCAGATGAATGGTGAGCCCTGCGGAGGGAAAGTTCTACCTTCCTATCCTCCGCCTTCATTGATTCTGCTAGGTCTCCTGGGATGGCTGAGGAAGGAAGAAGAGAGCTTAGTGGAGCGTCCACCTGTGGCACCTCTATTAAAGTCGCTAATGGACTGCAAACATTATACATTTTCTTTTCTACGCCATTTGGCGATGGGATGGTGCCTAGATTAGACCACTGGGTCCTTACCGTTGACCTGAACACCTTAGTGCATGGTACCTGGATCACCTCTGACACCGGTGCGTGAAGCAAAGGATCCTTTGCGTCCTCCTCCTCTGAGGACGGCGGTCTGGCCTCCTTGGTCTTAGCTGGCAGTTCTAGAACAGAGCATGTCTTAATCATGAGGGAATAAAACAGATTATGGTCAAATAAACCTGACACTGGAGCCGCCTGTGGTTCTGCATCCTCATTTTCTGACAACGGGGCATCCTCATCATCCCAGTCCTCCTGCTCCTCGTCTGCCACCTGTGGAGAGTTCTCAGACTCATCAGAATCCTGAAACAATATCTTTTCCCCACGGGAAGATGGTGTGCGTGTTTTGTGAGCTCTCTTGGGAGGGGAACTCCTCCTAGAGGCCCTGAGGTGCACTAATGTTTCCTCTAAGAGGGAATGAAGTCGTGAAGGCCACTTACCAGATCTCCTTCTTTTCCTACCTCTGTGCTCAGGATCCTCCTGGCTTGTGGAAGGCTCTGAATGCTCTGGTGAAGATGGCACCAAAATGGGGGACACCTCCCTTTCTGTCTCCCCCCTGGGAGACCACTCCTGTTCAACCGCCTCTGCAGGCTCGAAGGAGGTTGGTGTCTCCCCGAGGGACAAGGCCGGACTTTCCATCCCGCTGTCCCTCAGTCTCTGCGCCTTGGCAAACTCCCTCTCCAAGGCTTGGTGTCTCCTTGCGGCCTGGCGCTCGTCCGCCCTTGATGGCTCAGACAGATGCTTTGTTTTGGCCTTCTTCTTGCCCCCCCCCCGCTTCCTCCGTTCTGCGTCTAGTCGGCGACGGAGGGGGCGCTGAGCCCTGGGCCGGAGTTCCTTCTGCCATTGCCATGCGCCAAGAAGCACCCTTTCCGGGTATCTAGTAGGCACAGACCGATGTCGGCAGCGCTACAGGGAATGTCCCTAACGTGCCTGGTCGAAGGGCTCCTGCGGTCACGAGGATACTTAGCCAGGGAGTTTTGTCCCTATGCCCGTCCCGACCGCCTTGACTCCGCTGGGGAATCTGCTAGGAGCCAAAACACCGAGAACCACACACACACACGCCTCCAACTGGACCCCCCTGGGTGCTCGGCCTCAGTTTCCCTGATCTGGCAGCCGGAGCTAGGCCTCAGCCTCGCCGGCAGTCCCTTCCCTTCCCCCTGGGCCCACAGGCAACTCGACCGGGTGAAGAAGGGAGATTCGCGCCAGAAACAAAGGCTTTCGCGCCGGAGATTAAAGGCTTTCGCGCCAGAGAAGCGAGGCCCCAATCAGAGGTCTGAGGCGCTCTGACACGCCCCTTTCCAAAATGGCGCTTCGCGCCAGTAGGCGAGACCGCCCCTTTTTAAAAATGGCCGCCGCGCCGAATTTTCGGTTGGAGCTCTGTGCTCCCGGCCACGCGGTGCCTTAAGGGAAGCTGGCCTCGGCCTACCCCTCCGGTACCAACGGTCCCGGCCTCTGTCCGCCTCCCGGCTGACTGGCTGGACTCCTCCCCGCGCCCCCTTGCCCCACTTGCGTTTTTCGCGACGATCTGCGTCGAGCTCCTCGAAGCTTCCCTCGACGCCTGTGGTCCCTCGGAGCTTCCTGGGGCGCTGCGAGTCGAATAGCGGAGTCCAGGGAAATTTCCCCCTTTTTCTCCGCTATTCCCAGGCCCTAGGCCCGGGCGGACTCGCTGTCGCGCTCCCAATGCGTGGGGGGGAGGATCGACCGAAGGTCCCCGAAAACAAAAAAAAAATCTTTAAAATTAAAAAAACACACTAAAGTTCGACAACTAAACCTAACTCAAAACAAACAACAAAAAAAACCTTACTCTACCAGTCCTAAACCGAAAAGAAAGGTACTCTTTTCGCGGAGCTATGCAAAGAGCTGTTCCTTGGGCTTAGACTAGGTAAAAACTGGGGAAGAAGGAAGCCGGAGGCGGAGCTAAAGTTCGGACCTAGTCTCTCATTGGGCAGAGGACTGTGTTAACCCAATTGGTGGATTCGGAATCCACCCATGCAGGAGAAAAGCCAAATTTGAATGCTGGTCAAAACCGCCTTCTCTCACAACCAATGTATGACCCCACTAAGGTCAGGCAGAGCAAAGGCTCCTTCATTGGTGACTATGGCAACGGACCTCTACCATTCTACTTGGAAGCACCTTCTGTGGCTGGACAAAACAAGGCACATTTACAAATCAGGGAAATCCTATTCAGCAAATACTTGAAACAAAGCCAGAAAAATAAAGCCAACAATGCTGTATTGTTGTTATGCCATCAATGTTTTATTCGTTTCAAATAAATAACACCTCTGATTCATAGATTTCTAATCCAGAATAACAACAGTTAGTTCAATGCAGTGAAAAAGCTACTCTATTGCAAAATAAATTAGAACAGCATTTACACCACAGGACCAGTTCTCATTGAGCATATGTTGGAATTAGACTATAGCATTTAAGAAGGAAACGGCTCTCTAATTTCATTAGGAGAGAGGGAATACTTCATCATGAACATCCCTTCCAAACAGATTAATTTAATCGTCCATCCAAGATGTTTTATGAGATGAGCCTTTTCCCTTTCCATGCAGGCTAATCCCTGCGCCAAAATACAACCGTCGACCAGAAGGCGGGTGTCCTCTATGCAATCACCGCGGGGCCTCGGAGCAGTCGGGAAAGGCCGGGGAGCCCCGGGGAGAAACCTGGGAGAGCCTGCCCCTGACTTGCCCCCCCCCCGGGCGCGGAGGCCCGCCTTGTTTGGGAAGCCTTCGATACGCCCCTGAGGCCCCTCAGCCTTTTCCCCCTCTGTACTGACCTTTCCGGACGCGCCATCGCCCAACAGCACGAACTTGAGCTGCCTGTTGCCGCATTCTTCCTCCGATTCCGAATCCGACATCACCCGCCGTCCGGAAGGGAAGTTGCCTTCAGAGGGACCCCATAGACAGCCGCGCCGCCATCTCCATCTTGTCCCTTCTATTGCCCAGGAGCCGTTGGACTGGACCAACACTCCAGCAAGCCGATCAGGCGAGAAACGGCCCCGCTGCGGAAGAAGAACGGCCACGGAACGTGGGGTGCGGGGGAAGCAGGCACGGCAGTAAGAAGAAAAATGAACCGTGGCTGCCCCTGACCCTGCATTGACGCAATCCCCCCTCTCTACATCGATGGTTTCTCCCAAAAGCAGACCTGAATCCCAGACACTGCTTATGGCCGCTGGAGGCGGGAAAACAGGTGGTAAAGACACGCCCCTTCACCTGCGCAGTGTGGGTGGTGCCTCCAATGAGGCGCCCGCAAACCTTTGACCGGTGTGTGGTAAAACCAATACCGTGAATGCATGTGGAAGAAACCGGTGCCATAGACAAGTAGTACAGTATTTATTTCTGTAAAAAATTGATACGGCTCATGGGCTGGATGCCAAAACAAAGCAAGATTGAAAGGAAGGCTTGAAAGGAGATCGGGAGCCTGTAACTGGAGTTTGTCTGGCAAGAACAAAGAATGCTTATTCACAGAATATGCACATGTAAAGCTCGTAACAATACTGGGTAATTAGAAAGCTGATAAAAGTAACAAAGAGTTAGGCATCTTGTGTAGCTCAGCTAAAAGTTAGGAATAGAGATGGCCTGGAACAAATAGAATGTGTATTAGATAAATTTTGAAGCATTCATTAACCAAGGCTTAGGAATAGGGACAGTTAGAGACCAATAGAATAATTGTTAGATCATTACTAAAATGTTTATTACATGATATTTCTTATATATCCCACCCTCTGCTTTAGAATAGGGACAGTTAGAGACCAATAGAATAATTGTTAGATCATTACTAAAATGTTTATTACATGATATTTCTTATATATCCCGCCCTCTGCTTTAGTGGAAATGAATAAAGCTTTCTTAATTCTGAGATTCGAGGTTCCTTGGCATTTTGGCCAGGATCACTTTTCTTGGAGCACTTCAATCAAAGAAAACAAAACCTGCACCTCGTGTCTCGTGTTCTTCGTTGGCCCCAGCACCAGGCTCAAACCCGAATTGAGGACAATAATCTGGGGGCTCGTGCCAGGATTCCACGCCTGGATTCAATTGGAAGACACCAATGATCACTGGAGAAGGGTCCCCAGATGGGTAAGATTAGTGGCTGGAACGTGTGTGACTGCTCTGAAAAAAACTTTCCCAATCGGTGACCAAGACTGTGTTTCTGCATTGTGAGCTGCACTCAGGACCCATGCATATGGATATCTTGAAAAGCAAGGGATGTGCAGAGATCCGCATGTCTCACCAATGCTTAGAATGGATTGAGTGAATGCAACGAGTCACTGTCTAAATCAGTGGTTCTCAACCTTTCTAATGCCACGACCCCTTAATACAGTTCCTCATGTTGTGGTGACCCCCAACCATAAAATTATTTTCGTTGCTACTTCATAACTGTAATCTTGCTACTGTTATGAATCGTAATGTAAATATCTGATATGCAGGGTGTATTTTCATTGTTACGAATTGAACATAATGAAAGCATAGTGATGAATTACAAAAACAATATAGCAATGCTTGCTGGAGAAACTTACTCTTCCTTGCTCAAAAATCTTGGGAGGGAGGGAAGAGGAAGGAAGATTGAAGGGGAAAGGAAGGAGATGGAGAAGGAAGGAGATTGAAGGGGAAAGGAAGGAAGGAAGGAGAAAGAGATTGAAGGGGAAGGGATGGAGATGGAAGGAAAGAAGGAAGATTGAAGGGGAAAGGAAGGAGATGGAGAAGGAAGGAGATTGAAGGAGGAAGGAAGGAAGGAAGGAGATATTGAAGGGGAAGGGATGGAGATAGAAGGAAGGAAGATTGAAGGGGAAAGGAAGGAGATGGAGAAGGAAGGAGATTGAAGGAGGAAGAAAGGAAGGAAGGAGAGATATTGAAGGGGAAGGGATGGAGATGGAAGGAAGGAAGATTGAAGGGGAAAGGAAGGAGATGGAGAAGGAAGGAGATTGAAGGAGGAAGGAAGGAAGGAAGGAAGGAGAGAGATTGAAGGGGAAGGGATGGAGATGGAAGGAAGGAAGATTGAAGGGGAAAGGAAGGAGATGGAGAAGGAAGGAGATTGAAGGGGAAAGGAAGGAAGGAGAGAGATTGAAGGGGAAGGGAAGGAGATGGATGGATGGAAGGAAGGAAGGATCTTTGGAGAGTCATGTTTTCCCAAATGGTGATGAACTGCAACTCCCAGCATTCCCCACTCTTCCAATGCTTTTTAGGGCTGCTGGGGATGGTAGTCTGGAGCCCCCCATCCTCATCCTGGCACCTCTTGCGCTCTCTCAGCCGCCCCCCCAGAACCTGCCCGCCCCTCCAGCCTTCTGAGCGCCATCACAGCGGCGGGATTGTGGGAGCCCCTTTCCACACTGCGCAGCCCTTCACCGCCAAACCCTTCCCTGATTCATCACACGCGAGAGGTGTGCGGCCGGAGCGCCAGCTCCCACTCGGAAGGCTCCACTTCTCCCCTCCCGGCCCGTCCGGCATTGTCTCTTCCCTGCCGCCTGGAGCCTGGCAAGCCGGAAAGGAGCTGCTCCTGCCCGCCAGCCCCAGGGCCATGCCGGGCTCCAGAGGGCCGGGGTGGCCTCCGACGGTGAAGGAGGTGGGCCGGGTGGCGCAGGGGAAGCTCCGTTGTGGAGGCTGGCTGGGTGGCGCGGGGGGAAGCTCCGTTGTGGAGGCCAGCCGTGGCGGCTTCCGAAGGTGAAGGAGGTGGGCAGCGTGGCGCAGGGGGAAGCTCCGTTGTGGAGACCGGCCGGGGTGGCCTCCGAAGGTGAAGGAGGTGGGCAGCGTGGCGCGGGGGGAAGCTCCGTTGTGGAGACCGGCTGGGGCGGCCTCCGAAGGTGAAGGAGGTGGGCCGGGTGGCGTGGGGGGAAGCTCCATTGTGGAGGCCGGCCGGGGTGGCCTCCGAAGGTGAAGGAGGTGGGCAGCGTGGCATGGGGGGAAGCTCCGGTGTGGAGACCAGCCGGGGCGGCCTCCGAAGGTGAAGGAGGTGGGCAGCGTGGCGCGGGGGGAAGCTCCGGTGTGGAGACCGGCTGGGGCGGCCTCCGAAGGTGAAGGAGGTGGGCAGCGTAATGCGGGGGGAAGCTCCGGTGTGGAGGGCGGCCGGGGGCGGAGCGCAGCTGGGCAACTAGGAGGCCTGGGGACCGGCTCGGCGCCGCAGCTCAGCTTAGCCAGCAGCGGCGGCAGAGCAGCCCAGCGGCAGCGCCAGCAGCGGCCCAGACCCAGCTTGGCTCGGACCGGCCGCCCCCGCCCCCATACCCCCACCTACAGCTATCCCGCCACTCACCTCGTGCAGCCCCTCCATGTAGAGCGGGCCCCGCAGCTCCCACAGCACCAGCTGCAGCGTGACCCTGGAGAGCCTGGCTGACACGGGTGAGCACGAGGCAGGAGTGCACATGGACTCCGCTTTTTCAGCAGGGCAGAATTAAGTGCTGCTCCCCACCTCCCACCCCTGGTCTTCTTTTACTTACAAGTAGGAGATGGCGTGGTTGCTCAGCAGGGAGAGATGAAAAGTTCCTGCAAACTTGCCTTTGCTGCAGATAACTTGCAAATGCAACATTTGCGGGCTGGGTCTTTTGGCGCGGTCTGTCTGGACAATTCCTATTGGCTTTCGAAAGCCAATAGAATAGTGTAGCACAGCTCATGGAAAAGTTGAAAAAAATCCATCAAAAAAAGGTGCCGGAACGCGGTTTTGAGCGTTTTATGAGAAAAAAAGCCCTGGTCTTAGGCAACCCCTGTGAAATGGTCATTCAACCCCCAAAGGGGTCGTGACCCACAGGTTGAGAACCGCTGGTCTAAATGAACATTTGGCCCCAGTGAAATCCTGGGTGACTTCTTAATTGAATTCAAAGGCTGAAGCCCTGAAGAAACCGAGGAGCAAGAACACCAGTGGAGGAAAAGTAAAAGGCAAACAAAGGTAAGGACTGGACAGGAGACGTCCCAGGGGATAAGGGTATCCACCTGAGATACAGCCCTAAGTAAAAGACAAACAAAGGCAAAGACTGGACAGGAGACATCCCAGGGGATGAGAGGTATCCGCCTGAGATCCAGCTTTGAAATGGGAAACTGGCAGCAAAAAGGCATCCGGTGAAGGGTGGCAGAGTTGCCAAAAGGGAAGCTACTCAAAACACAGCGGTGGATTGTATTTTGGCTAATTTTGAGATATTAGGGGAATAAATAAAGCAATTAAAGGCAGCCTTTTCTCATTACTGTATGTCTGTCTGGCTTCAAATTCCTTTGGGCAATCCACGTGACTTTTGGCTGGGACCTCATAATATGGGACTTATTGAGCAATTAAAGGCAATTTTGGAGAAACAAAAGATTTGAGTTTATTTGTGAAACTCATTAATAATCCATTTTTGTTAGAGGAGTGTGGAGGTAGTGAGAAAACCCTCTAGTGGACAAAGGGTGAACCTCGAACGAAGAGCACCCTGGTGACTGACCCGCAAGCAGTAACCCCTAGTGGTCAAAAGGTGAACTTCGCTGAAGTACCCACACACACAGGAGAGCGCACCCAGTGGTGCCTCCACCCACAGACAGCACACCAGTAGCTGATCTGCAAGTAGCTACCCCTAGTGGTCAAAAAGCAAACTTCATCGAATTCGCTTTAAAATAGCTAGGAAGTTTACTGAACCTGTCCTAGCCATGGCGGAGTGTCTCCTTGATTTAGAAGAAGGGGTTCAACCAACCAGCCTAGATGAGACACCCCAACCAGCTGGCCAAGGAGAAATGCTGCAACAAGCTAACCTTGACCTGTGCATAGAGGTTGATGCTCAAGCCTCACTGAGACCAAAAATATCCCCGGTGCGCTATGATCTGAGGCAGCAAAGTAAGCCTACAGAAGCTATGCGGTCGCATCTGACAGAAAGATGGCAGTCGTTCTACGACTGCCACAAGAGAACCTGGGAGAGATTACAGGAACTCTACCAAATGGCCCAAGAGGGGTTCCCCACGAACGCATGTCCTCATTAGAAGAGGATAGGGAAGACACTTTCTGACAATGGACAGACTTTGCACGCCATCTCGAAAAAGATCCAGTCACAACTAGGAGACCCAACAGTCGATAGCATGATGCAAAGCCTCAAGCTAAAAAACAAAGAGCGTAATAAGCTTCAAGAGAGCTTAAAACCTTACCCAGAGCCCAAGCCTTACACGAAAGACAGACCAGTCGAGAGGGCCGAGTCTGAAGTTTCCCGCCATTCGCATGCACCATCCCACCGATCACATGTGGCTCCATCTCACACCTCTGAAAAATCCTCATCCTTTTGCCATAACTCACCACGAGCCCAGGCGTATTCCAGCATGCCACAACAATCTCACATTACAGGCACTTCTTGTCATTCAAAAGCGTCTTCTCGTCAGAGCCAAGCATCCCGAGCCTCAAGGGCAGAAAGCCTTGCCGCCCAATTCGCACAAGCGCAAATCAATATTGCAATAGCTGATGATGCTGCAGAAGTAGAAGAAAAGCGGGAAGAGAAGAATTGGCCAAAGTGGAGACTGCAGCAGCTCTATGTGTAGCAGAGGCAGAGCAACAGCAAAGAGAAGAAATGGCCAAAGTGCAAGCTGCAGCAGCTCTTTGCATGGTAGAGGCACAGCATCAACAAAGGGAAGACATGGTCAAAGCTCAAGCCAGCTTTGAGATTTCCCAGAGCCAACAGAAAGCAAAAGAGGCAGCCATAAGAGCAGCAGCCCTGCAGAGAGAGCTGGAAGACATTACATCTACACACAGGTTGGAAGGGCTAGGAAGGGAAAACCCTCATAACCGTGTGCAAGCCTACGTTGACCAGAGCATGTTTCAACGTGAACAGGTAAGAGCGCCGCAGTTATCCACAAGCCCCCAAGACCGAGTGAACAAGGAGAAGAATCTCAACGGCCAGATGTGTCAAACAGCCAGAGAGTTGACGTCGCAACATCTGGATCATGAGATCTTCCCACCGTTGCTGTACCATTGAACTCAATGAACCAAACCACTGATGGTAACCGGATGGGTCCACATGCAGCAGCGATGGCCCCACAGCAGGAAGAACTGCCACTAGGGGATGAGATTGCAAGAACTCGAGCCAGAGTAGAGTCCCTGCTGCGTCAACAGGAAACGGCATCCCGAGGAACCGCTACCAGACCTGACCACAGAGGAGAATCTCGACCACCAGCTGTGCCAGCCTACCTGGGAGCCAGCAACGCACCACCTGAAAGACGAGAAACCCTTCAACAAGTAAGCACACAAGAAGTCAGGCCCACTCAGCTCAACGCAAGGGCAGAGGAGTTCAGACCAAACCCACAAGTTCCTTCATACCTGCCATGGCAAAACACCCTGAGCGGACAACACGCTGAATAAAGTAACCAGCCAGACATGGCACACGCCCCCCCTCTCAGAAGCAATGCACCACCTCTGCCTGGCTACAGCCCACACATGGGACTAATGTATCCTCCTACTTTCGGTGGAAGAAGGTTGGACATGGCAGCCAGAGGTGTGCGAAAATTCTCCGACAAACCAGAGAGGGAGTACTTATTGTGGAAGTACATCTTCAAGCATGCCATCCTCGATGAAAGGGTTGGGTCAGACGAGGAGCTCGTGCAGTTGACAGGCTGGCTAGGACATCTTTGCATCTCATCTGGGTAACCCAGACATCGGCCTTAAGAAAGCTTGGCTTGCACTCGATAAGGACTACGGTGCAGTCCTCGCTCCTAGAGCACGTTCTCGAATTCCCTAGAATAAGAATCAATGAACCTCACCAGCTGAAGAAATTCTCGTCCCTCCTTACACAGCTACAGACGGCACAACAGGATCCTACCTTGCCGGGACTAGCCTGCCTTGACCAGTTCAGGTTGCAAAACCCTATCGTCCAAAAACTACCATGGCAGCTATGTGAAAAATGGATCAAGGTCTCTGTAGATTATAGGGAAAAGATTCAAAATGGAGTTCCCTCCTTTGCTGTTCTTGCGGAATTTGTCAATGACCAGACAGAACTGTACAATGATCCCCAATACCTCTCCATCAAAGAAACACATTTTCCACCGACCAGGCGGAGCAGTCAAAATTCTGATGCAGCCCAGGGTCCTGTCCAAAATGCACGGGGTAAAACCCATGTTTCTGTGTATAAGACAGAGGTCACAGCCCAGTCAAAGAAGACTTCAGATGTGCAAATGCCGAGGAACATTCATTCCAAACATCGCCTATCAGAAAAATGCCTGACTTGTCCAATTCATAAATCTTCACACTCTCTAAACAATTGCAGAGAATTTGAGAAAAAATCCCTGAATGATCGAAAGGCCCTGCTCAAAGAGCATAGGATATGCTTCAAGTGCTGTGACTCTATGGATCACATGGCCAAAGATTACACAGTTAGGGTGAAATGCCACCTGTGTAACAGTGACAAGCACCCGGCAGCCTTACATCTAGACTCTAAGGAGCCCTCTGAGAAGCCACAACAAACAACCTCAACTCCTCCCATGACGACAGAGCCTCAACATGGTTCCACAGAGCACCCAGAACCATTTGGAGTGTACTACACAGATATATGTGGTGACTCACCGTGCCCTTCTTCATGCTCCCCCGTCTGTCTAGCAAAAGTCTACCCCGACGGGCAACCAGAAAAGGCTGTAAAGATGTACGTCATACTAGATGCACACAGCAAGGTTACAATAGCAAAGCCTGCCTTTTTCGACCTCTTCGACCTCCTGAGTGAACTAAAGCATTTCGCTATCAATACGTGCACAGTACCAATGTGCATGGCAAGGAAGAAAATCTCTGGTGTTCGCATAGAATCGATAGACGGAAGTTCGCAGTTCCTATTGCCATCAGTGTTGGAATGGGAGACCTTACCAGAAATTTTGCAGCCAAATTTCAATACCAGAGATGGCAAGAAAATACCTCACCTAGTGCACATAGCTGATCTAATCCCTCCCCTAGATTCTGAAGCCGAAATCCTACTTATGGTGGGACAAGATGCCTCGGAGTCCATTGGTTCCAATGAAAGAATCAAAGGTCCACCAGGCACCCCAGTAGCCATTAAGACGGAACTCGGATAGGCGATCGGAGGGTCGGTCTGTATCGATAAGCCGCAAACTCCAACCTAGGTGAGCATCTCAAGAACCTCCATTTCCAGAAATGGAAGAGCACCTCACCCAAAACCACAAGAACACTTCACACTTGTGACAACCAAACCCATTTTGGAAGCAACACTGTTCCAGACCTGTGAAAGTCACGATGACTCAGCCTTGTCCAAACAATCTCTGCAGCTACGCGCGTTCTTCCAAAGCACTACACATTGGGACAGGCCACATCTGCCAGAACAGAACCAAGACTGGGAGTCATGGAGTGCACTCCCAAGATGTCTCCAAAGCATACAAGTGCAGCACATGTATGTCTCCAGCTCACCCGCCACCGTACAAAAAAAGAATTGTACGCTTCCTCAGATGTGTCAACGAAGGTGAATGCAGCCTCAAGATATATCACAGTCTACAGCGGGGAGAGCCACACTTACATCATTTTGATTGCAACCATAAGATACATCAGAGTCTACAGCAGGGAGAGCTGCAGTCTCGGTGTCATCTTTGAAAAGGCGAGACTAACAATACAACAAGGCCACAACGTACCAAGATTAGAACTCTTTGGTACCATATTGGCCATAAAGCTCACCAACTTGACAACGAAGATGTTGTGCCTTGAGCTACAGTCCACCAGATTCTACGCAGACAGTAAGGTGATGTCAAGATACATCTGCAAACAAAGCAGACACTTCTACATCTATGAAGGCAATAGAGTAGAAAAGATTGAAACATCTCTAAGCCCTGAACAATGGCAACATGTGCCAACAAACAAGAACCTTGTAGACCAAGTCAAGTGGCCCACTCTTGCTTCACAGTTGACAGAATTGATCTGGCTAAAACACCCTGAGTTCTTGGCTTATCCAGACAGCCTGATGCCACAGAGACCAAAACGCTATATGCTTCTAGCTCCAGATCAACATGCCAACGTCCAACCTCAGGCACCCAGTAAATTCCCCAGGTAGGACGAAAGAACAATCATCCAGACCATCTACTTGTCCTCAATGGGCAAAGAGACAGAGAAATCACCTTCTAGACAATTCCTAGAAACAATCAGCTTTAAACTCTCCTCTAAGCGAAGATACCTGAGATTGGGCATAGTATTGATCGTCTTGATCACTTGTCTTAGCATCCCAAGAATTAGCTTTGTAGGAGCCTGCAAGGACTTACAGACTATTGAAGGTATTTGTCATGATCCAGTGATTGACAAATATCTGAAGGCCAAAAAATTATCCTCCCCATGCATCGCACATGGCCGAAGCATGGGAGTGCATGATTGGCGTACCCCGCAAAATCATGGACTCTGTGTCGACAAAGACACCCACGCCCACTCATGAAGTCCTCACTACCCTCATGACAACAGCAGCAGCCATCCTCAACGCTCCACCAGATCCTTCGGTGCCTGAGAATCCTGAGTCTCCTGTTCCTGCTGCTCCTGCTCCTGTTGTTCCTGATTTTCCAGCTCCTGCTGTTCCTGATTTTTCAGCTCCTGCTGTTCCTGAATTTCCGGCTCCTGCTGTTTCTGAGCTTCCTGTGGTTCCAGCTTCTTCTGTTCCTGAGCATCCTGTGAATCCAGGTTCCTTTATTCCTGAGAAATTTTGGGTTCCAGTTTTTCTGTTCCAGATTTGGTTCCAGTTTCTCCTACAGGAAGAAGACCTTGTCTTGCTGAGAAACAAGGATGCATACCAGAACTATTAGCCCATGGGACTTGTGCACTGGGCCCCACCCAGTTATGATGGACTGGTTCGCCAAGTTGAGGTCCAGATCGTGAAGCCACGTGAGTCAGATTGTGACTCAGACTCTTGCACCAGACTGATCACCGATTTGGTCCCGTTGCTGAAGAAGACTGAACTGGAAGATTGAACCTCAAACTGTGTATTGTGTTTATGCATTGTTTGATGTACCCCTTGTTTATGTTATAATTGTGCATGTTGTCTATTTACCTTATAGTTATGCATGTTTTGATACTATGTTTTACCTATTTTAGTCACTAGTTAGTTAGCAATGAGAATTGCATGCTTCAATGCTACATTTTTGCTTATTTCAGTTAATTAGTAGTGGAAATTATATTTCCAAGCGGGGAGTGTGCTGGATCAATGTAACCCTGATTAGAGCATATAGATCTGTATGTTAGAATGTCTGGCATTTATTGGGTTAAGCGCTGTCTCCTTAAGAGATGGCTTAGGGTAATGTAGTTTAGCTAGTGAAGTTAATCCCATGTTAATAAGTCAGTAGGAGGAGCTACTAAAGTTCATCACAGGATATCCTCGCTACGTGCCAGTTTGGAATGCCTTTGTCTGAGATAAGCATGGGACCACCTCAGGACACACATGGTCCCATTCCACGCTAGAAGTTGATATGAAGGAATTATTAACTTTTACCTAATAAAGATGAACAGGTGTACAATATCCAGATGAAACTACCAAGAAAC
This sequence comes from Bothrops alternatus, assembly GCA_034064705.1. Taxonomy (NCBI): domain Eukaryota; kingdom Metazoa; phylum Chordata; class Lepidosauria; order Squamata; family Viperidae; genus Bothrops; species Bothrops alternatus. Next base: position 13,810,745 of record JARGCV010000085.1, read on the forward strand.
GTGAGTTCAGCAGTACTCCTGAATTAAATGTCTGTTTTATAATCATCTTTGTTTGAGTTATTTGTCTGGCCTTGGATTAAAAAGCATCTTGATCCAGGTCCGAAACATACCTTGTTGGCACAAGTTAATCCTAAAGATAAGTGGTTTACAGTATTGGACTTACAGGATGCTTTCTTTTGTATTTCATTGACAGAAGAGAGCCAAGCAATCTTTGCCTTTAAATGGCAAGACCCCACATTAGGCATTCCTGTTCAATATACCTGGACCAGATTACCACAAGGATTTAAAATAGTCCTACAATCTTTGGCCAATGCTTGGCCTAGGACCTGTATAGACCATCATGGGTGAAGGAGTATTCAATTGTACAGTATGTGGATGATTTGCTTTTAGGTACCAATACAAGGGAGAAATATATAGAAGGAACTATGCTGCTCTTGAATTGACTGGCAACTTGTGGCTATATAGTATCTAAAGCAAAAGCCCAAATTGCACAGCAGGATGTTAAATACTTAGGCCATGGCATCTCTGCAGGACAGCGGAGACTGTTAGCCCCAAGGAGGGAATCAATCTGTCAATTAAAGCACCGTGTTAACAGGAAACAACTAAGAGGATTCTTGGGGATGGCTGGTTTTTTTAGAACTTGGATTCCCAATTTTGGATTAATTGTCAAGCCCCTTTATGAAGCTGTTAAAGGGAGAAAAGAGGGAAATGTTTGAATGAATCAGAGAATGCCAACAAGCATTCACACAAGTAAAGAATGAGCTTATGAGAGCACTGGCACTGGAGCTTCCAAATCCCACTACACCTTTTATTCTGTTTGTACACGAGTGGAAAGGCATTGCAGTGTGAGTTCTCAACCAGAAACTAGGCTCATGGCAAAGACTTGTGGCATATTTCAGTAAGCAGATAGATGGGGTGGCATTGGGATGGGTACCTGGCTGTTTGAGAGCAGTGGCAGCAACAGCCGGGCTAGTTGAAGAATCTCAAAAATTAACACTGGGACATCTCATGGTCAAAGTCCCACACAGGGTTCAAGAGATTATGGAAGTAAAGGAAGCATTTTGGATGACTGGGAGTCACCAAGCAAAATATCAGACTCTCTTGCTTGCCTTCCCAGCCATATAATTAGAGGTATGCCATATACTCAATCCAGCTACACTCTTGCCCCAGGTGGATACTGAATGGCATCATGATTGTGTACAGGTGGTAAATTCAGTCTATGCCAGTAGACCTGATCTTAGTGATCAGCCTATCCCAAATGCTGACTGCGAATGGTTTACAGATGGTAGTAGCTTTATGGTAGAAGGCCATAGAAAGGCAGGATATGCAGTGGTCATGCCATGGGAGTTATAGAAGCCAAACCATTACCAGTAAACATTTTTGCCCAACTGGCTGAGGTAGTCACTTTAACTAGAGCCTTACAGCTGGTTGTGGAACAAACAGTAAATATTTACACAAATAGCAAATATGCCTTTGGAATCTTGCACGCCCATGGAGCCTTATGAAAGGAAAGGAGATTATTAAATGCACAAGGGTACTATTAAGCATGATCCACAATTTTTGGAATTATTGGAGGCAGTTTGGCAGCCAAAACAACTAACAGTCATACATGTCAACGGGCATTCTAAGAAAGACATCCTTTATACAAAAGGGAACCAGGCTGCAGATAGGACTGCCCTATGATGCTCAGAATTCACAGCCTCCCTAATTCCAATTTCTCCATACCCACTTCTCCACCCTCTTATACACTCGAGGACAGGACATGGGTCCTGTCAGTTGGAGGCAGGGAAGGGAATGATGGATGGTGGAGGGCAGAGGTCAAACCTATTCTACCAAATATACTTCTAAGAATTATTTTATCACAAATACATGCTAGCACGCATTGGAAGGGCAAAAGCCCTGGTAGACTTTGTGACATGCTATGCAGTAGGTAAGAGTCTCTATTCTGTTGCCTTCCAAACTGTAGCAGCTTCCCTGATCTGTGCCAGAAATAATCCAAAAGTGGCCAGGCATCCACCCCTAGGAGTCCAACTTAAAGGCAACTACCTAAGGGCCATTTGGGAAATAGACTTCACTGAATTAAGTATGTTTTGGTACTACTTTGTACCTTCACAGAATGGCCTAAAGCTTTTGCTTGCAGGACTAATAAAGACCATGAAGTAGTAAAAGTTCTACTGTAAGAAATTATTCCTAGGTTTGGCTGATTCTGGACTATATTTCACAGCTAAGGTGGTGCAACAATTGTGTGGAACAGTTGTCTGCCGTGATTTTTTTTTCTTGCTAAATATTTGCAGGAAACTGTACCTTTTGGATGGCACCAGCCTGGTTCTATGTGAAAGTGTAGACAAGACTTTTTCAAGTGCTGCTGTCCATCTACACCAGTGTTTCGGTCCAGAGCCTGACTTCATTATTCCAGACTGAAGGCTGCAGATCCACGGGACTCTGTTGGAACTGTCTAAGTCAGACATGTCAAACATGCAACGTCACGTGATGTCACGTGATGTATCGGCAATGGGGTGGGCACATGGGTTGGCAGTTTGACACCCCTGGTCTAAGCTGTGACAGACATCTTAGGTCTACAGCTGCTGTTTAATAGAACCAAATGACTAGATAGAAGTTTGTATTCTGAATTTTCTGGTTGCTTTTTCTTTTCAGGACATTGTGTGTTACGGAGGACTTTCTCTCTGAACTGTGCTATTTGAAAGAACTTTGGACTGACACCTGAGACCATAGGGATTTTGAACAATCCAAAAAATACTTGAAGGACTACTGGTCCTTACCTGGTTCGTTGGACTCTGGTCCCTCAATAATGCCATGTATCGTATATAGGCAGTGGTGGAAATTCTAGCTAATGAGACTGGGGAGCTCTTTATTAATGCAACAAAAGAACAAGAAGTTATATGACAAATAACAATTCATAATAGAATGGCTCTAGATATGGTATTGGCATCCAAAAGAGGTGTGTGTATAATAATTGACAACAATGCTGTGTGTATTTATTTATGTATTTATTTATTCAAATTTCTATGCCGCCCTTCTCCTAGGACCCAGGGCGGCTTACAACAACAATACAATTACATGTGAGGAATTTAATAATAATAATCACCCAATCCAAAAACACATTCAATTCAATCTAAAACACATACATACAACATGCAATCACAATCAAACACACAATCAACGATGGAGGCACATTCCTAGGCCCGGGGGCAGAGCACTGTTCATACGCCCCAAGCCTGTCGGCATAAATAGGTCTTCAATAATTTCCGGAAAGCTAGGAGGGAGGAAGCAGTGCGGACTTCTGTGGGAAGTTGGTTCCAGAGGGCTGGGGCAGCAACAGAGAAGGCCCTTGCCCTAGGACCTGTCAGATGACATTGCCTAATAGACGGGACTCGTAGGAGGCCAACCCTATGTGCCCTAACTGGTCGCTGGGATTCATGAGGCAGAAGACGGTCCCCCAAGTAACCTGGTCCATTGCCATAAAGGGCTTTATAGGTCATAACCAACACTTTGAATTGTGTTCGGAGACCAATTGGTAGCCAGTGCAGTTCACAGAGAGCTGGAGTAATATGAGCATGTCTTGGGAGACCCAAAACAGCTCACGCGGCCACATTCTGGACAACCTGCTGTCTCTGGACATTCTTCAAAGGTTGCCCCATGTAGAGAGCATTACAGTAGTCAAATCTCGAGGTGACAAGGGCATGAGTGACTATGAGGAGTGACTCCTGATCCAGATAGGGCCACAACTGCCGCACCAGGCGAACCTGGGCGAATGCTCCCCTCGCCACAGCCGAAAAATGGTGTTCTAAACTTAGCTGTGGATCGAGGAGGACACCCAAGTTGCGAACCCTCTCCGAGGGGGACAAAACTGCTCCCCCCAGGGTAATGGACAGACAGTTAGACTCGTCCTTGGGAGGCAGAGCCCATAGCCATTCCGTCTTGTCGGGATTGAGTCTGAGCCTGTTGGCACCCATCCAGACCTCAACAGCCTCCAGGCACCGGTTCATCACTTCCACTGCTTCGCTGTAATGACGTGGGGTAGAGATATAGAGCTGAGTATCATCATATTGATGATAACTCACCCCGTGTCGGCGGATGATCTCACCCAACAGCTTCATGTAGATGTTAAAAAGCAGAGGTGAGAGAACAGACCCCTGAGGCACTTCACATGGTAGAGGCCTCGTAGCCGATCTCTGACCTCCTGCGAACACCGACTGCGACCGGCCAGAGAGGTAGGAGGTGAACCACCGTAAAACGGTGCCTTGCACTCCACACCCCTCCAACCGGTGCAGAAGGATACCATGGTCGATGGTATCGAATGCCGCTGAGAGGTCAAGAAGCACCAGGATAGTGGAACAACCTCTATCCTGGGCCCGCCAGAGATCATCGGTAAGTGCAACCAAAACAGTTTCCGTGCTGTAACCGGACCTGAACCCGGACTGCCGAGGGTCCAGATAATCAGCTTCCTCCAAGGACCATTGGAGTTGGAGTGCCACCACCTTCTCAACAACCTTCCCTAGAAAGGGAAGATTGGAGACTGGCCGGTAATTATTCAAGACTGCCGGGTCCAGGGAAGGCTTCTTGAGGAGGGGGCGCACAAGTGCCTCCTTTAAGAGAGCCGGGAAGGACCCCTTCCTCAACGAAGCGTTAACAACAGCCTGGACCCAGCTTCGTGTCACCTCCCTGCTAGCTGAAACCAGCCAGGAGGGACACGGGTCCAATAAGCAGGTGGTAGAACTCACAGCTCCAATGGCCTTGTCCACATCATCAGGAGTTACCAGGTCAAACTCATCCCATTCAACCAGACTAGGACGGGCCTCTGTCATCTCGACTGACTCATTGTCAGCCAACACTGCATTCCAATTGGAGTCCAAGTCAGCCCGGATCTGAGCGTCCTTGCCTGCGAAAAAGATGTTAAATTCCTCGGCATTGCCCTGCAAAGGTTCCTCCCTCCTCTCCATATCAAGGAGAGAACGAGTCACCTTAAACAGGGCAGCCGGGCGAAATTCCGCAGATGCGATCAATGCGGAAAGATAATGAGATCTTGCCATAGTGATCGCTTCCAAATAGGTCTTAATATAAGCTCTCAATTTGGTTCGATCAGATTCAGATCTGCTTTCTCTCCATTGCTTCTCTAAACGCCTCTTCTGGTGCTTCATCCCCCTGAGTTCCTCGGTAAACCAAGGAGATCTCCTGGGTCTGCTACCACAGAGAGATCGCAACGGTGCAATCCGGTATAGAGCCCCCGTAGTGGCCATATTCCAGGCCATCACTAGGGACTCCGCCGAACTGTGTATGAGCAAATCCGGCAATTCCCCAAGCGCCCTTTGAAAGCCCATAGGGTCCATCAGGCGTCTGGGGCGGAACCATTTAATCGGTTCCACCTCCCTGCGGGGGAAGATAGGTGTCATAAACTCAAACTGCAGCAGAAAATGATCTGTCCATGACATAGGCAACGCTTCTAAGCCCCTTAACTCCAGATCATACCTCAACTGCTCCAAGAGGAAAACCAGGTCAGGTGTGTGTCCCCCCTTGTGGGTCGGGCCCTCAATTACTTGTGTCAGGTCCATGGTTGCCATGGTAGCCATGAACTCCCGCGCTAACCCAGAGGACTCACCAAGTGACGGCACATTGAAGTCCCCCAAGACTATAAGTCTGGGGAACTCAACCGCCAACCCGGCTACCTCCTCGAGTAGCGTGGGCAGGGCTGTTGAAACGCAGCTGGGAGGCAGGTACGTAAGCAACAAGCCCACCTGTACACCTAGGTCCAACCTCATAAGGAGGGACTCACAACCTGATATCTCAGTAGCAGCGAGTCTGCGCAGTCCGAGTGACTCCTTAGCTATAATTGCCACTCCTCCCCCCCCCTTCCCTGGGGTCACGGCTGATGCCATACCTGAAATCCAGCTGGGCACATCTCAGAGAGGGGAACTCCTCCCTCTGGGGTCAGCCAGGTCTCAGTCACATATGCCAGGTCGGCCTCCTCCTCCAGAACTAAGTCCCGGATGAGGAGAGCCTTATTTACCACCAACCTGGCATTGAGCAGCAGCAGCCTGAGTCCAGGGTCCGGATTTCACTCATTACCAGTACCTCGGGAGAGGTTCAAGGGGCCGGAACAAGAAATCCCTTTCAAGCAGTGAGGCCTTGTTCCCCGAGAGCAGCCTACCCCAGGCCTCCCGTCGTATCTGCCTCTTCCCCATAAGACCGGTATAGACTGGCCCTCTGATCCCTCAGAGTGAGGCTCCTCCACTTCTCTAGCTTCCGTAGGTGCAGACAGGTCAGCCCTTCCATCCATCCAATTTATACAGTCATTCATCCATTCAACCCAATCCATTCCACAATCAATACTTCTTATATCGACCAAAATTAAAAATTAAAACAGTATTAAAACATTCCAATTAATTAAAAATTTAAATATAAAATTTAGATAAAGATTTAAAAAAATTTAAAACAGACATATAGGCATATTTGCTCTCTTCCTGCTTTGGCTGGGAAGGGGGCTGGGGGCTGGGGGGAGAGGGCTGGAAAGTCCATCACTCTGCACTGAACCAGACAATCATTAGCTCTGTAGGGTTTTTCTGTGAAGTACCCCCTCTTCCTTGCAGAAAAAAGGAAAGAGAAAGCCAGATGTACAGGTTTCATTGTTTCTCCGTTAGAAAAGGAGGCACGCGTGAAGAGGCCACTCATATTAGAAAGAAACATAGTTAACACTGGGTAACAGTCCGAGTAACCGCCATACATCCAAGTTCAAATTAACCCTTATTGAATGAGCCACTCTTGAGGAGAAAAAATATTTATAAATAAATCAGAGGAAATCCAAAATCGAGCTGCACACATAGCAAAGATTAAAAAAAATAGAATTTCCTAGGGGTTTTGAGAGCGTCTTAAGTTTTTATGATCAGTCCATACTTAGAAAGAGATCTTGCTCCCTTCCAGAAAGTTCCTCCAAGCTAGGAGAGCCCATCGTACAGCATAAAACCGCCTGGCATTGTTCAGTATCTGATAGCTTTTTTGAAGTGTAAGTGCAGGGCTGTAATTGGCACTTTTCATTCTCTTGGAATGAAAGAGACCAATAGGATAATTGTTAGATCATTACTGAAATATTTATTAAATGATATTTCTTATATATCCCGCCTTCTGCTTTAGTGGAAATGAATAAACCTTTCTTAATTTTTAATTCGAGGTTCCTTGGCATTTTGGCCAGGATCCCTTTTCTTGAAATAATAGAATAGAATAGAATAGAATAGAATAGAATAGAATAGAATAGAATAGAATAGAATAGAATAGAATAGAATAGAATAGAATAGAATAGAATAGAATAGAACCTTGCATGTCTTCTAGTCCAGCCCCCTGCTCAAGCAGGAGAACCTATACCATCTCAGACAAGTGAGTGTCTAGCCTCTTTTTAAAAACCTCCAGTGATGGAGCACCCATGATTTCTGAAGGCAAGCTGTTACACTGGTTAATTGTCCTCACTGTTAGGAACTTTCTCCTTAATTCCATGTTGCTTCTCTCTTTGATCAGTTTCCAACCATTGTTTCTTGTCCTGCCCTCTGGTGCTTTGGAAAATAATTTGACTCCATCTTCTTTGTGGCAGCCTCTCAAATACTGGAATACTGCTATCATGTCACCCCTATTTCTTCTTTTCTTTAGACTAGACAAACCCAAGTCCTGCAGCCGTTCTTCATATGTTTTAGTCTCCAGGCCTTGGATCATCTTAGTTGCTCTTCTCTGAACTTTTTCCAAGGTCTCAACATCTTTTTTGTAGTATGGTGACCAAAATTGGTAGCAGTATTCCAGATGTGGTCTCACTAGGGTTTTATAAAGCGGTATTAATACTTCACATGATCTTGATTCTATGCCTCTGTTTATGCAACTCAGGATTATATTAGCTTTTTTGGTGGTGGCTGCACATTGCTGGCTCATAGTCAAGCGATCGTCCACTAGAACTCCAAGATCCCTCTCACAGTTACTCTTTTTGAGCCAGGTTATATCTTTGATTTTTCTTGCCTAAACATAAAACTTTGCTTTTCTCCACATTAAAACTCATTTTGTTGGATAGGTGCCATTGTTCCAATTTGTCAAGATGTTTTTGAATCCTGAGCTTGTCTTCTGGGGTGTTGGCTATTACTGCCAGTTTAGTATCATCTGCAAATCTGATCAATTCCCCATCTATTCCCTCATCTAAGTCATTGATGAAGATATTGAAGAGTACTGGGCCTAAGACGCAGCTTACTTCTTTCCATGTGGATGTAGTACCATTGAGGACTACTCGTTAAGTATGGTTTGTCAGCCAGCTACAAATCCATCTGGTGGTGATGTTTTCTATTCCACCTTTTTCTAGCTTACCAAGCAATAGATTGTGGTCTACTTTTTTTTTCCCCCAAAACAATTTTTATTAGTTTTCCATTTTACACCAACACAGCTTAAGAACTCACGTGGAAACATGGTGATCCATTTTTTAAAAAAACAAACAATAACATAGTAAATATATACCCATTATTTCTTAAAAATTTCCCTCTCTATCTATATAGAATATTATAATCAAATTAATACATTTTCAAATGAATTCATTCATTACTATATCTAACCATCAACTGTGTTAATCAATAAAAAAATTTATTCTATAAAAAACTATATTTCTTCACACATTTAAACTTAAGCTTAATGAACTCCATTTATTTAAAAACATTATAATCAAGTCAAAATCTTTCTAAAATCAATTCATTCACTAATATAACATTTCATCCAAGTTATATATTTAAAAATAAACTAACATTATCTATTTATATTGTTATAGGCTCATTAAAACATTTATAAAACAAATTTTCATTGAATATATCACTCTATATAAATTTCGTTAATCAATAAAAGTTTACAACTCATTATCCATCCCAAAGATCCTGTATCATACTTTCTTAATTTTGCAAATATTTAATCTTAAACTAACATATTCATTTACTATTCAGATGCCCCAAGTGTTTTTTTATTTAAGCATTAACTCCAAAAATAAATTCTTCTCTTTCTCACCAATCTTCTATTATTTTTCACTGTTTCTCCAAATCTCCAATAATTAATTCCATCATTTCCCATATTTCAGTTCTTTTCTCATTATACCATCTCTAATATTAAACACATATAAAGCCCTTTTAACAAAGTCCAAGTCCAAGTCAATCCAGATCGCTATAAGGCCTTTAGCATATTACTATAATCAGATTTGATATTTATATCTTATTCTGGGTTTCTTTCTAATCCAAACAGGTTTCCATAATCGGGCCTCCGCCTGCCACACTATACACTCCAAAAAGTATAAAAGTTATAGTTAATCTGAATGACTCGTAGCAGAACATCATTTCCCCTTTCTTTTAACATTGAATAAATTCCACTTAAAATCCTTTCATTTATATCGTCCTCTTTGATCACATGTTTCTCTTCTTCCATGTTTTTTTCTCTATCTCAAATTCAAATGGCGTCTGCAGGCCAACTTGTCCTTCTGAAGCAAGATGGTCCAGTTCCTTATCATAAGTCCTTTGTCCGTTGATATCCAGTCTTTTTTCCAAAATCAATTGATTGTCCAACTGTGGGTTTACTTCTTCCACCTCAGTAAGCAGGACACAAGCCTCTTGTGTATAAACTGATGTTTCACTTAGTCCTTGTCTTTTGCCTTGTCGATACAAAGAAATCTCCTTTGAGCAAGCAATTATCCTCTCCGTATTTTCCAAACTTTTGCCCAAAATATACTTATAAGTAAGATCTACGCCGGTTTCCTCCATCTTTATTATCTTTCAAATCCTTATTTTTTTAAAGGAGACTATATTTAAAAGACGATCACAATATCCATCTCCTCCCAGTTTCCTCACCTTTTTTCTTTGTACAAAATGAAAGCCTTTCCAGCGAAGAAAAGATAGCAAGTACAATGAATAAATTTGTCAGGGAGTGTCCCCCAGAAAGTAATCAGATGTTCAATTCTTCCAGACACCATAAAGGTAAAAGCAAACAATATTCTCCAAATATTATAAAAAACTTTCTTGAGGCTCCCAATATACAAAAATAAAATCCACCATTAAAACAAAAATAAATTTAATCCTTTGTGCTGCTCTTCCCCTGTTTAAAAAGCCGCTTCACCAGAAAAGGGAATAATTTCAAGAAAAAAAACTTTTCACAGGCATAAAGAAAATAGAGGTGAAAGGAAGGTCTCATCGAGATCTCCACCGTGGGTCCGTTTGCTTAGCTGATCTTGTGGCTTGCGGTTGGCGCAGCTAAATGATCGGCCATTTTACTGGCCGATCTTTACCCTGTTGGCCCAAAGGAGATACTCGGTGCACAGAAGCCTCCTCAACAGTAGACGCTCCTCCAGAGCGTCTTTTCGGCCCTCTAAGGGGTCTACTGGCAGGGGAAACTCGATCGGCAAAGGGACGACTCCCTTTGCTCAACCGCACTGCCACGAACTGGAACCAGAAGCCAGATTGTGGTCTACTTTGTTGAATGCCTTACTGAAATCTAAGTATATTATGTCCACAGCATTTCACTGGTCTACTAATTTGGTCACTTTATCAAAGAATGAAATAAGATTGGTTTGGCATGATTTATTTTTAACAAACCCATGCTGGGTACCAGTTATAACTTTGCTTCTAGTTGTTCGCAAAACTGTTTTTTTAATTATCTTTTCCAGGATCTTCCCAGGTATTGATGTTAGACTGACAGGTCTGTAGTTTCCTGGGTCTGTTTTTTTTTCTTTTTTTTTTTTAAATATATTTTATTGGTTTTTTTTTTAATTTTTACAGAAAAAAGAAACTACTCAAATCAAATCATAGTGTTAAAATAAACAATCATCCATAAACAAAACATAAATACATTTTTCAATACATCAAATACCAATAGCTCAACTGAAAATAATCATGCCAAACAATTAACATTACTGCCCGGTACCCCCACCACCACATCCCCCTAACCCTATCCTTCCCCCCTCACTTACCAACTAGCTACCTACTTTCCTCCCTCCTTCTCTACTTCTCTATACCCACCTATCCCTACTCATCCCCCCTCTTGCCAACCTTCTTTCTACTTCCTTTCTACTTCCCTCCATCCTTCTCTATCTCCATCCTACTCTTCCCCCTTCTTATCAACTTCCACTTACATCAGCCTTCACTCCTCCTTCCTCTTTCCATCAGATGTGGTGCCCAGAGGCCACCCGAGCAACCCCTTAATGACAGTAATTACATATTCTTACATCAACCCCAATTACAGTTGAGAAAACATCGTATATAAAATTATAAACCCTCCCTAACCCTCCCCCCCCCGACTTCCCAAAGTGAGTACAGGGTAAAACAAAAGAAAACCCACTATATCAAACAAAATTATTATATAATCCTAACAAGAATTTTAAACTATATACTGTTGTGGGTGTCTCACAACTGGATGATGACATATCAGAGGATGATGAAGCACAAGCAGGCCCCTCTGGGTATTTTCCCCTCCCGGCAGCCGAGTCAGACAATGAGGAGCTTTGTATGCATTCTGAATCAGACTCTCAAAATGATGAGTCAGATTTAGAACAAGAAGATAAATGGATTGATCCGAGGTTCCGAAGGTTTGATAAGCGAAGGTGTCAGTTAACTGGAAAAAGGAAGTAGTGGGGGGAAGTGACGTATCGGACACTATATTAGAAGGGGAAAGGGAGACTACGCCCTTGTCACGAGCAACGTTAATCAAGGAGAGGCTTGAAAACTTTTGCAGTGCGTTGGAATTCTGGTGTTTTGAAAACCTACTGAAGAATAATGAGGTCTTGGACAATGTGATAAAGAAAGAGTAAGTTAATTGGGAAGTAGGAGGAGGAGAGTATGTTTAATCTAAATGTAAATAGATCTGATTTGGTCGTTCCGGCCAACAAAAATGCCAGCAGCTTGCTTTGAAATGAATCCTTTTGAAATGTGTTAAATAAACCTCTTAAAGACATATTTACGTGGATTTTAATGAGCTGAGAGAGGCCAGACATAACATATACTATATGCAATCTCTAAATCAATTCAATCCATTAAACAAAACAAACAAATCATCTTGTTAAGAATAATAATTTTCATTTACATATCTAAACCATCAATCTAAGTCAAACCTTAAATCACTTCAATCCATTGAGAGGTTATATAAAATCACCCAAACAATCAAGTTTTATATACATCTTCCAGTAATCAACCTCTTTCAAACCATTAAACATCAAAAAAAATCATCTTTTTAGAAAAATAAACAAATAATATCAATAAACCCCTCAATTCAAACAAAAAAAAATTTGTTCTTAATCAATTTAATATATCTTCCATTAAACATCCTCTCTTACATCTTACTTATAAAATTGGTCTTTGATTCAGCCCATAGTCTTAGATTAGCCTTAATTCCTTTCATTTAATTATAAATTTCATTTCTTCAATCGACTTCTGGGCTTTCTCATCTGTCAAATAAACCTCCATAACCAATACAGTCTATTTATTCCATTTCTAACTTACATTCCTTCAACTTTATCCAATCACATAATGCTTATCTATCCCATCAATCAATCAATCTAATATCAAACCTAGATCATTTCAAAGCAAATACATTCTTCATCAATTTAATTATATCCATTAATCATCTTCTCTTACATCTTACTCATAATCTTAGTCCTTAATTCAGTCCATAATTTTAAATTACCCATAGCTCCTTACATACAATTTTAAATTTCATTCCTTCAATCGAATTCTAGGTTTTTTTTTCAACCAGGTAAACCTCCATAACGAGGCCTCCCTTCCAAATAATAAGTCTCTCTTCTTTACTTCTTCAGCCCCATAAGTAAGTTGCTTCTTAAACTGAATCAATGTCTCTTTTTTCTCAATTAAATCCTCTTCTTGCTGCTTATCTAAAAGGAATAGCCATCCCTTCCTTTCTTGAAACAAATCCTCTTCCTCTCCATAGATGAACTGTTTATCAAGCAAGATCCATTTCCCTTTATTCTCTTTATTCTCAGTACTATCTTCTTCTTTTTCTTGTTCTTCTTCTAATTTAGATTGTATTATAAAATGTTCATCAGTCGATTGTAAATCAGTTTCCTTTGGAAGAAAGAATCTAGTTAATTGTTCTTGTTCTTCTTCTTTAGATTGTATTATAAAATGTTCAGCAGTCGATTGTAGATCAATTTCATTTGGAAAAAATAATCTGGTTAATATTTCTGTAATAGTCTCTTTCAATATTGCTTTAAACTCTTGCTTAAAACTCTTCACTATTTCAAGCCTTTCTTCATGAAATTTATCAATACAGTCCAAAATAGGTTTAACATTTGAATGTAAATTCCACTCCATTTTAAATTTAAAACAATCACTCTGGCTGTAAATCAATTCCTACAGCCATCTCTCTGGCTTCGCTTACGAGAACAAGAAGAGAGAAAAAAGTAAAGAATTAACTTTCACTTTCCAGCACTTTCCTCTAACAATGAAAGCAGTGAAAGCTATACGCCATTTTGAAAGCATTATGTTGATTGTAGAAGTTATAAATATATAGCCAGAAAAACAATAAAAAAATACTTGCAATCCATTAAGAACTCCTGTATTCACTCAGTCTGCTTACAGTCTCTCCTATGTTGTAATTTTTATAAGCAGAAGCGGTCGCGGCGTCTTTCTCTGTCTGATGACAGAAGCGTCTCTGGGCAGGAGCGTCCTCCGGAGCTTTAGGGAGCTCGCACTCTTGATCCCTGAAAACTTTTTTTTCAGGGATTTAAGAGGAGCTCAACCCTGCTCCCGATGCTCTACACCTCTCCTTTGCCCGAAGAGGGGATTTTTCACCGCAAAAAACAGCTGGTGTGCGCTGTTTTTTGTGGCTTTACAAACCCAGAGAACGTAGCCTCACAGAGGAGAATCTAGCGGCGCCGGCGGAGCCACCGGAAGCCCTCGTACTGTACACTTTTGAGAGCAGGAGACAGAATTTCATTTTTAATGTGAGCCAGTGTGCCCACAGTAAAAAAAAATGACAATAAAAGGTTATCTTATCTAGTCTGTTGGGATCCGGAAGTGTCTTTGGAGCGTGCATCTCTTCCCCTTTGCGCTCTTTCCCTTTCTTTCGTTTAGGGGCTGGGTACTCCCTTTTTTTTTCCTTTCTTGAAGATGGGAACCACATCAGCCCTTTTCCAATCCTCAGATACTTCCCTGGTGCTCCAGGATTTTTGGAATGAAACAAGCCATGCAGGAGACATTCTGGGTGGGAGACAAAGACATTCTGGGTGGGAGACAAAGTATATCTATCTACAAAGTATCTAAACCTTAGAAAAGTTGCAAGAAATTAGGACTGAAGTACATAGGACCCTTTCCCATAGTGAAAGTGATAAACCCAGTAACGGTGGAACTCAAACTAAGTGGTTGGGGAAAGTACATCTGTATTTCATTGCAGTTTGTTAAAACCCTATAAAGAATCCATGTTGTGGCAGCTCCTGCCCCAGTAGTGAAAGGGGGGGGGACGCATTATGAGGTGAAGCAGATTCTTGATTCTAGAATGCATAGAGGAAAACTGAATATTTAATTCAATGGAAGGGGTATCCCATGTCAGAATCCAGATGGCTGATGGCTCATTTAGTAAAACAATTTCATGCTAGATACCCCCAAAGACCAGGTCTGAATGAAGGAGCAAATAACAGACTCTAATGAATGCGTTTTGTTTTCCAAGTTACTTTTCCCCCATAAGGAGGGTGACCTGTCAAGCTATGAACCTGGCTGCCTTTAAGACCACCATATGCCTTTAGCTTGCCTACAGAGCAGGTAGGTGGGATGGAGAAACAGAGTGGAATCCACTGGTGGCTTATCATCATGAGAAAGCAGAGAAGTTAAAGGTCTGTTTTGGCCAACAGAGAATGCTTCTCATAACAAACAGTAGTATTTCAATTAGACATTGTGACCTGTCTGGTCAGAGGAGAGAAGACGAGAGTGATTCATCTAATTAACCGCTTTCCACCTTTTCAATAGAGCCAGCTTTCTCTTTCTAACTTGCTGCTATGATTCAACCCATTAAAGACAACATTAGAAGACTTTTTGACTCTGGTGTGTTTCTTGGTTGGATTTCAGGCAGAGGTTGACACTTGTATTTGGGATTGAAAACTGCAGTGTAGATTAGCAGCTGTAAAACATTCATCTATTTAATGCTTTTTCATATTTTTCTCTATGAAAAATTGTTTCATAAAGTAGTAAAATTCAGGAACTTATCCATAAAACAGACTTGATTGCTAACATATCTGTCTACCATTAATTTCCTAAAGAATCTTGGAAATGTTGGTGAGAACATTATTTTTTTCTGAAAGTCTTGATAATCGCCACAGAATTGTATTAATATGATTCTCTTGGGAAACTACTTGAAACCTATGTCAACTCTTGTTAAGTAAAGTGGCACAACTGCCAGAGGGATACAAGATACTGAACTAGCCAACTACATTTTAACATAAAACATTATACAAACACATATACATCCAAGATTTTGCTCCAAATTTTACACAATAGGAAACACATATAGAATTGATTAAAAAACAAACATTCTGTTCCTCAGAATTCATTCACTCTGAATTCTGTGTGACTTGAGAGACATCATTCCATCAGGTTTACTGTACCTGCTGGTAGCTGCATCTTGGGTTCTTATAAGATCATGCTTGTCTGTAAGTAGTATATGGACACTCTGGCTTTGATTGCCTTCTCTTCTCTTTCCAAGAATCAGGGTCTTCTTCCTTGACTCTTGCTTTTCATACAATATGTTCAAAATATATATTTTTCAGTTTTATTATTAGTATTGCTAATAAACAGGCCAGTTTTATTTCATATAGTATTGAATAATCAATTCTTCTTGTGGTCCAAAGCATTCTCAATAATTATCTGCAAATCAAAGGTTCAGTTTTGTTTCTGATAAAACAAAACTGTGTTGTGAAGAATATTAGAACTGTGTCCTGCATTATACATAGCTTGAGTTTGCACTTAAATATTTTATCTTAGATCGGGTATATACTAAGGAATAGCAAGCATAACTTTATTTCATTGCTATTATCATCCTAATGAATTTTTGAACCTAAGAATATAAGACTGCTGTTACTTCAATTTCTTCTTTGTCTATTTGCATGGCCTTAGGAGTTGTTTTTTTTTATTATGTAGTAGACCATCTTTTGCACTTTCTTCTTTCACCCAAACAAGAGATTAAATCTTCTGTTCCTTCAGCTGTCATAGTGGCATCATAAGTATATCTGAAGTTCTTGAGGTTTCTCACAGCAATTTCTAGTTCTTCCAGTCAAGCTTTTCACACACACACACATACACACACACACACACACACACACACACAGAGAGAGAGAGAGAGAGAGAGAGAGAGAGAGAGAGAGAGAGAGAGAGAGAGAGAGAGAGAGAGAGAGAGAGAGAGAGAGATCATATAAAATCTTATTTATAGTATTACTGTAAATAAATAAGGAGAGATCTTAACATACTGTTTTCCTACATATTGCTTCTACTATGACTACATCACACAAATTCTTGAGGAGGCAGGTAAGCTAATCCCATATACCCAATATTTCAAAGCTATTCAGAGTATCGTGTGGTCTACATTAACGGCCCCAATCTTTTGGGCACAAGGGACTGGTTCCGCAGAGAAAGGTTTTTCTGCAGACTGGAAAAAAGTATGCTACCTGCATCCCTCGGGTCTTCGCGTGCAGCCTGGTTGCTGGTATTCTGCAGATCAGTGCCAGTCCACAGACTAGGGGTTGAGGACCCCAGTCTACATAGTCAAAAGTCTTTCAATCAAAATAGTATCAAACTGTTCCTAAATAACAGGGCAAGACCTCTACCTGGGCATCTCCATGCACGGGATTCAACTGGCAATGGATCCGAGAACTTTGTATGTCAGTTGCTGAACAAACTCCTTTGCCCAGCCCCAAATTGCCTGAGCTCTCTTGACCCAGCCCTGAAACAGGGCTGCCAAGCAGCACTTTGAGGACACAATACTGCTGTTTCACCACTCTTGCCACCACAAGGTAGGCCTTAATAGTGGCTTTAAGTCATGTCCATCAGAGTCATCCCTTGTATGCCTCCAGCTGTGCTCTACACATCTTTTGGCCCTTTTCAGAACCTGTAGCTCCTCTATGAACCACGGGGAGGGGTCAGGAATGATGAGTCAAGAGAGGCCACATGGGCACAATCCTATCTAAAGCCATGGTCACCCTTAGGTTTCAGGCCACCACCACAGCTTCAGCAGGATCATGCAGCAACATGATAACACAGGTTATCCCCCAATTCCCTCTGGAACCCATCAGGGTCAATCAGTTGCTTGACGCAGAGCATCCAAATGGGTCCAGCCTCCCTGCAGAGAGGGGAAACATATGGGAGCCTTAAGAACACCAGGGCATGATTTGACTATGACAAGGGGGTTAATCTTTTTTTAAAAAGGTTTTATTGAGTTTTATAGAGTTAGGGATAGAATGGGATCGGGATAGGGATTAAGGTTTGGGGTGGGGTTGGGATCAGGACTGGGATTAGGACAGGGTTAGGATCAGTGTTGGGGTTATCCCCCAATAACATTTTCAATATTTAGCAAACAGACTATTGTCCGGGTTCATATGTTCAGCTAACAATAGTTGATATAGTAATAGATGACTGTAGTAAGTATAATAAACAATAATCATAAACAGTATCAAGTAATCAATGCATATCATTCTTCTTACTAGTATGTATTCAAAATAACATATCACATTCGTTTCTCACTAGTTCGTTTTCCTAACCATTGGTAAAAGCTATCCCATGTTCTAAAGAAAACTGAATCTTCTTTCTCTATAATCTCTAAAGTCAATCTATCTGCACATTGTAAGATTTTCTTAATTAAAACCTCTTCAGTTGGTAAGTTTTCATTTTTCCAGTATTGGGCAAATATTTGATCAAGTTCTGTCTGTTCTTTATAAAATCCCATTGTCTTTACATCTTTTTTGTATCTCATTTGAATTTGCAAATATGGCCACCATGCTAAATCAATATCATGTCATTGTAAATCTTGTCTGTCTATCAATTTTCCTTCGTTATTCAAAATATCTTTATAAGTCACAATTTTATCATAGTTAATTAAATTTGGGTAAGCAAAAGCTTCCATTGTTGAAAGCCATTCAGGTAACTTAATATAGATTTTCTCATTTATTCTTTCCCATTCTAAAAGAAGTGCATTCCTTATAAAATGGTTTTGAAAATATCTGTGTGTTTTATTCTTCCCGTATCATAGGAAGGCATGCCAACCAATTTGTAGGTCATGCCTCTCTAGGTACAATAGTCTTTTATTTCTCAGCGTTATCCATTCTTTAAACCATGGTAAAGTAGCTGCTTGATAATATAGTCTCCAGTCTGGGAATCCACTCCTCCACTATCTTTAGCTTCTTGTAGCATTTTCACTTTAATTCGTGCTTTTTTTCCCTTGCCAAATAAATCTCAGTATTGTTGCATTTAGGTCATCAAAAAAGACCTTTCCCAATTTTACAGGAATTGTTTGGAATGAGAAGAGTATTTTCGGTAAGATACTCATTTTCACTGTAGCTATTCTTCTTAACATTAACAGTTGAAGATTTTTCCACTTTTCCAAGTCCAATTTTATTTGTTTTAACAATCTTTCATAGTTGTCTTCTTTTAACGTTACACATCTTGCTGTTAAGTAGATTCCTAAGTACTTAACTTTCTTGACTATTTGCAGATTTGTCTTTTTTGTAAGTTGATTTTTCTGTTTATCTGTTAAGTTCTTTGTCAATACCTTAGTCTTTTCTCTGTTTATTTTCAGGCCTGCCACTTCTCCAAACTTTTCTATTTTCTCCAACAAGTTAGTAGTTGTTTCAACTGGCTCCTCCAAGATAAAAACCAAGTCTTCCGCTAAGGCTTGTAGTTTATATTTTTGATCTTTTATCTCCAATCCTTTAATTTCTATATCTTGTCTAATATTTCTAGTCAATACTTCCAATGTTAGTATAAATAACAATGGAGATAATGGACATCCTTGTCTTGTACCTTTTTTGATATCAAAATTTTCTGTATAGTCTTCATTTAAAATTATTCTAGCAGTGGGGAGGAACTTCCAGTGTGCGAACGGGACAGACGCAGGAGGCTGGGGCTCCAGCCTCCCAGTCTGGTTTCACTTCATCTAGCGTCTCTGAAAGAGACAGAAAGTTGCCCTGGAGGGGCAACGAAGAAAGAGGGACCTTTCAGGAGCTTGGATTTGGTGGCGACCAATCTAAGTGTGCTGAATGCCCCCTCTAAAGGGGCGAGAGAAAGATTGCCGGGGAAGCTTGAAGCAATCCAAGTTGCCTGCAGCCGGAAGAAAGGACATGAGGCAATAGCTGATTTCCAACAACAAGTTATGTCTGGGTGAGCTGAAATCTTTTCCTCCTCCTTGTGCTTTAAAATATTGAGACCCAAAAAAGGAGAACTTGAAAGAGTAAAGACCCCCAGAGAGACTTTTGAGCGGCAAATTTAACATTAAGGGGAAATTTTAATTGAATAACAACTATCGGACTAAAGACTTGATTAATAAGCCAACGAGGACATCTGCTGGTAGAAAATAAGAACTAAAGAAATTAAAAATACAGTGACCTTGAAAAAGTGTGAGCAAAACAAAGTCCCGGTGTGAGATATAGCTATACTTGTTGATATTGGCTAAAGACTAAACAGATACCATTCAGGAAAATAAAAAGGAAAGGAGAACATTTTAAAAATAAGAAGAGACTGGAGGAGGCAATTTTGCCTCACAATAGCGGATTCTTGATTACGCTTGGGACATAAGTCTAAGACTGTGAGTAACAAAATGAGTACATCTAATATCTCTAGATTTGCAAAGAAAACTTCCTCAGTGCCCTCTGTCAGACAAGCCAGCCCGACAACTCAGAGTTCTGTCAGCACACTGTTACAGCGTGAAAAAGCAAGTATGCCACAGGAAGAACAAACCTTTTTAAAATTAATTCGTCAATTATTACAGCAAAATCATATTGAGACACAAAGCAAACTGGACAAAGTAAGCGAAGAAATTATGGATATAAAGGCACAATTCGAAGATCAAAATCAAAAAATTACAAGAAATGAACAGAAAATTCAGGAAGTGGAACTTAAAATGCAAGATACTGATAAAAAGGTGGAGATGTTACTGCAAAAGAATGAAAGATTGAAACAATCAAATCAGGAGCAAGAACGTGCCATGGCAATAGTAGAAATGAGAGAAGCAGAATACTACTTGAGGTTTCAAAATATCCCTGAAAATACTGAAGAAAATATAGAAATGGTGATTATTGAGTTGTTGGCAGAACTTCTAAACACAGATCAAACTGATATCCAGAATGACATTGACAGAACTTATCGCACGAGTACAGCGTGTGTAAGAAAAAACAGATTACCAAGAGAAGTGCATGTGAGGTTTACAAATCAACAAGAGATGAAATACTGAGAAAAGTCAGAGAGGAACCCTTACAATATAAAAATAAAGAAATTGTGATCTTAAAACAGATACCCAGGAGAGTGAGGGATACCCGGAGACACTATCATTTCTTAACTACAAAATTGATTGCCAAAGGCATAAATTTTAGATGGCTAATGCCAGAAGGCATTTTAATAAATTGGAATAATACAAGATATCGACTGGATTCAATTTGGAAAGCAGAGGACTTTGAAGAAAGAAATAGAGTAATTTTGGATGAAGGATTGCAGCAACAAGAGGATAAGCAGACAGAAGAAACAGCCCAAGGAGCAACGGCACAAGCAGAACAACAGCAGGAGAAAAGTGAACAGACAGGTGAAGGAGAAGGAACTGCAAAAGAACAAAGGATTACAAGATCGACTAGACCTAAACATAAGTAATGAAAGACAAAATGGAGGGAAAAAAATGAGATTTTTTCGGTAAATGTAAATGGACTAAATTCTCCAACAAAAAGAAATAAAATTTTTAGGAAACTTCAGAAATTAAATATAGATATAATTTGTCTACAAGAGACACATATAAAAAAACAACATTATAAATTTTTGGAACACCTCAAAATGGGGAAGCTTTATTATATATCAGCACAACAAAAGAAACGAGGGGTGGCGATATACGTTAAAGAGACAATAGACTCCAAATTAATATATTCAGATGAAGAAGGAAGAATTGTTATGGTTGAAATATATCTGCATCAAAAACAAATACTTGTTAGGATTATATAATAATTTTGTTTGATGTAGTGGGGTTTTCTTTTGTTGTACCCTGTACTCACTCTGGGAAGTCGGGGGGGGAGGGTTAGGGAGGGTTTATAATTTTATATATGATGTTTTCTCAACTGTAATTGGGGTTGGTGGAAGAATATATGTAATTACTGTTATTAAGGGGTTGCTCGGGTGGCCTCTGGGCACCACATCTGATGGAAAAGAGGAAGGAGGAGTGAAGGCTGATGTAAGTGGAAGTTGATAAGAAGGGGGAAGAGTAGGATGGAGATAGAGAAGGATGAAGAAAGAAGAGAGGGAGGGAGGAAGGTAGGTAGTTAGTTGGTAAGTGAGGGGGGAAGGATAGGGTTGGGGGGATGTGGTGGTGGGGGTGCCGAGCAGTGATGTTAATTGTTTGGGATGATTATTTTCAGTTGAGTTATTAGTAAATGTATTAGTAAATGTATTTATGTTTTGTTTATGGATGATTGTTTATTTTAATACTATGATTTGATCTGACTAATTTTTTTTCTTCTGTAAAATTTTAAAAAAACCAATAAAAATATTTAAAAAAAAAACAAATACTGTTAGTGGCAATTTATGCTCCAAATGATAGTCAAGGACAATTTTATCAAAGATTACACAGGAAATTAATAGAAATGGAATATCAGAATATTTGCTTAATAGGAGATTTTAATGCGATAGTAGATGAAAATATGGATTATAAAAGTAATAAAACAGGGCTTCCGGTGGCACCGCCGGCGTCGCTAGAGTCTCCTCCGTGAGGCTCCGTTCCCTGGGTGTGTAAAGCCGCTAAAAACAGCGACCATCAGCTGTTTGTCGCGGTGAAAAATCCCCTCTTCGGGCGAAGAAGAGGTGAAGAGCTTCAAGAGCAAGGTTGAGCCCCTCTGAAAGCCCTGGAAAATAGTTTTCAGGGACTAAGAGGGTGTGCTCCCTAGGCACTTGAAATGCTCCTGCCCAGAGACGCTTCTGTCGGCTGACAGAAAAAGACGTCGCGACCGCCTCTGCTTTTAAGAAAGAAATAACAGAGACTTTCTACAGACGGAGTGAATACAGGAGTTTTTAGTGAATTGCAAGTATTTTGTTACTTTGTTTCTGTCTTTCTACTTATAACTTTTTTGGAATCAACATAATCCTTTCAAAATGGCGATAGTTCTTCTTGCCTAGTGAAAGTGATGGAAAGTGAAACTGAACTTTCTTTGTTCTCTCTCAGAAGTAAAGACAGAGAAACCATTTTGATTTGAAATACTTTTTAAACGACATTGCGAATTGGAACTTAAAAGAAAGCAAGAAGAGAGGAAAATCTGGCAATTAAATTTTTACCTTTTTAATCAAAGGGGTTTTTTTTCTTTTTAAAAAATGACGACGAGACAGAAGGCAGCAATAGCGAAGGCGGCTGTACCTTCCCCAGGTCAGCTTTCTAAATCACAATCAAGCACTTTGCCTGCTTCTTCAGCCTCTGCATCTTTGATTCCGACAGAATTTCAAGCCCCTGCTCCTAAACAATCCTCCCCAGAAATGCTTACAATGAAAGATTTGCAGGCTGCATTATCTACCGCACTATCCGCACAGACTGATATGTTGGAGAAAAAGATGGAAGAACACACAAAAGACTTAAGAGGTATGATACAAACTAGTAATATGGAGATAAGAGAAGATATTGTTGAGGCCATTAAAGGGGTCTGGGAATATACTGTGGGAGTGGAAGAAAAGTTGGAAGGTGTGGAGCAACAGATGGAGGAAAAAATAGAGGAGATTAAAAGCGATCTTCAGGATCAGGCTGTTATGATACAATATAATCAGATGCAGATGGCTGTTAGAATTAGAGGATTTAAAGAAAATCCAAAGGAGAACCAAGAAGAGTTAAGAAAAAATTTTGTTGAAGCTTTGGCAATTTTTTTGGAAGAGGGAGCTCAAAATGTTGCCTGGCAAATTGAGCGGATATTTAGGATGAATTCACGTTTAGCAGCACAAAGAAACTTGCCCAGAGATATTGTGATATATTTTAGCACAAGAAAATTTAGAAACTGGGTTCTTACTAAAGCCTATAATAAACAACTAAGTGTTGCTGGTCAAGAAGTACAGGTGTTGAAGGAGATACCTCCCAAAATGTTGAGATCAAGGAAAGATTATGCATTTTTGACAGAGGAACTTAAAAAAAGAGAGATACAATATAGATGGGAGGCTCCAACTGGACTTTCCCTCTTTTTTCAAAATAACAGATACCGTTTGATTACAGTTGCTAAAGCGAGAGATTTTTTTGAGAATATACTGATGGCTGGTAAATCTACTTCTCCAAGACCTAAGAGGGCGGTTCTTGTAAAAGACATAGAATCACTACAACTTATGGAACCTCAGCTAATTTCAACGTTGGATATGGATAAAGGAGTCGTAGCTGAGCAGCCAGTGCAGTGTATTGATATTTTCCAACCTTTGGATGCAGAGAAAGCTAAAGAACAAAGGCCTATACGTGAAACTACCAAGAATAAAGTACAATCAGTTTACACAAAGAAAGTTGCATCGACATCTTTGGAAGCCATGGGAGCAAGGCCTAAGAGGAAGGAAGAAGTTGACCTGGCCTTGCAGAAGCTTCTACAAAAAGGTCATGTCAAATAAATATTTGACATGGAATGTGAATGGTTTAAATTCTCCACAGAAAAGGAAGAAGATATTTCATTATTTGAAGCAATGTAAAAATGATGTAATCTGCTTACAAGAAACTCATATTAGAATTTCTGATCAGAAATACTTGATTAACAATAGGTTGGGGACACAATTTGTGGCAGCATCTCTAGAGAAAAAAAATGGAATTGTTATTTATGTTAAAAATCATATAAAAGTGAAATTAATAGAAGCAGATACTCAAGGTAGATTTTTAGCTATTGAAATTTTACTAGATGGGAAGAAAGTTCTTTTGATGGGTATATATGCTCCAAATCAGCAACAAGGTATATTTTAGAAGTTATTACATAAAAAATTAATACAATTGGATTATAGATCTTGTATTTTAATGGAAGATTGGAATGGTATTCTTGATGTTGGTTTGGATAAGAAAAAGCTCTCATCTGTTCCGCAATCGCGTACTATCTTGCCTAAATCTTTTTTTGACATTAAGGATGATTTTAGTTTGTCAGATGTATGGAGAGAAAGACATGGTAGGGATCAAGAGTTTACTTTTTTTTCCGATAGACATCAATCATTTTCTAGAATTGATTTTATTTTAACTACTAGTGATTTTATTTTAAGTTTAAAGAAAGTAAAAATTTTACCTAATGTATTGTCAGACCACAACCCGGTTATGATGGAACTAAGGACTGGTCAGTCTTCTAGAAGATCTTGGAGAATCAATGAAAATCTGTTTAAATATGATATGAACGTGGAAGAATGTAAAAAGGCTATGAAGGAATTTTTTATGTTGAATATGAATAGGGAAACTACAATAGAAACGGTGCGGGACTCTAGTAAAGCTCATATGCGTGGTATTTTAATTGAAATGAATATAAGGTATAGACGTAAACAAGAAGAAAAAAGGAGAGTTTTAGAAGCGGAAATAAGGAAAAAAGAGTTATTATTAATAAAGAAACCAGATGATAGTAACATTAAAGAAGGGATCAAGATTTTACGGAAACAATTTGATATATTGATGACTGACCAAGTTGCCAGGAACTTACAATATGCTAAACACAATACATTTTTTAATGCTAATAAACCTGGCAGATGGTTGGCTTACACACTAAGGAAAAAACAAAAATCCCGAATAATTGAGAAGGTAGAATATAAGGGACAAGAAGTATTTCAACAAGAACTTATTAAAAAAGCTTTCCTAGAGTTCTACACCAAATTATACTCTGAAGAGAAAGTTCAAGAGAAAGAGATAGATGCCTTTTTACAAAATCAAAATGTTTTGAAAATTACTTTGGAACAAAGAGATAGATTAAATGCACGGATTACATCAAAAGAAATTATTGCTGCAATTAAGCAATTGAAAATGGGTAAATCTCCAGGAACTGATGGTTTAACAGCAATTTACTATAAATGTCTGCAAGAGGAAATGGTGGAACCTTTGAGAGAGTTATTTGTAAATATACAAGAGGGTGGCCGGGTTCCACCTTCATGGAAAACGGCTTATGTCTCCTTGATTCCTAAAGAGGGAAAAGATAATGTTCAAGTAGAAAATTTTAGACCTATTTCGTTGCTAAATACAGATTATAAGATCTTTGCAAAAGTTTTGGCCAATAGATTAATGACAGTTTTAACTCAAATAATTCATTCAGATCAAACTGGTTTTTTACAAGGGAGGCAGATGAAAACTAATGTTAGACAACTTGTTAATATATTGGAATATTTGGATAAACATATTCAAGTGCCGGCAGTTTTAATGTTTTTGGATGCAGAAAAAGCTTTTGATAGACTGAATTGGGCATTTTTGAAAAGACTTGTTGTTAAGATGGGAATGGGGGATCAGTTTTTTAACTCTATATCAGCAGTTTATCAGAAACAGACAGGACAGATTATTGTGAATGGACAATTAACAGACTCATTTAATATAGAGAAAGGTACTAGGCAGGGTTGTCCTTTATCCCCTTTACTGTTTGTCTTAACTTTAGAGGTGTTACTGAATAGGATCAGAGCTTCAGATGAATTAAAAGGAGTACAAATTAGACAACATGATTATAGATTATGTGCTTTTGCGGATGACCTACTTGTGACTCTGACTCAGCCAATACAGTCGGCCCAGAAATTGATGGAGATTATTCGAAATTATGGAAGAGTATCAGGTTTTAAATTAAATTTATCCAAGACAAAGATGTTGGTTAAAAATTTAGATGATAAATCAAAACAAGATTTGGAAAGAATAACGGGTTGTGAGATAGTTAAGAAAGTCAAATATTTAGGAATTTTTATAGAAGCTTCAAATGGGAAACTATATAAGAATAATTATGAACTTTTATGGAATAAGGTACAAATAGAATTGGAAAATTGGAAAAAATTACATTTGTCTATGTTGGGTAGGATAGCTGCAGTCAAAATGAATATATTGCCGAAATTTTTATTTTTATTTCAAATGCTACCAATACTTAAAAAGGATGGGAATTTAGATGAGTGGCAGAAAGGTATCAATAGATTTATCTGGAATGGCAAGAAACCGAGGGTTAAATTAAAAATTATTCAAGATATAAGAGAAAGAGGTGGTTTGAAAATGCCTAATTTTAAGCTATATTACAATGCAGCAGTTCTAGTAGCAATAAGTGATTGGATTAACTTAACTGAAAGAATATTGAATATAGAAGGGTACGGGTTACTGTATGGGTTTCATGCGTATTTAGTTTATGATAAAAAGTTGGATAGGAGCTTTAAAGAGCATTTATTAAGAAACTCACTGCTGCGTGTCTGGAAAAAGTATTATTATAAGTTAAATGGGAAAATCCCTTTATGGACAGTTCCCAGGCATGCAATAGAGAGTGTAAATAGACAACAAAATCAAGATGTGGTGCCCTATGAGAAGCTTTTAATTAAAGAAGGGAACAACCTAGAACTGAAATCACTAAATAGGATAAAGGAAGAAGGAATAGCTCACAATTGGTACTCACATGTACAACTTCAGGATAGATGGTATAAAGATGTCAAGATGGGTTTTTCTTCAGAGGATGAAAAATTAATTAAACAAGTTAGAGATCAAAGAACTATGCACATTAAAAGATTATATGATGTATTAATTGAAATTGATTCTGGAAACGAATTAGTTAAAGATTGTATGATTAAGTGGGAATGTAATTTTGGATATTCAATTACGATGGAAACTTGGAAAAGGATATGGGTGAAAAATGTAAAATTTTCACAAGCACAGCATTTAAGAGAAAATTTTTATAAATGTTTTATAGATGGCATTTAGACCCAAAAAATTTATCAATTATGTACCCAAATATGCAACCCAAGTGTTGGAGATGTGATTCCATGGATGCTACTTATTTTCACATTTGGTGGACTTGTAAAAAAATTAAGGCTTTTTGGATAAAAATATGGTGGATCCTTCAAAATATATTGAAAAAACGTATTGAATTTTCACCACAGTTATTTTTGTTGGGCATTATAAAAGATTGTACAACTATAGAGACTAAGTTGATTTTGAATTTGATTACGGCAGCAAGATTGTTGGTGGGACAATATTGGAAGACATCTGAAATACCATCTATTGAAGAATGGACGTTAAAAGTTGTAAACTTGGTGGAAATGGCTAAGATATCTGCATACTTGAAGAACCATTCAAATGAAGAATTTATGATGGATTGGAGGAAATGGATAGACTATATACAAAAGAAATATCAATTGAAGGAATTATATTTGGTATATAGTTAAATAGTTATATAATAGTAGTTTAGTGGGGTTTCTTGCATTTTTACTCTGTATTCACTCTGGGAAGCCGGGGGGGAGGAGGGAGGGAGTTAATAAATGTTACATTATGTTTTCTCAACTGCATTTGGGGGTGATATGGGATTATGTTTGTAGGTATTAAAGTATTGCTCGGGTGGCCTCTGGGCACCACATTGGAGGAAAGAGGAAGGAGGAGTGAAGGTTGAGGTATGTAGGAAGAGGGTAAGAGGGTGAAGATGGGGGATAGAGGTGGGAGGAGGGGAGATGTAAAGAAAGGAGAAAGTAAGTAGTTAGATGGAAAGATGAGGGGGAAGTTTAGATGTAGGAGGATGTGGTGGGGGTGGTACCGAGCAGTTATTTGGATTGTTTGGTAAATGTGTTATATGATTGTTATCAGTTGAGTTATTATCTCTTTTTTTTGTATGTAAAAATTTTGTAAAACTTAATAAAAATATTTTTTTAAAAAAAGTAATAAAACAGGAAAACTTGGAAGGAGAAAATTACCCAAGGCATTTTTTGATATGGCAGAAGAAACTGGAATTCAAGATGTCTGGAGAGAAATTAATCCTCAAAATCAACAGTATACTTTTTATTCAAATAGCCATAAATCCTGGTCAAGAATTGATATGATTTGGATGACTTCTGAATTAAAGATGGATATATAGGAAATTGAGATAGAAATAGGCACATGGTCAGATCATAACCCTCTAAAAGTGACATGGAAAGGAATAAAAAAAAACCAAGATGGATTTTAAATCAATCTATACTAAAAGATAAAGAATTTGTAGATTTGGCCAAAAGAGAAATGGAAATTTTTCTATAAAGAAAACAAAGAAGAAGATACATCACTATAAAACATATGGGATACAGCTAAAGCATATTTTAGAGGCATAGCTGTAATGTATATGGCAAAGAAAAACAAACAGAAAAGACAGCAATATTCATTATTAAAAGAAGAATTTAGAAAGCTAGAAATAGAATTACAACAAAATCCACAGGAAAAGACTTGGAAAAGAGAAATGGAAATAATAAAACTTAAGCTCAATTTGCTGGACTCAGAAAAATTGGCCGAACAAATAAAAAGAACAAAACAAATTTTTTTTGAAAATGCCAATAAGCCAGGAAGATGGTTAGCCTATAAGCTTAAAAAGCAGAAACAGAAGAAAATAATACATAACTTAATAGATGGGAAAGGTTGTTTACAATTTAAAAAGGAAGAAATAAAAAAGATAATTAAGAACTATTATATGGAATTGTATGGTAAAGAGGAGGTTGTGAAAGAGAAAATTGCTCAATACTTAGAAGAATGTAAATTACCAAAGATACCAGAGACATTTAAAGTTATGTTAGAAGAAAGAATAACAATGATGGAGATATTAGAGGCTATAAAGCGACAAAGGAATGGGAAAACACCAGGTCCAGATGGGCTACCGGCGGAACTTATTTATTTATTTTCACTTATTTATTTGGGTTTGTATGCCGCTCCTCTCCGGGGACTCAGAGCGGCTAACAACATATATATAACAATAAAATTACAATAAAAAACCCCAAACAACGTTATCTAAAAAAAAAAAACAATAAAACACACATTCAATTCAGCAATCAACCACAATCATCCCCAGGCCTGCCGGCAAAGATGAGTTTTTAGATATTTCTGGAAGGCCAGGAGAGTGGGAGAAACGCGGACTTCAGGAGGCAGTTGGTTCCAGAGGGCGGGTGCCACAACAGAGAAAGCCCTCCCCCTAGGGCCTGCCAGACGACATTGTTTCGCTGACGGGACCCGGAGGAGGCCAACCCTGTGCGCTCTCACCGGTCATAGAGAAGTATGTGGCAGAACGCGGTCCCGTAAGTATCCTGGTCCCATGCCATGAAGGGCTTTATAGGTGATAACCAACACCTTGAATTGGGATCGGAGACCAATAGGCAACCAATGCAGCATGCGGAGAGTTGGTGAAATGTGGGCACAACGCGGAAGGCCCACAACTGCTCGCGCAGCTGCATTTTGCACTAATTGTAGTCTCCAAACACTCTTCAAGGGTAGCCCCATGTAGAGAGCCCCTATAAAAATTTACAAGATATATTAAGCGAACCACTGAAAAAGGTTTGCAGTGGATTACTGTTAGAGGCCAAGCTTCCAAATACATGGATAGAAGCAAATATTACTCTGATACCAAAAGAAGACACAGATTTGATATATATTAAGAACTATAGACCAATTTCATTACTCAATGTGGATTACAAAATTTTTACTTCAATAATGGCAGAGAGACTGAAAAGATACTTAGTTGAGTTTATACATCCAGATCAAAACGGCTTTTTACCGAAGAGACAGATCAAAAACAATTTAAGGGTGATAATGGACGTATTAGAATACTATGAATTACACCCAGGGAAACAATTAGCATTAGTGTTTTTGGACGCCCAAAAAGTGTTAAATAATGTTTCTTGGCAATTTATGTTTCAACAATTACAAATAATGGATTTTGGAAAGAATTTTATAAATATGATAAAAACAATATATAGTAATCAGACAGCAAAAGTGATAGTAAATGGAGATTATACTGAGAGCTTTGAGATAAGAAAAGGCACCAGACAAGGGTGTCCACTATCTCCTTTATTATTTATTTTTACTTTGGAAGTATTAAATAGAAGGATAAGGCAAGATATAGAAATTAAAGGATTGAAAGTAAAAGATGAAACATATAAACTACAAGCATTCGCTGATGATTTAGTATTTATTTTAGAGATGATTCCTAAACTATGGGGAAAGATAGAAGAATATGGAGAAGTGGCAGGATTAAAAAGAAATAAAGATAAAACCAAAGTAATAGTAAAGAACCTTACAGATAAACAAAAAAGACAAATATTAGAGAAAACAGAGGTACAAATAGTGAAAAAAGTTAAGTATTTAGGTATCTATCTTTCAGCTAGATGTTCGTCAATAAAAGAAGATAACTATATAAAACTATTGAAGCAAATAAAATTAGATTTAGAAGATGGAAAAATCTTCAATTATCAATATTAGGAAGAATTGCTACAGTAAAAATGAATGTGTTGCCAAAGGTTTTATTTTTATTTCAAACAATTCCGATAAAACTCGAGAGAAAATTTTTTCAAAATCTAAACTCATTGATTTTGAATTTTATTTGGCAGGGGAAAAAAGCTAGAATTAAGATGAGAACATTACAAGATGCTAAGGAAAACGGAGGTTTTGGGCTGCCAGAATGGACATTGTATTATCAAGCCTCGTTGTTAACATGGGTGAAAGAGTGGATAACACTTAGAAATAAAAGCTAAAATATATCTTAAAATTCCAGGGTGGTTGTCAACGATGGAGGCACTTATACATCCGAATTTAGTAGACTTTGAGAAAGTATGGATATACAAAGATATCTTAGATATTCATGGGAAATTAAAACCTAAACAAGAATTGGAAAATTTAGGAATTAATTTATCTTGGTGGGCACATTTACAGATACTAAATAGATATGAAAAAGATGTAAAAATGTATGGATTTTATAAGGATCAAAATGTGTTTGATAAGATTTTGTGGACCTCAGATGAGAAATTGATTAAGAAAATGTATAATTTTTTGTTAATTTTAGATATGGAAAGTGAACAAGTGAAAGAAACAATGATAAGATGGGCAAAAAGTTTTGGTTATAACATAGAATTAGAAAAATGGCAAATGTTATGGGAGAACTTTTTTTATTAGGCATCATGCCTGAAAAGACTAATAAGCAGAAATTATATTTAATTCTACATATCACCACAGCAGCAAGAATAATTTTTGCACAATATTGGAAGAATGAAGCTTTGCCATCAGAGGAAGAAATAATCAGGAAGATTTTGGAATGTGCAGAGATGGACAGATTAACTATGAGGCTGAAAGACAAAGAAGATACAGACTATTATCAAATTTGGAATTTATTTTACACTTGGTTAGAGAAAAGAAGCAAGGATTAGGAATTGAATATGTATTAATTTAGCAAATTTCAGACAACTTGTTGATTGGAAAAAATTAACATATATGGAAAAAAATTAATAAAAAAGATGGAAATAAAATAAAATAAAATTATTCTAGCAGTTTGTTTATAGTAAATTGTTTGAATTGCATCTATGAAATTTTTCCCAAAGTCCATTTCCACCAACTGCTGGAACATAAATTGCCAATTTAGATTATCAAATGCTTTTTGTGCATCAAGAAATATTAATGCCAGGACTTCCAGCTGTGATGTCATCATGGAGCGGGTGAAGGAACAGACCTCTGTTCCTAAATCCCGAAAATCTTCACTAAGAGCCCTGCAAGGGCTTTACCAATTGCAGAGAGATTGGTAAATTAAAGAGGAAGCTTCAGAGAAGCCGGGTGGAAAGCAAACACCCAAGCAGACAGGAGCAGCACTTTTAAAATTGCCGGAGAAGAAGCCGGTCTCTTAGACTAGCCTGGAGCGATGGCGGCAGTCTGAGAGGGAAGCGAAAAGTAGAACTGACAGCTTCGTACGGGAGACGAGGAAAACCCCTGAAGGAGGTGAGGAACATTTGGCTGAGAGAAGGCACAGAAAAAGCAAAGCGATAAGGAGAGAGACATAGCGGCAACTGAAATGGAATAAAGCAGAGAAGGGAGCAATAGAGCAGAACGAGAGCAGTGTGAAGAAGCAGAGAACCCACAGTAAAGTTTATAAAACATGAGAGACTGGAATTTAAGAGCTGCAAGAAGTAGATATTGAAACTAGAGAAAGGACTGGAGAGGATGGCTGGAGGCAACAAAGGGTGATTAAGAAGGATTTTGAAAAATTAACATAAGGATTAAAAGGTGAAGTGAGACAACAGAGAAATTTAATACTACTTAGTGGAACTTATTTTTGAAGAGGAAATAGCATTGAAATTTGGACTTTAATTGACATATATCTGGGTAAAGTGACGAGTGGACGCTTTGGAAATATTGGATACATAGAAGAAGAAATAAGTGGTGACACTTGGTGGATCTGTGGATACATCAACTTGAGACAGAGAGAAAAAAAGGCTGATGCAATATTGTAGCACTTGTATACAAGCAGTGATTAAGTTACAAGCAGAAAAGGGATGTCAGGCGAAGTATTAAAAGGAATGAAGCAAATGAATTGTATTAACGAATAGAAATAACCATAATTGAGTAATTGAATTAAATAGATGTGAGAAAGTAATTGTAGCATGGTAAAGAAATATACCGTAGAAAAAGGTGATTATTTAAATAAGAGTGATAGTGAATGAAAATAAGAGTGGTGATAATACTTAGAGAATAGTATATGTATATGTATTGTGTGTAGTGTTATAGAAATATATATAAGAGCTGTTATGAGTATTATAAATTATACTATATAATAGTGGGATAAGGAAAGGTATAACTCTATTTGTAATCTTATTTTTAACATTAACCCTAAGAATAACGTTCTATAAAGGTATTATAGTCATATATATATATATAAAACTATCTATATTATATATATATTTACATATTTAACCTTAGACTATATAGATTTAAAACCAACTTGATTAACAAAAACAACTTGCCATAAATTGGTATAGGCAAATGTGGAAAAATATTATTTAAGTAATAAAAATGACAAGTACCACAACAACAACTAAAGTAGGCAAAAAAACAGCTACAAATCCCACACCTATAACAGCATCTCCTACAGGTCAAAGAATGATAGTGACCATGTTGGTGAAAGAAAAAGAAAAAACAGAATTAGCAATGAACCCTCGGAGCATGCAGTTAACACTACAAACAATTCAAGAAACGATGATGACCCAAGAGACAATAGCAAATAATAATGAAGAAACGAAAATACATCACAAAGAAATCAAGAATGATATTGGAGAAATAAGAGACAAAATTAAAAACATGAATGATAAGATAGGGAGTATACAACAAACAATGATGGAAAATGAACAAAGAATTCAAAAAGTCGAAACAAAAATGGAGCAAGTTGATAGCAAAATAGAAAGGATGGAACAGAAATCCGAGCAAGTAAATAGGGAGTTGATTGATTCTATTGCCTTCTTGGAAATGCAAAAAGCTTCATTCTAAGATTTCAAAATATCGTAGAGTAAAAGGAAGAAGATTTGGGAGAGAAGATGGTGGAGATATTGGTGGAGATATTAGGAAAGGTCAAACAGGAAACAAGAAGAGATATAGACAATATATAGAGAGTATATACAAATTATGCACAAAGGCATAGATTGGCGAGAGAGGTCCATATAAGGTTTACTAGAAAATCAATAAGGGTTGAAATATATATAAAAAACAAGAGACGAAACAAATATCACGTAGAATACGAAATCAGAGATGAGAATACCAATTTCTAACGACCCAATTAATTAAAC
The DNA here is from genome assembly GCA_034064705.1 of Bothrops alternatus. Taxonomy (NCBI): domain Eukaryota; kingdom Metazoa; phylum Chordata; class Lepidosauria; order Squamata; family Viperidae; genus Bothrops; species Bothrops alternatus. The sequence goes on from JARGCV010000085.1 coordinate 13,844,674, forward strand.
ATAAAAGTATGTTTTGATTGTTAATACGTGAAGGTATATTTCTAACATGGCAGGAAAAAAAACATAAGATAGATACACTCGAGAAAGCGCAGGACTTTTATGAACATTATTTTACACAGGGAGAAGAACAAGAAAGTAGGGAAGAGCCAGAGAGTAAAAGTCAGGATGAAGATTTATTAGAGGAAGTTGAACGAGAAAGAGAAATACAAAAGATAAAAGAAAGAGAAAGGTTAGAAAGAGAAGGAGCAAAAGGAAGGGTAATAGAGAAAAGAAGCATAAAAAAATAGATCAAGGGGACTTCCAGTGGCTCCGCTGGCGTCGCTGCAGCCTCCTTTGGAGGCTCCGTTCTCCGGGTTTTGTTAAGCCGCAAAACAGCGAACATCAGCTGTTTTTCGTGGTGAAAAATCCCCCCTTCGGGCGAAGAAGGGGTGAAGAGCATCCGGCGTGGGTTGAGCTCCTCTAAAAAACCCCCTGAAAAAGTTTTCAGGGGGAAAGAGTGAGAGCTCCCCAGGTGCTCGAAGACGCTCCTGCCCGGGATGCTTCTGTCTTCGGACAGAAAAAGATGCCGCGACCACCCCTGCTTAAGATAAATATTCAAGAGAGACCTACATGCAGGCGGAGTGAATACAGGAGATCTATACTGCAAGTAATTTCCTATATTTTACTTCTGACCACAACTACTTTTACAATCAACATAATGCATTCAAGATGGTGATCGCTTTCACTGTAAGGTGAAAGTGACTGGAAAGTGAAAGTGATTTTTTTAATAGCAAAACTAGAGCGATTGCTCAAACTTAAACTTTAAAATCCTACAAATTTTGACTAAACTTAGATTTGAAAGAAGATAAGAAGGAAAGAGAAGAGGAGAAAATTTTGGTAATATATCTGTTAAATTTTTTTTTATTTAAAGTAACTTCTTGAGAGTTTTCAAAAGTGGACTGATTACAGAATGGCTACCAGACAAACTAAAATAGCTTCTGCGAAGGTGGCAGTATCTTCTCCGGCTCAGCCCTCTAAATTACAAGCAAGTAGCTTCTCTGCTCACCCAGCCTCCTCAACATCTATAGAGCCTCAAGCCCCCCTGCCTACTCAATCCCCTCCAGAAATGTTTACCATGAAAGATCTGCAGGCTGCATTATCAGCAATGTCTGATAATATAGAGAAAAGTATGGAGAAATTGGAGAAAAAGATTGTAACCCACGCTGAGGAACAAATTAAAGGAGTAACTGATGAATTGGAGAAAATTAAAGAAATAATTGAGACTCGTAATATAGCGATAAGAGAAGATATTGTGGAAGCTTTTAAGGGGATTTGGGACTATACTTTGAGAGTTGAAGAGAAGGTGGAAGGGGTGGAGCAACAAATTGAGGAAACGTTTGATGAAATTAAAAGTGATATACAAGATCAAGCTGTTATGCAACAATATAATCAAATGATGTGGGCTGTCAGAATTAGAGGACTGAAGAAGGTAGCAAATGAGAATCAGGAGGATTTGAGAAGAATTTTTGGAGAAGCTTTGGCACAATTTTTAGAAGATGGAGTACAAAATATCTCCTGGAAGATTGACAGGATCTACAGAGTTAACTCATGGCTTGCAAGACAAAGAAATTTACCTAGAGACATTGTGATTTATTTTGTTACAAGGAGATTCAGAAACCACGTTCTTACAATATCTTACAATAAGAAATTATTTGTTGCTGGTCAGGAGGTTGTGATTTTGAAGGAGATTCCTCCGAAGATGTTAAGAGCAAGAAAAGATTATGCATTTTTGGTGGCTGAATTTAAAAAACGTGGTTTGCAATTTAGGTGGGAGGCTCCAGCTGGACTATCATTATTTTATCAGGGTAAGAGATACCGCTTGAATTCCGATTGGAAAGCAAAAGATTTTTTTTGAGAATGTGATGAAGGCTGGTAAACCCCCATCTCCAACACCCCAAAGTGCAGATCTACCAAAAGAAAGAGAAAAGAAGTTAAATCAACAAGTACAGTCTGTAGAGTTACAACCTCTTGCAGCAACAGGAGTTGATAAAGGAGCTTTAACGGAACTGTCCGCACGGAGCATTGATATTTTTCAGCCTTTAGAAGTAGAGATGTCTAAAGATCAAAGGCAAACAAGAGCAACTACTAAATGCAAGGAGCAACAAGAAAAGGCACAACAAGAACGTACAGTTCAAGCAGTATCTACAAATCTGGAAGCCATGGGAGCTCAAACAAAGAAGAAAATGGATGAAAAAGCTAATTCGGTCTTGCAAAGGCATTCTCAAGTTGGTCATGTCAAATAAATATTTGACATGGAATGTCAATGGTTTAAATTCTCCACAGAAAAGGAAGAAGATATTTCATTATTTGACTCAATGTAAAAATGATGTAATTTGTTTACAAGAAACACATATTAGAATTACTGATCAGAAATATTTGACAAATAATAAATTAGGTACACATTTTGTTGCAGCGGCCGCTGAGAAGAAGAATGGAATTGTTATCTATGTTAAAAATCATATAAGAGCTAAATTAATAGAATCAGATATACAAGGTAGATATTTAGCAATTGAAATTTTAAAAGATGAGAAGAAAGTTCTTTTGATGGGTATATATGCACCAAATCAACAACAAGGAAAATTTTACAAGTTAATACATAAAAAGTTATTACAATTTGATTATAGGTCTTGTATTTTAATGGGAGATTGGAATGGTGTTATAGATATTGGTTTAGATAAAAAGAAGGTATTACCAATTACTCAGACATGTTCTAAGTTGCCTAAATCTTTTTTTGATATAAAGGATTATTTTGACTTGATAGATATATGGAGAGAAAGAAATGGTAAAGAGCGAGAATTTACTTTTTTTTCTGATAGACATCAGTCATTTTCTAGAATTGACTTTATATTAACCTCAAGTGATTTTCTTTTTAGTTTAAAGAAGGTGAAAATCCTACCCAAAGTTTTAACAGATCATAATCCGGTCTGGATGAAATTAACAGAAGGACAGAGACCTAAAAGATCTTGGAGACTTAATGAAAACTTGTTTAAATATGATACAAATGTGAATGAATGTAAAAATGTTTTGAAGGAATTTTTTATGTTAAATTTGCATAAGGATACAACAATAGAAATGGTATGGGATGCTAGTAAAGCGTATATGCGTGGGATTTTAATTGATATGAATAAAAGGTATAGACGTAAACAAGAGGAAAAAAGGAAGGAGTTAGAAGAGGAAATAAGAAAGAAAGAGCAACTATTAATAAAGAGACCAGATGATAAAAATATTAAAGAGGGGATTAAGGTTTTACGGAAACAATTTGATTTGTTGATGACAGACCAAGTTGCTAGGAATATACAATATGCAAAACATAATACATTTTTAATTCTAATAAGACTGGCAGATGGTTGGCTTATATATTAAGGAAAAAACAAAAATCCCGTATAATTGAAAAAATAGAATATAAAGGGAAGGAAGTGTTTCAACAAGAAATTATTAAGAAAGCTTTTTTAGAATATTATTCCAAGTTATATGCTGGAGAGAAGATACAAGAGAATGAGATAGATACTTTTTTGCAAAATGAAAATGTATTGGTAATCAGCAATGAACAAAGAGATAGATTAAATGCATTGATTACATCAGAAGAAATAATTTCAGTGATTAAACAATTGAAAATGGGAAAATCCCCTGGGACTGATGGGTTAACGGCAATTTATTATAAGCACCTTCAAATGGAAATGGTGAAACCTCTTAGAGAGCTATTTGTTAATATACAAGAGGGTGGTCATGGAAAACAGCCTATGTTTCTTTGATTCCCAAAGAGGGAAGAGATAATGCTCAACTAGAAAATTTTAGACCTATTTCATTGCTGAATACGGATTACAAGATTTTTGCAAAAGTGATGGCTAATAGATTAATGACAGTTTTACAACAAATAATTCATTCAGACCAAACCGGTTTTTTACAAGGGAGACAGATGAAAGCTAATGTTAGACAACTTATTAATATATTAGAATATTTGGAGATGCACATTCAGGTGCCCGCAGTTCTTATGTTTTTGGACGCGGAAAAAGCATTTGATAGATTGAATTGGTTGTTTTTAAAAAAATTGATTGCTCGGATGGAAATGGGGGATCAGTTTATTAATTCCATATTGGCGATTTATCAGAAACAAACAGGACAGATTATTGTGAATGGTGATTTAACAGATTTATTTAATATAGAGAAAGGTACTAGACAGGGATGTCCATTATCCCCTTTGTTGTTTGTTTTAACTTTGGAAGTTTTATTGAATAGGATAAGAAGAGCAGATGATTTAAAAGGTATAAAGATTAGACAACAAGATTATAGATTACGTGCTTTTGCTGATGATTTGGTTGTGACATTGACTCAACCAATACAATCAGCCAAGAGATTGATGGAGATAATTAAAAATTATGGTAGGGTATCAGGGTTTAAATTAAATATATCTAAGACAAAGATGTTAGTTAAAAACTTAAATACTAATTTAAAACAGGAATTGGAAAAAATAACGGGATGTGAGATAGTTAAGAAAATTAAATATTTAGGAATTGACATAGAAGCCTCTAATGGGAAGTTGTATAAAAATAACCATGAAGTTTTGTGGAATAAGACACAAATAGAGTTGGAGAAATGGAAGAAATTACAATTATCTATGTTGGGTAGGATAGCAGCAGTTAAAATGAATGTGTTGCCTAAATTTTTATTTCTTTTTCAAATGTTACCTATACTTAAAAAGGATGCGAATTTGGAGGAGTGGCAGAAGGGTATCAATAGATTTATTTGGAGTGGCAAGAAACGGAGGGTCAAATTAAAAATTATTCAGGATACAAGGGAAAGAGGTGGTTTGAAAATGCCTAATTTTAAGTTATATTATCACGCTGCTGTTTTAGTAGCGATAAGTGATTGGGTTAATTTAACTAATGATAGAATATTGAATATTGAAGGGTACGGTTTATTATATGGTTGGCATGCATATTTAGTTTATGATAAAAAAGGTGGATAGGATTTTCAAAGAGCACCTATTGAGAAATGCTTTGCTGCGTGTTTGGAAAAAATATCGGTATAAATTAAATGATAAGATTCCTGTTTGGATGGTTCCCAGACACACAATAGAGAATATAAATAGAGTACAATTACAAGATGTGGTGTCTTATGAGAAACTCTTGATTAAAGAAGGGAATCTTTTATTATTGAAGTCTTTGAATATTTTAAGAGAGGAAGGAATAACCCTTACCTGGTTTCAATACTTACAATTGCAGACTAGATGGAAAAAAGATTTGAATATGGGTTTATCTCAAATAGATGAAAATTTAATTAAACAAATTAGAGACCAAAGGCCAATGCATATCAAAAGATTGTATAATGTACTGATAGAAATTGATTCTGAGACTGAATTAGTTAAGGACTGTATGATAAAGTGGGGACAAAATTTTGGACAACCAATTATGATGGAAACTTGGGAAAGGATCTGGGTGAAAAATGTAAAATTTACACAAGCACAACATTTAAGAGAAAATTTTTATAAAATGTTTTATAGATGGCATTTGGATCCGAAGAAATTATCATGTATGTACCCTAATTTTAAACCTAATTGTTGGAGATGTGATTGTACGGAGGCTACATATTTTCATGTATGGTGGACTTGTAGAAAAATTAAGGCTTTTGGATAAAAATATGGTGGATAATGCAAAATATTTTGAAAAAACGTATTGAATTCTCACCACAGTTGTTTTTATTAGGTATTATAAAGGACTGTACCACCATAGAGACGAACTTAATTTTGAACTTGATCACAGCAGCGAGATTGTTGGTTGGACAATATTGGAAGAAGGCAGAATTACCATCCATCGAGGAATGGACTTTGAAAGTTATAAATTTGGCGGAAATGGCTAAAGTATCTGCATATTTGAAAGATCACTCAAATGAAAAATATATGTTGGACTGGAAAAAATGGATAGATTATATTCAAGGGAAATATCAACTTAAGAAATTGTATTTATCATATAGTTAAATATTTATTAGGATTTATATAATAACTTAGTTTAACTTGGTGGGTTTTCTTGTGTTTTACCCTGTATTCACTTTGGGAAGTCGGGGGGTGGGTGGGTTGGGGGGGGTTAATAAAAAAATTAAAAATTAATAATGCACTTAACTGTAATACTTGCAATATATATGGACGATATATTTATTGATATAAGAGGAGTTGCTCAGGCAATACCTCTGGACCACATCTGTAGGGGGGGAGAGTGAGGAGTGAAGGAGTGGAGGGAAGTAGGGAGGTTGTTGGAGAGGAGGGTGGAGAGTGAGGGAGGGAGAAAGGGAGGGGTGGGAAGTAGGAGATAGGGAGGTAGGAAGAGGGGATGTGGTGGAGGGGGGGCTGCCGAGCAACATTTATAGTTATTCTATTTTATATAAGTTTTTATGTTTCGTTTTGTGTGAGACATAGTTGAAAATGATTGTATTAAGTTGAGTTGTATTTAATTTGATTTTTTGTTAATAATTATAAAAAACTAATACATTTTTTAAAAAAAATAGATCAAGTAAAAAATGGGAGACACAATTAAGCTCTTCTCTGTAAACATTAACGGTTTAAATATACCAAGAAAAAGAGCACAAACATTTAAAAAATTAAGGAAATTGGATGCAGATGTGATATGTCTTTAGAAAGTTCATATAAAAAAGGATTATAGAAAACTACTAGAGAATGTAAAATTAGGAACACTATACACAACATTAGCACAAAACAAGAAAGGAGGAATTGCTATATATGTCAAAGAAAAAATAAAATCAAAATTAATATATTCTGATGAAGAAGGGAGACTTTTAATGTTGAAAATAGAATTAGAGCAAAAATTAATCTTATTAATGGCAGGATATGCACCAAATAATAATTAACATGAATTTTTTTTAAAAAGGTACATAAGAAACTACTGGATCTGGATTACGAATGTATTTGTATAATTGGGGATTTAAATGCAATAGCTGATGTTAAAAAAGATTATAAGAGTAGTAAAAAGAAGAAAAAGAAGAAAAATATATTACCAAAATCGTTCTTTGACATGGTAACAGAACTCAACCTTCAGGATATATGGAGAGAGACACACAGGTCAGACATACACGTTCTATTTGTATCTGCATCAATCTTGGTCTAGGATCGATATGGCCTGGGCAACAACAGAAGTACAAAATGGGATAGAGGAAATTGAAATAGGATTTAATGATTGGGCGGATCACAACCCAATAATAATAAAATGGAAAGGCCAGAAACAGAGAAAAAGATGGTCAATGAATCAAAGACTATGTAAAGATAAACAATATATACAGATGCTAGAAAAGGACTTGACATTATTTTTTCAGGTAAATAAAAAGGAAGAGACATCAACACAAAATTTGTGGGATACTACAAAAGCTTATATTCGGGGATTGACAATTGCATACAACTCTAAGATAAATAAAGATAGGAGACTTCAACAAGGAAAATTACAGGAAGAACTTAAAAAATAGAAGGTGACCTACAGAAGGATCCACAAAACAAAAAGATAAAAGAAGAAAGGAATATTATAAAACACAAGATTAACCTGACAACACAAAAAGAATTGGCACAGAAAATTAGGATGGTGAAACAAAAATTTTTTGAAAATGCAAATAAAACTGGTCAATGGTTGGCCTATAAATTAAAAAAAATGAAAAGAACAATACATCAACTACAAGATGAAAGTGGAACAGTACAATATAGACGGGAAGAAAAAAAGAATATAATACAAAAAAAAATTTCAAAGCTATACCATCCGGAAGATATAGCAGATGATAAAGTCAAACAATATATAGAAGCAGCAAAAATGAGCAAAATCACCAAAGAACAAAAGGAAATGTTGAATAGACCAATAGCCGCAATAGAACTAGAAACAGCATTGAAAAAACAAAAAAGCAATAAATCACCAGGCCCAGATGGAATTCCGGTTGAGTTTTATAAAAATACACAAGAGTCACTACAATGGATAATGTTGGAGATGTATAATGAGGTGCTGGAGGAGGCGAAGATACCGACAACTTGGACTGAAGCAATCATCACCCTCATTCCTAAGGAAGATTCAGACCTGCAACAAATTCAAAATTATAGGCTGATTTCTTTACTGAATACAGACTATAAGACATTTGCAACAATAATAGCAGAAAGGATTTTTAAAAAATGAATAACTACATCCACCCAGATCAAAATGGATTTCTACCAGGACGACAGATAAAAAATAATATGAGGATAATAATGAATACTTTAGAATTTTATGAAGTCCATCCTGAAAGACAAGCTACACTGGTTTTTCTTGATGCTCAGAAGGCATTTGATAATTTGAATTGGAAGTTTATTATAACACAATTGTATTATATGGATTTTGGGACAAAATTTGGAAAGATGGTTGAGAAAATATATACTAAACAAACAGCTAGGGTAATTATAAATGATGAAATGACAGAAAAAAATTGATATAACCAAAGGAGTAAGACAAGGATGCCCACTTTCCCCTCTTCTATTTATTTTATCATTAGAAATACTCCTGACAAAAATCAGAGAGGACCAAGAAATAAAGGGTTTAAAAATTAAGAAGGAAGAATATAAGGTCCAAGCCTTCGCTGATGATTTGGTATTCATTTTGGAAGATCCATTAGAAACTGGCCTTAAATTGATTTAAAAAATAGAAGAATTTGGTGAGGTAGCCAGACTTAAGATTAATAAGAATAAATCCAAATTAATAACCAAAAATCTTACAAAGGCACAGGAAAGTGAACTGGAAGACAAACCAAAGATAAGTGTAACTAAGAAAATAGAATATTTAGGGATCTGGCTTACAGCGAAGTGCTCCTTGATTAAGGAGGATAATTATGATAAAATATTACACCAGATTAAAAAAGATTTAGAAAATTGGGAAAATCTACAAATTTCATTTTTAGGGAGGACTGCTATGGTCAAAATGAATATATTGCCAAAAATATTATTTCTGTTCCAGCTTATTCCAATAAAATTAGGGAAAACATTCTTTCAAGAATTAAATAAATTGGCCACTAAATTTATATGGCAAAGGAAAAAACCCAGGATTAAATTAAAACTCTTGCAAGATATGAAAGATAAAGGGGGATTGGCGTTACCAAAGTGGGAAATATACTACCAAGCATCAAGCCTAACCTGGCTAAAAGAATGGATGGAATTGAAAAATACCAGAGTTTTAACAATAGAAGGACATGACTTGCAAGCGGGGTGGCATGCATTCCTATGGGACGAAAAATACAAAATACACAGATACTTTCAAAGACATATAGTTAGGAATGCATTGCTACAGACTTGGGAAAAAATAAAACAAAAACATTATATAAGAATTCCAGTGTGGTTATCCCCAACAGAAGCTCTGAAACACCCAAACTTACTGGATATAAATAAGATAATTAGATACAAGGAATTAGTAAACTAACAGGGAAATCTGAAAACAAAATAAGAATTGGAACAAGATATAGGCAGAAAGATTGACTGGTGGATATTTTCACAAATTCAATCTAAATATACAGAGGACAAAAAATTATATGAAATACAAAAAGAGCCACAAGAATTGGATAAAATTATGTATGGAACAGAAATAAAATTAATTAGCAATTTATACAAATACCTATTGAGATATAAAATGGAAGACGAGGTTGTCAAAGACACAATGATTAGATGGGCAAAAAATTTTGGATATAATATAGAATTGGAGAAATGGGAAAAAATATGGGAAATAAACATAAAATTGACTATGTCTGCAGCATTCAAGGAAAATCAGTTGAAGATGTTTTACAGATGGCATCTTTCACCAGCAAAGCTTGCCAAGATGTTCCAGAACAATTCGCCAACATATTGGAAATGTAAAAAAGCACATGGAACATATTATCATTTGTGGTGGACATGCCCAGTTGCAAAAAAATACTGGACTAAAATAAGAAGATGGATCAAAGAAATAATAGACCAACCTGTAGACTGGAAACCAGAGATCTTTTTGCTGGGTATTTTAAACAGAAAATATAGTAAAGAAATAACAGTATTTAATTCTACATGTAATAACAGCAGCAAGAATAGCATACGCACAGTTCTGGAAAAATGAGAATATACCATCCGAGGAAGAAGTGATAAGGAAAATCCTGGACTGTGCTGAGATGATAAATTAACAAAAGAAATAAAAGAAAAGGAAGACACAGAGTACTATCGAATATGGAATAAGTGGTACGATTGGTTGGAGACTAGAAATAATAGAGGAGAATAAATGTGGAAAGGTCAAAAGTGGAAAATGTGTGTATAATAATGTATAGTAAAAATAATAAGTATTATTTTTAGTATGAAGTATAGTATGAAGGAAGAAAAATGCAAACAAGAAACAACGGGACAAAAAGGACAAATATATCTAAAGAAGAATAAGAGGGGAAATGTAAATAATAGATTACCATTACGAAATTGCTGTTTAAAAAAAAGGAGGTGCACACACTGTATGTGTATGTGTGTTATGTTTTATTTTGTCTTGTTTTGTTGGTTTAAAAAATAAAAATTATTAAAAAAAAGAAATATTAATGCCATCTGTTTCCCTGGGTGGTTTTTATAGTATTCTAAAACATCCAGAATAATTCTTGTTATTTTTTTATCTATCTTTTAGGTAGAAAGCCATTTTAATCTGTGTGTATAAATTCAGTCAAAAATTTCTTGATTCTTTCTGCCATTATCGAAGCAAAAATTTTATAATCCACATTTAAATAGCGATATCGGTCCATAGTTTTTTATTTGTGTGAGGTCAGTATCTTCTTTAGGTATTAAGGTAATATTAGCTTCAGTCCAAGACTTTGGTATTTTAGTCTCCAAGAGGATTTCATTACACAGTTCTTTCAAAGTCAGGCTTAATATATCTTGTAATGTTATATAAAATTCTGCGGGAAGTCCATCTGGGCCCAGAGTCTTATCCTTTTTTTGCCTTTTTATGGCTTCTATAATCTCCATCATTGATATTTTTCCATTTAATATATTTCGAATATTCTCCTGAATTTTTGGCAAGTCTGCTTTTTTTAAGTACAACTGTATTTTTTCTTTAGGGACTTCCTCTGCCTTATAAATTCCATGCTTGGCATGATTAGGAAGGGAATCGAAAATAAGTCAGCAAGTGTTGTATTGCCTCTGTACAAATCGATGGTGAGACCACACTTGGAGTACTGTGTACAGTTCTGGTCACCGCACCTCAAGAAGAATATAATGAAACTGGAAAAGGTGCAAAAAAGGACAACAAGAATGATCAAGGAAATGGAGCGCCTCCCTTATGAAACCAGATTGCAACGCCTTGGTCTCTTCAGCCTTGAAAGACGGCGTTTAAGGGGTGACTTGATCGAAGTGTACAAAATCATGCATGGGATAGAAAAGGTGGATAGAGAAAAATTCTTTTCTCTATCACACAATACCAGGACAAGGGGGCACTCCCTAAAGCTCATAGCTAAGAAAGTGAGGACAAATAAAGGGAAATATTTCTTCACCCAGAGGGTCGTTGATTTATGGAATTCACTTCCTGAAGGGGTCGTAACAGCTGTCAGCCTTGACAGCTTCAAGGCAGGGCTAGATAGATTCATGGATGCAAAGTGTATCGGTGGTTATTAAAACGGATGTCCATGTGCCGCCTCTATGTTGGTTGAGGCAGGCAGGATTCCCTTGGGTACCATTTGTTGGGGGTCAAGGGAAAGGGAGGGTTTTGCCTTCTCTTTCTGCTCTTCTTATGTTCTTATAAAGTATCTCATAGTGGTCTTTAATAATTTTTTTCATTGTGTCATTTTGGAACTGTAATTCTCCTTTTGAATCTTGTAGCTTATCTATCATTCTTTTTTCTTTTTCTTTCTTCAATCTATGTGCTAACCATCTCCCCGGCTTATTGACATTTTCAAAGAAATTCTGTTTAGTCTGTTTAATCTGTTGAGCCATTATTTCCATCTCAACCACATTTAATGTATGCTTTATTATCTCCATTTGTTTCTTTAGCACTTTCTTTTGTGGATCTGTTTGTAACTCTAGTTCCAATTTTTTAAATTCTTCTCTCAGCTTTAATTGTAGTCGTTTCTTTTCTTTATTCTTTTTAGAAGCATAAGTTATAGTCAACCCTCTGAAGTGTGCCTTGGCCGTGTCCCATACATTTTGAAGCGATGTTTCTTCCTTCTTGTTTATTTAAAACAAAATTCCATTTCCTTTGTTGCTAGTTGCAAGAATTCTTTTTCTTTCAGTATAAATTTATTCAGAGACCATCATAGTTTTTTCTTAATTCCTTTCCAAGTCATTTTTATTGGGTTGTAGTCTGCTCAAACATTAGTTTCTATCTCCACATCTTGTATTATCATTTTCAAGTCCAAAGATATCCATATAGTATCAATTCTAGACCATGATTTATGTCTATTTGAATAAAATGTATAGTATAGTTTTTCTGGGTTTTTCTCTCTCCATATGTCTTGGATATACAATTCTTCTATCATTTTTCAGAACGCTTTAGGTAGTATATTTCCTCCTTTTCTCCCTTGCTTATGGCTTTTATAATACAAAGTCACATCTGCTATTGCATTAAAGTCTCCCATTATACAAAGATTTTGGTAATTTAGATCCAATATTTTCTTGTGTAGTTTTTGATAAAATTGCTCTTGCTTATCATTAGCTACATATACTGCTACATCCCCACTTCATCTGCATAAATTTGTTTGAGGTTCATCTTTTCTTTAATATAAAGGGCTATTCCTCTTTTCTTCTGAGATGCAAGTGTGAAATAAAGTTTGCCAATTTTCGGTTGTTCTAAGGTTTTAAAATGTTGTCTCTTAATATGTGTTTCTTGGAGGCAAATTATGTCCATTTTTAGTTTTTGTAGTCTTGTAAAAAAATTATCCTTTTTGAAGGAGAATTTAGTCCATTCATATGTACTGATAAGATCCCAGTCTCCTCCATCTCTTTCAATTATATCTAGGTCTCAACCTTCTAGTCAATCTTATCTGTCTCTGGTCTCTCGGTCTTGCTCCTTCTTCTGAGTATGTATTTTTGACTTCTTCCTCCTCTGTTTAGCTGCTCCTTCAACTACCGTATCTTCTTCTTTCTTAGATTCAGGATCACCTTTTTCCAAAAATGCTCTGTGGCTGTCAAAAAAACTCCAATGCTTTAAGCGGTGTGTCCAGTAGATTAAGATTCCTTCTGGAATCAACCATCTAAAGTTCACTCCTTTTTCAGTCAATTTCCTGGTTAGAAACTGATAGTCTATTCAGGCCTCTCTTATCCTTCTAGGGATTTGTTTGAGAACTACTATTTCTTTTTCTTTATATTTTAATGGTTGATCTCTTACTTTTCTCAAAATCTCATCTCTTATGGATCTTTTAAGAAATCTAACATGGACTTCTCTGGGCACTTTATTTCTTCTAGCGTAATTTGAATTGATTCTATAGATCTGATCCAATTCTCCTTCCATTTAGACTAGTGGTTCTCAACCTTCCTAATGCCGTGACCCTTTAATACAGTTCCTCATGTTGTGGTGACCCCCAACCATAAAATTATTTTCGTTGCTACTTCATAACTGTAATTTTGCTACTGTTATGAATAGTAATGTAAATATCTGATATGAAGGGTGTATTTTTATTGTACGAATTGAACATAATTAAAGCATAGTGATTAATCACAAAAACAATATAGCAATGCTTGCTGGAGAAGCTTACTCTTCCTTGCTCAAAAATGTTGGGAGGGAGGGAAGGGGAAGGAAGGAAGATTGAAGGGGAAAGGAAGGAGATGGAGAAGGAAGGAGATTGAAGGAGAAAGGAAGGAAGGAAGGAGAGAGAGAGAGATTGAAGAGGAAGGGATGGAGATGGAGATGGAAGGAAGGAAGGAAGGAAGATTGAAGGGGAAAGGAAGGAGATGGAGAAGGAAGGAGATTGAAGGGGAAAGGAAGGAAGGAAGGAAGGAAGGAAGATTGAAGGGGAAAGGAAGGAGATGGAGAAGGAAGGAGATTGAAGGGGGAAGGAAGGAAGGAAGGAAGGAAGGATAGAGAGAGAGATTGAAGGGGAAGGGATGGAAATGGAAGGAAGGAAGATTGAAGGGGAAAGAAGGAGATGGAGAAGGAAGGAGATTGAAGGGAAAAGGAAGGAAGGAAGGAGAGTGAGATTGAAGGGGAAGGGATGGAGATGAAGATGGAAGGAAGGAAGGAAGGAAGGAAGATTGAAGGAGAAAGGAAGGACCTGGACAAGGAAGGAGATTGAAGGGGAAGGGATGGAGATGGAGATGGAGATGGAGATGGAGATGGAGATGGAGATGGAGATGGAGATGGAGATGGAGATGGAGATGGAGATGGAAGGAAGGAAGGAAGGAAGGAAGGAGAGACAGATTGAAGGGGAAGGGATGGAGATGGAAGGAAGGAAGGAAGATTGAAGGTGGAAGGAAGGAGAGAGAGATTGAAGGGGAAGGGATGGAGATGGAGATGGAAGGAAGGAAGGAAGATTGAAGGGGAAAGGAAGGAGATGGAGAAGGAAGGAGATTGAAGGGGAAAGGAAGGAAGGAAGATTGAAGGGGAAAGGAAGGAGATGGAGAAGGAAGGAGATTGAAGGGGGAAGGAAGGAAGGAAGGAAGGAGAGAGAGATTGAAGGGGAAGGGATGGAGATGGAACGAAGGAAGATTGAAGGGGAAAGGAAGGAGATGGAGAAGGAAGGAGATTGAAGGGGGAGGCACTGCCAAGGACGCACAAGCAGTTCTGCACAATTGCCCGGGGAGGGGGGAAGGCTCTGGCAGAGAGCCTGGTGGAGAGCCAAGTGGTGGCAGCTCCGGGGCCTTGGAAGCCGCGCAGACGATCCACGCGCCTCGGAGCTGCCAGGTGCCCTCTCACACCCGCCAACCTGGAACCCCCCATCTTCATCCCGGCACCTCTTGCCCTCTCCCATCGCATGCGAGAGGGGAGCGGCCAGAGTGCTAGCTCCTGCTCTGAAGGCATTGTTTCTCCCCTCCCGGCCCGGGCGGCTGGCCTCCAACGCACATGCGGGCATCGCCGCCGCGTTGCCCTCTTCCCCACCCCCTGGCTGCTTCCGGAGCCCAGCAAGCTGGGAAGGAGCCACTCCTGTCCGGCAGCCCCACGGCCGCACTGGGTGCCAGAGGGCCGAGGCGGCCTCCGACGGTGAGAGAGGTGGGCCGAGCGGTGCAGGGGAGGTGGGCCGGGCAGTGTGGGGGAGGCTCCCACGCGGCGTGGAGGGAGGCTGGGGGTGGAGCATGGCCTGGCAACCAGGAGGCGTGGAGACTGGCTTGGCGCCACAGCTCAGCTCAGCCAGAAGTGGTGGCAGCGGCAGAGCAGCCCAGCAGCAGCTCCAGCAGCGGCCCAGACCCGGCTCGGCTTGGCCACCTACACAGCTAAGCCAGCCCAGGATGGCATTGGGGGCGCGCGCGGTGGCGCTGCGGCGGCAGGAGCAGGCGCTGTCAGAGGAGTAGGGCACTCTGGAGGTGGAGGAGCCACTGGAGGAGGAGGAGGAGGGCAGCAGCGGTGGCCAGATAGAGGAGCGGTGTCTCGGTTCCTAAGACCATCAGAAATATGTGTTTTCCGATGGTCTTAGGTGACCCCTGTGAAAGCGTCATTCGACCCCCAAAAGGGTCGCAACCCACAGGTTGAGAATCGCTGATTTAGACCTTCACCATTCCTAGAACATCTGCCAGTAACTCAGTTATCAAATCTAAGAGATCTTCTTCCTTGTCTTCTATTATATTTTGGAGTCTTAGAAAATATGAGGCTTTTTCAAATTCGATAGCCACCAACGAGTCTCCCAATTCTCCATTTATTTGGGCTGATTTTTCATTTTCATCTTTTAAGGCTTCTAATTTCTGGTCAACTTCAACTGATTTATCTTCCACTTTTTGTATTCTTTGCTGATTGTCTGTAATCATCTGCTTTAAATTTTCAATTTCGGAATCTATATTGTTAATTTTTTTATACATTTTGTCAAGATCATTTTTCAACTCTTCATGGTTTTTCGTCAAAGTTGTCGTATGAGCTGTAATTGCTTGCAAAATTACTTGAGTGTCTTTTTGGTGAACATCTATCTTTTCTTGCTGTAGCATTGTCGTAATTCATTTCTGATATACTGGACTTGCAGAAGTTGAGGCAGCGGCAGAAGATCCTTTTTCCCCCAAGTTTAGATAGATTTGAAGCGCTCATCTTTGTCTTTACTTCTTATATTGTAATCCACAGGTAGCAAAATGGCCAGCTTTTATAATCCAATAGGCTCCTATTAGTTAGGAGGGGAAATCCATAAAAATGGCTAAAAATAAAAAGAAGAGGAAAAAATAAAAATAGCAACAGGGAAGAAAGAATGGAGAAGAAAAAAAGGAGAGGGGAAAAATGCTCCCAAAATAAAAAGGAAAAAGAAAAGAAAAAAGTAAAAATGTCAAAATTATAATCCACCAAATTCTGTTCTAAGGGATTTCTTAATTTTCAATTCTTCTAAGACAGCTTGTTATAGTTCCAAAGCACACAGTGTTTGTAATCCAGGGAAGTCAGATCGCTCCAATTACTATTTTAGTTATAGATATAGTCTATCTTATAAAACCAAGTAAATCAAAAGAAAGTCTTTTCTCCAGCAAAGTTTTCAAGGACTTTCAGATAAGCAATGTGTGGGCATGCAGCCAAAATTCTAATCTGAATAAGCTCCAGTCAAGGGAAAGTGGACATAGTTCTCAATGTAACCACAAGGTGACACTAGGTATCCATTCCCAACACATTTAAAAGGGGAAAAAGAAAAGAGGAAAAAAGAGGAAAAAAACGGTCAAAAGTAAAAGTTTAAAAGGTTTAAAAAGTAAAAATTGCACTGGCTTTTCAACAAAGAACAAAGACAAAAACTCTCTATAAAAGCAGGAGCTTCCCAAATTTATCTTATGCCTCAGACAGCTTTAAAATATAGAAAGTTTTTGATTTGCCAAAAGGCTTAAACCACCGCTTAAATTCAGGAAGGGGAGAAAGAAAGAAAAAATTCCATCCCTCCCTAAAAGTAAAGGCTTCGCTCTCAAACTGTAAAAGAACTATTTGCCAAACAGGAATCTACTTCTAGTGAGAAAGGAAACAGTATTCTCACCCAGATCACTGTTTGCTGTCACTCTAAGCTTCTTCATCTCTGACGATCAGCTGGTAATGACGGACCACATAAATGTGATCCGCCTTTATTCTGCCAATTCTGAAGGCTTCTTCAGACCCAGCAAGCCGGCTACTGCTGGCCCGCAGTCTTTGAAGCTTTGTAGCCACCTCTTCAGGGTGACTTTCAGTCCAATTGGACCCACCGGCAGGCAAAAATTGGACCCAGGGAGAGGAGAATCATTCCCCCGAGTCTATTTTTCAGCAACATCACCAGAAACTCCCTCTCCAGGGAAGGGTAATCTTAATTACACCAACAGGTCATGTTGCCATTGTTCTGACAAGATGATCAAATCTGATATGTGACCACTGTCCTGACTTGGACAGTAATCTGGGATAGGCCCATGACCATGAACTCCTGGACTGCTTCTGAGGCTGCACCCAGAGATGGCAGATTGAAGATCCCCAGAACCATAAGTCTGGGGAACTCCACTGTCAGCCCTGAGATGGCCTTTGGCAGCTCAGGCAGGGAGGTTTGCTACACAGCAGAGAGGCCAGTATACTAGCAACAATCCCATCTGATTCCATGAGCCTAACTTCAGAAACAGGGTCTCACCTGATACTTGATAATAGGAGGGTTTTGGATTGTAACTTTTCTTTTCTATTTCTTTCCTTGTTCGAGCTATTTGGTAGATTATAATTGGCCATCAGGCCCTATTTTTGGATTATAACTAACTGGGCCATTGGGCTTGATGGTGGATTATAAATAAATGCAATAACCAAGATGAGTGTTTCAAATTTGGCGAAAGGGATGAGGAAGGGCTCTTTGGTTTCTGCATCAACCTCAGTGAGTCCAGCACTTCAAAAATCAATTACAATGTTTTTACAACCAGACATTCAACAAAAGGATATGCAAGCCATTCTCCAGGCAATTGTAGACTCTAAAATGGAAATGAAAAAGGACTTTGAAGACTTGAAAAATGATTTACTTAAGATGGACCAAAAAATGGAAGCCTTTCAACAGGTGATATCAGATACCCAACAAAGAATGCAAAAAATAGAGGATAAGTCAGTAGTAGTGGATCAGAAATTAGAAGCTCTGCAAAATGAAAATCAGAGATTGGCGCAATCTAATGTGGAGCTGGAAGAAAGTATGGCGATGATGGAGATGGAAAGGATATCATACTTTCTAAGATTTCAAAACATGATAGAAGAGAGTGATGAGAACCT
Organism: Bothrops alternatus; assembly: GCA_034064705.1. Classification (NCBI taxonomy): domain Eukaryota; kingdom Metazoa; phylum Chordata; class Lepidosauria; order Squamata; family Viperidae; genus Bothrops; species Bothrops alternatus. The sequence continues at coordinate 13,863,012 of JARGCV010000085.1, forward strand.
TTTAGTATTGATGAATGAACTATTGGCAGACCTGCTCGGAATGGAAATGGATCAAGTCAAAAGAGAAGTTGATCAGGTTTTTAGAGTGAATTCAAATTATGCAAGAAGAAATAGAGTGCCTAGGAAGGTCCATGTTAGATTTAGTAAAAGAGCAGTACGAGATGAGATCCTGAGATGAGTAAGGGATCAATCACTGAAATATAAAGAAAAAGAAATGGTAGTTCTCAAACAGATTCCAAGAAGAATTAGAGAAGCTCAAAGAGAATATCAATTCTTAACAAGGAAATTGATTAGCAGATGAGTGAATTTCAGATGTTTGATCCCAAAAGGATTATTGATTTTTTGGGACTCAAAAAGATATAGAGTGAGCAATCCACAACAAACAGAGGAATTCTTTGACAATCATAGAGCCTTCTTGGAAAAAGGCGAGGCGGAACCTAAGAAATCAGAGGAAATTACTACTATTCTGGATCGTGTAATTCTATGTAACCCTGACTAGAGCATGTATCTGTATATTAGAATATCTGGCATTTATTGGGTTAAATGCTGTCTCCTTAAGAGATGGATTATGGGAAATGTAGTTTAGCTAGTCAGTCATCCCATGTTAATGGGTCAGTGGGAGGAGTTTCTAAAGGGCATTGGGAGACTTCCTGGACACAAGCCAGTTTGGAATGCCTTTGTTCATCCAGCCTCATGTCTCCTAGCCACACGGCTTGGAGGTCCTATGCCAGCATGTGATGCTTATGCAGAAGAAGAGGGGAAAATCCATTATCAAATTACCTGTGGAATGAACCAATATTGCTGAAATATACTTCTGGACGCATCTCTACATAATTGTGAGTTATTGTTTAGGATTCCCAGAATAAAGCGATTTTCTGTTTATTCCTCTGAGTTATCTGTCTGTCCTGGATAGGACTAAGGCCATCTGTTCTGTCTGGGGCAGAATAGTAATTTGATAGGATTAATTTTCCTCTAATCTCCTGCAATAATAATTTAATAAGGCTAATTTCCTTCAATCACCTGCAACAGTAATTTGATGGGGCTAATCTCCCACCAAATGCCTGCAAAGTAAATTCAAAGTATCTTCGCATTTGACTCTGAACTAAAGAAAAGTAAAAGTTATAAAGCGCTTTGTGTCTTGTTTGGATACTTCTGCTAAATTACCTTTGGATCTGATTACAAGCCAACATTTAAAGCAAAGAGATATTGTGATGCCTATCTCACTAAGTAGAAGAGGAAAATCTGCACTCTTATTGTAAGGATTGCTAACACCAAAAGGAGCTTTGGGCTTCTATCCCCCCTCCCTTCTTTGCCGGTGATTTAAACAGCCTGAGACAAAGAACTGTTTAAAGACTGCCTCTAAAGTTCAGATAAAGGCATGGAAAGGGCGATACCCCCTCCCCTTGTTTATATTCTACGTTTGTGTAGCTGTGTCTTTATGCAGACAAACAGAGAGTTTGGAATGCAGCCAGAGGCAGACAATTAACTCTAAAAAGGGAAAGAAATCTAACATGCCTGTTGCAAAGTGTTAATCCAGTTTTGATGTTGTTAAGCCTGTGATCTACAGCCCAGGAAAGTCGCTGAGCAAGGAATTTGTTTCTCTTGTTTGTAAGGACAAAGCAAAGAGAGGCCCCTTTGAGGGCAATAAAAGAACCCCTGGCCACATGCCTTAGCAACCAGGTTGCTAAGGAGAGCAATTAAGTAATTAACCTCTTCACACAGTCACAGCACTGGTGAAAGAAGCTAAACTCCCCCTCCCTTTGGAATGCTAAGAATTTCAACTATGTCAATGGAAAGGAGGTGCAATGCAGTAGCATCATCTGGTGGCCAATCTGCACATGACACCTTGGTAAAAAATTTCCTATATTAGATTACAACAACTTGATAATTAATTCAGCACATAGCAGGCTTATACCAAGCCAAGCTAAGAGCACCCCCTAGAGGGGAAAGAAGGTACTTCATTGCACGCATCACTAACTACATAGAGTGAATCTGATAGTTAAAGAGCAAGTTATCTAAATTCATCCCAAGCTACCTACACCCCCTAGAGGGCACAAAGTGAAATTCACCAAAAGTAATCACTCACTCAAGCTGATGACCAAGTAGTTCCAGCTTGAGGGAAATTAAGGAGAAGAACAGGCAGCAATTATCCTTGCCTATTATCACAGAGCTGATGACCAAGTAGTTCCAGCCTGCAACTTAACGACCAGGTGGGAGTTTGTAGGAGCTACTGAAAGCTCTGCATTCTCTCAGTGGCCACTAGCAGTAACGTGGTAATAAGAAGAATTTGGGTTGGCGCCAAAATTTTGGCTGGCTCCAGCGCCCCCTAGTGGTTAAAGGAGGAACTACATGCAAGCCTTTAATCATGTACAGAGAAACCCTCTAGTGGACAAAGGGTGAACCTCGAAGGAAGAGCATCCTGGTGGCTGACCCATAGGAAGTGACCTCTAGTGGTGAAAGGGTGAATTGTGCTGAAGTACCCACAAACACCAGGAGAACGCACCCAGTGGTGCCTCCACCCACAGACAGCACCCCAGCAGCTGATCTGCAAGCAGCGACCCCTAGTGGTCAAAGAGAGAAGTTCATCAAATTTGCTTCAAAATAGCTAGGAAGTGTACTGAACCTATCCTAGCCATGGCAAAGTGTCCCACTGATTTAGATGAAGGGATTCAACCAGCCAGTCAAGAAGAAATGCTGCAAACAGCTAACCTTGACCTATACACAGAGGCTGAAGCTCAAGCCTCAGTGAAGCCAAAGAAGTCTCAGGGTCACTATGATCTGAGACAACAAAGAAAGCCTACAGAAGCCATGCACTCACTTCTGATGGAACGATGGGATTCAAACTACAAGTGCCATGAAAGATTCTGGGAGAGAGTACACAAACTCTACCAAGGGTCTAAGGAGGAAGAGATAAGGAAGGCACCTTTGCGCAATGGATGGACTCCGAATGGCAACTCGAGGACATTCAGGAGCAATTAGGAGATCCAACTATCGATAGCAAGATGCAAAGCCTCAAGCTACTAAACAAGGAATGTAAGAAGCTTCTAGAGAGCTTACAGAGCCCCCCAGAGCCCGAACCTCACCCGAGAGACAGACCGGTCAACAGGACCGAGTCCAAAGTTTCCCGCTACTCACATGCACCATCCCAGTGATCACATGTGGCTCCGTCTCATGCCTCCAGAGAGGCCTCATCCTTTTGCCATATATCCAAGGCGCATTCCAGCGTGTCACAACAATCTCACATCACAGGCACCTCCCGCCATTCAAAAGCATCTTCTCGTCAAAGCCGAGCATCCCGAATTTCACAAGCAGAGCAAGCAATCATAGATGCTAATGCTGCCAAAGCAGTCTTTCACATGGCACAAGAGGAGCAGCTAAAGAAGAAGGAATTGGAGGCGATGGAAATTGAAGAAGCTCAAATGAAAGCCAAAAGAAAAGCTAAAGCAGCTAAAAGAAAGGCTGAAGCAGCTCAAAGAGCAGCTAAACGAAAGGCTGATGCAGACACTGGAAGTGGCTGAAGCAGCTCAAAGAGAAGCTGAAGCAGAGGCTGACGTAGAAGCTGAAGCAGATATAAGGAAGGCTAAAATGAAGACCACTCAAGATGAGCTTGAGCTCATACGAAGCCAACGAGATGTGGCAGACAAAGTAGCAAGAGCAAAAGGCCTTCAGAAAACACTCCAGCATACCATTTTCTTGCCCAGAAGGGAACAACTGGAAAATGAAGATCGGTGTAGGCGCATGCAGGCCTACGTGGACAACCAAAGCGCATTTCAGCATGAGCAGGTGAGAGCGCCACAGCCAGCCACAAGCCCCTCAAGACCGAGTAGACGAACAGAAGAATCTCAACAACCAGATGTGCTGGTCAGCCACAGAGTTGATGTCGCGACATCTAGGCCACAAGATCTCCCCACCGTTGCTGCCCCATTGAACCCACTAAACCATACTATTGATGGCAACCAGATGGGTCCACCAGCAGCAGCAAACGGCTACACAGTGGGCAGTGCTACAAGATCTTCCCACCATTGTTGCCCCACGGAACCCACCAAACCATACCACTGATGGCAACTGGATGGGTCCACCTGCAGCGCCAATGGCCCTACAGCAGAACCAGCTGCCGCTCAGGGACGAGTTTGAAAGAACTCGAGCCAGACTAGAGTCCCTGCTGCAACAACAGGAGGCAGCGTCCCAAAGAAATGACCCCAGACCTGACCACAGAGGAGAACCTCAATCATCAGTCATGCCAGGGAGCCAGCCACGCACCACCCGAAAGACGAGAAACCCTCCAACAAGCGACCACGCAAGGACTCGGGTCCCGTCAGCTCAACACCAGAGCAGAGGAATTCAGGCCAAGCCAACAAGGCCCCTCGCACGTGACATGGCAAGATGGCCTCAGCGGACAATATGCCAAAGGAAGGCACCAGCCAGACATGCCGCATGCCCCCACTCCCGGAAGCAATGTACCATCCCCACCCAGCTATGCTCCTTCAAGATTTTATAGAGGTAAACTAGATCTGGCATCCAAAGGCGTGCACAAATTCTCCAATAAACTGGGGAAGGACTATGTATTCCAGGCTGCCATCCAAGACAAAATAATAACACCAAGCGAAATGCTTGGACTCATGAAGGCATGGCTGGGATCAGCATCCACACGATTAGTAGAGAACAATCAACTAGCCCACCTAGGCGACCCAGCCACCGCCCTTCTCAAGGCTTGGGGAAGGCTCGACAAGCAGTATGGCACACACGAACTGACAGAGAATTCGCTCTTGGATTGCATTTACACCTTCCCTAACATCAATATCAATGACCATATCCAGATGTCAGAATTCGTAGAAGTGCTTTCGATGTTACATTCAGTTCGCAAGCAACCCAACATGCTGAAACTCACCTGCCTCGATCAATTCGAGAAGCAAAGAATTATAGTTAGAAAACTACCAAGGCAGTCAAGAGACGAATGGACCAAAATATCAGAAACTCACAAGAGCCAGGACCCTGATGCACCACCCGCCTTTGCTGTCCTTGCTCAATTCGTGACCAAGCAAAACTACGCCGTAATGCCAGCAACTTCAAGCCAACAAAAGACTTGTTCCCAACACCAAAATGGACCAGTCATAACTTCGGCCCTAACAGAGGTTCTTTCCAAGCCACGAAGGACAGAACCACTGTTTCAGTATATAAAACAGACATCACGCCTTGCCCAAAGAAAACTTCCAACGAACGAACACCAAGGAGTTCTCATCCGAACCCTCGTCCAACTAAAAGAGGCCTGACTTGTCCAATTCATAATTCTTCACACTCTCTAAACTATTGCAGAGAATATGGGAAAAAATCCCTAGATGACCGAAAGGCCCTACTCAAAGAGCATAGGATGTGCTTCAAATGCTGTGACTCTATAGATCACATGGCCAGGGATTGTACAGTCAGGGTGAAATGCCACCTGTGTGATAGTAACAAGCACCCAGCAGCCTTACATCTAGAAACTAAGAAGCCCTCTGAGGAGACACAACAAGCGACTTCGACAATGGAGACTCAAAGTAACTCCAAAGAGCAGCCAAAACAGTATGGGACGTACTACACAGATATATGCGGCAATTCACCATGCCCTCCTTCGTGCTCACCCGTCTGTCTTGCAAAAGTCTACCCTGATGGGCAACCTGAAAGGGCCATAAAGATGTATGCCATACTAGACCCACACAGCAAAGTTACTATAGCTAAGCCCGCCTTTTTCGACCTCTTCGACCTCCTGAGTGAACTGAAGCATTTTGCAATATATACATGCACAGGACCAATGCGCACGGCGGGGAGGAAAATCACTGGTCTATGCATAGAAGCGATAGACGGAAGCTTACATTTCCGATTACCATCAGTGTTAGAATGGGAGACCTTATCAGATGTTCACAGAGAAATCTCAACACCAGAGGCGGCAAGAAAAATACCTCATTTAGCACACATAGCCAATTTAATCCCTCCTGTAGACCCTGAAGCTGAAATCCTACTCATGGTGGGAATAGACGCCCCAGAGTCCATTGGCTCCAATGAAAGAATCAAAGGAACCCCAGTAGCCATTAAGATGGAACTCGGATGAGCCATAGGAGGGATGGTTTGTGTTGATCAACCGCAAACCCAACCCAGGTGAGCATCTCAAAAATCTCCATTCCCAGTAATGGAACAGCACCTTACCTAAAACCACACCTAGAACACTGCATGCTTGTGATAACCAAACCTGTTTTGGAAGCAACAGTGTTCCAGACCAGCAAGAATTACAACAACTTAGCTTTGTCCATAGAAGACAAACAAGACAAACAACGTCTGCAGCTACGGGTGTTATCCCTGAACACCACACACTGGGATAAGCCGTGTCTGCCAGAACAGAAACAAGACTGGGAGTCATGGAGTGTACTCCCAAGATGTCTCCAGAATATGCAAGTACAGCGCACGTATGTCTCCAGCTCACCCGCCACAGTGCAAAAGAAAGAAAGGTACGCTTCCTTAGATGTGTTCGCAAAGGCTAATGCACCCTTAAGATGCATCATAGTCTACAGCGGGGAGAGCCACACTTACGTCGTCTTGCTTGCAACCATAAGATACATCAGAATCTACAGCGGGGAGAGCTGCAGTTTTGGTGTCTTCTTTGGAAAAGCGAGACTAACAATACAAGAAGGCCACACCGTACCAAGGTTAGAACTATGTGGTACCACTTTAGCTATAAAGCTCATCAACTTCACAATGAAGATGTTGTGCCTTGAACTACAGTCTACCACTTTCTATGCAGACAGGAATGTGATGTCAAGCTACATCTGCAAGCAAAGCAGACATTTCTACGTCTATGTAGGCAACAGAGTGAAAAGGATTGAAACATCTTTAAGCCCTGAACAATGGCAACATGTGCCAACAGATAAGAATTTTGTGAACCAAGTGAAGTGGCCCAATCTTGCCACACAGTTAACAGAATTGTTCTGGCTAGAAAGTCCTGAGTTCTTGGCCTGTCCAAACAGACAGATGCCACAGAGACCAAAACGCTATGTACTTCCAGCTTCAGATCAACGTGCCAACCTTCAACCTCAGGCACCCAGTAAACATCAACCAATCCGCTTCAAACCCCTGTCTAAGCGGAAGCACCTGAGATTAGGTATAGTTTTGATCATCTTGATCACTTGTCTTAGCATCCTAAGAATTAGCCTTGTAGGAGCCTGCAAAGATCTACAAACTATTGGAGACATTTGCCATGACCCAGTGATTGACAAATGTCTGAAAGCCAAAAATTGCCTTCCCCATGCATCTCACATGGGTGAAACATGGGAGCGCATGATTGGCGTACCCTGCAAAATCATGGACTCTATGTCATTAAAGACATCTACACCCACACATGAAGTCCTCACTATCCAGATGACAACAGTAGCAGCCATCTTCAATACTCCATTGGTGGTTCCAGACCCTTCGGTTCTTGAATATCCTGAGCCTTCTGCAGCTGCTGTTATTCCTGATTCTTCAGTTCCAGCTGTTGTTCCTGATTCTTCAGTTCCAGCTGTCATTCCTGATTCTTCAGTTCCAGCTGATGATCCCGATTCTTCAGCTCCAGCTGTTCCTGAGTTTCTAGCTTCAGCTGTTCCTGTTTTTCCAGGTTCTTCGGTTCCTGAGTATCCTGTGAATCCAGTTCCCCTTGTTCCTGAGAAATTTTGGGTTCCAGTTTTTCTGTTCCAGATTTGGTTCCAGTTTCTCTTACAGGAAGAAGACCTTGTCTCGCTGAAAGACAAGAATACATACCAGAACTATTCGCCCATGGGACTTGCGCACCGGGCCCACCCAGTTGATGAACTAGTTTGCCAAGCTGAGGTCCAGTTTGTGAAGCCACATGAGTCAGGTCGTGACTCAAAGACTTTTGTACCAGGCTGATCACCAATTTGGTCCCATTGCTGACAAAGATCGAACTAGAAGATCAAACCTCAAACTATGTACTGTGTTCATGCATTGTTTGATGTAACACTTGCTTATTTTTGTTATAATTGTGCATGTTTTATATTTACCCTACAGTTACGCATGTTTGATACCATGTTTACCCATTTAGTCATTAGTTAACAATGAGTATTGCATGCCTTAATGCTATGTCTTTTGCTTATTTCGGTTAGTTAGTAGTGGAAATTTCAATTTCCAAGCAGGGAGTATTCTGGATCGTGTAACTCTATGTAACCCTGACTAGAGCATGTATCTGTATGTTAGAATATCTGACATTTATTGGGTTAAGTGCTGGCTCCTTAAGAGATGGATTATGGGAAATGTAGTTTAGCTAGTCAGTCATCCCATGTTAATGGGTCAGTGGGGGGAGTTTCTAAAGGGCATTGGGAGACTTCCTGGACACAAGCCAGTTTGGAATGCCTTTGTTCATCCAGCCTCATGTCTCCTAGCCACATGGCTTGGAGGTCCTATGCCAGCATGTGATGCTTATGCAGAGGAAGAGGGGAAAATCCATTATCAAATTACCTGTGGAATGAACCAATATTGCTGAAATATATTTCTGGACACATCTCTACATAATTGTGAGTTATTGTTTAGGATTCCCAGAATAAAGCAATATTTTCTGTTTATTCCTCTGAGTTATCTGTCTGTCCTGGATAGGACTAAGGCTGTCTGTTCTGTCTGGGGCAGAATAACTACAGAAACCCCAAAACAAACAGAGGAAGAACTACCCAAGAAAACTCAATCAGAGGAAGTTGTTAGACCTAAAGATCAGAGACAGATAAGTTCTCCTAGAAAATTGAGATCCCAACATAATTGAAACCATGGAGGAAATTGGAATTTTTTTCAATAAATATAAATGGTCTTAACTCCCCATCAGAAAGGAGTAAAATATTTCATAGATTACAAAAGCTAAAAATGGACATAATCTGTCTCCAGGAGACATATATTAAGATACAACATTCTAGAATCCTTGAACAACCAAAACTAGGTAAACTTTATTTCTCTTTGGCATCACAAAAGAAAAGTGGGGTAGCTTTATATATAAAAGAAAAGATGAACCCAAAACAAATTTATGTTGACGAAGAGGGAAGAATATTAATGGTGGAGATCACATGGAATCAAAAATAAATACTGATGGTTGCGATAATCAAAAATAAATACTGATGGTTGCGATATATGCTCCCAATGAGAAACAAGATCAATTTTTTCAGCAATTATATGATAAACTTGTGGACTTAAATTATCATAACCTGTGTATGCTTGGAGATTTTAATGTAATCGTTGATCCAGTACAGGACTACAAAAGTCAGAAACAAGGGGAAAAAGGAAGTAATATCTTACCTAAACCCTTTCTAAAAATGAAAGATGAACTCTGTATACAGGATACATGGAGAGAGATGAATCTGGAAAAAGCACAATACACTTTTTACTCTAATAGACATAAATCATGGTCACGACTTGACATGATATGGACTTCTCATGATTTAAAGACTATGATACAAGAAATTGAAATAGAATCGAATATTTGGGCAGATCATAAGCCAATTAAAATGACCTGGAAAGGATCTAGGAAAAGATCGAGATGGTCTTTGAATAAATCAATATTGAAGGAAAAGGAATTTCTACAATTTACAACAAAAGAAATGGAATTTTTCTTTAAAATTAATAAAAAAGAAGAAACTTCTATTCAAATTGTATGGGACATGGCAAAAGCATACTTTAGAGGTTTGGCCATAAGTTATCTTGCCAAAAAGAATAAAGAAAAGAAATATACTCAGCATAGACTGAAAGAATAACTGTATTTTGGAATCTGAGTTACAATTGGATCCGCAAAAGAAAAAGCTGAAGATACAAATGGAATTATTAAAACACAAATTAAATTTACTTGAGACGGATACAATGGCACAACAGATTAAACAATCTAAACAGAATTTCTTTGAAAATGCTAATAAACCAGGGAGATGGCTTGCATATAGATTAAAAAAAGAAAGAGAAAAAAGATTAATAAGTAAGCTACAGGACTCAGAGGGTGAGCTACACTCTCACAATGATCTAATGAAAAAAATTACAAAGGCTTACTATGAGACACTTTAGAAGGTGGAGATGGTCTCTAAAGAGGCAATTCAGGGTTACCTAAAAGAAGCAAACCTCCCAAAGGTTCCTGAGAATATGCAGCAGAGGCTAAATGAGAATATATCAATGATGGAGATTACAGAGGCAATAAAAAAGCAAAAGAAAGTTAAAACATCAGGATCTGATGGATTCCCTGCAGAATTTTATGTAGCACTACAAGATATTATAACTCCAACCTTGAAAGATTTATGTAATGAAGTCTTCACACAGACAAAAATACCAGACTCATGGACTGAAGCTAATATTACTTTGATACCTAAAGAAGATACGGATCTTACACTAATTAAAAATTATAGACCAATATCGCTACTAAATGTGGATTATAAAATCTTTGCTGTAATAATGGCAGAAAGAATTAAAAACTTTTTGACTGAATTCATTCACTCAGATCAAAACAATTTCCTACCAAAAAGACAGATAAAGAACAATTTGAGGATTATTTAAATGGAATATTATGAAATCCATCCAGGGAACCAGATGGCACTTATATTTCTTTTGAAATTTTGATAATTTAAACTGGCAATTTATGTTTCAACAACTTCGAGAAATGGATTTTGGTGAGAATTTTAACAAAGCAATTCAAGCAATTTATAAGAAACAAACAGCAAGAATACTTTTAAATGGAGATTATACAGATGGATTTGATATTTAAAAAGGTACTAGACAGGGATGTCCACTGTCTCCTCTGTTATTTATTCTTATATTAGAAGTACTGGCTAGAAACATTAGACAAGATACGGAAATTAAAGGATTGGAGATTAAAGACCAGAAATATAAACTACAGGCTTTTGTGGATGACTTGGTTTTTATTTTAGAGGAGCCATTAGAAACAGCCAATAAACTTTTGCAGAAAATTGAGAAATTCAGAGAAGTGACTGGACTGAAAATAAATAGGGAAAAAACTAAAGTATTAACAAAAAACTTAACAGATAAACAGAAAATTCAACTTGCTAAAATGACAAACCTTCAAATAGTTAAAAAAGTCAAATATCTGGGCATTTATTTAACTGCAAAATATACTACATTAAAAGAAGATAATTATGAGAGATTAATGAAACAAATAAAAATAGACTTGGAAAGGTGGGGAAATCTTCAATTATCACTGCTAGGAAGAATAGCGACGGTCAAGATGAACATTTTACCAAACCTAATTTTTCTATTTCAAACAGTTCCTGTTAAACTAAGTAAGAAATTTTTTGATGATCTAAATGCAATGATTTTAAGATTTATATGGCAAAGAAAGAAAGCTAGAATTAAATGTAAACTGCTACAAGAAACTAAAGATAGAGTGGGCTTTGGACTTCCAGATTGGAGACTTTACTATCAAGCAGCTATTCTGCTTTGGCTTAAAGAATGGATTGTATTGAGAAATAAAAGATTGCTTTATTTAGAGGGACACGATCTTCAACTAGGTTGGCATGCTTTTATATGGTATGAGAAAACTAAAGCGCATAAATACTTTCAAAATCATGCCATAAGAAACATATTACTTTCAGAATGGGAGAAAATCAGACAAAATATATATATGAAAATACCTGAGTGGCTTTCAACAATGGAAGAATTTGCTTACCCAAACTTGATTAACTATGATAAACTGCTTAGTTATAAAGATATTTTGGACAAAGACAGAAAACTTAAGGACAGGCAAACTCTTCAACAACAAGGTATTGACTTAACATGGTGGTCCTATTTGCAAATTCAAACAAGATATGAAAAAGATATAAAATCAACAGGATTTTACAAAGAACAGACTCCATTAGATAAAATTTTGTTAAAAACAGATGAGAATTTGATTAAGAAACTCTATAAATTCCTTTTAAACTGGAAGATGGAAGAAGAACAAGTGAAAGAAACAATGATAGTATGGGCATAGAACTTTGGATATTCTATAGATTTAGAAGACTGGCAAAAACTTTGGGACAAAAATATTAAGCTTACAAAAGCAGCAGCATATAAAGAAAACTTATGTAAGATGTTTTACAGATGGCATATGACAACCAGTTCACTTAGCGAAAATGTTTAAAAATGTTTCGAATACTTGTTGGAAATGTAAACAACAGCCAGGCACCTATTACCAGGTCTGGTAGATATGCCCTAATGCTAAGAAATATTGGTCTAAGATCCATAGATGGTTGGAAAAGATGATGAAAATACAGATAGAATTTAAACCGGAATTGTTTTTGCTAGGAATATTAAGACCTAATTATGGTAAAGAGAATAACTACTTGATATTACATGTTTTAACAGCTGCAAGGATAGTATTTGCCCAATTTTGGAAAAATGAGAATCTACCATCTGACCAGGCTATAATTACTAAAATGTTAGTGTGCAGAAATGGATAGATTAACATTGGAGATGAAACAAAAAGATGATTCAGTTTATTTTAAAACTTGGGAAAAACTTTAGAGACGCGTTAGAATCTGAAAAGGACTTAATAGTTTAGAATACATGATTGATTTTCAACTGAGTTATAATCTATAGGTTGATAACATCTTTATTTTTAGTGATTTAGTGATTTTTAACCGTTAATGTTGATAATTATGACTAGTTGAGATTTTATTATTCATGTTTATTTACATAGATGAATTTGTTTATCAATTGTTAGTAATATGGTTATAGTTAATCTTATTTTAAAAATGGTTGAGTATGATACTTACTTATTATTACAACCCGGACGGCGACTTGTTTGTTAAAATATGTGATTATTGTACCTATCCTTATTCCATCCTAAATCCCCCATTCCCTTCCCCCCCATACCCTTATTGTTCCTATTTTTTCCTTATTTATATAAACTTAATAAAATATTTTTTTAAAAAAAGAAACAGGGTCTCACAACCAGAAACTTTTGGAACAAGGCCCCTGAAGACCAAAAGAGACTCTGATAACCACTGCCACCCCACTTCCCCTGCCCTGGGGTCTCAACTGGTGCCAAACCTGAAAAACAGCTGGACATATCTTTGAGAGGGGAACACCCTCTTCTGAAGTCAGCCAAGTGTCAGTAATGCACACCAGGTCAGCTCGCTCCTCCCCAATAAGATCTTAAACAAGAAGAGCTATATTATTAACTGACCAGGCATTCAGCAGCAGCAGCAGCTGAACTCCAGGGCCTCCAAGGCAGTATGATGTCCAGAGACTGGGGATGAGATCAGGGGGCCAGAACACACCACCAATATTTCTCATTGGGGGTAACTTCCCCTGTAATCATCTGTCCTCTGGCTCCCATAGCATCCCCTGCCTGTCACAACTGTCACCCTGCCTGAGATAAATGTGGGCTCGACATTCACGGGAGGGGGGAGGGAGAAGGCACCAACACCAGCTGCAGCACACCCTGCAGCTTGACTCCAGCGACACTGCCAGACAGGGAGGCCTCGCAGCCCAGGACCGGCACCCAGGATCGGCACCACCGGACAGCTGGGCTGCCACACAGCTCAGCCCTAGGAAAGCCAGAGAGGACTGCTTCTGGACGGCTGGGTGACCCGCGGTTCAGACCCGGTGATGCTGACAAGAAATGCCGCCAAACAACTGGGCAGCTTTGCAGCTCTGAACCAGCGCCGCCGATCAGCTGAGCAGCCTGGTGGTGCCAGTTAGACATCGCTAAGCCTGGACTGTTGCAGAGCTTAGGAGGGGGATGGGGATCCTACTTCTGCTGCAGAGATGCTCCAATGACCTGCTGAGTGACACACAAGCTGGCGCCAACCAGCAGGGGCTAGATGGCAGCCAAGGGGGGAGATAGGGTCTTGCGGTGCTGCCTTTAGGAATAGGCACTGGATGCTGGCCTGCTGACCTGGGGGGTGGAGCTGCAGAATGGGAATGTATGTAAAGTGCTGGGAGTAGAGCACTCCCAGCACTGACTTTGCTTGTCGGAATAAACCACTTGTCAGACCGTTCCTGTTTGCCAGTCACCTTGTCATCCTCTTTTTTTGCATCGGTGGGAACCAGGGACTGGTAAGGACACTGATAGAAAGTCAGCATTCACCCTTGTTCATCCCTTGTGTGCTATCCAGGGAATGGTGGAGGGAAAGCAGGAAGCAGCACCTGTGGCTGAGGGAGGAGAGCCAGCTGAGGCACCAGGGCCAACGCCAGATGCAGGAGCTGGGGATGCTCAGCCAGTGGTGCAGCCCAAAGTGTGTGAGGCACAACCTGCAGGTCCGGTGAGTGAGACCCAGGACACAGGCCCCTCAAGGGAATGGTGGCATAGCTCAGCAGTCACCAACCTGGCTGCCAGCCATACATACACACTGGGGGCTGAAGGGCCCCTGATGGAGTGGAGGGAGAGGTGTCTCACCGATGATGACAATGGAGAGTGGAGCTACTCCACAGCACCAGGACAACACACCATGGATTTCCTGAGAGACAGGTTTGGTGAGACCGGGTTCCAGGATCCCCCCCCTTGTGGCTGAGATGGGAAGCAGGCCCTGAGATGGCTTCATGGAACCATCTGGCCAGCCCGAAGCTGAGGGCAGCACCTGGGCATGTGTCTGGTACATTGCAGGTGAGAGGCCCTGACCAGGGTATACCGACAGGCCAACCATGGCCTGTGTGGGAAGGCAGGTTGCTGATGGCTCAGCCAACTGGATCCTTGGTCCAGCAAATAGTAGGGTCTGGGGAACAGTGCTCTCCACCTGTGGCTGACTCTTTCTGGGAAACAGATTGGTCTTTGGTGCCATGGGGTCCAGGGATGGCTTGGGGTCCTCCGCCAGTACCAGTGACATTCAATGGGAACCCGGTCCGTTTAGTGATGTTACTCAGCCAGGTTATAAGCCATCTAGACTAGCACGCTTGCTTCTATCTGTCCCAGTGGGCAATGGTGGTGGCGGTAACTGCAGGACTACAGGGCGAAGCAACAGAATGGGCGGCGGACCTCTACAGCGACCACGCCAGGGAACTAGTCAACGCTGACCTGTTCCTGGAGGCTCTGCGGTCCCGGTTTGAGGATGTCTCCCAGATCCAGCGGGCTGAGGCGGCGATACTGGCGCTAAAGCGGCAAGGTCAGTCTGCAGCTGAGTATGTCTGTGAGTTCTGGCGGGTGGTCGGTAGGCTGCAGTCCTGGCCAGAATGTCTACTGGTCCACCAGTTTCGAGCAGGCCTGGACCAAGACCTGCACCAGGCTTATGTCTTCTGTGGTATTCCGAGGATTGGTTCCATGTAGGTGTGGACCTGGATGCGGCCTGCAGGAATTCTGGCCAAAGGGGGAGGCCTTGTTGGTGCCACACAGGGCCACGGAGAAGCTGAGGGACGAAGGACAGAGGGCCCAGGGCCCGGGTTCCTCTGAGTCCAATCTCCGGCCATCATTCTGATATTTCCGGTGCAACCAGCCGGGGCATCGGGCAGTGGAGTGTCTAGTTCTTGTTCCACGGGTGAACCTAGCAACCCCTGGTAAAGCCGGTCCCACACCCAAGAAGATCCCAGAGAGGCTAAGAGCGGCACAGCAGACGGAAGGGCCCACCCCTCAATGGGTGATTCCAATGGAGGAGGAGGCAATGGCGACCACCAGATATCAGCTGGTGACCTATGATAGCGAGGACGAATCAACAGAGGACCCAGTGGTAAGCCAATATGACCCTTTATCATCCCCATTGTGTTGACAAGTCCGCACACAGGCCGTCGGGGTGAATACAGGGCCCTGATAGATTCCAGCTGCACCCGTTGCCTAATCAGTAAGGCTATGGTGGCTGAAGCAGGCATTAGAGTGAGGCAGCTGGCCAAATCAATCCAGTTTGAGCAGGTGGATGGATCCCTTCTGGGGGTGGGCTCCAGCTACCCACATAACAGAGTCCATCAGGCTAAAGATAGGAGCCCATTGGGAGGTCCTCCATTTTGTTCTTGTCCCTTTCATTACCAAGGCCGTTATCCTGGGACTGGCATGGCTGGACAAGTGGGGTCTCATGATTTGGTGGGAAGGTGGGTATCGAAAGATACGGCTCGTTGTTGGGCCTTGGCCACCAAATCAGGAACTGGGAAAAAGGGGTGGAAAAGGAAACAGGGAGGCAAAGGTAGGTCAGGAAAGCACAAGGGGAAAATCCCCTTCCCGGCAGTGTATGCCAACCTCGCTGAGTTGTTTAGCGAGTGTGAGTGCGATGTCCTACCTCTTCACCAGCCAACCAATTGTGCGATCGACATTGTGCCGGGCACCAAGCT
This sequence comes from Bothrops alternatus, assembly GCA_034064705.1. Lineage (NCBI taxonomy): Eukaryota > Metazoa > Chordata > Lepidosauria > Squamata > Viperidae > Bothrops > Bothrops alternatus. Next base: position 13,879,239 of record JARGCV010000085.1, read on the forward strand.
GCTGAAACCGTGTATGTATGCAATGATGCCCAGGGAGATGGAGGAGCTATGTCAATATATTGACCGGAACCTAGCAAGGGGCTTCATTCAGCCAGTCCAATCACAGATTGCAGCTCCAGTATTGTTTAAGGAAAAGAAAGATGGCTCCCTGCACTTGTATGTCAACTTCCACAGCATCAACGGCATGTGCATGGAAAACATGTACCCGCTACGGCTAATGAAGGACCTGTTGGCCCATTTGGCGAAGGGTAGGGTGTTCATCAAACTTGACCTCTGGGAAGCGTACTACAGGGTCCGGATCAAGTGAGGGGATGTGTAGAAGACGGTGTTCAACTGCCCACTGGGTAGCTACCAGTTCCGGGTGATGCCGTTTGGTTTGCAGCCCCCCCCCACGGTATTCATGCAGCTCATCAACAAAGTGTTGCATGAACACCTTTACTGTGGGATGCTTGTGTATCTCGACGACATATTAATCTATACCTCCAACATGGAGGAACACATCTGACTGGTGAGACATGTGTTAGATAAGCTGCTGAAGGCACACCTGTTTGTGAAGCTATCCAAGTGCGACTTCCACCGAACCCAGCTGGACTATCTGGGATACCGGATATCGGGGGTAGAAGTGGAGATGGACCCTAATAAAGTCAGGGCCATATTGGAGTGGTAGGTGCCACAGATCCACTGTCAGCTACAGAGTTTCCTGGGATTCGCCAATTTCTATCAGCAGTACATCCCCTCATTTGCTGCAGTGGCCCTACCCTTAACAGACTTGCTCTGCACATGACAGACCACAACCAAGCCATGTCCCGGTCAACCACTGGCATGGACCATGGCATGCCAGAAGGCCTTTGAGGACCTAAAGGCCCTGTTCGCGAGGGAGCCAGTTTTGCTCCACCCTAACCCGACCTTGCCATGCAAGCCGATGCCAGTGATATCGCAGTGGGTGTAGTTTTGCTCCAGAGGAATGGGCAAGGGATGTTACAGCCGTGTGCGTACAGTTGACAGACACCAAGAGAGCATGGGCCATATGGGAGAAGGAAGCGTTTGCCATATGGTGGACACTGTCAACATGGTGACACCTGTTAGAGGGGCCAAAGGAGCCATTCGAGGTCTGGACAAATCATAAAAACCTCGAGACATTGCAGACACTGTGGTGCCTGTCCCCTAAACACGTACAGTGGGCGCAATATTTCCAACATTTCTGCTTCCATTTGACATATGTACCAGGGGGAAAAAACTTTCTAGTTGATGCATTGTCGAGAATGCCCCAATACAACAAGTGGGAGGAGGTGGTACAGGCCATTATACCCCCCTTCCAGAAGGCAGCAGTGCAAGCGGTGACATGCAAACTGGCAATTGACCTGGTCCAGGAGCTGCACAAGGCAGTCCAGGACAATTCTTCATTACTGGAGCATCAGGCCCTATTGACAAGGAGGGATGGGCTGGCGTGGAAAGGTGGCAAACTATATGTCCCACAGGCACTGAGACAAAGGGTGTTGCAACGGTCCCATGACATAAAGCAGGCAGGCCATTTCAGGTTTCTTAAAACCTTACACCTGGTCAGGCGTCAATTCTGGTGGCCCCAAATGAAGGCAGACATAGAGGCCTACGTATGGGGATGCCCTGTCTGTGCCACCACAAAACCCCGTACAGGGAAGCCCCCGGGGCTGCTGCAAATGGTGGCGGACCCAACCTGACCCTGGGAGGATATAGCTATGGATTTCGTTATAGAGCTGCCGGAGAGCCATGGCTATACTGTGATCTCAACAATAATAGATCTCTTCTCCAAGCAGGCCCACTTTGTCCCATGCAAGGGGTTGCTGTCTGCTTGGAAGCTGGCCAAACTGTTTATCACACTGGTATATCACCTGCACAGGGTACCCCAATGGATCATCTTGGATCGGGGGTGCAGTTCACGGCCCATTTTCCGTTCTATTGGGTCATTCCAAGGACTCAGTTCGGCTTATCACCCCAGCACCAACAGCGCGGCAGAACAGGCAAATGCGATGGTGGAGTGATACCTACAGAGCTATGTCTTGTACCAACAGATGGACTGGTTGACCTACTGCCATTCGCGGAAGTGGCATACAACAATATGGTGCACAGCAGCACCGGTTTTGCCCCCTTCCGGTGGTGCATGGCCTCGACTTTGTCCCAATTCCCAAGTATTCACAAGGGGACCCCTCGCCCTGTCAACCCCAGGATTGGATAACTCACATTGGAGGGCCGTGGGGAAACATAAAGAAAGCCTTAGTAAGACCGAGGAGGCCGCAAAAGCACAGGTGGATAAGAAAAGAAGGCCCCAAAAGCCTTTTCGGGTGGGCAACCTGATGTACCTCTCAACAAAGTACCTATGCCTGAGGGTGCCCTGTAAGAAGTTAGGTCCAAAATACCTAGGGCCATTCCGGGTCACACAGTTTATCAATCCAGTAGCCGTACGGCTATAGCTACCCCGGTTCCTGGAGAAGATACATCTGGTCTTCCACTGTAGCCTACTGAACCTGGTAGAGGGTTCCTCCTGCAGGCCTGTGAAAGGGGTACCAGGGCCTGTTACCGGGGACTAATACGAAATACAGGAGGTCCTGGACTTCTGGATCCAACGGGGATGGCTACAGTACCTGGTGCAGTGGGCAGGGTACCCTATTACAAAGGCATCCTGGGTGGGGGAAGCGGATGTCCATGCCCCTCGCTTGTTGTGGAGGTTCCATCGACAGTGTCCCAGTAAGCTGGGAGGGGGGTTGGCTGAATCATCTGCCAGAGCGGGTGAATGCTTACATGTTTCTCCTTGCCTTCCAGGTGCAGCCCTGGTAGAGGGAGCCACCTGTCAAGCCCCGTGGGCTCGACATTCACAGGAGGGAGAAGGCACCAATGCCATCCACAGAGCACCGCGCAGCTTGATTCCAGTGATGCCACCAGACAGGGAGGCCTCACAGCCCAGGACCAGCGCCCAGGACCAGCACCCAGGACTGGCACCACCGAACTGCTGGGCTGCTGCACAGCTTGGCCCTAGGAATGTCGACGACGGATGGCTGGGCAACCTGTGGTTCAGGCCCGGTGACGCCGACAAGAAACACCGCCAAACAGCTGGGTGGCCTCGCGGGTCAGAACCGGCGATGCCAATAAGCTGAGCAGCCTCACGGTGCCGGTTAGATTTCACTAAGCCTGGACTGACTGTTGCGGATCCTACCTCTGCTGCGGAGAGGCTCTGACAACTCGCTGAGTGACACGGAAGCCGGCGCCAACTGGCAGGGGCTGGATGGCAGCCAAGGGGGGAGATAGGGCCATGTGGTGCTGCCTTTAGGAACAGACACCGGATGCTGGCCTGCTGACTGGGGGGGTGGAGCTGCGGAAGGGGAATGTATGTAAAGCACTGGGAGTCACTCCCAGCGCTGACTTTGCTTGTCAGGGACTGGTAAGGACACTGATATGTGCCCTGTTCCACCCAACTCCCTTCCTTGAAGAGCTAAGGGGCTCTGCCATCCTTTTCTAATCATTCATATTCATACTCCCAGACATCCTGGGGGGGGAGGTTCAATGAGGGACTCCCCATGGCACTATAGCAAAAGCTCTCAGCACTATGAATTCCCTCCTCTCCAATCCCCCCAATAAACACACTCTCCTCTGTCCCAACTGGTCCCTCTTACTGACCACTCAGGGGAGGATCATTCACCCAAAACCTCTCCACCCAGCTCCAACTCAAGCTGGGGGTATACAAACAACTACCCACATAGTAGTTGCCTACCAAGGCTCTCACCCTAGGAGCAGACCTCACACAATCCCTGCCCCTAACTCTCCTCTTAAGCAGCCCTGACTGTAATGCCCACTGTCTCTCGAATGGCCACAATTCTCCCCAAGTCTTTCTTCTTTTCCAAATCCCCATGGGCAATTAACATGACTTCTTTGAACTTCACTGTAGATCCTTCCTGTCTGTGGGGTAAGCCACTTCCAGCTGATCTCCATCATACTAGAACAGCTGAGATTCAAACTACAGCTGCTTGCTTGATCTACCAATGGGGTGCCTACAAGTCAGAGATGGCCCTGAAGTGTTGCTGCTGAAAGGCACATCACCAGGCAGCTAAAAACATTGCCAGATAGCTGAGCTAGATACCAGTTCCACAGTTCTCAAACAACTCTGAAGGAATGGCATGATAGATATTTGCCTGTATTCCTCAGCATTGAGGACACCATTGATCCTGACCAAATCTCCAACTCCATTTGCAGAAATGCAGCCCCAAACTTGCAAGGAATCCTTCACTGTAGAACACTCATTATTGTACCACTCTCTAGCCCTTCAGCAAACAAACTGCCTTCTGATACAACCAGATATTTCAAATTTTGACTCATCAATCCAGAGTACGTGCTGCCATTTTTCTGCACCCCAGTTCCTATGTTTTCGTGCCTAGTTGAGTCACTTACCCTTGTTTCCACATCAGAGGTATGGATTTTTGGCCACAATTCTTCCATGAAGACCACCTCTGGCCAGACTTCTCTGGAAATAGATGGGTATACCTGGGTCTCACTGGTTTCCATCAGTTTTGTGCTGATGGCACTGGTGGACATCTGATGTCAATGGGAAGTAAGCATGATGTCTCTCTCATCTGCTGTATTAAGTTTCCTTGGCTGACCCATGTCTACGCTCTTCAACAGTGCCCATTTGTGCTTGTTCAAAAGAGCTTGAACAGCACATTTTGAAATCTGCTTTGAAATCTTTGCTCGGGACAGACCTTGCTGATGCAATATAACTACCTTTGTCTTGTTCCTGTGTTGTTTGGCCATGCTGTATGACCGGTAACACAAAACTGTCTTCCACAACCTCACTTTAGACCAGAGTTTGGCTGGTCCTCACTCAGGTTTCAGCCTCCTGCACAGCTGTTTCTTTTTCAGTTAATAACTCTGTTTCAACCTACATATGAAATTGATGGTCATTAGCACCTGCCTGGTATAATGGTTAATCATACATCTGACTCTAATCCTACAAAATCCCTGATTTAAGCAGATGTGCAAGTGTAAGAATTGATGCTGTTTTGAAAGGGTGGTCACAGCAAATATTGATTTGATTTGGATTTCTCTTCTGTTCATTTATTCCGTTTTGTTAATTGATAAAAATAAACTGTTAACACGTCTATTTCTGAAAGTGTTATTAATTTACAGCATTTTTGCACAATTGCCTAACATTTTTGCACACTACTGTACTTCAGAATTCTTTCCAACTTTAATATAAGATATAAGCTATACGGTTCAATTGAAAAACAAACCAATGTCCTCTCCATTCACTCCCCCCCCCCCAAGGTTATTTTTGTTTATGGCCTTTCAAGGCAGTAGGAACCACCATCCCAGAAAAGAGTCCACCAAAGGAACAGGAACTTGCAGAGGCATCTCCAAATCAGTCTCAGAAACCTTGCAGAAAATCCTCAGCCCTCTTTCCACAACTACTTGCCGTATTCAAGAGACAAAAATATTACTGCTACTACCGGTAGTTAACATAATGATAAGGTGTTCTATTTTTCTAGTGCCCAAAACTAGAAAAAGAGATCTCAGAATATTCCTTTGGTATCAGATTTCTGAACATCCTACGTTATTGAGGTGGGATCAACAGCTGTCTATTCTGCTAAACTACTTATCATTTCACCCTCTCACCTCTTTTGCAATTAGCACCTGCCTTTCTGTAGACTCAGATATTCTCCATCTCCATCTCCATCCCTATCAGAGTTATCTGCAAGTTCACTGCCTTGAGCTTGTGCTTCATTTAGGACAATTAGAGACGTTCCGGGTCGCCTAATCCTCTTTGCCAAGCGCTCTCTGAAAGACGCTCGGTGGGGTCCGTCAGGCCCCCCGGCCCGAGCAGAGCTGCTGCCCGAGGAAGAGTGAGGCTGCGTGGTCCTGCCGGCGTCGCGCAGAAGGCGACTAGGTTTGGCAACTGGGGGCAGGGGTTTTGGTTCCTTCCTGCCGGCATTTCCAGCAAGAGCCTTCCTCACTGCCCGGCGAAGGGAAGCGCTGCTCCCCGGTCGCTCTCGCGCAGCTCCAGCCCTCGGCGTTTCCCGGAAAATATCTGGGTTTCCCTGGGAGGGAGGCGGAGGCGGTGATGGAGGCGGCTGTAGAGGAGACGCCTTTGCCCCGAGCCTCTCCTCTAGCCTTCATCGCGCAGGGCTATATGGGGCCGCCTTTGGGCGTTTGCAGGTGCTTGGCGAGGCGAGGCTGAGCCGGCACCGGCAAAAAGAAGGCCCGACCAAGGCACAGCAGGTGCTTGAACTCTGCCGGCAGCGCTGGCTGCCTCCGGTCTCGCTGCAACTTTCCTGCGGACTTGGGAAAGCCCGCTTATTGACAAGAGTTCATTTTCTGGGTCAGATCTTGGGCTAGTTAATGTATCGTGTGAATTCAGCTCCTCTAATAGGTGCAATGTGCTCACCCAGAAAATGAACGCTTTCAGCAAGTGGGGTGAGTATGTCACTACAAAGTCCACGGGAACTGAGCCTGGGGAACTGTCAGACAGTGTGCCTTTTACTCGACGCTTTTCAAGCTTTTTTGCCTTTGGACCCAGAAGAGGAGCTGCGTTTTGGGGAAGGGGCTCAAAAGTAGCGCTCAAGACAAGGAAAAACGTCAAGCTCGCTCCCCTACCTCCGCCAGGATCCAGATGGCAAAATAGTGTCATCTACGTTATTAAGATCAGCCTTCTTTCCCACTCCCTCCGCACAGGTTCGTTTCCTCCAGGGATGATCGAACAAAAAAGATCCAGCTGCAGTGAGATAGAGGCTTTCTTGATTTCTTTGCACAGTTATTTCTTCCTTCTTTCCTTTTAAAAATCAGGTTTAGGGTCATCAAAACCATCCCGGCCGCGTTTGCGGGGAACAAACCAGCCAAGGGTAAGAAGGCCGAGTGAAGTGCTTTATGCTTCTCCGTCCTGGACGCAGAATGCGGCCAAGCTGCTTTTTCTTTTGTGCGTCCGTGAGAGTCCGGACGCAAATGCTACTCTGATGTGACCTCAGTGATTTGGGAGTCGGACCCATTGCGCTTAGTGGACTGCATAGAGGACTATTCGGTTAGGTGGGCTCCGTTCTGAAGAGGGGGAAGGGAGTTCGACCAGTCCATAGGTATCCCAGAGAGGTCTGATGGTGGAGGATACGGAGGTCGGTGGGCTGCGTTCCTGCAGCAGCTTCAATTAACTGGTAGTTGATTCTCGGTCATCCAGGTCATGATTGTCCCAAAAGTGCTTTTTTCAAAAGACATCTGTACTTTATTTTTTCTTGAAGACGTTTGGCTTCTCATCCAAGAATCTTCTTCAGTTCTGGGGGAAGCTTCATGGATGAGAAGCGAAACCTCGTCAAGGAAAAACAAACTACAGTTAAAAAAGCAACTTTGAGACAATCAACTGGTAGCATTGGCATCCGCACAACGAGAGCTTGTTCGGCCTCTGCTCCGGTTGGGCATTTTGTTAGTTTATGACCCAAAAAGTTCAGTGCTCCGCTGGCCTCAGACATGAGCCCTGAGATCTCCTCTTCATACCAGCAGCGCGCAAAGGGCACTAGAGCTCTCCTCCTGTCCGGACCTAGCTCTGAGAAGGGGAGGGAAGGAATGGCCCACGGCCGAGCGGAGGACAGCACTCTTGGAGAGGCTTCAAGGACCGTTCCCTCCCCAGTCCTTCATATCGAGTTCCATCTCGCAGAGACCGACAGACACGCTGCCTCCCTCTGCTCGCTTGCCTTCTGTCAAGGGTCCTAGGAGACCCCTCAACCATTGGTTTCCCCGACCGAGACGATTTTTTGGGGGGAGACTTCGGCCTAGAAGTCCGGGGCTAGGGGGGGCGAAGGGCTCCCAGGAGCAGCGGTTCCTCCTGCAAGGGCCTTCCGAGGACTCGCCGGGCAGGGCAGGACGGGTTGTTCATGGGACAAGCCGGCGCTCCCGCCGCCCAGCCTTCCCCTCCGCAACTTCTTCCTTAGTCTGGTGAGGAGAAACCTCGCACTTGTCCAAAGCCGCGGAGGGCATGCCGAGGTGGCCTGGTCACCCAGTGGCAACCGAAGCCACTTTCCGACCCCGGCCTTCAGGACTGTGCGGCAGTCTCTCCTGCTGCTTCACGCCAGCTTGGCAAAAGCCGCTGCGCTTTTCGCTTTTCGCTTTTCAGGTATCGGCTTGGCTCAGGGGGGTTCCCTGGCTTTCCGCCCCGGAGAGAAAAGGCAAAGGAGGGAAGGAGAGGGGGGGCTCCAACTCTTCCTCGCGGCACCCCGACGGCTGACAGAAATGCTCCAGGTCTCCGCGGCTGGGCATTCCCGGACACCTAAGAAGTCCGACTGAGCCAGGTCAACGGAGGATGCTGCGGGCGGAGTCTTGGCGGGAAACCTTTGTCACCCGCCTAAGCCGGTTATGTGAACGCGGCTATCCCCTGGGAAAAGACCCCGCTTTTCAGGAGGTCTTCCTGGGGGAAGACGGGCCTCACACGGAGAGGACTCAGTTTGGGAGCCAAATTCACCCCGAATCGGCGCCTTCTCTCTAAGCGGGCGCGCACAGATGGTGCCCCGCTTTCGGTGTTCAGCGGCGGCGGCAGCGGTGTCGAATTAGAGCCGGTAATTGTCCATCATTAGCGGGCCTGAAACGCGAGCTGTCACAACAACTGGACCACGTCTGGGCGGCCGCGAAAATAACAGTAATGATTGGCCTCATTATGGATGTCAAAGCGCGTCGGAGAAGCCGGAGGTGCAAATTGGCCTTGACGGGCGAAATCGAATACCAGGAAAGGGCCGGGTGTCCGAGGGGAAGGGGCCGCGCGCGGGACAGACACCTCGGCATTGACGGCCGAGAGAGGCGAGGAGGGAGGACGGCGTTTCTAGCACCACCCTAACTTCGAAACCACGCCCCGCCATGCGCAGGGAGGTCCCCTCGTCCAGTGAGCTGCTTTCCTGCAGGGAAAGGAAGCGCCGCCACTGGCAAGAATACAATAATTGCTGGAGGTTCCGCAAGGGAAGCAGCGATGGGCTTTGCATTCCCTGATTTACTTTAGTCCAGCCTGTCTTCAGGATCTCTCTACAACAACCTTATGAGAGACAACAAAGGATGAGGATTTGAATCTCAGTCCTTGCCCTCTTTATTAGTCGCCGCTGTGCTCCTTTTCCACTTGCTTTAGTGGAACCCACCGTGGGCATAATTCTGTGGCAAGAGTGAAGGTCTATGACTTCTCCGGAAACTCTGACTACTGGGGCAGAACAAGCCCAGTTGGAGAGGCTTGGCTTGGATTCAGATATTCAGTTAAGATTTTTAAGTCAGTTTCCATTGAAGTCTTTCAGCACCATAGATCAGGACTGAAATCAGTGGCTGTTCCTTCCTGTAATTAATCACCCTCCCCACCGATCAGTGGAGACGTAACTTCTGAGCAGAGGCACATAACATTACATTGTGCAAAGTAGTGATGTCTGACGGCCTGAAACGGCGGAGAGCCTCGAAAGGCCGCCTAGTACTGCTCCAAAACCAGAATACTATATTGACAGCCACTTTGGTGTAGTGGTTAAGGTGCGAGGAGAGTGAATTCTAGTCCTGGCTTAGGCATGCAAGCCAGCTAGGTGACTTTGGGCCAGTCACTCTCTCTCAGTCCAACCCACCTCACAGGGTTATTGTTGTGGGGAAAATAGGAGGAGGCCTTGAGTTACCTATAAAGTAACAAAGATGGGATAGAAATCTAATAAAACACAAACAAACAAACAAATATATAAAATTGACGGTCCCCCAAATTATGTTTCCTCTGCCTTTTAGTGGAGCCAGCTGAAGATTCTTTTGGTCTCCAAGTCGGGGACTGGAGGTGCATGCCAGGCTAGTATAACCGTTTTTTGAACGGGGCTGTTGTGAACCCCAAGAGGTTTCTGCCTAAACGTTCCAGTCCTCTATGAAAACCTGGCAAATGAGTTTAGAAGCAAGAATCTTACTTGGCCTTGATCTTCGGATCCAGAGAAGGGGCCTGAGCCAGTTTATTCAAAAAGAAATGCAACTGAAGTTCTCAGAGGCTTCTTCCCTGGTAAGGGGGGAAAAATGCTATGAACACGACATATCTCAAGAGCTGGGTAGCCATAACATTGACTATTGGCCTAATAAAATTGTTTTTTTCATGGCAGATGCTGTGAAAAAGTCATCCCCCTTCAGTTCTGCAGAGTAGAAAGCTTGGATTATTCCCCGATTATTTGGTGGGGGATGCTGGGGCAAATCCAGCAGCCCAAAAAAAGGAAGATGACAAGCGCAATTGAATTTCCTAGTCACCATGCCATAGTTCAAGTCGCCCTCAGAAAGGCTTCTTCCTACCTACTGCTTTGATGCCAGCCTTGGGAGCACCACCTGGCAACAGACAGTCCTGACAGGGCAGCTCCAGGAACATCAGGAGGATAATCATCGCAGGACTCTGGGAAAACAAAACCCCCTGTCTGGCCAGTCAGGCCATAGATCTGGCCGAAAAGGAACCAAATTGAGCTGTCAGATGTCGAGGTGGGACAAGGAGGAGACCGAACACCTTTCAGCCAAAGCGCAGGGCCTCCTCCTACTCTCCGAGGCTGCTAGATGCGGATGGAAAGAGAGCCCGGGGATCGCTTTTCTGGGTCCTCGGGCCTGATGGCTACCTCTTGATTTAGAGGAAATGCCCAGCAGCCTTGTGGCAGAAGGCAAAGGACGCTGGACCCAAGGGCGGGAAGGAGCCCCGTGGAAGCTGTTTCTCGGTCTTTATTTTAATCGCCGCTTCTCTTAAGCTTCGTGCTTGGTCCAGCTGTTCCTGAAACAGTTTTCAAAAGGCGAGCAGCCTAAATCGATGAGCCCACGTGCTGAAAATACTAAGTTAAGCATGTTTTCCAGAAGGGCAACAACTTGAGGCAATGGAGGGACTAGGGAAAAAGTACAAAACCCAGTTAAGTTCACTTCTTGAAAGGCGCCTTTCCTCCGCCCTAATATTTGGAGGGGTTTTGGATCCACGATACTGACAAGGAAAGGGCCGCCTTGGAAACTGAATCGACTCTGGCTGCGTGCCTGTTTCCTAACAAGACAAGGGAATCTTAACCAGCAGCTGCCCAGTACCCTCACGCAGAGGACTTGCGTAGGAGCAGATCCGCTTGGTTTGACCCAAAGCTGTTCTGGTCACTAATTGCAGGCTAACCAAGCTCTTCCTTCGGCAAGACACCGTCGGGACTTTCTTTGAAGCTGAGTAGCAAAGGCGCCGGATTCCCCACACCCACCAGGAGAGCCTAGGGCAGGGCAGGGGTTCTGTCCTGGCAGATATCAAAATATCCAAGGCTCAGCCCTTAAAAACTACAAAGAAGAGGCCGAGGTTCGGAAGTGGTATTTTTGGCTTTTTCAGGCGCCCGAAATCTCCCTCCTGCCTTAGGCTCAAGCCTTCGGCTCTAGCTCTCCGCATCCTCTGCAACCGCACATCAAAATAAAATCCATTTCTGCTGGATCAAATATCTAGCGGTGAAATCGGTGCGCCCATTTCGAGAGCAGTTCCTGAAGGTCACAAGTGGGGAACAATTTATTTTTGGCCTGATGCAACCAGGCTCGGGAATTAAGGCACCGAGAGCTTTGGGACAAATACTGGAAATCTCTCTTGTATTGGCCGGACTTCTGTACAGTTGAAGGGAGATCGGAATAAACGGCCATCCTGAAGCTCTGGAAAGGGGTCTCAGGGCACCTTCGGGCCTTCTTATCCCAACGGTGTGGCGAAGTGGTTGAGGGAAGCCTTCCCCGGCACCCTGGCCGTACCTGCGGAGAAGTCGGTTTAACAGTTCCAGTAACTCCCCGGAATTAGTGGGACGTTTTCAGAATTCATTTTTTTGCGCCTGTACTACACAGTGACCCTAACCCTAGCTTTGCAGTAGCCGAGCGCAGCGGCTGAGCGAGCTCCGCTGCTGCTTGGACCTTCGCTTGCTGCTCAAAAGTCTCCAGGAAAAAGTCAAGGCACCCGAATGGAATTGTTTGGCTTGCACAGTGCCCAGGATGGGGCAGAAGCAAAACAGAGGCAGAGAAAGCGACAAGTGGGGCACAACCCCTGCCTTGAAATCCTTGTGAGCCTGCACTCCAATGGAGTTGCAAATTTAATTTAATTTAATTTAATTTAATTTAATTTAATTTAATTTAATTTAATTTAATTTAATTTAATTTAATTTAATTTAATTTAATTTAATTTAATTTAATTTAATTTAATTTAATTTAATTTAATGTTTAGTTTAGTTTAGTTTAGTTTAGTTTAGTTTAGTTTAGTTTAGTTTAGTTTAGTTTAGTTTAGTTTAGTTTAGTTTAGTTTAGTTTAATTGGCTTGCATAGTGCCCAGGATGGGGCAAAAGCAAAGCAGAGGCAGAGAAAGTGACAAGTGCCCCGAAATCCTTGTGAGCCGCAAAAAAAAAAAAAAAACACACTGGAGCCAAAAGAAAAGGAGGCCATGCAGTGACTTGGCAGCATGGCAGTCCTTCCACTGCCACCGTCCGAACATCTTTCTGGGAAGGAGTCCCAGCTTGTCCCGTGACGGCTGTGTTCACGGCCGTCCTTCGAACATCCTAGTAGGAAGTAGGAAAGGGAACAGTGGAGCTTGAATGACTTGCTTCGGTTGGAGACTCGGACACTCCTTTCGTCAAACGAACTAAGGAAACAAAGGTTAGAGAAGCTTATAGTTACGGTAAACGATAGTTAGGTCCACCCATCACATTAGATTAGTCAAGAGTCCTAAACAGGCTAGGTTAGTCAACTTTATTTAATTAAACGAACATCAGTTGCCTGAAGATTATATTACCAACCTGCTTCTGCTTAGATGCTTTCATCACCACAGAAAATTCCAGAACTGTAAAAGAAGGAATTTTAAAAAGAAACCTTCCTTTTTTATGCTGAGGGGCAGCAACTTGGGAGTGGCTCTTCCAGACAGTAAGAAGCTCCGAAGTGGTCCGATTAAAAGGTTTCCAGCGATATAAGAAATAAAACCCGAAGGCTGACCCGAAAGCTTTTCTTAGGGTTCGGTCGGCCTTCTTGCCTGGGGTGAAGCCGAATCGCTCGCTGATTGGGTGAATCAGAGCACAGCTTTTACACGGTCCCTTGACGTCCTCTTGCCGTTAGAGTACAGCGATTGTGTTTGAGCGAACTCGTTTCTTATCAAGCCAAGTTCAAGAAGCTTTGTACAGGAAAGAGAATCCCGCGTCTGTCAAGGAGGGTCTTTGTACATTTTCTCCTCTTCAGAAAGGAGTTCTGGCTAAATTGTTCTATTTAAAGTGACCCTTTGTTTCGTCTGCTTAGTCTGTCTTTATGTGTTCTGAAAACCACAATCCTCAACTTCATGAACTGATCCTGAAATGGGGTTGGAAGAGCGCTCTGCAGGTGCTCAGAGGCTTTTGCTTTGAAGGGAGAAGAATTTCTTGATTGGGCGGGGTTAAACCAGAGGAAAAGGCCACATTGACTATTCCTGCCAGAAAATATCCGCTTGTTTGCACAAGATCAGATGGTGAATCAGTTGAATAAAAAAACTGCTATCGGTTGATGTCCCTTTTTTTTTTTATTCTGAGAATAATCGGCCAGGTCCAAGAGGTACAGAAACTCATCGCACCGTCCACTTTTTCCCTCTATCCCTGGCAGTGCAAAAAGCATAAAAGGGTTTCCCAGCACAAAGCGTCATAGTCTCATCCAGCCATTCCTGCAATGTTGTTTGTTTTCTGTTTAATTGTCGGTCTATATTTGCTTGCATGTTTCAATTGACCTGCAAGACAAACGATGCTACCGAATTCTCGGGGTCTCTGTGATACTCTCCTTCCTTCGGCAACGCTGGCCAGGGAACGGAGGGGCAGAAGTACCCGTGGTGGTTGTTCGGTTGTCAATGTGGAGTCGTCGGCCCCTGCCTTTCCCTGCCCGCTAGTTGAGCAGCGGGCCAAAGCTTGAGTCCCCTCCCCGCCTCTACAGGCTAAGCTCTTTTGGAGGGATTTTTCTGCCCATCCCCTCTCCTCTTCCTGCCATGACCTCAGAGAGGCAGCATAAAAACCCTGGGCTATTTCCAACCTGGGGGGGGGCGTTCTGCCCATCCAACAGGGCAATGTCTCTGCCCCAAGGAGCAGCCAGCGGCAGTCCAGCCAAATTAGTCTGCTTTCAGAGGAGCTATTTTCAGAGATTGTCAGCTAGATCACATGAACTGGGCCAAGGGTCCAATATGCCCCCAGAGCGAACATCTGGGGGAAGCAATAGGCGGTCTTTGCTGCTTTCCTGACGCCTACATCCAACAGCCTTGGCCTTGGTCTTGTTGCCATTGGCTCTTGGAAATACTTTGGGACATTTTCCTGGAAGGAAGACTAAAAGCCGTTCCTCTTTCACCCCAGTTCCCCTGTCTTCACCACAAGGAGACCCCAGTTCCACAGGGATTTTGTTGACCTGGGAGCTTATGGGTTGCATTCCCCTCTTGAATCCCCTTTGGTCTTTTCTCTCCTTGCCCTCTTGCTGGCAGGATGGGTCTCTCCAAGCTTAACTATTTTTTACTGAAAATAGCAAGTAGCGAGCTCTTCTCAGTGGTGATTCCTAGTTCCCAGGCTCTGCAGTCCTCTGACTTCAGGACAACACTGAACTGTTTACAGCTTTAAGGCTCTTCTATTTGGTGCTAGAATCTGGGGGAAGCTGTTTTTATCCTGGAGGGATGAAGGGTAGACTTAAGTCTCTCTCACTGGTGCATATGGTAATGGGGGTGGGGGTAAAAAAGGGGCTGCTAGGCCCTGTTCATGCCTCAGGGGGGTGCAGCTAAGGAAAAGAGGAATTGAACAGCACTGTGTCGCTACCTCCTTTTTTGGAGGAGGAATGGGAGGACACCAAATTCTTAAGAATTCTGAGTTGGCCAGTCCTGAAGCTTAAGGCACCTGGTAAAATTAAACTCATTCCATTTTTCAGATGTACTAGGGGTGCCCTCTGCCCTCCTCCAAGCTGCACTGGATTGCCCTAGGATGTCCAAAAACTCTAGTGGGGGAAAGATGGGCATTTCAGAGATAATGTCCACAAAGCGGTTTCTAAGGCTTCTTCTCAGTCCCAGACATTCCCCAAATCTCCCCTGCATCCCCTCCTAGGTCTGGCTTTGAGGAGAGGTTTTTTGTTTTTTTTCCTGGCACTTGGCACTGAGTGCTCTCCTGTGACTCACAGCAAGGCCAATCTTGCCCAACTAAGCTCCAGATCCCAGGATCAAGAAGCTGAAAATACCATATAAAAAGGGCCAGTGTATTTTGAGGCAAAAATGAAAAGGAACCTTACACTAGTGGAGATCTGCTGCTTTGCACCCTTAGGGCTTAAAGAATTGTACATTTTAAGCATACCTCCTAGTGCGGCCTATGGAAAGAAAGCATAACAAATGCCAGGAAATTATTTTATTATTTTGAAATTATTACTTTTACTAATTTTTTTTATTATTTTTCCCCATGGGAATTTATTTACTCTGAAATCAAGGACAACTAAAGGTTCCCTTTTCTTAACCGAAAGCCCTTGGAGATGAGTTTCTGCTGTGCATTTAGAGGATAACTGAATCCTAGGGAGTATACACCAAAGATAATGGTAAATCTACTAGACAGAATTTGCTAACATATAGTATGAATCTTAGAAAATCTACTCTGATTAATTTGCTGAGAATCAAAAACCTAATTACAAATTTCACAGAGTTTCTACTACCAATGATTTATAGGCTATTAATGTAGGAATTGAAATACAACTTTGAGGAAGGAGGGAAAGGTGATGAGGAAGGTTCTCTAGCCTGAAGTCAGAAAAAGGGAGTGAGTTGATATTTTGCCTTTAGTTAAAGCAGTGGTCAGCCAGGAAAAGTGCTTCTTCTAACTTTGCCTGGCTGCCCATTCCAAATTTGTTGATGCATTTGAAATGAAAGAAACGCAACATTTATGAGTTTGGCCCCTTGGGGTGGGTACAGCAAGAATGCACCTTTCAGGGTTAAAGGATTCCCATCCTAGCTGCATGAAATGTTGCAGTCTTCCTGAGAGTGAGGATGGAAAGAACAATTAATTGAAAAAATGAAATCTACAAATGGGAGGAAGAAGGGCAGCTGGCTAACTATGCAAGGGTTTCAGAAACTTCCAATTTGCACCAAGAAAAGAAAGTAGGTGCTGTCCTCCCCACTTCAGCCTCCACCCTCCATTACCTATTAGGATTGTGATGATAACATCTTGACCCAACAACAGTTCTCCAAACCCTTTGCTGGCTCCCTTCAGATGACCCTAAAATTTGGGAGTGCCCAGAAGACACACAATATATTCAAACCCCATCTTTAGCCAGTAAGTCAGATAATCCTAGTGCCACGAGTAGTAGGACATCAGGACATCCAGTTCCTTCAGCCCCAACTTAATTCTGCTTCTTGTGTGAACATAACCATTTGCCTTACTCCCTTCTGCATTTATTTGGATTTAGCTGGGCTCAAAAGCAAGATTCCATGGCTACTCTTGCAGGCCCTAGACTTTTTCCTCCTACTTTAACTCCAAGTGAAGGTATACAAGAACTGGAGCCAAACTTCCCCCTCAAGGTGATGGTGAACTCTGTAGGACTGAAGGGGGAAAAATCCTCAATCCCATGAGCCCTGAACTGTGGAAAGTCTTCCAGGCAGCTAAAGCAGGTGTCCCAGAAGCTTTCTAGAAGGAAAATCGAGGCAGCCACTGGGTTTCACACTATTCCCACATGTGCTATATCCTCCTGCATGGCTTAGTCTGCCATTTGCCTTCCCTTCCTGCTTTTGATACAGTGCAGCCTATAAAACACCCCAATTTGTGGACAGAAAGGCTATTTAATCCATCACTTTCACTTGCCATCTACCAGACTTCCCAAGAACGTTGCTTGGACTGGTGTTCCATTTAGTATTTATTTTTCTTGATTTATGAATGTGTTGTTTCCAACATTGTCTAAACTTTTCTTATTAAATATCTTTTCAGAAGAATCACCATTCCTCCAGCAAGTGCCAAACTGCTGTTTTTCCATTTGCTTTTTCGTCTCCCTCCCCCCCCCGTTTACTCTTGCCTACTTATTTCATCAGAAATAAAAAACAAACCATTATTTTAATTTTGTTACAATAAATATCAGTACGAACGGGAATAAATCTTAGGCTGGAAAAGGAAGCTGTGGAGAGAAAGGATGGTTTTCGAAGATTTTTAACTATAAGCCCTACTTAAATTTGGTCAATAATCCAGTTACTGGATTCAGATTTAAATCCAAGCCTCCAAGCCTCTTGGGGTAGACATAACATTCGGATCGCATTCAACAGCCTGAGAAATTGAAGCAGGTTTGCGGGGTGCCCTGCAATCGACCCAGTTATTTTCAGAACAAAGACCCCTTTGATACTTGAATGGCTGCCGAAATGCCCGTGGTCACCAAATCCAAGAGAAGGAACCCCCGCAAGAGTGAGGCAACCAGCGAGGGATCAAGTCGTCCTATGGCCGCGGCCTGAAACGTGAGTTTTTCTGGAGAAAACCAACGTCTTCGCGTTTCTCCACACAGTTCGGGAGAGTTCAAACCAAGCGCAGTTTTAGAATTAAAAAACAAAGCGATTACCAAAAGTTAGATTGATTTTTATAAATTAGGGGGGGTGATACAAGGAAGGGATTAACACACAAATATTCACAATTCAGTGGAAGTAAATTGTCATAGTTGTTTGCAACTCTCCACCTAAAAAAAAAATGAGGGCATTTACTGCGAAATGGGAGAAGAAAGGGGGGGAAAGGCACCGAATGACTTCAACATTCCCACCCTGTTTCTTTTTCCCTTCAAAGGCCCCAGTATTAAATTCATACTGAATATAAAAATAATTATTATAAACACAACGATTTTAATACAACCAAAAAGTGCTAGAATCATATTGTTTCCCAAACTGCGCTCCATAACTGCGAGAAGTCAGGTCACAGGCCAGGAAGCTGCGGGAAAACTCCTGCATACCCGCGTTAGAGTGGACGGAAGATGGTCCCCTTGTTCGGACTGAGCGCGTTTGTTCAGGCACAGTCCAACTACCTCCCAAGGTGCTGGAGCAAAAGAACGGCCCACTTGGTTGTCCCGTTGTCTCGATTATTCAGCGAAGCCGGCAGGAGTGGATTGACTCTGCTCCGGCGGCGTTTGAACTAAGAAAGGAGGACGGTAGAGGCGGCTCCAGAAGAGCAGAAGCGGCCGAAAGAACAGATCGGCTGCCGAGCTTTCCCCTACTGTTCTTCCCTTCTTTCCTTGCCTCCCTCCCTCGTTTCTCCTCGCCCCACTAGCCTTCGTGCTCTGGAGCGGACGGGACCCGCGCCTCATTTGATGCCCCCGGCGGCAGGGGCAGCACAGGCGGAAAGAGCCCAGCCCGGCAGGCAGTAATAAGGGTAATAATAAGAGGGCTGGAATGAGAAGAGGGGAGGCGGCCGGACCATCTCGTTCGGGTGATACTGCCTCTGATCATCACGGACCAGCACTCTGACCGCTACTTTCTTGGCCGCCGGCGCCGCGGACAATAAGTCCGCGGCCAGCTGGCGCCGCTTCGTCTTGTAGCGCCGATTTTGGAACCAGATTTTCACCTGCGTCTCGGTGAGCTTGAGCGAGGCAGCCAGGTCGGCGCGTTCGGGCCCAGAGAGGTAGCGCTGGTGGTTGAAGCGCCGCTCCAGCTCGAAAACCTGCGCGTGGGAAAAGGCCGCCCGCGAGCGCTTTTTGCGCGGTTTCTGGAACGCCGTCGAGGTTGCCACTGGGGCCGGGATGCCCGCCGACATCGCCTCGTCCTCCTCGGAGAGGGCTTTGGAGCCCAGGCAGCCCTGTTTGGCTTCGTCGTCGTCCTCCTCCTTGTCCTCCTCT
The DNA here is from genome assembly GCA_034064705.1 of Bothrops alternatus. NCBI lineage: Eukaryota > Metazoa > Chordata > Lepidosauria > Squamata > Viperidae > Bothrops > Bothrops alternatus. The sequence continues at coordinate 13,898,001 of JARGCV010000085.1, forward strand.
TCAGTGTGGCTGCCGCCTCCTGAGGAGGGAAAAGAAGGCAGGCAGAGTCAGGAGGCATAGGAGTTTCGGGGTGCCTCTTCAGCCACGCGCCCCACTTCCCCGACTTCCCCTCCACCTCAGTTTCTCCCATCGGAGCAGAGAGACTCGGCCTACTATCGGAGGGCCCCCTGCCACTTCCCATTTTGCCCGATCCTGGAGCAGCATTGGGCCTACATTTCTCCTATCCCTAAAGGCAAGCCTCCTTCGCAAGGCGCTGATGCCGGTGGTTAACATCCCTTCTCCACTGTCCTAGGGCTTTTTGACGGATGGCCTACCAGGCTTCAGACCCTTTACTCTTTTTCTTGGGCTTCTCCGCTGCAGCCACACGCATATCTAAGCCCTTCAAAACCAGTTAGCCGATTACAGGTGTAAATCAAAGGAGATTGAACTGAAAGTAGACCCACATGGGATGGAATTTTATCTGTCTCAGGGTAAACACAAGGTTGGAGCCCTTCAAACTCTTCCTTTTGCTTCCTCTCCTATTTCGTAAGGGGTGGGGGTAAGGTGGGGCAGAAAGTTGCACTTTAGCTGAGAGGGGTGCCCACGAGTTGCCGTGAAAGGGAATGACAAAGACTTGGAAGCACTTGCCTTCGAAATTGGGAAGGAGCGCTGTGTTTGATCCAGACAACACTTGCTCGGAACCACAGGAGCTGCTGCTCCTCTCAAGGTAGCCTTAATTCTCCTTCATGTGGCCTGCCTGGGTGCGCACCCTTTTCGTCAGCCGCCTAGCCGACTGCTGTGGGGCTGAGGGGAGGCCTATCAAGCAAAGAGCGCCACAATCCCTCTGCCAAATCAGGGCGCCAGCCATTACAAAGAAATGGTGGGGAAGGGGAGCCCGAAGAGAACGTTGACATTTCTTAATTTCCCAGCAGCCAAACGCTTTTGCCTGCAGGAGTTAATCCTCTGTTAGCGGAGGCACAAAGCTCCAGTCTGTCCCACCAAGTTCCAATACGCAGTTTGTTAAATCTAACCTACTTCCCAGTTCCTAGGCATTGTTTTGCTTCAAAATCTCACCCTGGTGTCAGAAAATCTCAGCCGAGCCTTCAGAGACAGGAGCTGTGCAAAGTAAGCTATAGAAACCACTCGTCTAAGTGTTCTTGTCTCACGTTTATTTGTACGGAACTGGCAAGGCACGTCACTTACCACCAACTGAACCAGGTCTCGCCCTGGCTTGGTTTCGACAGGCGGACCGAAGCAAATTTTGCCCCAAAGTCAGACCCTTCTGGTGTGCGGGAAGGCCAAAAAAGGTGAGGAGAGACACAGCTCAACTTTGCGTGCTGCTCTCCGGATTCCTAGTGGTAGAAAACTTCTCCATTCGAGCCCTTCGCTTCTGGGCCTCTTTGGCGCTCCTCTTTGTACATGCGGGGCTTCCCTGGTGGCGCATCCTTGGTTCCCCTCTGTCCGGTTCTCCAAATGGACGGGCGGACAGAAACGAAAACTCTTCTCTGCGGCCTAGAAAAGCCGAAGAGAACAGGCGACGCGTCTCTTCCTCCCGCCCCGCGTAAGTCTCTGTTCCGCCGCCAGGCTCAACCCAAGTGCAGCAACTGCCAGGGAGACGCCATCCAGCAATCGGCACCCTAGTACTCCCCCCCCCCGCACGCCGGGATTCTCTTAAGCTTCCGGCCCGGCGGGTTACTGAAACCGCCCCGGGATCCACTTTAAAGGGCTGGAAAGCGCAATGCTTTGTCTGGAGGGGGACAAGCTCCTCGGCTGCATTTGCCCCTGAGCGGTCGGCGGCTGAGAGAGACGCGGGGGAAACGGACTCTGCCTGGGAATCTCAGGGGGGAGGACGATGCCCTTCTTTCCCTTTAGTAACTAGGCTTCGCGTGATCCATTTCCTGCAGGAGAAGCATCCTCTATTAAGTTTAAGCTCGCCTTTTCCGAGTTCAGCGAGAAGGCCTTTGTCCGTCGGAAGGCGGCGCGCACAACGCGGGACTAGTCTTCAGGCTCCGCAGCCACGGCAGTCAGATCGGATTCGGAACTGTATGGGGTCCCACGAGAGCGGCCGACGAGAGTGCAATTAGCAACGTGCCCCGGGCGGGTTAAAAGATCCGGGCTTCCCCGCTGGCCTACTCAGGCCCAGCCGAACAGCTGGGAAGGCGGCCCTCCGCTTCCGCGACCCGTTTCCCGGCTGCCCTTTCCTGACTAGAACGGGTTCCTGCCGAAGGGAGACGCGGGTAAGAAAACAAAAGCGCCCAGGAGCCAGAATGTCTTCGCAGTTATTTCTTCCGCTAGGCCCGGCAAACGCTGCCTTTTAAATCCTGGGGATCGGGGCCACGCAGGCCCCAGAACTGGGAGCAGGGCGAGGCTCCAGATTTCCAGCCCCGGCCGAAGGTGAGCCGCTGCCCTCCAAAGGTGGCTTTCTAGCAGCGACCCATTGAGCAGAACGCTTAGTTCTCGGAGGATTCCAGAAGGCTGGAAAAGAGCGCGGGGTCGTCCTCAGTGCCCAGCGGGACTACCTTCCCTCTAAGAGAGAAGCGCCCTCTATTCTCCCCGATCAGAGCTTTATACCCTCGAGATCTCCGGATGAACAGGAGCACGACCTGGCCTTGTCTCCCCATTCCCACCGGCATCGCCCCGCTCCACAGTCCTCCCTTGATCGCTCCGAAGGCTTACCTGTTGTCGGCAGCCCCGAACCTTGACCCGGGGGCTGGCTTTGCGGGGACGGAGGAGGGTGGCCTTGCTCAGTGCCGATTCTTCCCACGAGGGATCGAGTGTGCAGCCTCTCTCGGGGTCTTCGGGAGTCAGCGGGCAAGTGGCCCTCTCTGCCGCCCGGCTCTTGCTCCTCATCGTCGCCGTCGTGCTCTTCGCTCAGGACTGAATCCGAGTCGCAGTGGGGTGGCCGGTCAGCCGCGGGGTCAGAGCGCTGCTGCTCGTGGGGCGGCGGCGGCGGCTGGAGCACGGGGCCCAGAGTGGTGGTCGCCGGGTCAAAGAGGCGCCAGCAGCAGGCGGACGTACCCTCGGGGCTGGGCAGGAGCATCGGAGGGCAAGGACGGGCGGCAGCTACGACTCGCACGGCGCCCACTTCCTTCTTGGTGAGGAGGGCTTGAATGGAAAAAGGCGTCGGGGCCAGGCTAGCATTGTGCCGGGCCATGGCTGGGACGGATGCTCGGCTGCCGTGTCGGACAGCAGCGGGAGATCGGCTTTCAGTTGGACGCTGCCCTCAGCGCCGCCGCCGCCGCCGCCGCCGCCGCCCCCCGGACCAGTTGTGCGCTGTTCCCATAAAGAGCCCGGCCGTCGCTGAACCTGCTGACACGCTCCTCCGGCCAGGCAGCTCTCGACTCCGTCCCACACAGCGCCTCTGCGAGCTCACTGGCTTTCGGCCGCCTTTTTCTGTCCGCCCAGCTGTCAGTCCAGCGCCGGAGCGCCCGAGCCGAGGCGGGCGCCGGCCGTTCCTCAGGGGCGGAGCTCATTTCGGGCGGCACGTTCATTGGCTGCACTACTTTTCCGGCGGGCGGGAGAGTCCAGTCCTGGGGCACCCACCTTAACCCTTTCACTGCCAAGGGTTTCCCTGCCCGAGAAAGAGTTTCTGGCCAAGAAGGAAGGGGAATTCTTCGAGGGCAGCCCTTCTCCGCTTTTACGCCTCTCCCGAGTCAGCGGCATACATCTCCGGCTTTCTAGGATCGTTAAGCTCAACCTCCAGCTGGGGTAACCGGCTGGCAAAGCCGTTGCTGGACCAGAGACATTTTCTGCCCAGGCCTTTAAGGAGATGGTGTCAAATTCACCCTGGGTTGATATCGCCCAAGAGACCAATATGAAATCGTTATTGGTTAATATTAATAATAAACAACATCACCCAGTAGTTATCCAAACACTAGGTGCCATATCAAAAAATCTGGGACAGCACTTAGAAAATTTGAGCACTGATAAAATTTCCATTTGTCAATTGCAAAAGGCCACATCTATACATACCACACCTATAAATTACGACATCCTATGTTCTTGGGAAGAACTTAATACTTATGAAGGCCAAAACTATCTAAAGAACTGACAGCTGTGGTGTCACATTATTGTGAACAGAAAATAATTTGATTATAATGAGTACTGCTTCATTATTTTTCCTTTAATCAAAATGCTGAAATCGAGAGTCTTTCTTCTTTGCCTAGAATGAAATTAAAATGAACATATATTTCTACTGTTTATTTTCTTCTGCATCTGAAATCCATTAAAAAATGGCGAATCTGCTGTCTAATGTGATGGTGTTGCTAAAGCTTCTCTTTTGATGCTTGGGAATTTGTAGAGTATGAAGGGCACATTTTCTTCTCAACCTAGAAAATGCATTTTGAAAGTTCCTCAAAACAGAACTAGGCGAAATTCCACATTTTTGTCAGTTTGAATAAATTATATGCACGGTTTTGATTGTAGCAAAAAACTTTAGACGTTTCCAGAAAAAAAAACTCTCTGCCATGTCCTTTGCCAGACTAGAACCACGTTTCTCATATCTGATTCTTATGCAGGACAGGTTTGTCAATTTATTTATTAAAAATATTCTCAGCGTCAGTGTGAACGAATAAATAAATTTTATACACAAAAACATTGAACGAGTTCGGAACCAAATTAAAGTGTTTTGCCTCAGCGAGCGTGGCTAATAGAATCCAACATTTATCATTATGGACAATCTCACACATTTGCTGGATGTTTCAGGGTTGCAGAGTGAAATGAACAGGTGGCCTGTATATGCGGAAAAGATTATGAGAAACATACCAGTTCTCCAAATAGAAAGGTGGGGGTTCAATTACCTTCAAGGATTCTGGGCAACTGGGAATTATGAGAAGTTTAAACTCCCTCTCTTAGAATTTAAAAATAATGAGTAAAGAAATTGGGGAGGGGAGGAAGAGAGGTGGGACAGATGGAGAAATCCTCACATTTCTGAAGCGAGCTGCTCCTAGGAGACTGGAGTCTGGGGGATACTTGGGGATGAAAACTTTGCTCCTGCGTTTTCCTTTAAGGCAAGAACGACTCAGGTGTGCCACCCTGTGTATTAAGACACATTCCTCAGAATAAATAGACCGAGATATTTTCTATAAATGTATGTGTATTCCATTGAAAATAGGCAAAGGTTTTAATAAAACCAAGTCACAATTCCGTGGAATCAGTAATATCTTCAAGTCGCGTTCCTTGAAACATCGTGTAAATTTTGAATCCCCGACTGAAATTTCTGCAGCCCCCGAATTCCCCTGCACCGGAGTGCAAATTATCAAACGACTTTTGTCTCTTCTTCCTTGACCATTAGGAGGAAGTCCTTTTCCTGTAGCCGGGAGTTCCCTCTGCTTCGCCCGCGAAGCTCCTTGAGAACTCACTGAGCTATGGCGCGCCTGGATCTGGCAAGGAGGAAGGAGCTGAGCCGGGGAATTGCGGTATTCGCCCCCCGCCAGTCTCCTCCCTTTCCATCGATGCCCAGGTGGCAGCGCCGTCCTGCCCATTGCGCCACGGGAAGGGTGCCCGCTGCTAAGAGCCCGTCATCCCCGGCGGAGGAGACAAAGGGCGCGTGCGGTGGCAGCCCGACCCCGACGCCGCCCCTCGGCCCAGCTTCACCGCCGCCGCTAGACCTGGGGGCGGGGAGAACGTTCTACCGGGGTTCAGGGAGGCGGGCGTCGCGTGAACCTGTGCAGGGGGAAAGAGCCGTCGAGTCCCGTTGGAGCAAGGAATGGGCCTTCTGATGTCCGCCAGCTGCTCTTTGCCCCTGAGCTGGGAGGGAGCCGATTGGCCGGCAATGGAGGAAAAGAGGGGTCTTTCCAGCCGCCTCGGGAGAGCGAAGGCCCCGGTGGCGAGAGCAGGGGAGGTGGCCTGGCGTAGGAGGTTGGGAGTGCGCCCACCAGGTCCAAGAGTGCGGAAAGCGCTCTGGGTTGGAGCCTCGGGGCCTTTCACTGCCGAGCAGCAGTCCGACTCTCCGCCCCTAGAACTTCGCTCCGGACCCGCCCAGAGAACGCCGCCAGCCGCGACAAACGGCAAGGGCAGGGGTTCCTGTTGCGCCCAGCTGCTCAGACTAGAGGCAGCGGGCGAGTTGGCGGGAAGGGCGCGAAGGGAGCTCCTTCTACGCCTCGGCAGCTCGGCCTGGAAGCGGGAGGGGCTCTTTTTGCCGAGCAGCTGCTCGTCCCCTAGCTTGGCTGTGAGCGCAGAGCAGAGCAGAGCAGAGCAGAGCAGAGCAGAGCAGAGCAGAGCAGAGCAGAGCAGAGCAGAGCAGAGGGGCATCGCGAGGGTCGGGACAGAAGATGTCGCGACTGACCGCTGCGAGATCTCCTTTCCTGTAATGGCGCCACAATGACAAACCTGGACTGCAAGCCAAAACCAAAACATCTTTCAATCGATTCAGACGTAACACGCCGCGAGAAAGATGTCTGAGAGCCCAGTCCGCGAATGAAGGGGATGCTCAAAGCGGGAGACGGAGGGGGGCGGGTGTCGGGGAACTCTCCGGGAGGCCTTCCCTTGGCGGAAAAAGAGTGAAGGAGGAAGGGAAGCGTCGGGATGCCAGTTCCGGGCGGAAAGAGGCCTCCCGGGGTTCCCCCACCGTCTCGCCCAACCGTTCCGATGTCCAGGGTTGCGGCGTTGAAGGTTCTTCAGGCGAAGGCAGCGCTCGGATCTCTGTCCCCGCCGGCTTTGCAGGGAGCGAACCGGGAAGTCCGGTCGGTGGCATGGGACGGGAGAGGCAGAGAACGGCGCTCCTCTTTGCCTCCTTCCCATGGCGGCCAAGGGCTCTTCCTGGCTAACTCCAGTGAAAACAGGCAGAGCAGAAACAGCGGACCAGGGAAGACCTTTGAGAGCAGGGAGCAACCCGGACTGAACGGAGATGCGCCTTCCGGGGGGCTTAGCGGGAGAGTCAAGAGGCTAGAAGCGGGGCGCTCCTTATCGGGGCACAAAAAGCAAGCTGCTTTGGGAACGGAGGTTCAAACGAGAAATACTGTCGTTTACAGTGGAGTGTTTCAAATCCGTCTCTGTCAAATTCGGTCCGCAGACTCGACGCAAACTGGTTGGCGCCGAGTACCGTCCACTGATTTGTTGACTGCCTGGCTGCAGTCTCCCCTGGAGCGGGAATTTTAGCTTGCCTTGAGACACTGAAATTATGGGGAAATGGTGGTCGATGCCCACTCAGCATTAAGCCTGTTCCTTTGTGAGAAACAATTTGTTGTTTTTCTTGGGTTGGGATTCATTTCTATGCATTTGTTGCTAGTCCCTTACGCTACATGACAATGAGAGGTGGCAACTCCTTTTCTTTGTAGAGGTTCTTTCTCAGATAATTGATAGTACAATTAGTACATTATACATGTCCTCCAGTTGGTGAACAAGTCACAATTGCTGGGCTCATACAAATTATTTGGTAAGAAGACATTTCAATTCTAACATGTTAGAATTGCCTAGTTCTAGAAAGCAACTCTTGTTTGGGTTGGAATAACAGATCTGTGCTCTGCTTTATTTCAAGCCAGGTGGCATAAATAGAACCCCCTTCATTATTCTCCTGACTGGGATGGAGCTCCAGTCTGCCTCCAAACCTTCAGTCAGCATTTTCAGCTTCAGCAGCCAGTCAGGACTATAGACCAAAAATATCTTGATTCTGTTCTTCTGTTCCCTGATTGCTGAGAATTTGTCTTCAAGCTTTTAAGCAGCAGAAGACTTTCTCCTTGTTAGGCTGGTCCTGCATTCAGATTCCCTGCTGCCACCAAAAAATCTTTCCTGGATGAAGCTTAGTTTAGGTCATCTACTCAGAGATGTTACTAGACAGAAGAGCTAAATTAATGGATTATTTATTTGCCAAAGGTTGAACAGAGGAGGACAGGTACAAATGATCAAACCATTTGCTTGTTTAAAATAAACCAAATCTGTCCTCAGCCTATGTAGATGTTCTTGGGTTCAATGTGAGGGTGAGCAAGTGGAGCTTTTGGGACAAGAACTGATGCTACATTCTCTCCATGTCTTTTCCTCTCTGTTAGACAAAACTCTGGGTCAGATCCTTGACAAAACTGTTAGCCTGAAAGAGCTTTAAGGGAGATGAAAATATCTGTTTTGAAACCAACCCTGAGCTTTCTCCAATAGGTTATATCTGTTCCTGTCTTGGAGCAATCCTTATGTGCAGAAGTGGAAGAACCCAAATCCCTTTCTTGTTTTCTGCCAACATCCTTTCAGACTTAAAGGTAACCAACTTTTGCTCAATTGCTTCTTGGAAGTATAGACTAACAGAATTTTAATCTTTCTCCTTTTACTTTCCTTATAAGGGGAAACAATCTATGTTCTTTTCAGAGCAGGACATTTACAATACAAACATTCTTTATTGAAGTTTACAACATCTATGAAATAAATGTCTGAATGTTACCAAGAATGCTAAAGAGAATGATTTTATCACCATTAAAACCTCAAAACCATCTTTGCTGGGAAGCAAACAAAATACACTTTTGTAACCTGTTTTAAGAGCAACTAAGTAAAGTTCTATAAGGTGGTGCAAATATTACTGCCAGTCCTATAGTCCCATTCTTTCAATCCTGCCCTCTTGGGATTCTCTACACCAGCGGTTCTCAACCTGTGGGTCGCGACCCCTTTGGGGGTTGAACAACCATTTCACAGGGGTCGCCTAAGACCAGGGCTTTTTTTCTCAGAACGCTCAAAACGGCGTTCCGGCACCTTTTTTTGATGGATTTTTTCAACTTTTCCATGAGCTGTGCTACTCCCTCTATTCTATTGGCTTTCGAAAGCCAATAGAATAGACTCTATTGAATAGACTCTTATTCTAGTGAATAGATTAAGAGTCTATTCAATAGACTCTATTCTATTGGCTTTCGAAAGCCTATAGGAATTGTCCAGACCTGGTCGTTAATGGCTGTCTCTGCACTGCAGAGCGCGCCAAAAGACCCAGCCGGCAAACGTTGCACATGCAAGTTGTCTGCAGCAAAGGCAAGTTTGCAGGAACTTTTCACCTCTCCCTGCTGAGCAATTACACCATCTCCTACTTGTAAGTAAAAGAGGATCAGGGGTGGGAGGTGGGGAGCAGCACTTAATTCTGCCCTGCTGAAAAAGCGGAGTCCATGTGCACTCCTGCCTCGTGCTCACCATGTCAGCCAGGCTCTCCAGGGTCGCGCTGCAGCATGGAGAGCCTGGCACTGAAGCACGGAAAACATGTGCTCACCTGCCTCGTGAATCACTTTGTGCGCCATCGGTGTGCATTGCGGCGGCTGCTGTGGGAGCCGTGGGTCCCGCTTGACAAGCGGAGCTGCATGGGAAAGGTGGTGGCAGAGGTGGTGCTGGCGGGGCAGCAGCGGGCACTGGGTGCGAAGGTGGCGCACGTGGCTGACCTTCCTTGGGCCGGGCCAGCTGGTGGCTTAGCCGGTGCTGGACCTGCGCCGCCGCTGCCTCCCCGTGTGCCTACATGGCTGCCCTGGAGCGCCTGGCCCACGATGCTTGCCACCGCCTCGGCCTGCCCGCCTCTTGGTTGCCCAGCTACACTCCGCCCCCGGCCGCCCTCTGCTCCGGAGCTTCCCCCCGCACCACCCGGCCCATCTCCCTCACTGTCAGAGGCCGCCTCAGCCCTCTGGTGCCCGGCATGGCCCTGGGGCTGGTGGGCAGGAGTGGCTCCTTCCCTGCTTGCTGGGCTCCGGGCCTCAGAAGCAGCGAGGCGGCGGGGAAGAGGGCGATGCCCACATGTGCATCGGAGGCCAGCCGGACGGGCTGGGAGGGGAGAAGTGGTGCCTTCAGAGCGGGAGCTGGCGCTCCGGCCATGCCCCTCTCGCGTGTGACGAGTCGGGGAAGGGTTTGGCAGTGAAGGGCTGCGCAGCGTGGAAAGGGGCTTCCACGATCCCGCTGCTGCAATGGCACTCGGGAGGCTGGAGGGGCAGGCAGGTCCTGGGGGGGTGGCTGGGAGAAGGCAAGAGGTGCCGAGATGAGGATGGGGGGCTCCAGACTACTATCCCCAGCAGCCTTAAAAAACACTGTGGAAGAGTGGGGAATGCTGGGAGTTACAGTTCATCACCATTTGGGAAAACATGACTCTCCAAAGATCCTTCCTTCCTTCCTTCCTTCCTTCCTTCCTTCCTTCCTTCCTTCCTTCCTTCCTTCCTTCCACCTCCAGGCTTTCTATCGATCGAGGCAGATTACAGAGCCGCGATCCACTCCCGCGAGCTGGCAACGGGGCCCCGAAATCAAAGGAGAAAACTCGTTTCGGGACTGTAAGAAAGGATCCCTCTTCCCCACCCCGACCCCCGCCGCAAGCAGCGCCAGAGTTTGGAAAGGCGCTGGTCCGGGACCCTTGGCTACGGGGGCAGGCCGGCGGCGGCTCTGCTCAGATATGGGGGACAAAAAAAACAGCCAGAAGGGAAGAGAAATCATTCAAGCGGCTCGGAGCATTTTGTTTGGAAACATTGACACCAGTTTCAATCCAGGCGTTTGTGCTTTCTTACCCCTGCGCGCATGCGGCTGTGCATTTTCCCCAGTGGTAGCCAAAAAGGGAGGGGAAGGGGCAACGGGAAGTGTCCTTTGATACATCATTTACACTCCTGCCTCTCCGATCAGGCTTATTTGGAAATCAGTCCGACGGACCTGGCTTCCTCAGTCAGCCATCGGGGGTTAAAATATCTTTCCCCTTCAGGTGTTATAAAGCACCTTTTCCTTCCTTCCTTCCTTCCTTCCTTCCTTCCTTCATTCCTTCCTTCCTTCCTTCCTTCCTTCCTTCCTTCCTTCCTTCCTTCCTTCCATCTCCTTCCTTTCCCCTTCAATCTCTCCTTCCTTCCTTCCTTCCATCCATCCATCTCCTTCCCTTCCCCTTCAATCTCTCCTTCCTTCCTTCCTTCCTTCCTTCCTCCTTCAATCTCCTTCCTTTTCTTCTCCTTCCTTTCCCCTTCAATCTTTCTTTCTTCCTTCCTTCCTTCCTTCCATCTCCATCTCTATCCCTTCCCCTTAAATCTCTCCTTCCTTCCTTCCTTCCTTCCTTCCTTCCTTCCTTCCTTCCTTCTTTCCTTCCCCCTTCAATCTCCTTCCTTCTCCATCTCCTTCCTTTCCCCTTCAATCTTCCTTCCTTCCTCTTCCCTCTCTCCCAACATTTTTGAGTAAGGAAAAGTAAGCTTCTCCAGTGAGCATTGCTATATTGTTTTTGTAATTCATCACTATGCTTTCATTATGTTCAATTCATAACAATGAAAATACAACCTGCATATCAGATATTTACATTACGATTCCAAACACTAGCAAAATTACAGTTATGAAGTAGCAATGAAAATAATTTTATGGTTGGGGGTCACCACAACATGAGGAACTGTATTAAGGGGTCGCGGCATTAGAAAGGTTGAGAACCACTGCTCTACACCATTATTGTGCACAACTCATTTGAAAGACACTTACTGTCAGACCTGCTCCATTCAGATCCTTTAGGAAAGAAATACTTCGGTTCCATTTGGGTGAAGTGATAAGTTCTTTTATTAAAGGTTGCTAGCTGCAGTAAATTCAGGCTAGAACTAAGATTTCTGCATGAAAGGTTACACATTTTTCCCCTCATCGCAGCCCTTGACCAATTCATCTTCAGCCAATGGAGAACCATGTTTTGAGAACTGCTGAGGAAATCCACATTCCATTCTCAGGGTGAGTGGCTTTGAAGACTGGCACAAACTGGTTGCACACCTCTCTGGTCTTCACCAAACTGTCATCCCCCCTCTCTATTTCCCATCATATCCCCATACATGTTTTTTGCCCATTTGTCTCCCTTGCCCCCTCTTCCTAGCTTTTGATGGCAAGATGCCAGCAAGGTGCCAAACTGAAAATGGCAGAACTGACATACCGCCCCCCCTTGTCAGAGATGTTAGTCTTGTAGAGGAAAGAAAAGAGAGGGAGAGAAGAATGCAAATGCATAATTAATTTGATAATCACCAAGGTTTATCTGGGTATTGCTCATGGAACTTCTTAAGCAGTTTGGATGCTTTAATATGTTTGGAATCCACCCATTCTGTTTCAGAGAGAAGGAAGTCCTTTCATGCCACTAAATACTGGGTTTGCCTCGATGTGGAGTAAGAGTCCAATACGATCAAGAGGAGGTTTTGTTTTTGGCGTATGAAAGAAGTGATTTCTGGTTTTAGGAGACTGCCGTGGAACACCAGATGGACATACCTAAGGGTTTTTGGTAATTTGAGTTCCAGTGTCACAGGGTTAATAATTCTTTTTATGGGGAAAGGGCCAATGTACTTTGGACCCAGTTTTTTGGAGGGTTGTCTAGATTGCAGGTGTTTGGGGGATATATAGACTTTTCTCTCCAACTTTAAAGTCTTTTGGTTTTGAGCACTTCTTGTCAGCTTGTTTTTTATATGCTTTGCTCGACTCCTCCAAAGCTTTTCTAACTACTAGCCAGGTTTTTTGTAGTTGTGAAATTCATTCTTTTAAGGAGGTAGTCTGTGGTGTAGCCTGGGGCAGCTCAGGGATAGATCCAAAGTCTTGGCCCATGGCTATCTTAAAAGGAGTGAATCCAGTGCTATTATGTACTGAGTTACTATAAGCAAGCTCGGTGAAAGGAAGGGGGTCCACCTAGTTGTCCTTTTGATAATTAATGTAACACCTGAGGTACTGTTCCAGGACTCCATTCAAATGTTCACAAGCCCCATTTGTTTCAGGATGATGGGAGGAGATAAGCCCTTGAATGGCCCCCAAAAGTTTTAAGTATTCTTGCCAAAAACTGTGAAGTGAATTGAATTCCACTTTCTGGTATTATTCTGTCTGGGGTCCCATGCAGTCTATATACATGCTGCACAAACATATTTGCTACGGTGTGAGCAGAAGGGATTATTTTGGCAGGGCACAAATGGACTTGTTTAGAAAATAAGTCAGTTATTACCCCGATTACGGTATTTCCCGAGCTGTTGGGTAGTTCTACTATAAAGCCCATTGAGTTCCCTTTTCAGGGTGTTCTAGGCATCATCACTGGCTGGAGGAGCCCTGGTGTTTTCCCTTGATGCCTTTTAGCAGAAGTGCAGGTAGGGTAGCTAGCTACATAGCTTTCTATGTCTTTCTTTGGTGATGGGACTAAAACTGGCACTTAACATTGTTGTTTGACAATGTTGAACTACCCTGCTACTTTTGAATCATGGCTTTTCTGTAAGACCCTTAGTCATTGGCTTTCAGGGGTGTATTATTTGGCCCCCACCTAGACTAAGCCTTCTTGCAACATGCATTCTTTCTTATGGGTTTGAAACCACTTGTCTTTATCCAGTGCCACTTTTAGGGCTCCCCTTAAATCCTTTGCTACCTGGGTTTGAGTTTTGCTTGCGCTCTAGTGGTGACTGGAGATGCCAATTACTGGAATGGGATAATCAGTCTAATAATCTCTGGCTTGGAACTGTTGTATTGTGGCAGTCTGGATAGAGCATCTGCTAGAAAATTCTTCCATTCAAAGTGCCAATCAACAAAAAAATCAATCAGCTGCTTGGAATTCAAATATAGCTCCAAACAACTGACCACACTGGCACACAAGACACTTATGAGCTAAAGAGAATAGGACAAGAAAATCCTGCTGCTGATGTTACCTAGTTTGATAACGAAATGTTCAGGAATTATATTAAAACAAGCTTGGAGAACAAACCACAGCCAAAATTCTTTCCCTCAGGAGGTACCGCAGGGTAAAATTGAATTAGTTAAAGTACTGAACCCAGCGGACTTGTTTGGGTGATGGTCTCTGGGGAGTTTTTAGGGCTTCTAAGTTTTTGTGATCAGTCCACACCTCAAAAGGGGCTTTGCTCCCTTCCAAGAAATGCCTCCAGGTCAGGAGTGCCTAGCGTAATGCATATGCTTCTTTTTTCCAAACCGCCCACCTGTGCTCAGTTTCGGTAAGCTTTTTGGAGGAATATGCACATGGCTGCAGGACCCTTTGCTTGTTTTTCTGTAGCAGCACTGCCCCCACTGCCACATCACTTGTCTGCTTGAATAACAAAGGGAGAATTTGGGTCAGGGAACTGTTTTAGCACCAGCTCCACCACAAACAGGTACTTGAGTTTTTAAATTCACCTTGGACCATGTCTTCAGTAGGTTGGTGATGGGAAGGGCTATCTAAGCAAATGATGGGATGAATTGGTGGTAAAAGTTTGTGAATCCCAGGAAGTTTTGAAGTTGCTTCCGCGTGTGAGGAGGAGCCCATTTCAGAACTGCTCACACTTTCTCACGATACATTTTTATTCCTTCATGGGACATGCAATACTCTAGATCAGGGATGTCAAACTCACAATGTCATGTGATGTGTTGCAATGTATTGCGACTCTTTTTCCATTGCCGGCAATGGGGTGGGCGCAGTTTCAGCATGAAACATCTGGCCTGCAGGCCAGCAGTTTGACATTTGGACAGTTTAGTATACAATTGGGCTGTCCAGAGTTTTTTGAGCACAACCCTGACCGATTTTACATGTTCCACCCTGGTTTTGGTATAAAACAAAATGAAATCTAAATAAACAGAATTCCCCTATACAGGTGTTCATACAGTACTTAATTTAACAGCTGCATAACAGGGGCACCCTGCAGTCCAAATGGGACAACTTGGAATTGGAAACACCCCAAGGGGCAATTGAAAGCCATTTCCCGCTCATCTCCTTCCTTGATTGTAGCCCAGTAATATGCTTCCTGCAAGTCCAGTTTAGTAAAAACCCTCCCCTTTGCCAGATGGGCTAGTATATCCTTCATTAGCAGCAGTGGATAGACATTTTCAATGCAGACAGCATTTAACCCATGATAATCTACGCATAGATGATGGGACCCATCCTTCTTTTCCTTAAACAGCACAGGGGCAGCCACTCGTGGTCTGGTTGGTTGTATAAAACCACACTTCAAGTTTTTGTCTATGAATGCCCACAGTTCCTCTAATTCTCTAAGGTTCATGGAGTACAATTTGGGCTTGGGCAATTTAGGCCCTGGTAGGATTTCTATGGAGCAGTCAGTCAGGCAGTGGGGTGGGAGTGTGTCTGAGTCCTTTTCATTGACAACTTCCCATAGGTCCCAATATTGTTTAGGAATCCAGGGATCACCTTTAGGGGTGCTCCTTCATTGCAGCTCCCACCTCCCTTCTTAGTTTTGCCCATGGCGACTTAGCAGTAGGAACCTCAAATTTCTTTTCTGTTTCCCTTTTGGACTGGCCCCCTGAATCTTGAACATCCTTCTCCAGTTTACATATGGATTCTACTTCAATAGCCATGTCAAGCCACTGGGGGTCACTGCATGCCAGATGCTACAATAAAACTCAGGATTTCTGTGTGCGCCCCCATTCTCCTCTCTATTGACTTGGTGATGAATGTTGCACACACACACACACACCGCTACCAAGCTGTCCAGCTGGCTAAAAGCCATGAGCACTTTAAACTATTATTTATTTATTATTATTATTTAATTGGATTTCTATGCCGCCCTATTCCAGGAACTCAGGGCGGCTCACAACATGGATAGAAATCTAACATTAAAACACATTATAAAAACCCCTCAATCAAAAACCAATCATCCAAACAGACATGCAACAAACATACACTGGCTGGGGCAAGGTGTTAACTGCCCCAGGCCTGTCGGCAAAGATGTGTCTTCAGTAATTTGCGAAAGGCGGAGAGGGTGGGGGCAATACGGATCTCTGGGGGGAGTTGATTCCAGAGGGCCGGGGCCGCAACAGAGAAGGCTCTTCCCCTAGGCCCCACCAGGTGACACTGTCTAGCTGACGGGACCTGTAGAAGGCCGACTCTGTGGGCCCTAACCGGTCGCTGGATTTCATGAGGCAGCAGACGAGTCTTAGTCCTATTTTCTCAGCTAGGGCATGGCTGCCAGGCATCTGGTGCAGCCTGAATACAGGAGGGCTACCACACTTCACTTGCACCCTGAGGATGGCACCATCAGTTCTATGGAGATAGTTACTGGGATCACTGGGCAACTTACTAAGGGGTCATCATCTCCACCGGTCCTCCTGCTGGAATAATTGGAGTTCTCTTGCCATCCTTGGGGGATAGAGTGAACTCGATGACTTCCACTCCCTCCAAGGCTGTCTCTTGGGTTCTTGGTGTCGGCTTCACCAGCTTCTTGGTGGAGCCTGAGGGTATTTTTGGGGCTGGGTGCATGACTCGGCATTCAGAAGCTCAGTGCCCCTTCATCCCACACTTGAAGCAGCCAATGAAACATTGGCACAGGCTTTGCTCACAGGCTGGTGACTTTGGGGCTTCTTTCTTTTCTGGGAGGGATCTTTGCCACCCACGGCTGGGCCAGCTCTGTGAATGGGCCAGGTAGATTTTGACTTCTTTGGCTAGGACATATCAACCATGGAGGGTAGAGAGATTGCCCCTGGAGATGCAGGTGTTGTAGACATCATTATTCAGCCCATCCTAGAAACACTCGATCAGCATGTCTGTGGCCAGTTGGTCAATCCGCAGGCCAGATTGTGGAATTCTTGGGTATATATGGCTACAGGTCAGCAGCCCTGGTTTATGGTCTTGATCCTGGTCCTGGCTTTGCAGTCAGCCAAGGGATCTTCAAAGATTTTCAGAGTGCTACCGTGAAATGAACTTACGCAACTCTGGAGCATCACTGTTGTGGAGGGTGACCATCCACTTGGGTGTGGTTCCTTCTAGTGTCATGGTCATGTGCTGAACCTTTGCCCCTTCAGTTATCTCTGGACCATACTCCTGCATGTAGGTCCAAATCTGAGCCAGGAAGAACCTCAATTCCTTAGGGTCTCTGCCATACTTCACCCCATGGTGTGGTGGTCTGCAACCTCTTCTCTTTGGTGGTGCAGCCCAGGCTGATGGTGCTGACTGGGCTCCCAGGGCAGTGGCTGCTGGTGGAGCCCTAACCTGTGCCTGACTGCTGGGGCAGGTGCTGCAAAAATCCTTTGCCCTTTTTTTCCCCTTGCCCCCTCTCCCTAAGATTTGATGATAGGATGCTGGCAAGGCACCAAGCTGAAGATGGCAGAACTAACACTTACCAAGAGGCTCATTTGCACCAGTGCTTGACCATATATATGTGGCTCTTAGGGGGAGGAATCAACTGCAGCCTGCATTGTGTGGCTCACAGGAGCACATGAGCTTCTCGTTCCATCTGAAGCTGATCTCAATCGCTTTCCCTAGGTCAGAGATGGGTAGTGGATTCTTCTGGATATTGCTTGTCTGCAACAGTAGTCAAACCTAGCCAATATGGCTAGTGAGGAAGGACACTGAAATTTGCTGCAAAGGAATTTTACTAAACAAGCAGGAAGTCAACTTGGGATCCTACATACTGCCTATTTGACCTGCTCCTGAATGGCCTGTGATGCATCTCATATTGTATGAATCAGGGAGAGCAGCAGCCTTCTTTTATGCTGGGACGTCTGTAATGTAGCTAATGTGAAAGAAATCTGCAAGCAAACTGGCATGGCTCTGTGTCAGAGTGGGGTGTCTGCAGTTTTCTAATGCTGTTCCAGTTAATGAGGCAAGTTGCTTGGTAAAATTATACATTGAATTGAAGAAAGGCTATTGCAAGCTTCCTGAAGAAGGCAGGGAGGTTCAGAATTGAGTCTAGTCCCATGGAAATCCCTATTACAGTTTGTTCAGATCAAGGGCTGAGGAGGGAAACATCACAGAAGCTGGTTGGAATGTTTCTTATGAGCTGATGCTACTTGACTTTAACAAACACCCCTGGATCAGTTTTTTCTCCCTTTCCCCACTTCAATCAACTCATTGCCTGTTCTACCCTCTTGCCAGCATCTAAGGATAGAGTGGAGTACAGTACATAATGGACCACCAAGAGAACCATCCTGCAGTAGCATCAATTATTCCAGGGTCTTAAAATCCCAACTCCTCTTGGGAACAAAATCCTCAAACATCCCTCAGCAAGCATTCACATAAATCAAATGTTGGGCTCTTCACCACTGACTGAAAATGCCAGTAATGGGGGAGTTGTTGAAGGACAAAAGGACCTAGCCAAGGAGGAAGAGAAACTTTTAGGTGTTCATGATAGGCTGGGAGAAACTTAAAGCAGGAGACCCCAAGACAAAGGAAGTTAAAAACTTAAAGCAGGAAACCCCAAGACAAAGGAAGTTAAAATAGAATAGAGTAGAGATGGAAGGGACCTTGGAAGTCTTCTAGTCCAGCCCCCTGCTAAGCAGGAGAACCTATACCATTTCAGACAAGTGATATCTAGTCTCTTCTTAAAAACCTCCCATGATTTCTGAGGCAAGCTGTTCCATATTCACTGTTAGGAGGTTTCTCCTTAATTCCAGGTTGTTTCTATCTTTGGTTAGTTTCCAATCATTCTTTCTTGTCCTGCCCTCTGGAGCTTTGGAGAATAGTTTGACACCCTCTTCTTTGTGGCAGCCCCTCAGATACTGGAATACTGCTATTATGTCACCCCTGTTTCTTCTTTTCTTTAGACTTGTCAAACCCAAGTCCTGCAACCATTCTTCATATGTTTTAGTCTCCAGGCCTTTGATTATTTTAATTGCTCCTCTCAGAACTTTTTCCGAAGTCTCAACATCTTTTTTGTAGTATGGTGACCAAAATTGGTTGCAGTATTCCAGATATGGTCTTACTAGGGTTTTATAAAGCAGTACTAATACTTCACGTGATCTTGATTCTATGCCTCTGTTTATACAACCCAGGATTTTAGTAGCTTTTTTGGTTGCTACTGCATGCCGCTGGCTCATATTCAAGTGATCATCCACTAGGAGTCCAAGGTCCCTCTCACAGTTATTGTTTTTGAGCCAGGTCTTGCCTAATCTGTAGTTATCCCTTTGATTTTTCCTCCCTAAATGTAAAACGTTGCTTTTCTCCACATTAAAAGTCATTTTGCTGGATAAGGCCCATTCCAGTCAAGACCTTTTTGGATCCTGAGCTTGTCTTCTGGGGTGTTGGTTATTCCTGCCAGTTTAGTGTCATCTGCAATTTGATCAATTCCCCATCTATTCCCTCATCCAAGTCATTTATGAAGATATTGAAGAGTAGTGGGCCTAAGATGGAGCCTTGTGGTACCCCACTGCTTACTTCTCTCCATGTGGATGTAGTACCATTGAGGACTACTTGTTGAGTATGGTTTGTTAGGCAGCTACAAATTCATCTGGTGGTGACGTTGTCTATCCCACCTTTTTCTAGCTTACTAAGCAGCAGGTTGTGGTCCACTTTGTCAAATGCCTTACTGAAATCTAAGTTCACAGCATTTCGCTGGTCTACTAGTTTAGTCACTTTATCAAAGAATGAAATAAGATTGGTCTGGCAACATCTTTTTTTAACAAACCCATGCTGGCAACTAGTTATAAATTTGTTTGCTTCTAGTTGTTCGCAAATCTGTTTTTTGATTATCTTTCCCAGGATCTTACCAGGTATTGATGTTAAACTGATTGGTCTGTAGTACCCTGGGTCCGGTTTCTTTCCTTTCTTGAAGATGGGAACTACATCAGCCCTTTTCCAATCCTCAGGTACTTCCCTGGTGCTCCAGGATTTTTGAAATATTTGGTATAATGGTTTTGAGATAATGCTACCAGCACCTTAGTCCTGGTGATTTATTTTTGTCAAGGTCAGATAGGTGTTCTCTTACCATTTTCTTGCTTATTTTAATTTTTGTTTCTAGTTTGTCTTTTGCATTAGTTTTTTCGGGTATGTTGGGCTATGATTTCTTTTTGTGTGAAGACTGTTGCAAAGTATGAGTTAAGCAGCTCTGCTTTCTCCCTGTTGCCTGTTATTTCCTTGCCATCCTATCCCTTTACTGTACCCACAGTTTCCTTAACTTTTTTCTTGTTGTTAATATGTTGGAAGAAACTTTTTTTTATTATCCTTGATCTCTGTTGCAAGTCTTTGTTCATTCTGAGCCTTTGCTTTCCTGACCATCTTTGCATGTTCTGATAATCGGCCTTAGTTATGTGCCCCTCTTTCCATTTTTTGTATTTGTCCTTTTTGTCTTTCAGTTTGTCAGATCTTTGTGCAGCCATGTTGGTTTCTTCTTGATTTTCTTGTTTTACTTTTTCAGTGGTATTGGGCTTTTATCATATTTTTCAGAGTTTCCCACGCTTCTTGAGTTGTTTTCCCTTTTAGGACTTTCATCCATGGAATCTTTCCTAGGTTCTCTCTGAGTTTGTTGAAATCAGCTCTTTTGAAGTTTAAGGCACTGGTTGGATTATTTTCTATTGCTTGTGTTTATTTATTTATTATTTATTTTATTAAATTTCTATACCGCCCCTCTCCCGAAGGACTCGGGGCGGTGTACAGCCTAAAATTTAAAAAACATATAAATATACAAAATTTAAAATAATTAAAAATAAATTAAATCATTTGGCCAAAATCCTAAAACCCAAAACATACAAAATTTAAAATCTTAAAAAATACTCAGTCCCCTTAAAACATTTTGACCCTATTGGAACCGAAGCTTCTATGCCAGGCCGGCCTGTCGGAAAAGGAATGTTTTTAGTTCCCGACGGAAGGTGCGTAAATCTGTTATTATACGGAGTTCGGGGGGGAGCTCGTTCCATAACGTGGGAGCTCCCACAGAGAAGGCTCTCCCCCTGGGGGTCGCCAGCCGGCACTGTCTGGCCGACGGCTCCCTGAGGAGCGTACCGGACGGCGGGAGGTATTTGCTGGCAGTAGACGGTCCTGTAAGTATCCGGGTCCGATGCCATGGAGCGCTTTAAAAGTGGTCACTAACACCTTGAACCGCACCCGAAAGACCACCGGCAACCAGTGCAACTCACGCAGGAGCGGTGTTACGTGGGAGCGCCACGACGCTCCCATCACTACCCGCGCGGCCGCATTCTGGGCAAGTTGGAGCTTCCGGATGCACCTCAAGGGGAGCCCCATGTAGAGAGCATTACAGTAGTCCAGCCTGGAGGTCACGAGGGCATGAGTGACTGTGCGTAGCGAGTCCCGGTCTAGGAAGGGACGCAACTGGCGCACCAGGCGAACCTGGTGGAACATCCTCCCGGCCACGGCCGTCAGATGGTCCTCTAAGGACAGCTGTGAGTCCAGGAGGATTCCCAAGTTGCGAACCCTTCCTGTGGGAGCCACTGTTTCGCCCCCAATACACAGCGATGGAATCAGCTGGCTGTACCGGGACGACGGTAACCACAGCCACTCGGTCTTGGAGGGGTTGAGCTTGAGTCCGTTTCTCCCCATCCATACCCGCACGGCCTCCAGGCACTGGGTCAGCACGGCAAGGGCATCGTTGGGGTGGTTTGGCGTGGAAATGTACAGCTGGGTATCATCAGCGTACTGGTGGTACTCCACGCCAAAACCACGGATGATCTCACCCAGCGGCTTTACATAAATGTTGAACAGTAGAGGCGAGAGGACCGACCCCTGAGGTACCCCACATACGAGGGGTCTCGGGGTCGACCTCTGGCCCCCTGTCAACACAGACTGCATCCGGCCAGAGAGGAAGGAGGAGAACCACTGCAAGACAGTGCCTCCTATGCCCAGCCCCTCCAACCGTTGCAGCATGATACCATGATCGATGGTATCAAAAGCCGCCGAGAGGTCCAATAGCACCAGAACAGAGGAGCAACCCCTGTCTTGGGCCCGCCAGAGATCATCCACCAACGCGACCAATGCTGTTTCCGTGCTGTAGCCAGGCCTGAAGCCCGACTGGAACGGATCGAGATATGACGATTCCTCCAGGTGCTGCGGGAACTGTCGGGCAACCACACTCTCAACAACCTTCGCAAGAAAGCGAAGGTTGGAGACGGGACGGTAGTTTGATAAAACAGCTGGATCCAGGGCAGGCTTCTTGAGGAGGGGTCTCACCACTGCCTCTTTCAAGGCAGCGGGAAAGACACCCTCACTCAAGGAAGCGTTGATAATTGCTCGGAACCAGCCTCGTACCACCTCCCGGGAGGCCAGCACCAACCAGGAGGGGCACGGGTCCAGTAAACATGTGGTCGCCCTAAGTCCCCCCAGCAACCTGTCCACGTCCTCGGGGGTCACGGGGTCAAACTCAACCCAGGTAACAGTCTCAAGACCAGCCTCCGCCTCTCCCATTGGACATACCCAGTTGAAGTCGAAGCCTTCCCGTATCTGAGCGATTTTATCATACAGATATTTTCCGAAATCCTCAGCTCTACCCTCTAAGGGGTCTCCCCTCACCTCCTGATGAAGGAGGGAGCGGGTCACCCTAAACAAGGAGGCTGGGCGGTTATCTGATGACGCAATAAGAGCAGTGAGGTAGGAACACTTCTCTGCTCTTATCGCCATTAGGTAGGACCTAATATGGTCTCTTACCAATGTTCGGTCAGATTCGGCACGGCTCGATCTCTAACTGCTCTCTAGGCGTCTTTTCCGGCGTTTCATCTCTCTCAACCCCTCGTTATACCACGGGGCCGGTCGAGACCCACGCCGAATCAGAGGCCGCAAAGGCACAACTCGATCCAGGGCACCGGCAGCCGCCCTGTCCCAGGCCGCCACCACCTCTCCAACCGAGTCGTGTGTCAGAACCTCAGGAATTGGCCCAAGCTCTGCCTGAAACCGCTCGGGTTCCATCAGCCGCCTGGGGCGGTACCATCTCACCGGTTCCGCCACCCTGCGGTGGGGTGCAACGGTCCGAAAGTCCAAGCATAGGAGAGAGTGATCAGACCATGACAGGGGTTCAATGACTATATCCCCTACACTCTGACCACTCAGCCACTGTCCAGAGACAAAAACCAGGTCAAGCGTGTTCCCCCCTGTGTGTGTGGGGCCTTGAATTACCTGGGTCAGGTCCATGGCTGTCATGGAAGCTATGAACTCCCGAGCCTCCCCGGACGCCCCGCCCCCGGACGGCAGGTTGAAGTCACCCATGACTATTAGCCTGGGGACTTCAACCACCACCGCGGCGACAACGCTCAGGAGCTCGGGCAGGGAGGTTGATACGTGGCAGGGCGCCAGGTACGTAATCAACACCGCCCTCGGACCCCCTAGGTCCCACTTCACCAGAAGGGATTCACAGCCTGCCGTCTGAGGAACAGTGACCTCCCTTGGCCTGAAACTTTCCCTGATCACGACCGCCACTCCCCCACCCCTGCCTTGAGCTCTCGGTTGGTGGAATGCAAGGAAACCCGGTGGGCACATTTCCACCAGAGGGACACCGCCCTCTGGTCCCAACCAGGTCTCCGTTATACCCGCCAGGTCTGCTCCCCCCTCTGAGATTAAATCTTGAATGAGGGGGGCCTTATTTACCACATTACTGTGGTAATAAATTTACCACATTACTGTGGTAATAAATTTACCTTATTTACCTTGTTTGCATTATATTGAATTCCAGTATGACATGGACACTTTCATCCAAGGTTCCAGTCAACTCCTTCCATCACTTCTTCTCTATTGGTAAGAATTAGTTCCAGTATAGCTTTACTTCTAGTTCCCTCCTCCACTTTTTGGATAACAAAGTTGTCAGCTTGGCTGGTTAGGAATCTGTTTGATCTCCACTCACTGCAGAGTTTGTCTCCCAGTTGATATCTGGATAGTTGAAGTCTTCCATTACTACTGTGGTATGCTTCCTACATACATTTGTTAACTGATTGGCAAAGAGTTCATCTATTTCCTGATTGGTTGGGTGGCCTGTTATATACACCTATGGTAATGTCACTTTTCCCCCCTTTTATATTTACCCATATACTTTCTGGAGGGATTTTATCTTCAATCATATGCATTTCTGTAGACATGTAGTGTTCTCTTACATATAGTGCAACTTCCTCTCTTTTTGTAGATCTGTTTCTTTTGAACAATTTGCATCCATCCATTAGTATATTCCAGTCATGGGTTTCATTCCACCAGGTTTCTGTAATGCTAATTATGTCATACTTACCTTTAGGTACCATTGCTTCTAATTCACCCTGTTTGTTCCCCAAGCTTTGAACATTTGTATATAAGCATTTAAGACTTTTATGCCTGACTGTAGGTATGTTTCCTGCATCTCATAATTGTTTGAGTTTTTCTTTCTTCTCATTACTCCCTTACCTCATTTTTTGATTTGCTTTCTTGGGATTTATGACTGGTTTTGTGTTCTAGACAGGGCTTTTTTTCTCATAGAATGCCCAGAACGGAGTTCCGGCACCTTTTTTGGATGAAAACTTGTAGGGTAGGCAAGGCGGGTTGTATGACATGTGTGAGTTCTGGCACCTTTTTTTTTTTTTTAGTACCTGAGGATTGGAAAAGGGCTGATGTGGTTCCCATCTTCAAGAAAGGGAAATAAATGGACCCAGGAAACTACAGACCAATTAGTTTAACATCAATACCTGGGAAGATTCTGAAAAAGATAATTAAAAAACAGATCTGTGAACAACTAGAAGCAAACAAAGTCATAACCAGTAGCCAGCACGCGTTTGTTAAAAACAGATCATGCCAAACCAATCTTATTTCATTCTTCGATAAAGTGACTAAACTAGTAGACCAGCGAAATGCTGTGGGTGTAGTATACTTAGATTTCAGTAAAGCATTTGATAAAGTAGACCACAACCTACTCCTTGGTAAGCTAGAAAAAGGTAGAATAGACAACATTGCCACCAGATGGATTTGTAACTGGCTGACAAACCATACTTAACAAGTAGTCCTCAATGGTACTTTATCCACATGGAAAGAAGTAAGCAGTGGGGTACCACAAGGCTCCGTCTTAGGCCCAGTACTCTTCAATATCTTCATAAATGACTTAGATGAGAGAATTGAAAGGGAACTCATCAAATTTGCAGATGACACCAAACTGGCAGGAGTAGCCAACATCCCAGGATCCAAAAAGATCTTGACAAACTTAAACAATGGTCCGTATCCAACAAAATGAGTTTCAATATGGAGAAAAGCAAAGTTTTACATTTAGTCAGGAAAAATCAAAGGTACAAGTAAAAATTTGGCGAGACCTGGCTTAAAAACAGTAAGTGTGAGAGGGACCTTGGAGTCCTAGGAGATGATCACTTGACTATGAGCCAGCAGTATGCAGCAACAACCAATAAAGCTAATACAATCTTGGGTTGTATAAACAGAGGCATAGAATCAAGATCACGCAAAGTATTTGTGCCACTTATAAAGCCCTAATAGGACCACACCTGGAATACTGCAACTAATTTTAGTTACCATATCACAAAAAAGATATTTAGAGTTTGGAAAAAATTCAGAGAAGAGCAATGAAGATGATCAAAGGCCTGGAGACTAAAACATATGAAGAAACGCTGTGGGACTTGGGTTTGGCTAGCTTAAAGAAAAGAAATAGGGGAGACATGATAGCAGTATTCCAGTATCTGAGGGGATGCCACAAGGAAGAAGGGGGTCACGTTGTTCACCAGAGCACCAGAGAGAAGAATGAGAAACAATGGTTGGAAACTGATCAAAGAGAGAAGCAACCTGGAATTAAGGAGAAACTTCCTGACAGTGAGGACAATCAACCAGTGGAACAGCTTGCTTCCAGAAATCGTGGGTGCTACATCATTGGAGATTTTTAAGAAGAGACTAGATAATCACCTGTCTGAGATGGTATAGATTCTCCTGCTTGAGCAGGGGGCTGGACTAGAAGACCTCCAAGGTCCCTTCCAGATTCTACTCTACTCTACTCTACTCTACTCTACTCTACTCTACTCTACTCTACTCTACTCTACTCTACTCTACTCTACTCTACTCTACTCTACTCTACTCTACTCTACTCTACTCTACTCTACTCTACTGTATTCTATTCCCTGTGCTCCTAGCTTCTTCTTTAAAAAAAAGTTTTATTAATTTTTCAAATTTTACAGCCAGATATTTAGGAAGCAGCATGGTGATAGGGTAATCAGTCAATAACAAAATCATTCATATGATATCTTAGGTTACATCAATAATGTTCCCTCACTATTTCCCACAAATATTATATCATATTCATATTAATACATTTCTAACTAAAGCTCAATCAATCAGTACATTTATCAATAATATTTTAATTATACATATCCAAGTCCTGTTTTGGGATTTTATTTAATTCCAATTTATATATTCCAATTTAGCCTTTTATAACCAATGTTTAAGCTTCCGATAACCTTAATTTCCCTCATTTCATTATAAGATAATTAACATAACTAAAATACACATATTATTCCAAAATTCCTTCTTTATAGACAAATATATTCTGATTCTCATTCTAATAACTCCTCATTTAATAGCAAAATATCTTGCTTTTGGAGTTACAGGTGCTGTAATTAAAGTCAGTAATTGAATATCAAAGTTCTCAGTCACTTGTGCATGTTGCATAAAGTCTTCTTTGATGTTAAATTGTTCCTCTTCTGTTATTTTTTGGGTTATAAATTGATCGGTTTGAGTCTGAGGTTCAATTTGTAGTTTTGTAAAAATATCTTTGGCTTTCACTCTTGAGGCGATTAGCTCGGTAGCTTCAAGGATTTTTTCAAGGATAAGTTTATAATTAAGTTGTGGATAGGGTTCCTCCATTTCCATGGTGATTAAAGATAGTCCTTTAGTGGAAGCTATGTTTAGTGAGACTCAGCCATTGTCCACCTCCACAATTTATAAAAGTTATTGTCACCACCCAGCTGTTTCTACATCTTATCTTTGATAATATGAAGGACAAATCAAAGTAGTCAACAGGCACAATTGAAAAAAAGTTTCAGTTGCCATGCCACATTTTGCCACAAGATGTCCCCAGCAGACCACAAAGTCTTTTCCCAAATGCCAAATAGCCTTTTATTCAGTTAAAACAGACAAAAAAGCAGATATTTTGCAAAGTTAATAGTTAAGGAAGTTAAAAAAAGATGTTAAGTCTCTATAATAAAAAGTTTTGGGGCCCCAAGGTATCCACAAAACAAAGATCCAATTATTTGGTTGTTGAAGTTAATTGTTCTTTCCTTTTCTTTTCAAGCTGTAAAATCCCAAGTATGCAAATGCCGTTGTATTGAGAGCGGGGAAACGAATTTCAAAGAGCTTTTGCAGGAAAGTAATTAGGAAAAAAGAGAGGTAAAAAAGGGTCTCCCCCAAATCCTCCAC
Organism: Bothrops alternatus; assembly: GCA_034064705.1. Lineage (NCBI taxonomy): Eukaryota > Metazoa > Chordata > Lepidosauria > Squamata > Viperidae > Bothrops > Bothrops alternatus. Next base: position 13,924,894 of record JARGCV010000085.1, read on the forward strand.
TCCTGCTTCGTGTGGTTAGCTGTTATTGGGACTTTCGGCTGGTGCAATTTGGTGATCAGCCATGTTAATGACCGATCTTTTCTTCGTCGGTCCTGGGGAGCTGCCTCAGATCAAACGGAAGGGCTATTGCCCTTCCGCAATCTTGTGAGGATCCTCCCCAATGGTGGTCGCCCCTCCAGGGTGACTTTTGACCCTTTCCAGGGTCTTCCGACAAAGGGAAAACAAATGGCAGGGAGAAGCCTTCCCCCGCGCATCAGAAGGCATCGTGATCTGGAACCGGAAGTCTGCTCCTAGCTTCTTAACTTTATTGCCTAGTTGCTTATAATCTCTTAATATTGTATTCAGGTTCTTTGTTGTGTCATTCATCCCAATATGAAGGAGGAAGGGGTAATAATCTGTGGGTCTAATTATTTTGGTTAGATTCTCAGCCACATCTTTGATTTTTGCTCCAGGGAGACAATACACCTCCCTAGATTGTATGTCTGGTCTGCAGATGGCTGGTTCTGTTCCTTTGAGAATAGAATCTCCTATTACCAACACTCGCCTTCTTTTTTGTGTGTGGGGGTGTAGACTGAGGTGCTTTTCTGTTTACCTCAGTTGTGTTTGTTGATGTGACCTTTTTAGGGATATTTGGTGATGTTTCTTTGCTAGGTCTCTGCATGTTTTCTTTGAGGGGGAGTTTGTGGATCTGCATATTTCCATCTAGGGGGAGAAATCGATTGCTCAGTTTTAATGGTGCTGGTTCAGTTAGATTGAGCAGTAGGGGTTTGTTAGATGTATGCTACTTCTTTCTTTGATTATTGTGTTTTCTTCTATGTGTGACATACCTCCATTTGTCTTCCTCCAAAGGTTTATCAATAGGATCAAATCCTCTGGGAGTTATTTGTCCATTATTTGGTTCAGTTTGGATATAGCTTTCTTTTGTAGGTTGGAGTTTGGCTAGAGTTGCCTCTAAATCCATTTCTTTTTCCTCTAATAGTTCACATAGTTTACATTTAGTGCATCTATAATTTGGGTGTTTTTTGGACATAAGCACAAGTGAATTGAGGGGACCATAAAGTCATTTTATATCCATTTCCTGTGGGCACGGGCTGTACTTCTTAAGACCATGTTCTGCTCCTCCCTCCACATCAAAAGAAACAAATTATCTGGACATCTAGGATGAAATTCTGGAGGAATGTTCTATGTATAGATGAATGAAAAGTGGAACTTTTGGCTCTATGGTTGTTATCTGTGGAAGAAACTAGAAACCAAATATTGAATTCCACAGTAAAAATATTTTACACTGTCAAACATGGAAGTGGAGTATGATAGTTTGAGGCTACCTCAGATGCTCAGATGTTCATTGTTGAAGGAAGGAAATAGATACTAAACAGCATCTACCTAGTATCTACAGGATAGATCAGGCCACTTGTCTGTCAATGGAAGCTGAAGAACAAGTAAAGGAAGATTTCATGATTACAGGCAAATCCACAAAGAATGGTTAAAGAACAAATTAATTGTTTTGGAATGTCAAGTCAGTTTTCTGATCTAAACCCCATAAAAATGTGACAGGACCTGAAATAAATACGTTATGCCTTAAAGTCTTCAAAGTTCACCTTGGAGGAGTAGGCCAAAATTCATATACAGTGATTTGAGAGACTAACTGTTACTTATAGAAATGTTTAGTTATTAAACTCAAATATGGTGAATCTAAGAGAGCAATTCCTTCTCACTCTGGCCTATTGCAATTGCTTATAAAATAAATAAAACAAGCACCAAATGGTGGTGCTATTTGTTCACTTCTTTATATATTGTAGGAGCTACACAAGGTGCTCCTAGCATTCATTTGTAAAAATAGTTTAACATTAAAAAAATCCTAAAGTGGGTAAATAGTATTGGATCAAACTCTGTCTGGATGCATGTTAGTCTATTGGTCTTCTATGCAATGGCTGCTTCCAATCAATAAAACTTTTTTTTGCAGCACTTGTGGCATGGTTTGTCTCATACAAAAATAGGAAATTGGCCTTACAAGTATGGATATGGCTTCTCTGCAGCATAAGCAATGGCATTTCATTCCATTTTGGGGATGTCATGTGCCAGTGGGATTTGATGTCTGAAAAACTTTGATGAAATAAAAACTGGCAGTTGTGCTTGACTGGTGTCTATCTAAGAGACTGGACCACTGCATTGACTCTTCTCAACATGTCCCTGAGTCTTGGGGTCATAAATGATTGCAATCCCAGATGGCTGCTTACCTATTACTGCTTTACTGAAATTTCTACGGTATGCTATTCTAGTCCAGCAGGAACTTAAGTGATTTATATTGTTTCAAAAAGTCAAAGAGATAAGATAAAAAAGTGATATAATGAAGTGTGACTTAGTATTGACAGATTACTAAGAGAGAAATGATGGACACCAAGAAAAAAATCATTCAAGTTAAATGCTCAAAGGCTGCTTATCCCCTTTCTCAACTTCCCCTGCTTGGCCTTTTTTTCCTGGTGAGAACAGAGAGTGGGGAGGTTCTTCTGTTGCAGTGGGTCCAAATTGATTCAGAATCATAAATACGGAGATGGCTTTCTCCCCTTTCAAAAGCAACCTAGTTGCTTGCACAATGTTTACTTTCCCTGGGCTTTGCCCTACCTTGATTGGCAGATTTGGGTTGTCTGAACATCTTCAATAATTTTCTTCTACCTTATCATCACAACCCAGCATTTATCACTTTACACTGTACAGTAGGTGCTATTTAAGCTGGATTGAGTCAGCTTAAAGAGATCCTTTTGGAACCTTCACAGGCATTTGGATCTCATCATCCTGAACAGTTTCATATTATCTGCCCAGCTCACTGGCTTACACTAAATTAAATTCATTTGTGAACTAGTGAACAAAATACTATCCCCAAACAGATTCTGAAATAATACCGTAGAATAGAATAGAATAGAATAGAATAGAAAGGGACATTGAAGGTCTTCTAGTCCAGCCCCCTGCTCAAGCAGGAGAACCTATACCATTTCAGACAGGTGACTGTCTAGTCTCTTCTTAAAAATGTCTAGTGATGGAGCGCCAGCGATTTCTGAGGCAAGCTGTTCAACTGGTTAATTGTCCTCACTGTTAGGAAGTTTCTCCTTAATTCCAGGTTGCTTCTCTCTTTGGTCAGTTTCCAATCATTGTTTCTTGTCCTGCCCTTTGCTGCTTTGGAAAATAGTTTGATGCCTTCTTCTTTGATGCCTTTTCTTACTTTCTTTCTATTTCTATGTTTGCCTTTTGTTTTCAGCTATTTGGCATTTATAAGAGGATACAGTAGGTCCTCCTATTATCTCTTGGCATCTACATTTTTTCAAGATGTGGAACTTGGTCAAAAATATTTTTAAACTGCAGATATAAAATGTAGACAGCAGATAAATAGTAACACTGATTTCCACTTGCAGAATTTATGTTGATTTCCCTTCAGCTGGGCTAGTACTTAACTATATATTTTTTCATTATAGTTTCTACCAGCTGTCTTAGAAAAAAATGTTAAGCTGATTGGTTTAGCATTTCTAAAATGGGGTCTCCTTGGCTTCTTTCCAATGCTCTGGCATGGGAACTGATTTGAAAGAGAAGTGACATGCTCAGAGATCAGCAATGTCATACCTGAGGTTTCCTTAAGAACCAATCAGGATGCAGTGATTTTTTGTTGCTGTCAAACTGTTTGAGGGCATCATCCCTGGTATTTCAATTTGTTTTTGTTCTAATGAAGTCAATCCAAGTTCAGGACCTTTTCTATGTCATCTGTAACAAAGGCAGATGTAAAGAATTAGAATTTTCCAAAATTCCCTTCTTATCTCTTTTTTGTCTAACAGTTCCAAATATGCTTAAGCAAATTCTTACTGTTCCCATTTGTGGTTTTTGCCATATACTCCTCAAATAATTATTTCTCCTTTTCCTTCTCCTTCTTTTGAGTCTCTTTGCTATCAATATATGTATGCTAGAGACATTGCTGCTTCTCAATTATATATATTTTCTATTGGACCTTATGAAAAGGGGGCTGTGGGAAGCAACTTAGTAAATTCCCTAAATACATGGTCTTATATGCAACAATTTGCAATTTTCTGAGAGGTTATTTTTGGATTTTCTGAGCCTCTATATTTTCCCTCAAGGTCCATTTATGCCTCTACCACAGATGGAGATAATCTAATGGAAAGCAATAAAAAACAATGAGAGACTCATTTTTTTGATCTCAAAATATTTACCAGAACTTTTGTTGCAGAATTTCTTTTATTTATTTATATTTTCAATCTTTTTATTAATTTTTTTTCATCAATATATGTTAATTTTTCCAATCAAATAGTTGTCTGGAGTTTGCTAAGCTAATACACGTTCAATTCCTAATCCTTCATTCTTTTCTCTAACCAAGAATAAAATAAATTCCAAATTTGATAGTAGTCTGTATCTTCTTTGTATTTCAGCCTCATAGTTAATCTGTCCATCTCTGCACATTCCAATATCTTCCTGATTATTTCTTCCTCTGATGGCAATCCTTCATTCTTCCAATATTGTGCAAAAATTATTCTTGCTGTTGTGGTAATATGTAGGGTTAAATCTAATTTCTGCTTATTAGTCTTTTCAGACATAATGCCTAGTAAAAAAAGTTCAGGTTTAAAATCCACTTGTTCATCCAATATTTTTTCTAACCACATATGTATATTTTTCCAATAAGCCTTTGCCTTCCCGCACTTCCACCAAATATGATAATACGTGCCTATATTATGTTTACATTTCCAACATCTATCTGACATATTTTTAAACATTTTTGCTAATCTTGCTGGTGGAAGGTGCCATCTATAAAATATTTTATACAGATTTTCTTTGTATGAAGTTGACATTGTTAATTTATAGTTTCTCTCACATAACATTTGCCATTTTTCTAGTTCTATGTTATAACCAAATTTTTTTGCCCATCTTATCATTGTTTCTTTCACTTGTTCACTTTCCATATCTAAAATTAACAAAAAATTATACATTTTCTTAATTAATTTCTCATCTGAGGTTAACAAAATCTTATCAAACACAATTTGATCCTTGTAAAATCCATACATTTTTACATCTTTTTCATATCTATTTTGTATCTGTAAATGTGCCCACCAGGATAGATTAATTCCTAAATTTTCCAATTCTTGTTTAGATTTTAATTTCCCATGAATATCTAAGATATCTTTATATGTCCATACTTTTTCAAAATCTACCAGATTCGGATGTATGAATGCCTCCATCATTGACAACCACCCTGGAATTTTAAAATATATTTTAGCTTTATTTTTTTCCCATACTGTTAACAAGGCATTTCTTATAAAATGATTTTGAAAGTACTTATGGACTCTGTTTTTCCTATACCATAAAAAAAGCATGCCATCCCAATTGTAAATCATGTCCTTCTAAATACAATAACCTTTTATTTCTAAGTGTTATCCACTCTTTCACCCATGTTAACACCGATGCTTGATAATACAATGTCCATTCCGGCAGCCCGAAACCTCCATTTTCCTTAGCATCTTGTAATGTTTTCATCTTAATTCTAGCTTTTTTCCCCTGCCAAATAAAATTCAAAACCAATGAATTTAAATTTTGAAAAAAAATTCTCTCAAGTTTTATCGGAATCGTTTGAAATAAAAATAAAATCTTTGGCAACATATTCATTTTTACTGTAGCAATTCTTCCTAATATTGATAGTTGGAGATTTTTCCATCTTTCTAAGTCTAGTTTTATTTGCTTCAATAATTTTATGTAATTGTCTTCTTTTATTGACGAACATCTAGCTGAAAGATAAATACCTAGATATTTAACTTTTTTCACTATTTGTACCTCTGTTTTCTCTAGTATTTGCCTTTTTTGTTTATCTGTGAGGTTCTTTACTATTACTTTAGTTTTATCTTTATTTATTTTTAGTCCTGCCACTTCTCCATATTCTTCTATCTTTCCCCATAGTTTAGGAATCATCTTTAAATGTTCTTCCAAAATAAATACTAGATCATCGGCAAATGCTTGTAGTTTATATGTTTCATCTTTTACTTTCCTTTAATTTCTGTCTTGTCTTATCCTTCTATTTAATACTTCCAAAGTAAAGATAAATAATAATTGAGATAGTGGACACCCTTGTCTCGTGCCTTTTCTTCTCTCAAAGCTCTCAGTATAATCTCCATTCACTATCACTTTTGCTGTCTGGTTACTATATATTGTTTTTATCATATTTGTAAAGTTCTTTCCAAAATCCATTATTTGTAATTGTTGAACCATAAATTGCCAAGAAACATTATCAAACGCTTTTTGGGCATCCAAAAACACTAATGCTAATTGTTTCCCTGGGTGTAATTCATAATATTCTAATACGTCCATTATCACCCTTAAATTATTTTTGATTTGTCTCTTTGGTAAAAAGCCGTTTTGATCTGGATGTATAAACTCAACTAAGTATCTTTTCAGTCTCTCTGCCATTATTGAAGTAAAAATTTTATAATCCACATTGAGTAATGAAATCGGTCTATAATTCTTAATATACATCAAGTCTGAATCTTCTTTTGGTATCAGAGTAATATTTGCTTCTATCCATGTGTTTGGAAGTTTAGCCTCTAACAGTAATCCATTGCAAACCTTTTTCAGCGGTTCGCTTAATATGTCTTGTAGCTTTTTATAAAGTTCCACCGGTAGCCCGTCTGGGCCTGGTGTTTTCCCGTTCTTTTGTCGTTTTATAGCCTCTAATATCTCCATCATTGTTATTCTTTCTTCTAACATAGTTTTGAATGTCTCTGGAATTTTTGGCAATTTACTTTCTTCTAAATATTGAACAATTCTCTCTTTTACAGCCTCCTCTTTGCCATACAATTCCATAGAATAGTTCTTAATTATCTTTTTTATTTCTTCCTTTTTAAATTGTAAACAACCTTTCCCATCTACTATTTTCTTCTCTTTCTGCTTTTTAAGCTTATAGGCTAGCCATCTTCCTGGCTTGTTGGCATTTTCAAAATTTTTTTGTTTTGCTCTCTTTATTTGTTCCGCCAATTTTTCTGAGTCCAACAGATTCAGCTTATGTTTTATTATTTCCATTTCTCTTTTCAAAGTCTTTTCCTGTGGGTTTTGTTGTAATTCTATTTCTAACTTTCTAAATTCTTCTTTTAATAATAAATATTGCTGTCTTCTCTGTTTGTTTTTCTTTGCCATATACATTATAGCTATGCCTCTAAAATATGCTTTAGCTGTATCCCATACTTTTGTAGTGATGTGTGTTCTTCTTTATTTTCTTTAAAGAAGAATTCCATTTCTCTTTTGGCCAAGTCTACGAATTCTTTATCTTTTAGTATAGATTGATTTAAAATCCATCTTGTTTTTTTTGTATTCCTTTCCATGTCACGTTTAAAGGGTTATAATCTGCCCATGTGCCTATTTCTATCTCAATTTCCTGTATATCCATCTTTAACAGAATTTCTTTATAAAATGAATTCAACTATCCTGAAATTAAATGAACTGGCAGAGATGGTGAAATTAACTACAGTGATTAAAGATAATGGTTTGGACAAGTTTATAAGAGATTGGAAGTAGTTTGTGGAGTTTCTGCATATTAACAATGTTAATTTAACAAAGTTAACAATGGACTGTTAACAGAGGGTTTTGAAGATTAGTTTAACTTTTTGGATTACCAATCAACAGCTTTTTTATAGTGAACAGAAGTTGGGTTGATTTGATAGATAGACAACAGAATTCTATATTTGGGATATTTGTTAAGAGATCAAGATTTAAAATAGTAATTTAGTTAAGTATAGATCGGAAAATTTACAACTATTTGTAGACTCGTTAAACAAGAGGGGGAATTTATTAGATTTGTTTCAATTATATTTATCAACATTCAGCCAGGATGGACATTGTATGTTTAGTGTTAATAGTATATCTATTATATACTTTTTTCTTTTTTACAGTACTTTTTCCTGTCTTATTTGTAGTTTTTGTTATTCTTTGTTTTTGTTGCTTTTTATTTTATATTTTATTCTATTTTTTGAAATCAACAATTTTTATTAAAAATAAAATAAAATGAATTCAACACTGTTCCACAGCCTTGTAGCATGGTAAAGCATGATCATTTTTCCTTTCAACTTGAACCATTTTTATATTTGAATTATATCTCAGAAGAAATTTCATTAATAGTGAACCCATTTTGTCTGCTAAAGCCTGTGTTTCTCTTCTGAAAGTTCAAAAGTAAAAGCTTGGAGCTTTTTCTCTTTTTAAAAGAGCTAAATAAAATGAACTTCAATCTGGATTCTGTTACATAACTATGTCAACCTTGCATTGATGTTAAAAAAAGCAAAGCATAATTCATTATTGTCTCAAAAAAAATCTTTTAGGTTTCTGTTTTTTAGGGTATTAAATCAGAGGAAAAAAGTGATTTAAGCTAGTGACAGCCTATTATAAGTTTAGCTATTACCATTACATATTTCCTGATATTTTTTCTTCATCTCCCATTAATGAGATTTGACATTTTGAAATTATTACATCTTTTTTGTGACAAGTTAAAAAAGCTTTTAAACTTGATTGATCTGGCATTCTTCTATAATAATCAGTTGCTTCCTGGTACCAGGAATATAAGGAGAAAAGGGAAGGCAGGAAATAGAAATTGCCTTTTGGGTTTAAATGATAGATTTGACCATGAATAACATAGTCCATGTATTGTTTTTATCAACAGTTAAAACCAAATTAGCTGCATCTCCTAGATGGGTGAATAGTAAGATGGAGCAATTAGTTAAATGCTTTCAAATCAACATGAACAATAATGAAAGGACTTTAATTTGCTTAAGCATCAGTTTTAGAGAGATTTGGCAATTAATGAAATAGAAAGGTTACATACCGGTGATTAGGGTTGCTAATAGAAGGACCTGTGGGTTCTGAGAGAGGAAACAGGGTTTTCTTTTCATAACACAGGTAAGACCAGGACTCATTGCTCCTCTTACCAACTCTTCTGGAATGCAGACTAGGAATACCATCAGGAGACTGGGCTGACCTGATTGCCCTCTGCTGATAGGGGAATGCTTTCACTTCCTTTTCTGTTGAAGGCCCAGTTCTTACCAGCAACCCAGACATTTTGGAGATGGTAAGAGTGTTAGGAATAAAATTTTAGAATAAAAAGTAAAGTTAAGTGACACATACTCTGTAAAATTTCTACACACAGACAGTAAGATTTCTACACAATATTTCTACACGTAGACTGCAAGATTTCTACACAATTTCTACATGTACACGTACCTTGTAAGAGTTCTGCATGTAGGCTATAGGATTTCCACACTGAGCTGTAGGATTTCATGATAAAGTACATACCGTGTTTCCCCGATAGTAAGACACCCCGATTGTAAGACGTATCGGGGTTTTCAGGGGGTCGGCTAATATAAGCCGTACCTCGAAAGTAAGACATATTACTCCTGCCCACTTCCGCCTCCTGCTTAAAATACTTAAATACTTAAAATACTTAAATACTTAAAATACTTAAAATACTTAATATACTTAAAATACTTAAAATAAAACTGACAATTGTTTTCCAATCAATATAAGCCGTACCCCGAAAGTAAGACATAGTGGGGCTTTTGGGGATAAAAAGAAAGTAAGACACTTCTTCCTTTCGGGGAAACACGGTATAAGGGAATAGGTGAAGCAAAATAGTAAGGGGCAGGGATAATGTATTTTGTTTAGGTGGCTCTGATAAGATTGTAACCTCAGAGGAGGGGCCAAGGCGTAGGGATAGAATGTATATAATATGTGTTTTCGCTGTGACTAGGTGTGGCTCAAATATTTATTTGGAGTCCACCACGCTTTGCAAACCATTGTAGCTAATAAATCTCTGTCTAATTTCAACTTGCTGTTTGGTGTTATTCAGTGGGCTAGAATTTCTACCAACAAGAGCATGAAAACCCTGCACATTTATTTAGAAGAGTGAAGAGAAACCAAAGACAGGATTTGTGTTTTCTCATTTTACAGTAAAATACAACTCCCAAACCTTTGAAATCAAAACCAGTTGAAGTTATTTATTTTGCTGGAGCTCAGTGGCTCAGTGGTTGGGACAGGTTAGCATTTGAGACCCTAGAATTGCTGTGGGGTGGGATTGAGCTCTCATCTGTCACTCTAGCTCCTGCTGGGGACATAAAGGAGCCTCCAACTGGGTATTCCCAGGGCAATGATGATATCACCGGCTTAATCCTTTCAACTGGAAACATCTTGTGCTTCTCATACAAGTGCAAAAAAAATTATTTTATTGACAGAAATTTGCAAACTTCATTCTTAATTTTCAGGATAAAAAGAATTTCTAAACAGGAAAATTGTATCTTAAGGGAGAAAACACTATGTCTCTCAATTAATTGGGAATTTGAACCAGTCCACACAATCTCCCACACCCAGTTTCTTGGGGCCTTTCAAGCATGGCCCTATTCCATCAGCTTCTAATCCTACTTGCCTGCTAAATCTTTCTATCATACAGAAGGAACTTCAATTTCATATATTGTTCCTACATTGGCATAAGAGGGGCTCCCCTTCTCGTACGGCCACGCCGCAAGTGGAAGCCGGCGTGTCTTCAGCTATCTGGCAGCTTCGCCTTCCGTGCTTGTGGTTGAGTCCCGGTCTGGGAGATGTTGCTGTGGCGCTATCCGGGCTCTGGTGCCTGCAGAGGCTCGTTGGCGGCGGGGTTGTTGTTGTTCCTGCACTTCAGCTGGGCGGTCCGCGCCTCGGAGATTACCTTCGAATTGCCTGATAATGCCAAGCAGTGCTTCTACGAGGATATCGTGCAGGGCACCAAGTGCACCTTGGAATTTCAGGTGATTACTGGAGGACACTATGATGTTGATTGCCGCTTAGAAAATCCAGATGGAATTGTGCTATATAAAGAAATGAAGAAACAGTATGATAGTTTTACCTTTACCGCATCTAGAAATGGAACATACAAATTTTGTTTCAGCAATGAGTTTTCAACTTTCACACACAAAACAGTATACTTTGATTTTCAAGTTGGAGATGACCCACCTCTCTTTCCTAGTGAAAACAGAGTCACTGCACTCACTCAGATGGAGTCAGCATGTGTTTCAATTCATGAAGCTCTAAAATCCGTCATTGATTATCAGACACATTTTCGACTGAGGGAAGCACAAGGCCGTAGCCGAGCAGAAGACTTAAACACACGAGTGGCTTATTGGTCAATAGGTGAAGCCATCATTCTGCTTGTAGTTAGCATTGGGCAGGTATTTCTTCTCAAAAGCTTCTTCTCTGACAAAAGAACCACTACAACTCGTGTTGGATCATACCGGTAACAAGCTTCATATCCATTGTTTGAAAAATATACTATTATTTGAATGAGTTCTAGTTAAAGAACAATTAAGTACAGGGAACATTTTAAATACCTTTAGCCTTCTCACTTCAAAGTTCTGAAATTCATATTCCCAAAAGCTGTCACAGAAAAAAAAGACAGCCTTTTATTTGTCATACATTGGGGTTTTCTTTCGCATCTGCTGAGAAATCTAATACGGTAGTTGATATTTTTTTTAACAAATGAGACTTGTTTGTAAGTACTTAGTGCTTTAAGAAAATCCTTTAAGTAGTTAATTAAAATATTGTCCTTATGAATGAAAAAAAGCCTGACCTTGCAAGTTGAAGCATTGAAATGAAAACTAAAACACATAATTAACAGTAGTCTCAAAGTCTTGTACTGCACTGTTTTGAGTGTCTATGGAAATTCTAGGGTCTTCAATCATTTATTGGGGTATATATAGATATATAGATATATATTATTTTACTCTTACCAATTTTAGAGTCCTGGGGAAAAAACAATTTCCTATGCATTGAAAGGTTATAGTTTTTGCATTTTGCTTTTTAAATTAAATAATGGGGAAAATGCCTTCTAATTCTTTTTTTTTTTAATTTTTTATTAAAACAATCAACATTAATCATAATAGCATATTAAGAAGCAGTCATCATAAATCATAAAATACAACAGTAAGTATTAGTCTTTGTATACGTCAAATTTGGTAAACATTCTTCACCCCTCACGTCAAGCCTCAACTATATGCCAGATACATTTTAGTTGAATGGTGTTTCTCTTGTATATATTCTATCCACTGTTTCCAGTCTTTCATATATTGTTCATTTGAGCGATCCTTCAAGTATGCCGATATTTTCGCCATTTCTGCCAAATTTATTACTTTCAAAGTCCATTCTTCAATAGGTGGTATGTCTGGCTTCTTCCCGTATTGTCCCACCAGCAGTCTTGCTGCTGTGATCAAGTTCAGAATTAGGTTCGTCTCCGTGGTAGTGCAATCTTTTATGATCCCTAACAAAAAAACCTGAGGTAGAAATTCAATACGCTTTTTCAGAATGGTTTGGAGTGTCCACCATATCTTCCTCCAGAAGGCTTTAATTTTTCTACATGTCCACCATACATGAAAATATGTAGCCTCCCCACCACCACACCTCCAACATTTAGGTTGGGTGTCTGGGTATATATATGATATTTTTTTCGGATCTAGATGCCACCTATAGAACATCTTATAGAAGTTTTCCCTTAAATGTTGCGCTTTCGTAAATTCTACATTTCTCACCCAGATTCCCTCCCATGTTTCCATCGTGATAGGATGCCCAAAATCTTGTTCCCACTTTACAATACAGTTCTTGACTCGCACAGTTTCAGAGTCCATTTCTATCAGTACACCGTACACTCATTTGATATGCATGATCCCCTGCTCTCTAACCTGTTCAATTAAATTCTCATCTGTCAGGGAGAAGCTCTTCTTCAGGTCTTTTTGCCACCTGGACTGCAGTTGCAAATATGAAAGCCAGGTACCCCCTATTCCTTCATCTGCTAGCGTATTTGGTGATTTTAATGAAAACGCATTTTCTTCTTCCAATACAAGTTTACTATAGGGCACCCCTTCCTGTCCTTGTGTTACATTTATGTCCCCTATTGCGTGCCCGGGGATCGTCCAGATGGGAATCTTTTCGTGTAGTAGGTACTTATATTTCTTCCAGACCCACAACAACGGGGTTCGAAGTGGGTTCTCCCTGAAGTTCTTGTCAACCTTTTTGTCATACACAAGGTATGCGTACCAGCCATATAGAAGACCATGCCCTTCAACTTTCAATATTCGATCGTTCGTCATGTTCATCCAGTCGCTCAGTGTCACCAGCGCCGCGGCGTAGTAATATAACTTCAGATTGGGCATTTTTAAACCCCCTCTCTTCCTTGTATCCTGGATGATTTTTAATTTAACCCTCGGTTTCTTGCCATCCCAAATAAATCTGTTGATGCCCTTCTGCCATTCGTCCAGGTCCACATCCTTTTTGAGTATGGGTAGCATTTGAAAGAGAAATAGAAATTTTGGCAATACGTTCATTTTTACTGCAGCTATCCTGCCAAGCAGGGACAATTGTAATGATTTCCACCTTTCCAGATCTGTCTGTATCTTATTCCATAGCACCTCATAGTTATTTTTGTATAATTTCGCGTTCGTAGCTTCTATCTCCACTCCTAAGTATTTAACTTTCGTAACTATTTCACCACCCGTTATTCTTTCCAAGTTCTGTTTTGCTTTGTTATCTAGATTTTTAACCAGCATCTTCGTCTTAGATATATTTACTTTGAAGCCCTATACCCTCCCATAGTCTTTCATTATCTCCATCAATCTCCTAGCTGACTGTGTTGGTTGCGCCATTGTCACCAGCAGGTCGTCCGCAAAGGCACATAGTCTGTAGTCCTTCAGTAGTATCTCCAGCGTTAAAACAAATAGCAGGGGGGATAGCGGGCATCCCTGTCTCGTACCTTTTTCTATGTTAAATGAGTCTGTTAAGTCTCCATTCACAATGATCTGGCCTGTTTGTTTCTGGTAGATTGCCTGTATGGAGTTAAGGAACTGTTTTCCCATTTTCATCCCCCCGACCAGTTTTGTCAGGAACGGCCAATTCAGTCTGTCGAAGGCTTTTTCTGCACCCACAAACATGAGAGTAGCAGGCACCTGGTTGTGCCTTTCCAAATATTCTATTATGTTCAGCACTTGTCTTACATTAGTTTTCATCTGATGTCCTTGTATAAATCCAGTTTGATCCGGGTGAATTATTTTTTGTAATACAGTCATTAATCTGTTGGCCAAGATTTTCGCGAAGATTTTGTAATCTGTGTTCAGTAGTGAGATGGGTCTGTAGTTTTTAGGTTGTGCATTATCTTTTCCCTCTTTGGGGATTAGGGAGATGTAGGCTGTTTTCCATGACGGTGGAACTTGGCCTCCTTCTTGTATGTTGACAAATAACTGTCTGAGGGATTCTATCATTTCCTCTAGGAGATGCTTGTAGTAGGTCGCTGTTATCCCATCCGTCCCGGGCGATTTTCCCTTTTTCAATTGTTTGATCACTGAGTGTATTTCCTCTTTTGTGATCAATGCATTCAGGGCATCTCTTTGTTCATCAGTGATTATCAATAACTTTTCATTTTGTAGAAACTTATCTATCTCCTTGTCTTGTGTCTTCTCCTCGGCGTATAACTTTGAGTAGAACTCGGTAAAAGCTTTCTTGATTACTTCCTGTTGAAAGTCTTCCTTGCCTTTGTACTCTATCTTTTCAATTATGCGGGATTTCTGCTTCTTCCTTAAGATATAAGCCAGCCACCGACCAGGTTTGTTGGAATTACAGAATGTCTTATGTTTTGCGTATTGTATATTCCTTGCCACTTGGTCTGCCAACAACAAGTCAAATTGTTTCCTTAGAATCTTGATTCCTTTTTTGGTGACTTTGTCATCCGGTCTTTTTATTAATAGCCGCTCTTTCTTACTTATCTCATCTTCTAACTCCTTTCTTTTTTGTTCTTGTTTACGACGGTGCCTTTTATTCATGTCCATGAGAATCCCACGCATATATACCTTGCTGGCGTCCCATATCATTTCTATAGGTGTCTCATTTTTCATATTTATGCTGAAGAATTCCTTCATAGCAATTTTGCATTCAGCCACCTTTTCTTCATATTTAAACAGGTTTTCATTAATTCTCCAGGATCTCTTAGGTTTCTGACCATGTCTTAGTTCCATCCATACTGGGTTATGGTCTGAGAGTACTTTGGGTAGAATTTTCACCGTTTTTAGGCTAACCAGCAAGTTGCTAGTTGTTAATATAAAGTCAATTCTGGAGAATGATTGATGTCTGTCTGAGAAAAATGTGAATTCTTACTCTTTGCCGTGTCTTTCCCTCCAAATGTCTACCAGTTCGAGGTCCTCCTTTATGTCGAAGAAGGATTTAGGCAACTTGGAGTGTTTTTGCAGTTTAGGTGCTGCCTTCTTTTTATCCAGGACGACCTCTATGACACCGTTCCAGTCTCCCATTATAATACATGATCTGTAATTGAGTTGTGTTAGCTTCTTGTGTATCAATTTGTAGAATTTTCCTTGTTGTTGATTTGGTGCATATATGCCCATCACCAGAATTTTCTTATCTTCCTGTACTATTTCGATTGCTAAGTATCTACCTTGGGAGTCTGACTCTATTAGCTTAGCTCTTATATGTTTCTTCACATATATAACAATTCCATTCTTTTTTCCTGCTGCTGCTGCAACAAATTGTGTGCCTAGTTTGTTGTTGGTTAAATATTTCTGGTCCGCCGCTCTGATGTGCGTTTCTTGTAGGCAAATTATATCATTTTTACCTTGAATCAAGTAGTGAAACACTTTCCTCCTTTTCTGTGGGGAGTTTAATCCGTTAACGTTCCAAGTCAAATATTTACTTGTCATGATCGGCTTCAGGATACTCCTGCCAGACCTCTTCTGCTTTTTCCCTTGCTTTCTTCTTTGGTCTCGTTCCCATGGTATCCGGGTTGGTGTTCATATTGTTTTGTGGGATCTTTTCTTGCTGGTCTGTGCGTTTGGTAGTAGACCTTAATTGCCTTGACTCTGTAATCTGCCCTGCTTCCATGTTTTTATTGCCATCTATTCTCTGTGCAGTCGCATCCCGTGGAGGTCCTTTCGCTTCTCCTGCTGCTGCGGTGGTCTGTGCTTCTGAGGAGTTTGATCGTTGTTCTAAGTCTCTTCCTCTGTCACGTGGGCATTCTACGTTGTCCCTCGTTGTGGGTTGAGGTCCTTCCGTCTTCAGTTCCCTTTCAAGAAATTCTTTGGCTTTCTGGATTGAGTTCAGATGGTATCTTTTGCTTTTATAGAGTAGTGATATTCCAGTTGGGGCTTCCCATCGAAATTGTAGAGCGCGTGCTTTCAGTTCATTGACCAGGAACTTGTAGTCTTTTCTGTCTCTTAACATCTTCGGGGGGATCTCTTTCAGTATCGCCACCTCTTGCTCCTCTACATATAATTTCTTGTTGTAGGACGTTGTAGAGATATAGTCCCAGAACCCCCTTGTTGCAAAATGGATAGCCACGTCCCTTGGTAAGTTTCTGTTTGCTGCCATCCATGAGTTGACTCTGTGGATTCTGTCAACTTGCTACGAAAGAGTTTCGGGTTCCTCTCCCAGAAATTTTGCCAGGGCCTTTACAAAGATTCTTTTCAGGTCCTTTTGGTCTTCCTTTGCTGTCTCTCTCAATCCCCTAAATCTGATTGCTGTCGCCATCTGCCAGTATTTCATCATAGTGGATTGGTCCTGAGCCACACTTTTCATCTCCGTTATTTGTCCCTCCATATGACTCTCCACCTCTTCCATCCTTTTTTCCACCCTCTCCCAGGTCTCCTTAAAATTTTTTCCCATTTCATCTCTCATTCTCTTGTTGTGTGTTTGCATTGTTTCCTTGATTTGATCCAGGTCTGCAGTCACCGCTCTGCTCTGTTCTTCCCACTTCTTCTCTAAATCTCTGCCTTGTTTCTCCAGCTTCTGTTCTATATCTTTGCACCGTCTCTCCATTCTTGTGCCCACTTCCCCCAACTTCTTATCCATTTCCTCCACCCTTTTTCCCAATGCCTCTATCATCTCTTTTAGTTCTTTCATCATGTGCGTTACTGGAGAGGCCTGGGTTAACGGGGTGGTCTGGGGGCCTGTGGGTAAGTGGGAGGATGGGAGGGTAGGTAGATTATTCCCTGGTGTTTTAGGAAGCTGAGCTGGGGAGGATGCAGCTCCCTTTGGTGGTATCAGTTTGGTCTGCTTGGTGGCCATCCTGAGTTCAGCCTACTGTTGGCCTGGCTTTTCTTTTGATTTTTAGAATAAACCGAAGTAATCACAAGGCAGTGTTCAGGTGATGATCCTGTATTCTAACCTTTCAGGGATAAGGCTCCAAATTCAAAATTCAAACAGCTCAGGGGTAAGAATCAGTACTCAGGCAGTTCCAAGATAGGAGTCAGCTAAGATCATAGGGCAAGTTCAAGTTGAATCTCCTCCTCGTAGGGAGCCTCCTTCAGCCTGTATTGCTCCTACCTTCCTTCTGTGACTCAATTCCACCCATTTTTCTTCCACCTGTCTGTGCTTTGGCTCCCTCCAGGCTATAGCCTGTCAGCTTTTCCCTTCTCTTCGCTCTTTTCAGGGTCCTTCTTGCCCTTCTGTGTTTTCCTTTCCCAGCTCAAGTTCTAGTGTGTTCTGTCAGCTTTCTCTCTTTCACCCTCCTTCCTCCCTTGGCAGTTCTGGCCGCTGTGCTGCCCCTGGGGCTCTGATTCCCTTCACTCAGGGGCGCAGCTAGGAGGACTTCTCTCCCCACGTCTCTCTGCCAGCCGGGGTAGTTCTCTTCCAGGCCTTCCACCTCCTCCTCCCTCCTTACTGCCGCTTTGTCTTTGTACCTTCCGCCTCCATTGCTCGCGCCAGCTCCCGCTCGTCACGTCTTCAGGCCAGCCGGCCGCCGCCGGCTTCTTCGTCCTCGTCTCGAGCCCCCTCTGACTTTCTCGTGGCGTGCTTCACCTCATCAGAATCGTCCGAAGATCCTCTTCAATCTGGTAATCCCTCCCGGTGGCCAACGCTCCTGGTGGCCGGGAGATTGCCGTAGAACCGAGCCCCGTCTCGGAGCTCTCTGGAAACGGCTCCGCTCCGCGTGACCGGAACCAGAAGCTCCCCTGCCTTCTAATTCTTGAAGCTAAGTCTTTGAGTGTTGCTGTTGCTGCTGCCTTGAGAACTAAATCAGTCAGCTTTGACACGAACCATATAAATTTTAGGAATCTGATGTTTTCACTTTCACTTGAACTTGATAGGACTAAGTAAAAATGCACTGGTTTAAGTAACTTGCAGCTAAAATTTAGCCTTGTAGTCTCTAATATTAAATCAGAGCTGTTCAACCGTATGCCCTTTAGATGTTTGTAACTATAATTCCCATAAATTTTAAAGATGGTCAGTAATCATGGGAGTTACAATCCAAGAGATCTGGAGACTGCCATGTTAAATAAGATAGGATTGCAGGGCCATAAGTGGTTCGAGGGTTTTGTTATAAATAATTGATTTATTAAGCAATGTATGCAGATGCTGGAGGTATGTGGATTAATTTGCTGATTAAACATTCTAAATTGATGGGGACAGTATGGTACTGTATTACCCTATCCAACCAGTTTTATGCTAAAAGGCTACTTTTTGAAGTAGCTCACAAGATTTGGGAGAATGAGGGATTTTGCTATATAATTGCTAGTTCTACTATACCTGCTTTCCAATATCCCAAATGCTTTTATGGGTTTTTAAGATTGTACAACATTATTTCAGAATGCTCAAAAGAAATTAACCTTACCACCATAACCATACACGTTAAAGGTAAGCTTCATTCCTCTAGTAAAACTGGCATCTTCTAAATGGATAACAAGGCTTGTCTGAGAGGATGAAGAAAGAATTTGTAGTAGTTGAAAAAAAATATGAATACCACTCTGCTTAAGGGTTAACACTCACTAAAATAAGCTTGATATTTTATAGTAGATTTGTGCAGTGAATTCACCAATTTCCCCCTCTTTGTAGATATTCTGTAAGCACATTTTGCATTTTTTTCTGTATGCGCTACCTGATTATACTGTAAAAGGATGAGAGATGCTCTGTCACAGAGTCTGACTAAGTGACGATGCTAAAAATGCCTAATATTTCCCTTTAGTTTGTGGATGTGGCTTTTTAGTTTGTGGATGTGGCTTTTTAGAAAATAGAGCATGGATGTGTTTAGAGATGGGGAATATTCCCGTGCTGTATTTGTTTAACATTCTGCTATAATAGCTTGCTGTAGAATGTGCTTGGTCTTTCACTTGAGCTTGCAGAAAATAAATTAATTGAACATACTTCTTGTTTCTTGTAAAGGTCAACTACATGCAATTTGTGAAAACAGTAATTAAATCAGTTTTTAGAATCAGCTGCTTTACCTTCCATTCCTTTTAATGATTCATATTCAAGAGACCCATAGAAATCCTGTAAAATGAAGATTGGCAGAAGTGGTATTTGGCCATAAATCTGAGGAACTCATAAGGGCCTATCTGTTCAGACTAAAGTTGTATACTTTTTTTTTGTAAATAGGTCAGTGAGAGTTTCTTTAGTTTTACTTTTTTTTTTTAAATTCCAAAGTTTGGCCATCTGTATCAAAACTGGTTACATATATGATGGAGAAAAGGCTCATAACCATGGCCTAATTTCTGAATTTGTAACAAACAGTTGACAGGATATAATTCAAGGATAAAAATGCATATTTGATGACTTCCCAATATGGATATAAATATTTTTCAAAGTTCTAGGTGTTTGCCCTGCATTATTTCAGTCCAATCATACTTATTTTAGGCACATTGTATGAATTTTGCATCTAGTTCTTTAATTTATAATAATAAATTTGGCTGTTCTTTTTGTAGGATAGGGTTTGGGACAGTGGCTTAACTATTTGGATTCTGTCTAAATTATCTTGTATTATCTTGCTGCAGTTTATATTTTTTTTAATGTTCCTTTCTCATATTTCAGAAATTTGAAAGTTGCCACAATTGGTTCTAGCAGGCATTATTATTAGCAGTGGTTAATAGACAAAAGCAGATTCCAAAGCAAGTTTTAAAATGTCTGTAAACACAATTTGGTCATAAGAATTATTCAAAGACTCAGATATATACAATTAAAATAGTTTAACCATATCATGGTTCCAGGTTTTTTGATTTCATTTTCTTGAAGTCCATATATATGTACAATATGATATGTTCAGTTCTTAATAAAAACCTTTGGTGTCAGTAAAACAAAAAATAGCTCTGTGAAATTATACATGAAATAATAAAATTAATATATATAAAAAAAGAGGGGACAAAGGAAAACTTTTGAAGGCTTTCAAGAGCCTGTTATTCTACCTGACAACAATTGAGTTCTGGGGTTTTTGTGGTGGCTGTTTTCTGACCTGGTCTACCTTGAAAGGCTGATGGGTACAGACAAAAACATCACAATCATTTCTGACCCTTGAAATTGGAGCCAATAATTTCCCAGGTCTGTCCTTCATTTCAAAGCTTCTGTTGCTAGGGAATGACTCTCAAGAGCATGAGAGTTTGCATTGGGAAGGTGAGTGACAAATCTTGATGCAAATACTTATATACTGTACCAAGAGTGGAACACAAGTTCATTAAGGCAAGGATCATGACATCATTGTGTGCTTCCTCATTCATATGTAATCTTGGTGTTTGGATTTACTACTTCCCCCTAACCTGAAGGTATCTGAATGTCTGAATCCTCATTTGAATGGTACCCAAGTCCTGCAACTGTTCTTCATATGTTTTAGTCTCCAGGCCTTTAATCATCTTAATTGCTCTTCTTTGCACTTTTTCCAAAGTCTCAACATTTTTTTGTAATGTGGTGACCAAACTGGATGCAGTATTCCAGGTGTGGTCTTACTAAGGCTTTATAAAGCGGTACTGATACTTCATGTGATTTTGATTCTATGACTCTGTTTATACAACCAAGGAATATATTAGCTTTTTTGGCTGCTGCCACATACTGCTGGCTCATGTTCAAGTGATCGTCCACTAGGATGCCAAGATCCTTCTCAAAGTTACAGTTTTTGAGCCACGTTTTGCCTAATCTGTACTTGTACCTTTGGTTTTTCCTGACCAGGTGTAAAACCTTGCTTTTCTCCACATTAAATATCATTTTGTTGAATAGGGCCCATTGTTCAAGTCTGTCAAGATCTTATTGGATCCTGAGCTTGTCTTCTGGGGTGTTGGGTATTCCTGCCAGCTCAGTTTCATCTGCAAATTTGATGAGTTCCCCTTCAATTCCCTCATCCAAGTCATTTATGTGTTGTGATTTCGTGCCTGCCAGCAGATCCAGCAGCCAAATCCAAGGAATCGGATGAGCAGGAGGAGGCACCTGGGTTCACATTGGAGTCTGCGGAAGGGTCTGAGGAGCAAGAAGACTCACAGCCAAATGCAGAGCCCGGCCCATCTACTCATGCTCAGGCAGAGACACATCTGTTTTGGGGCCTGAACTAGGTGACGAGGAACAGCTGGGGCCAGTCCCAGATGCACGGATGCGCAGAGAGGAGATGCGAGCAAGACAATGGTGGATGGTGGGGCGGCTCCATAGGCAAAGTAAAAGTCACTAAGAAGCACGCCCTGGCTGGACTATAAAGAGGTGACGTGTGGGAGGTGCTGGTTACTGAAGGCAACCGTTCATACTACAGCTTCATGCTTTTGTTGTTGGATTTTTTGACTCAGGATTCTTGGACATTTAACCAGGTTTGTCGGATTTCTGTGTGTTTAAGTGATTTGAACCTTAAGCATTCCAGCTGAGAACTCAGAGACTGATCTTGTTCATTTCAACAGCTAAAGGACTGGTTGGAGTTTGTTCCATAAAAGCTGTGTCAAAATAAAAGGGTTTTTTTCTTGTTCAATTAAAAGGGGTTTTCCTCGCCAGTAAGCGGGTGTGCACTACTCACATAGGCTGGGACAGAACATTATGAAGATATTGAAGAGTATTGGGCCTAAAATAGAACCTTGTAGATGTAGATGTAGTACCATTAAGGACTACTTATTGAGTAGAGCTTGTCAGCCAGTGACGAATCCATCTGGTAGTGATGCTTGTCATGGTTCCGACTAATGAAACACTTCAAAGAACTTCCAGGCAAGGTTTACCCTAAAAGCCTTTATTATCAGTGTAACAGATTGACGGCACTTCATGTATGGTTTATGCCAGAATCTGAATTCCCCTTGCTTGCGTCTAACTTTTCTTGCTAAACCCTTCCCTTATTTTGCAGTCATAAGTCCAATTAGCCCAGAGGGCAAAGATTCACTTCCGTCCCCTTTCCCGGGCTTTCCTTATAACTCTCCTCCCATTCTCTGTCATCTGAATTAACTCTAAAAATACCAGACAGTTCTGTATATTTTGTCAAAGCAATAATATCCTGTATTAACAGCGTTGACATCGCTGTCTATCCCACATTTTTCTAGCTTACCAAGAAGTAGATTGTGGTCTACTTTGTTGAATGCTTTGCTGAAGTCTAAATATACTATGTCCACAGCATTTTGCTGGTCTACTAATTTAGTCACTTTATCAAAGAATGAAATAAGATTGAATAGAATAGAATAGAGCTGGAAGGTTGGCCTCCTACAGGTCCCGTCTGTTAGACAGTGTCATTTGGCGGGACCTAGGGTTAGGGCCTTCTCTGTTATTATTATTATTATTATTATTATTATTATTATTATTATTATTATTATTATTATTATTATTATTATTATTATTATTATTATTTACAATTTTTATACCGCCCCCCTCCCGAAGGACTCGGGGCGGTGTACAGCCCAATTAAAACAACAACACACAAAAATTAAAATTATTAAAAATAAATTAAACAATTGGCCTAATATTTAAAAACCCAACTAAAAACACAATCCCCTAAAAACAGTTATGGCCATTGTTGGAGCTGGAGCTATCATCCCAGGCCGGCTTGTCGGAATAAGTACGTTTTTAATTCTCGACGGAAGGAACGCAATTCCGTCATCATACGGAGTTCGGGGGGGGGGAGCTCGTTCCAAAGTGTTGGAGCTCCCACAGAGAAGGCCCTCCCCCTGGGGGTCGCCAGCCGACATTGTTTGGCCGACGGCACCCCGAGGAGACCCTCTCTGTGGGAGCGTACCGGACGGCGGGAGGTATTTGCTGGCAGAAGGCGGTCCTGTAGATATCTGGGTCCAATGCCATGGAGCGTTTTAAAAATGGTCACTAACACCTTGAAACGCACCCGAAAGGCCACCGGCAACCAGTACAGCTCACGCAGGAGCGATGTTACATGGGAACGCCATGGCGCCCTGGTCACTACACGTGCGGCCGCATTATGGGCCAGCTGAAGCCTCCGGGTGCACCTCAAGGGGAGCCCCATGTAGAGAGCATTACAGTAGTCCAGCCTGGAAGTGACGAAGGCATGAGTAACTGTGCATAGCGAGTCCCGGTCTAGGAAGGGACGCAACTGGCGTACCAGGCGAACCTGATAGAACATCCTCCCGGCCACGGCCGTCAAATGGTCCTCTAAAGACAGCCGTGAATCCAGGAGGACTCCCAAATTGCGAACCCTTTCCACGGGGGCCACTGTTTCGCCCCCAATGGACAACGAAGGAGTCAATTAACTAAACCGGGACGACGGTAGCCACAGCCACTCGGTCTTGGAAGGGTTGAGCTTGAGTCCGTTCTTCCCCATCCAAACCCGGACGGCCTCCAGGCACCGGGTCAGCACGGCAAGAGCATCGTTGGGGTGGTTCGGCGTGGAAATGTACAGCTGAGTATCATCAGCGTACAGATGGTACTCCACACCAAAACCACGGATGATCTCACCCAGTGGTTTTACATAAATGTTGAACAGTAGGGGCGAGAGGACCGACCCCTGAGGTACCCCACATACGAGGGGTCTCGGGGTCGACCTCTGGCCCCCTGTCAACACAGACTGCATCTGGCCGGAGAGGAAGGAGGAGAACCACCGCAAAACAGTGCCCCCCATACCTAACCCCTCCAACCGTTGCAGCATGATACCATGATCGATGGTATCAAAAGCCGCCGAGAGGTCCAATAGCACCAGAGCAGAGGAACAACCTCTGTCCCGGGCCCGCCAGAGATCATCCACCAATGCGACCAATGCTGTTTCCGTGCTGTAACCAGGCCTGAAGCCCGACTGGTATGGATCCAAGTATAGCGATTCCTCCAGGTGTCGCGGGAACTGTCGGGCAACCACACTCTGCTGCCCCAGCCCTCTGGAATCAACTTCCCTCAGAGTTTCGTACTGCTCTCTCCCTCCTAGCTTTCCGAAAACTCTTAAAAACACATCTATGCAGACAGGCTTGGGGCGTGTGAACGGCGCTCTGCCCCTGGGCCTTTGATTGGGATTGTATGTTGTATGAGTGGGTATAGTTTATATTTTTATACTGTATTACTATTTTAAATGATTTATATATTTTTGTTCTTGTATTTCTGCTGTAAGCCGCCCTGAGTCTGGGGAGAAGGGCGGCATATAAGTCAAATAAACAAATAAATAAATAAATAAATAAATAAATCTCTCACTATTCTACTCGGATTCTTTGTTGTGTCATTCGTCCCAATGTGGAGGAGGAGGAAAGGGTAGTAGTCTATAGGCCTTGTTATTTTGGTTAGGTTCTCAGCCACATCTTTGATTTTTGTTCCAGGGAGACAACATACCTCCCTGGATTGTATGTCTGGTCTGCAGATGGCTGATTCTGTTCCTTTGAGGATAGAATATTCTATTACCAACACTCACCTTCCTTTTGGGGGGGCTGCACTCTGGAGTGTTTTTCTGTTTGTCTCAGGTGTTTTTGTTGATGTGACTTTTTTAGGGATATTTGAAGTGACTTTTTAAGGAATATTTGAAGTTGTTTCTTTGCTAGGTGTCTGCATGTTTTCTTTGAGGGGGAGGTTATGGGTCTGCATGTTTCCATCTAAGGGGAGAAATCGATTGCTCAGTTTTAATGGGGCTTCTGGTTGGGTTGGATTGGGTAGAAGGGGTTTGTTAGTTGTATGCTGCTTCTTTCTTTGAGTATTGTGTTTCCTTCTATGTGTGACATACCTCCATTTGTCTTCCTCCAAGGGTTTATCAGTAGGGTCAAATCCTCTGGGTGTATTTGTTCATTATTTGGTTCAGGTTTGGTAGAGCTTTCTTTTATATGTTGGGGTTTGGCTAGAGTTGCCTCTAAGTCCCTTACTTTTTTCTCCAGTAGTTTACATAGTTTACATCTAATGCATGTATAGTTTGGGTGTTCTTTGGGCATAAGCACATACATGGAACATGTATACCACAATAGTATCAGTCATCTGTTCCATGAGTTTGTTGTTTGAAAATCCCTTTTTGTTTGGTGGATGTGCTTTACTGTTTGTTTCTAGTTTCTCTGTTCTAGGTAATTATGCCTATTTTTTCTATCCTTTTTTTCTGCCTGTTTGTGCTTGTTTTTTTGCCTTGTTATTTAGGTATAGATAAAAGTATGTAGCAGTATGCCCTTTGGTTCTAAAGTTTATATTGAAGTTAAAAGTTAATGTTAGGTCAATTTAATTAATGAAGGAAAGGGCTGTTTTCTCCACAAGGGATTTGCTTTTTGCTTTCTGCTCTCAGCCTAAAAATGCATCCCTATTCATTTTCTTAATTTGCTCCTTGTTTATCTCTATCCTCTCTGCCTTGCTTTTTTGTCTGCCTTCCTGTGCTCAGCCGGTCTTTCTAATTGCCCCCAGCCGTTGCTCCTCTTGAGGTCTCTTCTATGGTCTAATAGCCGGTCTTTCTGAGCTGGGCAGGTTTGCTAGTAGGTTTTTCTCTGCTGAGCAGGTTTAAATAGCTGGGTTTTCTCTACTGGGCCTTCCTACCAACTGCCTCCATCCGTTGCTCTGTCGCTCCGTCTCCGCCGTTCAGCCAGGTTATCTTGAGCTGCCAGTCAGGTCCTCTGCTGCTCTGCCACCTCTGTTATGCTGCCTCATTGCTGCCTGCAGGCCTACCAGTCAAGTCCTGGTAGCACCTAGTCTGTTGCTGTCTGTAGGCTCTGGTCTACTGCTGTCGTAGCACCTGGTCTGCTGCCGTCTGTAGACCAAGGTCTCCTGCTGTCTGTAGCACCTGGTCTGCTGCTGTCTGTAGGCCCTGGTCTTCTGCTCTCCATAGCACCTGATCTACTGTGCTGCAGCATTCCACCACCCACACCAACAACTCCGTAGCCATGTAGCTCCCGTTTGCTGATCTGTCCCATGGGGTTCTGTTTCCTTCAGCAAACAGGGCTGCCTGGATGGTTCACAGTAAGTTCTCCTCTTCTCTCCCTGGCTGGCTCCCCTCCCTGCTCCACTATCTCACTGGGTCTCCTATTTCTCCTCTCTGCCAGTTGTTGCACTGCCTCAGTCAGCTTTCCTCTCCGCCCCACAGATCTTTCTTCTCCTTTTCTCTTCTCCAGTCTTTATTTTTATGACTTATCTTTCCCTCTTTCCCTCTCCTCCTACTGTTTTGTCTTAGTTTAAGACAACTTAGCAACTTCTCTTCCCATGATGTAACCATGCTTCCTCTGAGGCTGCCATCTTGGAACCCGACGGTTTGGCAAGATGTTTTTAACAAATCCATGCTGCTACTAGTTATAACTTTGTTTCTAGATATTTGCAGATCCGTTTTTGATTACCTTTTCCAGGATCTTAGCAGATTATTGATGTTAGGCTGATTGGTCTAGTTTCCTAGGTCTGTTTTTTGAAGATGGGAACCACATCAGCTCTTTTTCAATTCTCTGGTAGTTCCCCAGTGCTCCAAGATTTTTTAAAGATATGATACAATGGTTCTGAGATAACATCTGCCAGCTCCTTCAGAACTGTGTGATATAATCCATCAGGTCCCGGTGATTTATATTCATCAAGGTCAGACAGGTTTTCTCTTACCATTTTCTTATTTTAATTTTTATTTCAAGTCTGTTTTTTACAGTTATGTTCTTGGTAGGTTGGGCTATAGTTTTTTTTTGCGTGAAGACTGATGCAAAGAATGAGTAAAGCAGCTCTGCTTTCTCTCTATTACCTGTTACTTCTTTGCCATCTTCTCTCTTTAGTGGAGTCACTGTTTCCTTGACTTTTTTTTGTTATTTATATGTTGAAAGAAACATTTTATTCTTTTATGATCTTTTATTATATAAAGATGGTCCAATAGCATGTGGATTAACTGCTTTTTCCCCAGACCTGAGTTTTTGGTGGCCTTCAGACTTGAGAATCCTTTGTTAAGATGCTTATAAAACCCTACTTTTATCTCAGCTGAGAAACTAAAGATCAAAGTTAAATCCAAGATCATTTCTCCTCTAGTTGGGACAATTACTGTTCCAATGAAGCCGCTTAATCTAAATGTTGTCTCTCTCTACGTTCCAACAAATAGTTGCATATTAGTGACTTTGACTGATCTTGAAAAAAGCTGAGCTGAGCAGAACTGGTAGATATTTAAACAGAAGACCACTTTGGAAATTCCAAAGCCTGAAGACTAGTCTAAGAAGCCAAAAACAACCTGAAAGAACTCTCCAATAAAATCCAGCCAATTTGTTCCTAAGCTAGTTTTCTAGTTGAAAGAAATTCTTCTTAATACAAGATGCAGTCTGTTAAAACTAACCTGTGGTGGGAGAATCTATCTTCTATTACTTTACTTCATTGGGCTAAAGATCTGACCATTTGTATTCAGACGAAGTCCAGGACAGTCCACCTGAAGCCAGATTGGGTGATGACCAAATGGGATTATGCAATTTTCAGGCATGGATAGAGATAGCAATTGAGTCAGAGCCAAACAGGAGATGTCTATATTTGATAGCTAATGGCTATAATAAGAAAAGGATTAAATTGATTGAACTATGATAGCTAGAGTTAATGAACTTTCTATGTAAAAGAAAGTGACAACTTTTGTGGGAAGGCTTTTCTGTGGAAAAAAGGGGGGCAAAGCTCTCTGGCTGCTCCCTCCCCCATTATCCCTACAACAGAGATTATGGCCGTAAGAGTTTGCACAAGGAAGCAAGCCTTCATAATTTGGAGTGGGGAGGCACCATGCAAGACAACAACTGTGAAGGTCAATTGAAATCTTTGAGTCTTTCTGTACCCAATAAGTTGGAGTTAAAAAAGATATGTCAAACTCAACATCTGTGAGCCAGATCCAGTCTGTCATCTCTTTAGATCTGGCCTGTGGGACTGCCCTGGAGACAGTGAGGGGCCATGTCCCGCTGCCTCAGCCTGGGCCCAGCCCAGCTGGGCACTCACTCCTAGGCACACGCACAGGAGGTGGTGAGCATGCAGGGGCTGGCGGTGCCCAGAAGCAGCTGCAGCTTGTTGGCCCCTTGGCCACTCATTGGCTGGCAGTGATGGCCAATTTGATGTGAGCCTGAGGCATCCAATAAGCTGCACTCGGCCCTGCCCCACCTGCACCACACTTGCACACCTTAGTTCCCTGTAGCCAGGCTACCCCCGCTCCGCCACCTGCCTTGCCTTGCCCCCACAGCGGCAGCCCTGTCCCCCTTCCCTCTTCTCCAGCCTGGGAAGCTCGTGAGCCCAGAGGGGAAGCTGGCATTGCAGCCCACTGGGGGAAAAGCCACCTCAGAGCGGTGCCTGCGAGCCTCACCCCCCTACCCTCCCTCAGCCACCATAAGCAACCTGGCCAAGGACAGGGAACACAGCAGCACCAGCCTCGAGAGATAAGCATGGCTGGGCTGGAAGGTCTTTTTTGGCTCTTTTCCTCCCTGGGGGGACTTGGAGAGGTTACTCTCTGTTACTGTTTTTAAGCCAGGTTTTGCCTAACCTGTACTTGTACCTTTCGTTTACCTGGTCAGGAAAAATCAAAGGTACAAGTACAGATTTAGGCGAAACCTGGCTCAAAAACAGTAATTGTGAGAGGGACCTTGGAGTCCTAGTGGACGATCACTTAAACATGAGCTAGCAGTGTGCGGCAGCACCCAAAAAAGCTAATATGATCTTGGTTGTATAAACAAAGTCATAGAATAAAAATCACATGAAGTATTAGTACCGCTTTATAAAGCCTTAGTAAGGCCACATCTGGAATACTACATCCAGTTTTGGTCACATTACAAAAAAGGCCTTGGAAAAAGTGCAAAGAGGAGCAACTAAGATGATTAAAGGTCTGGAGATGAAAACATATGAAGAACAGTTGCAGGATTTGAGAATGGCCAGTTTAGAGAAAAGGAGGACTAGGGAGGGACATGATAGCAGTATTCCAGTATTTGAGAGGTTGCCACGAAGAGGAAGGGGTCAACTTATTTTCCAAAGTACCAGAGGCAAGACAAGAAACAATGGATGGAAACTAATCGAGAGAAGCAACCTGGAATTAAGGAGAAACTTCCTAACAGTGAGGACAATTAACCAGTGGAGCAGCTTGTCTTCGGACGTTGTGAGACTGGACAGCCTGAAATGCCAGTTCTATTCTGATTTGAAGTGGCCAATATGGACGCTGCGTCTTGCCCTCAAGATGTGTTTCCCCTGCAGCCTCTGCATGCAGCTGTCTGACGATGGCTGAGCTTCCCAAAGTGGAGGTTGCTTTCTTCAGATGTGGCCCCCGCAGCTTGCACCCCCTCTTCTGCCATCTAACCAGCATTGGCTGCAAAAGCTAAATTTTGGATGGATATTTCAAGTATTTTGACCTCTATTTCTGGGCTTCATGGACATAGGAGAATTATTGGGAAAAGATGGAGACTGTGGTTCCTTGTTTCCTATTTGGGAAAACTTTCCAGAAGGATGCTGGCTTGTTGGGGCAGCTTTCCCTCATGCAGCTCCCCACCACCCCTCCTCCTCTCCAGAGATCTTTGGAATTCAACCTAGAACTTTGGCGTGCTCCATGCACGCACGCCCATGCCATTCCTAGCTTAGAGACTTTTATCCACATCTGAGCTGGATAAAAGTCCCCAAACTTGGAATGCAGTGTGTGTGTGTGCGCGCGCGTGAGAGCATGAGCTTGGCTGCCAGACAGTTTGGGGAGGCAAGGAGCTTGTGGGGCACCAAGCTTTCTCCACATTGAGTTTGTTCCATGCCAACTTAGCCATCTCGAATTAGTGGAGCTGGGCTGGCTGCACCTACCCAGCCACGCCCACCTGGCCATAAAGAGTTAGCTGCACTGAATGGTGTTGAGCCGGCTATGCCCAACCACCACATCTACCTAATTGTGCAACTTGACTGTTATCACCCAACCACACCTACCCAGCCATGCCCATATGGCCCTTTAATGGCAACCATAATGCTGACACAGCCCTCAATGAAATTGAGTTTGACACCTCTGAGATAAAAGATAAAAAATGTCCATAGCGCATCATTAAATTGATAACAGTTTTAATCTGCCATAATTAAAAATAGAAAAGGATTAAGACCTTCTACTTGAAATGCAGGGGCATCCACAGAATATCATCAAAAAGGTCAAAATGGCAGCCACAATAATGTGATTGAAGCTTTGCATATAAAAATCAGGCAAAGTTTTGACGATACTCTCATGGCCACCATTTTTATTTCAATTATATCCTACAGACCTCCTGATGAACATGATTGACCCATGCTGTAACTTTTGTTTCTTGAGCCTAATCCTAAACAAAGTGCCATCAAATTGCTGGCTCAGAGCATCACAGATTTCAACTTGTGCTTAGTTTGCATAAACATCAATAGGATTCAGAAATGTTTGGGATGACAACCTTTGAGTGTAGACTACAAATACATGCAAAAATCTAACAATTCAAATACTGAGACTCTAGTTTGGAAACATTTTGTAATTTATATATAAACATTCAAATAAGAAACAAACTAGAATATTTGACAGAAATATCCTCAGTACAACAAAAGACCCCCAAACAAAAAAAAACAATTAAAATCAATGTTGGTTTCAGTTATAAAAGATGAATATCAACATTTTAAAATAATCTCAGAATATTTGGCAACTTACGTTTTTGCAAGAGACAAATGTGATTAACAATAAAAAAGCTTTACGCGGAACTCAAATTGAAGATTTGTTCTTGAGAGAGTAAAATGCAAGTCTACTAAAACAACTAACCAGATTCTACTTCTTTAATACTAGTGGATAAAGTAGGCATGTTGCCAATCTTTTCAGTCCTTTTTGTTTTCCATTTTTCTATGGAGAAACAAAAGCACTGGGAGAAGAACAATTAAGAACTCCATAGAAAGGTGATGTGCTCTTCAGCCGAAAATTCTTCTTTTACTGTGTTCTAGCTGGGACACTGGGAGAAATTTTATGTGAGAATACATTTCCAAAAGAAAGGGCACGTTGAACTCAACACTGTAAGTGCC
The DNA here is from genome assembly GCA_034064705.1 of Bothrops alternatus. Taxonomy (NCBI): domain Eukaryota; kingdom Metazoa; phylum Chordata; class Lepidosauria; order Squamata; family Viperidae; genus Bothrops; species Bothrops alternatus. Next base: position 13,956,013 of record JARGCV010000085.1, read on the forward strand.
ATTCTTAACTCTTAGCATAGAGAAAGTTACAAACACAACAAGAGAAGTAACAAATCTCTCCTTATGCCTACCTACTTGACCCAAACACGTGAGAATGTTCTGAGCCAAATTAGCTTCCCACTTCCTTCTCCTAGTCCTACCCAGCACTAAGCATGGTAGCACAACATTTAATAATCCAGTTAAAACAAGATGATATAATACCAGGTCTTGCGGTTCAATAAAATGTTCCCATTATGTTCATACACAGTAAAATACAGTCTTTTTTAAATAAATGTTTTATATACAAAAGGTGTTAAGAGGCCACTAGTAAATAGTGGATTGGAAGCATCAGCGAATTCCTCCTGGACCCAAAGAAACCTTCTCTAATTCATACTATCTTCTGCATAAACAAATAGTTTATAAAACTGTTTAAAATATTACATGTGTATTATAAATTACATCTTGGAAATACACACATGCAGTTCCCCTCCTCAAGCTTTATAGAGCAGAGATAGTTCCCTCCCACCCTGAATCCCACTGACATGGGTTCCAACTATCGCTTGGACTTTTTCATGTCAGTCTCATCGGCCCTCTGGTGATCCTTCTTTCGTGACACTGGAGGACTCGCTTCCCTTCTGCGTTTGGTGGGCTGAAATTTTGAGCTGAAAATATCAAAACAAATAAAAAAGGATAATTATTTTTAGTAAGCATGGAATCCAGTGACTAGACCCATAGCCTGCTTTGAAAGAGAGTCCCCAACAATACCCCATTGTTGGAATCCTGGCTAAATTGGGAAGCAAGAGAATGTAGTGCCAAACTGCTCTTCTAGCTACCTGACGAGGCTTCCTTGACTGCTCCTCATCATCAAGAGCATCTTTGGAAAAGTGTCTGCTACCACTTTTTGTCCCTGGCTATCTTGATTCCTCTCCATTTTCTCATTTGTATCCACTGCAACCTATGCAATTCACAGCCAAGACATGGATGTAGAACTCCAGAGCTTTCCGCTTGACAGATCCCAAACATCTGGATGCCTCCTTCTACTCTTCCCATCAGACCTCCTTGACCTCTGAATGCTATAAAAACTGAATTCTTCCATGAGGGTTCTGCTTAAATGCTCCAGCTTCTATTTTTTGACTAAATAAAATGATACAGCATATTGTTATGGTTATGTTTGCTTATTGTATTTATGAATTGCCTCAATTATAAGAGACTCTGGAGACTGCATATCCTGGGCATCCTTCCTCTTTAGCCCAATGAATACAACAATTACATTTAGATTCAATCAATCAGAATAGAGCTGGAAGGGACATTGGAGGTCTTCTAGTCCAACCCCCTGCTCAAGCAGAAGACCCCATACAATTTCAGACAGGTGGCTGTCCATTCTCTTTTTAAAAACCTCCAGTGATGGAGCACCCACAACTTCTGACAGCAAGTTGTTCCGTTAGTTAATTGTTCTCACTGTTAGTAATGTTCGTAATGTGGTGACAAAAACTGGATGTAATATTCCAGGTGTGGCCTCACTAAGGTTTTATTAAAGCAGTACTAATACTTCACATGATTTTGATTCTATACCTCTGTTTATACAACCAAGGATTGTATTAATTATTTTGGCTGCTGCTGCACACTGCTGGCTCATATTTAAATGATCGTCCACTAGGACTCCAAGGTCCCTCTCACAGTTATTGTTTTGCCTAATCTGTACTTGTACCTTTGGGTTTTCTTGCCTAAGTGCAAAATCTTGCATTTCTTCACATTAAATTCCATTTTGTTGGATAGGGCCCATTGTTCAAGTCTGTCAAGATCTTTTTGGATCCTGAGCACTACAGATTCATGCACAATTTAGTACCTGCCTGAACCATGGGAGACTTGTCTTATAAAGCTTATTTCCTGTTCCTATGGATCGTTCTTTTGTTTTGGTTAGCACAAGGAACTATCTTCCACGCTCAATCTTCCAAAATTGCCTGGGTATCTGGCTTTTCCTGTGGTCAATACCACCTTCATCTTAAAATTAACTCTGGACTGCCACTTGTTAATAAGGGTTTCTACCCCATAAGGCTGCTCCAGAGAAATACAGATTCTAAGATTTTTGGGTTATGACCTATGATGTTACAAAAGTAAATAAACTGTACTGAGCAAAGTAGAAGCTTATATTTATATGAATGAAAAAATAAACAAGATAAAAGATATTCTTCTCCAAATTCTGGTAAATGCTGGAAGCTATCTTTTTAAGCACAGTAACAGAAAAGCCCCCTGCCAGATCATATCTGATATCCAGTTATGGACAGCCAGATACTTCTAGAGCATAACAGAAATAATGTCCTGTAGTTATCCCACCAATACTGTGGCACCATTTTGGATAGTAATGATCAAACAAAAGGAAGGAGGAGAATCTCAAGTTACTTTTCTTTCCACTTACGGGGCCAAGCGAGGACTTTTGTTCACTTTTGCAGTGGCAGATGATTGCTTTTTCTCTGCTAATTTCTGACGATTTGTAGGAAGAGCTGGGGATGGATTCTGACTTTTAGATGTGGCTCGGGTTGTTGGCTTGTTTGGCTGCTTCCTGAAAAAAATAAGCATAAATACTGAAGAAGGGGCTTTTTAAGGATCAGGTAAAATGATCAATTAAAAGCATAATCCCAAAAATTGGAACTTGGGAGATTGTCAATTATATTTCTGAGACATCAGATCTATCATTATAATGTGACAGGAAAGCAGAACTGGTGGTTTTATTTCAAGAATGGCAAACAAGCAAGGCTGCCTCACAGTGGCTCTTTGTGAGCCTCCTTCTGTAAATACATGAAGGGATATGGCTACATATTGTCCTGTTCTAAGAAACACTAGCAAATAATTTTAAGGAAAGACATAAAAAATGTCTGATCCCCTGAAGAATAAGCCCTGTTGTCACATGTTGTTTTAACAGAAGCAGCTATTACAATCATAGAGTAACAGAATAACAGAGTTGGAAGGGACCTTGGAGGTCTTGTAGACCAATCCCCTACTCAAGCAGAAAACTCTATACCATTCCAGAGAAGTGGCTATGCAGTCTCTTCTTAAAGCCTCCAGTGATGGAGCACCCACAACTTCTGAAGGCAAGACATTCCACTGGTTAATTGTTCTCACTGTTAGGAAATTTCTCCTTGGTTCTAGGTTGCTTCTCTCCTTGATTAGTTTCCATCCATTGTTTCCTGTCTTGCCTTCTGCTGCTTTGGAGAATGGGTTGACCCCCATCTTCTCTATGGCAGTCCCTCAAATATTGGAACACTGCTATCATGTCACCCCTAGTTCTTCTTTTCACTAGAGTAAACATATTCAATTCCTGCAACTGTTCTTCATATATTTTAGCCTCCAGCCCCCTATTCGTCTTTGTTGTTCTTTTCTGCGCTATTTCCAGAGTCTCAACATCTTTTTTATAATATGGTGATCAAAACTGGATGCAGTATTCTAAGTATGTTTTTACTAAGGCTTTATAAAGCAGTACAAATACTTCACATGCTCTTGATTCTATCCCTCTGTTAATGCAACCTAAGATTGCATTGGCATTTTGGGCTGCTGCTGCACACTGCTAGCTCATATTTAAGTGGTTGTCTACTAGGACTCCAAGATCCCTCTCACAGTTACTCCTATTGAAGAGGTTTCACCTAATCTATAGCTTGATTTTTCTTGCATTAAATGTAAAACCTTACTTTTCTCAACTTTGAATTTCATTTTGTTAGATAGGGCCCAGTGTTAAAGTCTGTTGAGATCCATCTGAATCTTGAGCCTATCTTCTGGGGTGTTGGCTATTCCTGCCAGTTTAGTGTTGCCTACAAATTTGATGAGTTTCCCTTCTATTCCCGCACTGAAATAACTTATGAAGATGTTGAAGAGTACTGGGTCTAAAATGGAATCTGGGGGTATCCCATTGCTTACTTCCCTCCATGTAGATGTCATTCCATTAAGGATTACATGTTAAGTACAGTTGGTCAGCCAGTTACAAATCCATCTGGTGGTGATACTGTCTATCCCACATTTTTTTAGTTTATCAAAAAGTAGGTCATAGTCTACTTTGTCAAATGCCTTTAATGCAGGGGTCCCCAACCCCCGGCCTGTACTGGGCCGCAGCATGCCAGCAACCGGTCAGCACAAACAAGCAAAACCCCATATGCAGGATGCAGGTAGCACACACAACCACACTCCCTCCGGTCTGCGGAAAAACCTCTCTCCAACTAACTGGTCCCTGGTGCCCAAAAGGTTGGGGACCTCTGCCTTAATGAATCCAAATATACTATGTCCACTGTATTTCGCTGGTCCACTGATTTAGTCACTTTGTCAAAGAATGAAGTAAGATTTGTTTGGCATGATCTGTTTTTGAAAAACCTGTGTTGGTTTTTTGTTATAACTTTGCTTGCTTCTAGATGTTCCCAGATCTGTTGCTTATCTTTTCCAGGATCTTCACAGGTATTCATGTCAGGTTGATTGGTTTGTAGCTGCCTGGATCTGTTCCCCCCCCCTGCCCTTTTTGAAGATGGGAACCACATCATGTATTTAAAAAACAATGAATAATAGTTAATTATCATAAACAATATGTTAATTAATCGCTCAATAGTCATCTTCTTACTAATATATATCCAATGTCACATATCACATTCCTTTCTCTCTAACTCATTTTTCTAGCCATTGATAAAAATTATCCCATGTTCTAAAATATGCTGAGTCTTCCTTCTCTTTTATCTTTAATGTCAATCTGTCCTGCACAATCTAAGATTTTCTTAATTAATTCTTCTTCCGTTGGTAGATTTTCATTTTTCCAGTATTGGGCAAATACAATTCTTGCTGCAGTTCATACATGTAAAATTAAGTATATACAGTCTTTCTCATAATTTGCTCCTATTATTCCTAACAAAAATAATTCTGGCTTAAAATCTATATGTTTTTTAGTCATTTTCTCTAACCATAGATGTATTTTTGACCAAAATCTTTTAGTTTAGGGCATGTCCACCAGATATGGAAGTAAGTACCTGTTTTTTGTTTGCATTTCCAACACTTATTTGACATATTTTTAAACATTTTCGCTACGGTGCTAAATGCCATCTGTAAAACATTTTATATAAGTTTTCTTTATATGCCACTGCTTTCGTTAGTTTAGCATTTCTTTCCCATAAACTTTGCCAATTTTCTAGCTCTATATTAGTTCAAAGTTCTTTGTCCATATTATCACTGTTTTTTACTTGTTCCTCTTCCATCTTTAAGCTTAACAAATATTTATAAAGTTTCTAAATCAGTTTTTCATCTGTTTTTAGCAGTATCTGGTTAAATTTTGTCTGTTCTTTATAGAATCCCGTTGTTTTGGCATCTTTTTCATATCTCATTTGAATTTGCAAATATGGCCACCATGATAGATCAATACCTTGCTCCTGTAAATCTTATCTGTCTTTCAATTTCCCTTCATTGTCCAAAATATCTTTATAGGTCACAACTTTGTCATAATTAATTAAATTTGGGTAAGCAAATGCTTCCATTGTTGAAAGCCATCTAGGTATTTTGATATAAATTTTCGCTTTTATTTTTTCCCATTCTAGAAGAAGTGTGTTTCTTACAAAGTGGTTTTGAAAGTATCTATGTATTTTATTCTTCCAATACCACAGAAAGGCATGCCATCCAAGTTGTAGGTCATGCCCCTCTAGGTATAATAGTCTTTTATCTCTAAGCATTATCCACTCTTTAAGCCATGTTAATATAGTTGCTTGGTAGTATAACATCCAGTCCGGCAGTCCAAATCCTCCACTTTCTTTCGCTTCTTGTAACATTTTCAGTTTGATTCTAGCTCTTTTTCCTTGCCAGATAAATTTCAATATTGTTGTATTTAATTCATCAAATTTTCCCAGTCTTACAGGTATCGTTTGGAATAGAAAAAGTATTTTCAGTAAGATATTCATTTTCACTGTTGCTGTTCTCCCCAACATTGAAAGTTGTAAATTTTTCCACTTTTCCAGATCCAATTTTATTAATTTTAGCAATCTTATATAATTGTCTTCTTTTATTGTTGCACATCTTGCTGTCAAATAAATTCCCAAATATTTAACTTTTTAAACTATTTGAATGTTTATTTTTTTTGGTAATTGATTTTTTTGTTTTTCTGTTAGATTTTAAGTTAGCACTTTAGTCTTTTCTGTTTATTTTCAACCCTGCCACTTCTTCAAATTCTTCTATTTTCTGCATAACTTTAGCGCTTGTTTCAAGTGGTTCTTCCAATATGAAAACCAAGTCATCTGTAAATGCTTGTAATTTATATTTCTCGTCTTTTATCTCCAATCCTTTAATTTCTATATCTTGCCTGATATTTCTGTTCAATACTTTCAGTGTTAATATAAATAATAATGGAGATAAAGGACATCCCTGTCTTGTGTCTTTTTTAATGTCAAAATTTTCTGTAAAATCTCCATTTACTATTATTTTGGCTGTTTGTTTATGATAAATTGTTTTAATTACATTTATAAAGTTTTCTCCAAAATCCATTTCCTCTAGTTGCCAGTTTATGTTGTTGAACGCTTTCTGTGCATCTAGAAATATTAAAGCTATCTGTTTCTCTGGATGAATTTCATAGTACTCTAAAACATCTAGGATCATTTTTAAATTATTTTTTATCTGTCTTTTAGGTAAAAAACCATTTTGGTCTGTATGTATAAATTCGGTCAAAAATTTCTTTAGTTTTTCTGCTATTACTGAGGCGAAAATTTTATAATCTACATTTAATAACGATATTGGTCTGTAATTTTTTATTTGTGTTAAGTCAGAGTCTTCTTTAGGTATTAAGGTGATATTAGGTTCAGTCCACGTATTTGGTATTTTAGCCTCCAAAAGTATTTCATTGCACAGTTCTTTCAATGTTGGGCTTAGTATATCTTGTAATGCTTTATAAAGCTCTGCAAGTAGTCCATCTGGACCCGGAGTCTTATCATTTTTTTGCCTTTTTATGGCCTCTGTAATCTCCATCATTGGTATTTTTCCATTTAATATTTTTTGAATATTCTCTGAGATTTTTGGTAAGTCTGCTTTTTTAAAATACTGCTGTATTTTTTCTTTTGAAATTTCCTCTACATTGTAAAGTATCTCGTAAAGTCTTTGATATTTTTTTTAATTGTGTCATTTTGAAACTGTAATTTACCTTTTGGGTAAATTGCAACTTATCAGTTTTTTCTCTTTTTCTTTTTTCAGTCTATATGGTAAACATCTCCACAGCTTATTGGCATTTTCAAAACTTTTACACTGTTGAGCCATTATTTCCATCTCAGCTAGGTTTATGTTTTATTATCTCCATTTGCTTAAGTATTTTCTTTCGTGGGTCTGTTTGTAGTTCTAATTCTAATTTTCTAAATTCTTCTTTCAACTTTAACTGTTATTGTTTTCTTTCTTTGTTATTTTTGGCAGTATAGGTTATAGCCAGCCCTCTAAAATATGCTTTAGCTGTGTCCCACACATTTTGAAGCAACATCTCTTCTTTCTTATTTATTTTTTTAAAAAAGTCAATTTCCTTTGTTGCTAGTTATATGAATTCTTTTTCTTTCCATATAGATTTGTTCAAGGATCATCTTAATTTTTTCTTGGCTCCTATCCAAATCATCTTTATTGGATTATGATCTGCCCAGATATTAGTTTCTATCTCAATTTCTTGTATTATCGTGCAAAGTTCTGAGGATGTTTATATCATATCAATTCTAGACCATGATTTGTGTCTATGTGAGTAAAATGTATATTGCAGGTTTTTTGGATTTTTTTCTCTCCATATATCTTGGATACAAAGTTCTTCTGCCATTTCTGAAAATGCTTTAGCTCAGTGATGGCAAACCTTTTAAAGACCGAGTGCCCAAACTGCAACCTAAAACTCACTTATGTATCGTTGGGTGCCGGGTGGATGTGGCCCATTGGGTAGGTGTGGCCCATTGGGTGGGCATGGCTGCGGTGGTAATGGCAGACTGGGTGGACTAAAAAAATTCAATCAATCTATTCCAACTTTGTGAGATTTTTTTTCCTGCGAGAAGTTGAAATTGATTGATTGAACCTTTTTTTTTTGCACACGGCAGTGGAGGCCTAAAGTGAAAAGGATTTATAAAACCCAGCTGAAGCCCTAGGACTGGGGCGACGGCGCGCATGCCCACAGAGAGGGCTCTGCATGACATCTGTGGCATGCGTGCCATAGGTTCGCCACCACGGCTTTAGGTAATATATTTCTTCCTTTCTTCCCTTGTTTAGTGCTTTTATAGTCTAAAGTGCCATCTATTATTGCATTGAAGTCTCCCATTATACAAAGATTTAGATAGTCCAATTCTAATATTTTTTTATATAATTGTTGGTAAAATTGTTCTTGTTTATCATTTGGTGCATATATTGCTATCATCAGTATCTGTTTTCGATCCATCATTATTTCCACCATTATATATACTTACCTCTTCATCTGCATAAATTTGTTTAGGGTTCATTGTTTCTTTAATATATACTGTAGGGCTATTCCTCTTCTCTTTTGATGTGCCAGTGCAAAATGAAGTTTACTAATTTTCAGTTGTTCTAGCAATTTATAGTGTTGTCTCTTAGTACGTGTAAATTTTTTTTTCTTTTTGAAGGAGAATTTAGTCCATTTATATTCATTGACAGGATCCCATTTTCCTTCTCCATCTCTTTCAATTATATCTAGGTCTTAATCTTCTAGTTGATCTTATCTGTCTCTGTTCTCTTGGTCTTGCTCCTTCTTCTATGCATGTATTTTTAGTTTCTTCCTCCTCTCTTGGTTTAACTGCTCCTTCTACTGCAGTCTCTTCCTGTTTTTCTTTCTTTCTCTCATTGTACCAGGTTCAAAATCATCTCCTTCCATAAACGTTTTGTGGTCATCATAGAATTCTCTTGCTTTAAGTGGTGTGCCCAGTCTGTATCTTTTCGTGTCCCAATTGATTAAAATCCCTTCTGGAATCAGCCATCTACGTTAGATTTCTTAAAAGATCCATGAGACAAGATTTTGAGAAGAGTAAGAGATGAAACTTTGAAATACAAAGAAAAAGAAATAGTAGTTCTTAAACAAATACCTAGGAGAGTAAGAGAAGCCAGAAAAGAATACCAATTTCTAACTAGAAAACTAATTGAAAAATGAGTGAATTTTAGATGCTCCAGGATCTTTGAAAGATATAGTTCAATGGTTCTGAGATCACATCTGCCAGCTCCTTCAGAAATCTGGGCTGTAATCCATCAGGTAGCAGTGACTGAATTTGTCTAGAGTGGACAGGTGTTCTCTTACTATTTTCTTGCTTATTTTATTTGCTATTTCTAATCTGTCTTTTATGATTATGTTTTTGGTAGGTTAGGGCTGTATTATCATTTATCATGAAGACAGATTCAATGAATGTATTAGGCAGCTCTGCTTTTTCTCCAAGGCCTGTTACTTCCTTGCCATCTTCTCTTAAAAATGGACTGATTGTTTCCTTGACTTTCTTCTTCTTTTTTATATATTGAAACTTTTAAAAATCATTTTTAACATTTGTTGCAAGTCTTACTTCATTCTGAATGTTAGCTGTGTGTTCCTTTTTCCATTTTTTGTACTTATCCTTTTTGTCTTTCAGTCTTATCAGAGAGTTCTTTGTATAATCATGCTGGTTTCTTCTTGGATTTCTTATTTTTCTTTTTCAGTGGTATAGAACTGGACTGGGCTTTCATAATTCTATTTTTCAGAGTTTTCCAAACTTCTTGAGTTGTTTTCCCCTTTAAGATTTTCATCCATGTGATACTTCGCAAGTTCTCCCTTCAATAAATCAACTCTTTTAAAGTCTAAGACCATGGTTTGCTAATGTTCAATTGTTTGTGTTACGTTATATTGAATTACAATATGACATGGTCACTTTCCCCCAAAGTTCTGGCAACTTCAACCTCCTCTATCACTTCTTCTCTGTTAAGTAAGAATTTGGTCTAGAATAGCAGGCACTCTACCTTTTGGATGACAAAGTTGATAGTTAAGTTGGTCAGGAACCTTAAGGTTTAAGGTTCTTTCGAGGAGAAGGCACCTGGTTATGTATCAGCAGAATGTTTTCTTGATTGCAAAGTTCTTCTGGATTGCTTCCTATCTGATTTCCAGACTGATATTGATAGAATATTGATAATAGAGAGGAAGTGTAATATATGGGGGTATAATTGGCAGTTATCTTCAGTTCTGATGAAATGCAGATTTTTAAGAAAGGTGAGAGACCACAACTGTGCTTTCAGGACACTAAGAAACAATTATTTTTGATGCTGTTTAAGATGTGCATGAAATTGCTAGATAAAACGATTAGATTTAGATTTGTCCTTATGTGCTGGTCATGCCCAGTCTCCTTATTAGTCACTATCATTTACCCTTAGTTAACAGAAGTTCTGATTTAGAATCTGGATCATTTTGTAATTAGATGAAAGCAAAAAAAATTATATTAATCTGTATAAATCGGAGGTCTACTGGATGGATCATTGGGTAACTTAGATTCGATATGCACTGGCCACCATTCATTCATTCATTCATTCATTCATTCATTCATTCATTCATTCATTCATTCATTCATTCATTCATTCATTCACTGCCCATCTTGCAGTTCAGGTGACTCTAAGCAGCTTATATAAAGACAAAACAATGTATCACAACAATTATAAATATAAAATGGATTAAAATGCACCAAATTGCAGGTTTTGGGATGGTTCTAATTTTATTCTTAGATATTCACATGCAGAGAAGTCAATAGGAAACGGATAAAAAAAATCAAGATGATGACCATCATCTTGCCTCATTCCTTTTTTTACATGTATGACATATATAAAAAAGACTGAAGCTTCAACTACATGGTTATGATTGCCATTTTAACTTTAATAAGGATAACCTTATTCATATGGTAACTGTAGCCAGCAATCCTTCATGATCAGCTGGGAAATTCACTGGATTTGAGACAAATACACCAGTGACTGCAGAAAAAGACAGCCTTAAGTGTCTTTTTGCTCAATTCCCATAACATCCCTCCATGGAGAGTCCCAGTGAATTATTTGCCAAGTCTTGGCAAAGCTGGCATTACCTTTCTGCTTCTAATCTTGATGCTGACCTGGTTGTGGCTCCTGAATACATCTCATCTCCATCTGTTTCACCATCATCTCCTTTCTCTTTGATTTCATCCTGGCCCTTAATGCTTTCTTCAGAAACCGATCTGAGCTTCTGACGTTTTTTAGATGACTCAGATGTGTTTGTTCCTGCAAATTTTAATGACAGTATCAAAGATCCACTCAAGCCTCAGAAAAAGATTTAATTTTTTAAAAGAAAGAATATTCCATACAGAATTACTTTTACAGGACTTTGTAAATGGAAAATGTAATTTTCCATCCCTTTATATTTTAATTCATATTTGTTTAAATCTCTTTAAACACATTTGTGATAGTTTACTTTTTCTTTCACAGACAAAATTCATAGAGAACTCAAGCGGAACTCAAGCAGCTGGGCTGTACCAATCCTGACATGAAATTACAGAGATTTGCAATTTTCCTCTAATATTTACTTTAGCTTCAACCCAATGATTTTTCTCCCAAGGAATAAAACTGATCTCTTTACAAGTTAATAGACAACTTAAACAATAAAAAATTAAGAGAAGGAGAGGAGGTTCTCTGTCTACCTGTTTCCTCTGATGAAAGACAAGGCCGTTTCAATTTCCTTCCTCTTAACCGCATAACCATCTTGCTCTTTTCTTTTTCAGTTTCCTAACAATTGGAAGTAAAAAACAAAACAAAACAAAAACCCAATTCCACTAAAACCAAAAGATCTTATAACCCTGTAATATTTTAGATTTAGGTTGGAAAATAACATGAATTAAAAATTCTTCAACTTACATTGCTTCTATTGTTCAAAAAATCACTGGCTGTAAAAAGAAAAAATAATTAAGAATGTACTTTTATCAAGATGTTAAAATTAGCCAAAAATCTTAGTCATTTAACTAAAAAAAGGTCTTTCCTTGCATACTGATTCTCCTAAATTTACTACAACGTACTAAATGTAAACTGTGGTAGGGATAATAGATAATAGTAAAATGGAATGACTTCATTCTCCTTGAAAATTAGAATTCTATATAATTCTATGTTAACTTTAGGAGTTAGTTATCAAATGAAAAGATTACATGCTGGTGACCCTGTTTCTCCAGCCACTACTGGAGGTCCCTCCATAACAAGACTCAACAAGCAGACCTGGCATATGGCTGGACAGGGATGGGAAGGCTGTCCTCTTGGAAATGTGCATTGCAGGGAAGAGGGGTAGGTGAGAGTCAATTATATTTCAGTAATCTTTTACTGAGGTTTTTTTGTTTTATGGAAATTCAATGTTTTAATTATTTTATTATTGAATTCTGCGCACTCTTCTATTTACTATACAACACCATGAGTATACATTCTGGTAGTTCAGAAATCCAATCAATCAATCAGGCCAAACTGTGAGCATCCCTGGGGCAGTATGGAAGGAATCTATTCCATTAGATTCTCTAGCTGTGCCCTGCTGACAGATATCAATTTATTAGGTTACTAAAACCACAGAATCACACAATAGATTTTACCAAGTTTGAGAAAGGGACTGCATACGTATTACACTACCATGGATCTCTGGACAAGAAACATTTGTAAATATGACAGCCAAATTGATGGAGTAGCAAGTCTTTAAAATAAAAAAAACCAGGTGCATTTCATCCCATCTATTTTTTCATGTGAAAAACAGATGTTTGAATCATTACCTTCTGGTATTATCAGTAATCTATTGCTAGTGCCTGAAGACTGCAATACCTAATTAAGAACAAAAACAGCAGTATTTTCAGTAGAAAAATCAAACATATTAAATGTATTCAAATGCTCTTTCAAGCATTTTTATATTTAAACAAATTCATGATATCCTGTCCTCTCAGAAGTAATTTAAATATAAGAAATAGCCCAAATACTGCAATTAGTGGAGACCCAAATTAATGCAATATGCAATACTTTTTACAACTTAACACATGAACAAAGCTGGATTTTTCAAAGAAACTTCTATCCGTAGTGGATCATGGCCTTATACTGAGTTTATCAGCGTCATAAATACACACACAGATATACACTTTTAAATATGTTTTTGTCATGGCTTATATTTTAGAATATACCGCAAAACACATTTTATACACAGAAGCAGCTCATCAGAATATTAAAAACTACAATCAATTTTGACATTTTTGATAGTTTCATATATAAAACAAAATGCAGTAAAGTATAGAGACAAAGATTAAGTGGCAGGAAGCTGGCAGATTATACTGAATCTGAACTACAATCTCACAGCAACCACATCCATGTATCCTGCAAACACCTTCGAGACATCTCCAATCTCTAAATGTAAAACCTGATTGAGTACGTCACTTCAGCACTAATAAAGGCAGAACCAGCTCTGGGAAGACCCCTCCCAAACCCATATACAGTAGTGAAAGCATTGAATTCTCCCTCCTTGCTCTGGGTCAAGTCACGTTGCCCAATCAAGTGGAAAATATTGTTATGAGAAAGCATCTTTAGGTCCCAAGTTCATTGGCAAGCTGGGAAGCAATATTTGTTGCACCAGCAAAACCATGCTTTGAAACTAGACATAAAGATTTCTTGAAGTATAAATACTGTTGGAACCCATCTTATACTGGGGTGGGGGATCTATTTTATTTCTTTCTATTCCTTGCTAAGAGTTCTGCTATTCTCCTGAAGGGGAGGGGGGAAGATGCTTCGGGCTGTCTCTTTGTTTCTGTTTTGCTACAATGTATCCTTTCCGCTATTCCTGCATACTTGCTCTTTGAACTGTCTCTCCCTTGATGTTACCTTGGGGTGAGAAAGGAATGTGCCTCCGGCCATCTGGCTTATCTCTGACTATGGAAGGGAAGGTGTGAAGACCCAACAACATCATCATGAGCCTAGGAACGGCCTGTGTTATCAGCTCCTTTCCCACAAAGGACTTAACACCTGAGGATTGGCTTATTCAAATTGACAGGACGAACTATTGGGGTGGGGTATGCCTGGGACTCTTTTAACCTATTGATCTGAGTGGGAAACCCTCAGATCCTGCCTATCATGCCTGCTATCAGCTTCTCCTAATAAAAGTTCCTTTTGGAAGAAACTACTTCCACGAGTCCTGCTTTCTTAGGATGAGCTTTTGAAGTGGGCCCTGACAAATACAAAATATATTAATTTTCTCAGTCTAGTCCAATACTACACCATCCAGTGCTTCCTTGGTCTTCTCTTCTTCCAGTAGTATGCATTTTTCAATACTGGGAAATACAATTCTTGTTACTGTTAATACATATATAATTAAATTTAGACATCTTCATCCCAGTTTTCTGGTATTATACATAATATCAATAGTATCAATTAATAATATTTTTTCTAGCCAAAATATATCTCAATTGCATTTGTACTTAAAATCCATTTATTCAATCAATATCCTCTTTTTTCTGCTTTTTTTAAATTTTAATTTCCCATCAATGTTCAAAATATCTCTATTGCTTATAATTTTATAATAAATTATATTTGGGTAACTGAAAAGCTTCCCTTATTCAAACCCTTTTAGAATTTTCATATTTCTGTCCTGTTTGCCATTGTTCGCTCCCTAAAGACTAAAATGGAAGATCTGTAACTTGAGCTGGCCATGAACAAGGAGTGTATATCGGAGATGGTGACCCTTTGAGAGCTGTATGCAACGAAATTTCATTTTGCTATATGCCGATTGGCGTACTTTCAAAGTGATAATAAAATTATTATTATTATTATTTCCCATCTCACAACAAAGTATAATATTCTAGTTACAAATCCTATCCTTCTAATTATAATAATACTTTTATTTCTAAGAGTTATCTAATTTCTTAGCCATATTCAAACATCTATTTAGTAGTATAATATCCCATCTAAAAGGTCAGAACCTCAATTTTCTTCAGTCTTACTCTAGCTTTCCTCCTTTGCCAAATAAGTTTCCAAGTCAGTACTTTTAAACCAAGTAGATCTTCCTCTGTTTTTGTATATTATTTGGAATAAGAAAAAGAATTTGGTCGAAGTGTTTTTGGAAGAACGCTCAACCCATTCATATTCATTAAACAGCCTCCATCCTTCTCCTTCAGTTTTTATTTTCATTTCTTGTTTGTCAATTATTCAGCATTTCTCCTAACAGCTTTATCATTCATTCACTTAGCTCTTCTTCCTTATCCTCAAATGTGTTCTGAGATCTTGACAAGTATGATGTCTTTTCCATTTCCGGTATTATCATTGCATTTTCTAGTTTTTCATTTGTCTGTATCTGTCTGTTAATTCCTTCCTTTAGGTCCTCCATCTTTGGATCCGTTTCTTCTAATTTTCCTTCTATTTTCTGGGTTTTAGTTCCTTCTTTACAGTCATTGCCTGGATTTGTAAGTTTAGATTGGAAAATTGTTCTTTTATCTCATTTGCATTATTTTTAGTCTCATCCTGAAATAAAACAATTGTCTCTTGGATTGATTTCAACACAGAAAAAATTTATTTCTGAGATTCATTAACATTTTCTTGTTGATATATCAAGCTGGGAGCTTTGGAGACAGGTGTTGAAGATGATTTTTTACCATTTAAGGCAGAGTATGGAACACTCATTTTGTTTTTGTATGTAGTTTTTATAGTCCAATAGGGTTCCCAACTCAGATAAGCAGCCCAAGAGTTTATGTTTTTCCCTTTTCCCAGCTGCAGTCTGCAAAAGTAAAAGTGTCCAGGAACAGCAGTCATCTGAGTCTGGGCTTCAAGCCAAGTTTCCCTTAAGCATAATAAATTGTAGTGCCGTAATTCTCCACTAGATGTTGTTGACACCTTCCAGATTTCCAAATCCAAGCTTATTTTGCAAACTTTCAAATATTTTTTCTAAAAAGTCTCAAAGGTATTTTTAGTGCCCAAATTTCAAAGCTATAAATCTGTATTAGTTCCAAATTGATATTGTAGTTTCCTCTTTTTCCCCCCAAAGCAATTAATTCACTGCTTTTCTTTTCCTGAGGAGGCAGGGCAATAACTTCCCTTCCCTCTTTCATTGGGGAGGATTCTTTTCTTTGGGCATTCTTTTTTCCAGGAAAGTAGTGTTAGGGCCATAAAAATAGGATAAAGTCTCACCCAGTTCCATCCACGTTGCTCAGAAATTGCTAGTTAGTGCTTATCTTCAGTTGACCGCAGCTTCTGACTGGCAGCACGAATGTAGCCAGTCTTTCTCCTGCCAGTTTGGAGGGCTTCCTTGGATCCAGTGGAAGGGCTGCTGCCCCTCCATGATTGACGAGCCCTCCCCTTCTTCGTCACCTCTTCGGGGCGACTTTTGACCTTTTTTAGGGTCCCCAGCGGGGTGAAATCAAACATGGAAGATGGAGCCCCGTCTTCCTGTGACGTCAAACCAGAAGTCTCCCAAAACATTTCTATTTAAGCAGTTCAGAGTATTAAATCTTGTGAAACTCCCACTTTGAATGTGAAACTGTTACTTCAAAAATCAAATAGGCTGTTTTGAGCACTCTAAAAATCTTTTCTAAATTTAAAATGGCTGTTTTGATCTTGAATTATTTCTCAAAACGTCCTGTTTCACACAGAATAAAGTTATCTACATTTTTGCATGAAGATTCAAAAGGAAGTATATTTCACACTCCTAAAAAAGCAGTGCATTCTTTTATTTATCTATACATTTATTTACTTAAAGGTCTACATGGCATAGAGCCTGGTTACTTAGGAAACACTACTCTCCTATACAACTGTTCAGCCAGTTGTATCAAGCAGGATTGGCACACCCCAGGTTCCTTCAATTAAACACTAACATTAACTAACATAAATATAACATTAAATCAGAACCTGGAAGCACACCTTCTAGGTAGCAGTGCCTGCCCTCTGCAACAAGGTTCCTCCTATGATCCAGATGACCCCCACTTTGCTATTGTGAAGACTTGGCTCTTCACCCAGGTCTTTGACAAGGCTTCAGACTTGGTAACCTATAGGACAACTTTCTCCTATATTCACTTGCCCATCTGATCAGATTGAACAGGAACATTTCCTTCCAGAACCATCTTTCTGAGAATAACATCTGATGGGATGTAAGACATGGGCATTTTCAATTGCTGTCCTCTATTTCTGAAATTCCTACCTCATGGAGATTTGATCTACTTCTTCCCTTCTGGGTTTCAGGAATACAAGTTGGACCTTGCTTTTCCATTTAGCCTAGAAAAGCTTGCTTTGAATGCTGAGATGCATTAGTGTACACACCTTTTTTTAAAATAGCAATAGCAGTTAGACTTATATACCGCTGTTAGACTTATATACTCTCTACATGGGGCAACCTTTGAAGAATGTCCGGAGACTGCAGGTGGTCCAGAATGCGGCCGCGCGAGCTATCTTGGGTCTCCCAAGACATGCTCATATCACTCCAGCCCTTCGTGAGCTGCACTGGCTACCAATTGGTCTCCGAACACAATTCAAAGTGTTGGTTATGACCTATAAAGCCCTTTATGGCAATGGGCCAGGATACTTGCGGGACCGTCTTCTGCCTCATGAATCCCAGCGACCGGTTAGGGCACATAGGGTTGGCCTCCTAGGGGTCCCGTCTGTTAGACAATGCCGTCTGGCGGGGCCTAGGGCTAGGGCCTTTTCCGTTGCTGCCCCAGCCCTCTGGAACCAGCTTCCCTCAGAGGCTCGTACTGCTTCTTCCCTCCTAGCTTTCCGGAAACTATTAAAGACACATTTATGCAGACAGGTTTGGGGCGTGTGAGCTGCACTCTGCCCCTGGGCCTTTGATTGTGATTGTGTGTGGTATGAGTGTTATAAATTATTTTGTTTTTATATAGTATTTTAAGTAGAAATTTTAACTGATCCTATGTTTTGTTTTTTACTTGTATTTTTGTTGTGAGCCGCCCTGGGTCTGAGGAGAAGGGCGGCATATAAGTCTGAACAAAATAAATAAATAAATAAATAAATAAAATAAAATAAAAATACCGCTTCATAGTGCTTTACAGCCCTCTCTAAGTGGTTTATAAGTCAGCATATTGCCCCAACAATTTGGGTCCTCATTTTACCAACCTTGGAAGGATGGAAGGCTTGAGCCAGTCAGGATCAAACTGCTGGCAATTGGCAGAGTTAGCCTGCAATGCTGTATTCTAATCACTGTGCCACCATCGCTAATGATACTATTGAAATAGTTATTATTTGGGTATGGGTTCATTTTTTTTATTGATGATTGTTTTTAATGTTGTTTCTGATTGTTAGCTATTTTAGAACCTTGAAGAATGTGCAGCATATAAATATGGTAAATAAATGGTGAAGGCCATTGTACAAGAGAAAACAAATGTAAAGTTTTGGGGTTGAAGAATCATATTTAAAAGAATCATATTTTAAAAAATTATATAGCCACCCACCTAATATATCATTACCTTAGACAACCTACGAACAGGAATTATAAAAAGCATAAAAACCAGTACAAAAACTTCCAGTGCTTCCAAAAACAATACACTGCTCACTTTGAAAAAACAATTTTCTTGGGTTCCAGCTCAAGACAGCTGGAAAAAGTTAGTTCTTCAAGGCTTTTCAGAATGTCAGAAGGGTCAGGACCCTCTCAGAGAAAGAGTGTTCTAAAGGTGAGAGACAGTATTGATATTATACTGTGTAATTGTCTTCTAGATCCTGCCAATGTTTGCTTTACCAAACAAACAATATACAAATAAGTTCCATAGAAAGACAATACTCCCTCAACCTCTGCATGCAGCTGAAACACCCCAGACAAATGCTTACATTTCTCATAACTGTATCCAATGCTGAATCCTGACCTGGAATGAAAGAATAAAATTCTTGAATTCATTGAAACACTGATGTCTGTTTTTTATAAAGGGATGACATCATACTTACTCTGCACTGCAGCTATTTCAACAGGATATTTGCGAGGTCTTCCTCTTTTTCGTTTAACTATTACTTGCTGCTGTACCTAAAAAAGCCAAAGGATTATTATTTGTTATAAAACTACTTCAAGATATCCTTTAAAGCAAATATAGGAAGGAAAAAAGTTTGAGAAACATTAAAGAGCTAACAGAGTTATTATGATCTAAGCTTTTTTTTCCCCTTCAAATTAGCACCAATGAAAAGTGGTTGTTATCTCTAGGGTGTGCAAAATATTTCATGAATTTTCAAAAAATGACCTGTTTTGAGTAAAAAAATAAAGTCTTTATCTTGTAGTCTGAGCATTTTGGCTTCAGTTCAAAAGAGAAATATTCCAAGTTTCAAACACTCTATTTTGAGTCTGACATGCTTCAGAACATATAAGGAACAGTTGCTGGAATTGGGTATGTCTAGTTCAGGGGTCAGCAACCTTAAACATTCAAAGAGCCACTTGGACCCGTTTCTCACAGAAAAGGAAACATTGGGAGCCACAAAACCCTTTTGACATCTAAAATGAAGATAACACTGCGTATATCCTTTTTTTTACCCTTATGCTATGTATAAAAAAACTATAGTGTGTTGCAGTTATGAAATCAATCAATTGCTACAAAGAAAACAAATTTTTATGCCGGAGAAAGAGGGGAAAAAAACCCTTTCTCCTTCATCCCAGCAGGTGAAAACAATTTTAGTAGCTTATCTACCATCTTTAAATACAGCATAATTATCCCCATACCTCATCTCTT
Organism: Bothrops alternatus; assembly: GCA_034064705.1. Classification (NCBI taxonomy): domain Eukaryota; kingdom Metazoa; phylum Chordata; class Lepidosauria; order Squamata; family Viperidae; genus Bothrops; species Bothrops alternatus. Next base: position 13,975,644 of record JARGCV010000085.1, read on the forward strand.
AATTAAAAAAAATCAAAATATTTCATTAAACTATCTTTACTAAAAGTCCAGTAAGGACAACATATATTCATATTCTCTTTCTTTTTCCTCTCCCCCCTCTCTCTCCCCCCTCTCTTTTTCCTCTCCTCTCTTTCGTCTCCCTCTTTCTCTCTCCTCTTCCCCCTTTTCTCTCCTTCTTTCCTCTCCTTCTCTCCCTCCCTTTCCTCTCCTTCTCTCTCTTTCCTCTCCCTCTTTCTTTCCTCTTTCCTCCCTTTCTTTTTCTCTCTCCCTCCTTTCTCTTTTTCCTCTCTCTCTCTCTCTCTTTCTTCTCCCTGTCCCCCCTCTCCCTCTCTCCGATCTTCTGCTCACCTGGCCAGCTGGCCTCATGCTGTTCTCCAACAAGCTGACACACGTTCTTATTGGGTGGGCTCTCTCCTGCCCTTGGTCTGTCAGTCCTCTTCCCCCACTAAGTGTGTGTGTGTGTGTGTGTGTGTGTGTGTGTGAGAGAGAGAGAGAGAGAGAGATTCTGCTTTCTGTTGCTTCCTGTTTCCTGCAGAGACGCAGCAAGGGCATGGAGCCTGCCCAATAACCTTGTCAGCTTATCGGAGAACAGTGTGAGGCCAGCTGGCCAGAAGATTGGAGAGAGAAAGCGAAGGGAAGCACAAGTGCCTTTCTCTGTCTCTCTCTGCAAATGGCGGAGGAATGGGAGCCGCAGGAAAGGCTGAAAGAACCACATGAGGCTCCAGAGCCGCAGGTTGCCAACCCATGGTCTAGTTTAATGAAGAGAATGATGAGGGGGGACATGATAGCAGTGTTCCAATATCTCAGGGGCTGCCACAAAGAAGGAGTCAAGCTATTCTCCAAAGCACCTGAAGGCAGGACAAGAAGCAATGGGTGGAAACTAATCAAGAAGAGAAGCAACCTAGAACTAAGGAGAAACTCCCTGACAGTTAGAACAATTAACCAGTGGAACAACTTGCCTCCAGAAGCGGTGAATGCTCCAACACTGGAAGTTTTTAAAAAGAGACTGGACAGCCATTTGCCCAAAATGGTATAGGGTTTCCTGCCTGAGCATGGGGTTGGACTAGATGACCTCCAAGGTCCCTTCCAACCTTATTATTATTAAAGGTGGTCCTCAACTTATGACTGGTTGCTTAGCAACTGTTCAGAGTTAACTCCCCAAAAACCACTTATGATTCAGTTTCAAATTTATGGAAGCTGCAGCAACCCTGTAGTCATTTGCCCTTAGAACCAACCACAGGGATGCTGCAGCACCCACCCACCCACCTATCCTGCCCCACTGGGTGTCTACAGCCATTCCACTCAGGGGAGATCAGGCCAACTGTAGCACACATTGGCTGAAGCTTGCAAGCTTCCAGCTTCCTTCTCACTAAGTAAGAAGAGGAGATCAAGTCGGCTAGAGTTTGCAAGCCTCCAGAGAGCAAGGGGAGATTAGGCTGGCTGAAGTTTGCAAGCCTCCAGCTACCTTCCAATCCAGGGATTTGCATGTCTTGGCCTATTCCGGGGCCCAGCAGCATCCGACTTACTTTTGTTTTTTGCAGTCTCTGAGACACAGGATCAGCTTTCTTACTACCCTTGTGATAAAGCAGTTGTTATTCTTGCGAACTTGTAGGGGGCAGTCTTTTAAATGGAGTCTTCTACAGTGTTGCAGAATAGCATGAATTTGCCATGAGGCTGCCTTACAAATACCAGATGGTCTGCTGTCTTTTAGATGGTTGGATGGAAAGAAAGCTGAAGGACTGCAGGGACCCCAAGGTGCTAGAAGCATAGCACAGAGTGCTTCAGGAGGGGGGAAAAGCCTGGGGCAGGCAAGCTTTGGCCTGCGTTAGGCCTCCTAAGGTCTCTCCCACCCCAAGGCATCCTATGCTCCACTTAACTTTCCATAAGTTCATTTAACCACTGCATCAGGGAGAGGAAGGGCTGAGGGTTGTTGTGAGGCCACTTCACTTTATGGCCGTCATCACTTGCAACCATAATGGGCAGGCTCCATTACAACTGTAACTTGAGGTTCATTTTTTACAATACAAGGAAGGTTTTTTTCTTTCTTTCCTTCGTTCAGCTTACATTAGGAACTAAACTGTTTAAGATTTTGATCCATGAGTCATCTGCAATGTAGCTATTATCTCGATTACTTAGAAAAACATTAGTGAATTGTTTGTTAGTTTGTTTTTGTCTTTTATATTGTTACAGTTGGGTAAAACATGACCATCTGAAGCACATACGAGCAACTTTCAAATGAATGACTGACACTGACCAGACTGCTTCCCTCAACAGGATTCAAACTGGATTCCAGACCTGAAGTGTTAGAAATATCCACTCTACGAATAATTTTATCTGCAGGAAAGAAATTCAAGAGACCCAACTTATATGAAATGCTTATATAATTATTTTTAGCAATGGCATAATCCGTTAACTTTCTCTGAACAGCATAAGTCTGGCTTCTACTTGCTGCACACCCCATCATTTTTACCTCTATGACAACCTCAATAAACTTCAGATAATTATTTGCCTTATATTTTGTTGTATCATGGATCTAAAATTCACATTTTTATGGCTATTTATTATGCTAAAAGTTAATCAGGAACCAACTGTCCAAAAAATAGAAATAAGCATATTGCTTTTACAGGACAGAAATGTCAAATAATAGAAAACCATCTTTCTACTTTGTCTTGTTCAACACAATATTCCCAGCATGGAATGGTTTATAATTTATCTCACAAATGAAGGCAAATATACATGTCCCAGGATAATGATGCGAGATCAAATTTGGGTTGGTCACCGAGTCCAGAGATTTATTCTTCCGAGCTTTCAGACTCATGCTGGAGCTCATCCTCAGGGAACTTCACTCTACTGGAATACATGCTTTGGGTTGTTCTGTGAGTCATATTTACTGTATGTGGTGCCTTCCTGTTGGCTGATTGGTGTGTTGATGACTGGCGACTGGTTGTTGTTTCCTTGTGCTGCCAAGCCCTTGGCTCCTAATTATTTGATAAACTGGTAGTAAATCAGCACTCCTGTTAACATGGGACCTATTTCCCAAGCTTCAATCATTTAGCTCAGAAGAGTAAATTTCTGGTCCCAGTGACTGACGCAAATTCGATCTCGCATCTAATTTATCTATTTGAAAAGGAGTAGGAAGCAAGTCCTACATCCTGGGAGGCAAATTGACACAACTAACATCCAAGTGGCAAATCGGTAATATCACATATATAGCAATGTCATCAAAAAATGCTATATTTGTCTCCTGTCATCTGATACACAGCATTTGCATGACAATATCACACCTGCTTTATCCCTTGCCCCTCTGCAGACACCTTTGAGTGTAACAGCTAAATGTTAATGGATTCTTTTTCCATGACAATTCTGAATAATTTTTTAAGCAGTGTCTTTAGATTCCATGTCCAGATCACTAGGTAGGGAGTATAGGGAAAAATAATATTCAAAGAAACTTGAAACGCCCTTAATATAAATATTGCAATTCCACTGCGAAGATTGCACAGCCAACTGCTGGCAGAAAATGATCACTGTACACCTTTTGAATAACTTGTCTGAGAGGCTTTTCAAGCTGAAGTTTCAAATTTTCTGGAATAGCAATAGCACTTAGATTTACAGTGCATTCAGGAAGTATTCAGACCCTCTTCACTTTTGTCAATTTTGTTATGCTAAAGCCTAACTCTATAGTGTTGAAATTCATTTTTTTCTCATTAATCTACACTCAGTATCCCATAACGACAAAGAGAAAACAAAAGTTTAGAAATATCTGTACATTTATTAAAAAGAAAAAAAAAACAGAATATCACATTTGCATAAGTATTCAGACCCTTTTGCAACAATTTAGCTCAGGTGCCTCCTATTTCTCTTGACATGTTTCTACACCTTGATTGGAGTCCACCTGTGATAAATTAAACTGATTGGATATGATTTGGAAAGGCACACACCTGGAAAGGCCTCACAGCTGACAATGCATGCTGTAGCAAAGCAAAAGCCATGAGGTTAAAGGAATTGCCTGCAGGATTATTGCAAGGCACAGATCTGGGGAAGGCTACTATAAAATTTCTGCTGCACTGAAAGTTCCTAAGAGCACAGTGGCCTCCATAATTCTCAAATGGAAGATGTTTGGCACAACCAGGACTCTTCCAAGAGTTGGTCGCCTGGTCAAACTGAGCAATTGGGGGAGAAGGGCCTTAGTAAGGGAGGTGACCAAGAACCCGATAATCACTCTGACTGAGCTCCAGAGACCCTATGTGGAGATAGGACAGAGTTCCAGAAGGACAACCATCACTGCAGCCCTCCACTGATTGGGGCAGAGTGGCTAGACGGAAGGCTCTCCTCAGTGCAAAACACATGAAAGCCCGCTTGGAGTTTGCAAAAAAAAAAACCACCTAAAGGATTCTCAAACTGTGAGGAACAAGATTCTCTGGTCTGGTGAAACCAAGAGTGAACTGTTTGGCCTCAATTCTAAATGTTATGTCTCGAGGAAACCAGACACTGCTCATTACCTGCCCAATATCATTCCAACAGTGAAGCATGGTGATGGCAGCATCATGCTGTGGGAGTATTTTTCAGCAGTAGGGATTGGGAGACTCGTCAGGGTTGAAGGAAAACTGAATGGAGCGAAGTACAGGAATATCCTCAATGAAAACCTGTTCTACAGCACTCAGGACGTCAGACTGGCCTTAAAGTTCACTTTCCACCATGACAACAATCCTAAGCACACAGCCAAGACAACACAGGAGTGGCTTAGGAACAACTCTGTGACTGTCCTACAGTGGCCCAGCAAGAGCCCTGACTTGAACCGTATTGAACATCTCTGGAGGGATCTGAAAATGGTTGTCCATCGATGGACTGAGCTTGAGAGGATTTGCAAGGAAGAATGGTAGAAAATCTCCCAGTCCAGGTGTGCAAAGCTTGTCAGGTGATACCCCAAAGGACTCAAGACTGTAACTGCTGCCAAAGATGCTTCAACAAAGTACTAACTGAAGGGTCTGAATACTTATGTCAATATGATATTTCAATTTTTTCTTTTTAATAAATATAAAGACATTTCTAAACTTCTGTTTTCACTTTTTTGTAATATATTTTATTGATTTTTTAAAAACATAAATCACAATAATTGGTGAACAGTGTGTTGTCTGGGTTACATTTTTAAAACAATCATTAACAATTGATTTCTATAATCCACATAATGGTTTTAGTTGATTTCCTCTTTTCCCAAATATCTTCTTTTGCAAACATTGAGTTAATGCAATTCTTATTGTTTGGATAGATAACAATTAAATATATATATTTTCCCAATATTCCTGAAAATAATAGTCACATCAATACAATATTTCTTTTCTATCCAATCATTCTGGTTGCCTTATCATAGATCCTGTTACAGTCCCTATTTTAATGTTTCTCCCACCAAATTCTAGGTATTCTCACTGGTTAAGATTTTCTCAAAAATTAATTACATTTAAAAATTTAACTCTATTTTTCCATATGAGCCATCTCACACTTTTACATTTCCACGTTTGTTGAAAATCTTTTTCTTTCTCTCTGCTTCTCTTATCATTTCCTTTCTCTCCGATATTCCTGACATCTCTACAGTCCATTTTATCCAATCTGTTTTCTTGTCCTCAGATTTATTTTGTAGTCTTAAGGGATAAGTTGTTTTTTCCAATTCTTGTGAATTTTTTTCCACTAGGATTAAATCATTTTTCATTGTTTTGTTAAGTTCCATCTTTAAGTCTCTATTCTCAATTCTATATCCATTTATCTGTTTTATCTGCTCCTTCTCTGTTGTTGTTTTCTGGGAATTTTGTTGTTGTAGAGTTAACTTAGAAATAGATTTATATTTTCACAGTTATTTTGGATTCTTTGTGGTTTAAAGACATTGTTGTTTGAATTAGTTGCAGTATACTATATATCTCCTCCTGTGAAATATTTTTGTTTTCTTGATCTTTCTACATGTCTCTGATCCATGACAGCCAAGAATTTGAGTTTTTCTCTTCCTTTCTTTTCTCTGCAAATAGCTTTAGAGTCCCAATTAAATAGATATTTGTAATCCAAATAGTTCAAAAAAGATTTTCCCCCCTGAAATTTATAATTTTCTCTTTGTCTAGAGCCCAGATTGTCTTTTTTTTGTCACAGCTGTTCTTTGTTATTAAAACTTTGAAGGTCACAAACACAGATTGGCTTTTCCCAGGTTTTGTCAAGTCTTATATTAAAGTCATAGCTGTCATAGTCTTCATCCACCACTAGGTGTCAACAACTATTTGTTTTTCACTTCCATATATTTTGATCCTCCGTAAAAAGATTAATTCGCCGTTTCTGTAAGGGCAGAAATCCTCCTCCTTCCCTTTCGGAGATATTTTGCTTCTTGGGGATTTTCCAGGAAATTAAATGTAGAATAGAAAAGAGAACATCGAATTTCTCACCCAGTTTCAAGCACGCTGTTCACAGTTGTGCTGCTTAGTGCTTTTGGACTTCGGTTGCTAGTAGCTTGGTGTCATGCCTCCGTCTGAGCCTGAATTGGAGGAGGAAATGGAGCCAGAACAGGACCCTATCGAGGCCCAGGGAGAGGTGTCTATGACTTCAGAGGACTGTGGGGAAGAACAGGCTGAGGCAGGCCAGGACCCTTCAGATTTGGAACAGGGGAGATAGAATTCAGGCAATGAGCAAGGCCCACCCCCACCTGATCCTAGAGCTAGGAGAGTGGAGAGGAGAAGGGAACAACGCAGGCAAGCTCACTTACTCGGGAGGATAGCATCCCGCCCCACCCCACAAGGCCCACCTGGGGACTGAGATATTACTTTACTTTACTTTATTTTGACTTATATGCCGCCCTTTTCCTCAGACTCAGGGCGGCTCACAGCAATAATACAAGTACAAAATATAAATTAGTTAAAATAATAATATACAATATAAAAAACAATAAAACTATACCCACTCATACAACATACAGTCCCAATCGAAGGCCCAGGGGCAGAGCGCAGCTCACAAGCCCCAAGCCTGTCTGCATAGATGTGTTTTTAAAAGTTTTCGGAAAGCTAGGAGGGAAGGAGCAGTACGAACCTCTGAGGGAAGTTGATTCCAGAGGGCTGGGGCAGCAACAGAGAAGGCCCTAGCCACTGTGGGGTGGGGACTTTGTCAGGAACAAATGTTGAATCTTGGGAAAGTTGTGTACTGTTGTTCTTGTTCTGTGCCTTTGTTGGAAAACCTGGACACCTTGACGACCGGACCGGCTGACCATGTGGATTTCCTGAATTATGAACTCAGACTGCATTTTGACTTCTTTCTTTGCAAACTGTGCAGGCAAGCTGAGATTCAAGCGGACTCATTAAGTTGATGTTTTGTTTTGTTTGTTATCTTTATGGCCTTGAGGATATTCGTATACTAATCGGCCTGTATTGAAACTGCTCTCAGCCAGAGTCGGCTGGAGGGTGTGTGTGTGTATTTGGGTTGGAGGCTTGCCAGCTAATGTGGGAGCATTTGAAGCAAATTTTCAACCATTAAAGAACTGTTTACATTGCCAGCTATCTGCATTGCCTTTGTGCTGTGCCCTGGGTCATCACACTTGGGCTGGTCGATGCAATACGGCCAGCCTTTCACCTGTCGAGTTTGAAGGCTTTCCCCAAGTCAAACGGAACGGCCACCGCTGTTCCAGAATCACTGGAGCACCCTTCTTTCTTCATCGCCTCTCCAGGGCGACTTAGACACATTTCGGGTCCCCAGGCAGAGCGAAATTAGCCACGGGGGTGTGGAGAATCCGCAAGCCCGCAACCGGTCACTATTGCGCAAAAACGGAAGTCCTCTTTTAACTTTTTCATTATTGAGTACTGAGTGTATATCAATGAGAGAAAAAAATTAATTTCAACAACTGTAGAATCAGGCTGTAGCATAACAAAATTGACAAAAGTGAAGGAGGTCTGAACACTTTCTTAATGCACTATATATACTACTTCACACTGCTTTACAGTGCTCTCTAAGCAATTTACAGAGTCAGCATATTGCCCCGAACAATCTGGATCCTCATTTTACCGACCATGGAAGGCTGAGTCAACCTTGACAATGTGAGCAGTTAGCCTGTAATACTGCATTCTAACCACTGCGCCACCACGGCACTTCAGAATAACTTTTAAGACAAGGCATTGCATCACCATTATCAGCTAAAAAATTGAAATGTATGTAAACAAATTCTCATTCATTTAATGGGTCATGCAATTAGTAGTTACTTGTGGGCTGCTGTTTTTTATGGAAAACTCAAAAGCACCACACTTGGTTTCACCTTTTTCTTTTACAGCATCTGAGGAATGTTTCCAAGCCACAGCATGACATTCAGGCATCTCTTCTGAGTTGTTGACAGTTTTTCCCTAAAGAATTATAAATAAATAACTGCTGATTAAAGAGAACAATCCCCATTTAATACTGCTAAAACACTCTGGCAATTTGCTCTCTCCATCATCCTGCATTAACTCATTCTATTTATTCAGACAGATCCTCAGGACAAGGGACATGACTGGTATCTTCCTGTTTCAATGTCACTTGACATGGGTTACCAAATTGCCTCCTTTTCAAACCTAAGCAATTTTGGCTGTTTTTGGTTACAATAAACAAAGTGTTCTTTGGTTTGTCCCCCCTCAATATCAGACTTTCTGCATACCATCTGGGGCAAGGTACAAAGCAAGATGGCTTTGTAAACCAGTAATTATAACCACAAGGATATATTAGACCTTCCAAGTGAGCATGAGTACAGTTGAAATGGAATAATTTGATTCTTGTTTTATTTATAAATAATAATTGCCATTCCAAGCAGGGATACACAAAAATCCAGAAATGATACTGGATATAAAAAAGAAAACTACCTGTCATTAGCGATTATGTGTCCATAATATATATTGTTTCCAGTGTATTTTGATGAATCACACAGTACCTCATTAATTTGTTTAGCCTCCTCTTCCAAAATCTGGCATTGTGTACCTCTACCTGCAAAATAATAATGTTTTTTTAAAATGATTTCCAAAAATGTAGTTAAAAGAGGGATGAAAACTTGTTTGTACCATTATCTTAATCAAGCAAGGCTACTGTTTGAACTCCCTCATTTACCCTCTTCAATAGTAGGACTCCTTGTTGCTTCTGGCATGAAACTCTCTTCCTTCTGATCAGGTCTTTCTGGCTGCAACCAAAGAAGGAGAGGAGAAATGAGGACAAGGACTGCCTTCTTGGATTGGCCAGCTTTCTTTTCTGGACAAAAGCTTTCCAGGTAGGCCAGGGAGGAATCAGAGAAGGGAGAAGTAACAGTTCTTCATGTATTTCAACACATGTTGCCTTTGAACCAGATTTCATCAAGTATTGTACCTCTGACAGAGTGATCTTACAGGAATATTTTTTAAAACAATATTGAACTATCCATCTGAAACTGATTTTCATTTACTCATTTTCAGAAAACGAGGTGTTGTTTTTTTTTAGAAAAAACCCTTCTCTTCCAATAAAGACAAAACCCCACAATCATTAAAGCAAACAAACAGTCCCCAACCCAAAATCCCAGTGCATACCTCTGTTAATTTTTCTTTAAGAACTTGACTTTGTATGACCAAAGCTTGTGTATTTCCAAAGGCTAAAAAACAAAAACAGAAATACAGAAGTATTAATCAGAATCTAATGTGACATGACATATTGAGTGCTTGGAAGCATGCTACCCACATATCTAATCTTCATTCCTGAAGGTTGTGTCAATTGCTGGATTTTGAAGGAGGGGAAATTGGGGGATGCTTGTCATATAGTTTTTTTCATTCCCATCAATGTATTTCCAAATGCTAATTTCCCATGATTAATTAAGCAGATATCTCCATGAGTTCAGTAGTATTGCACTGAGGATTTATTCAGAAAATGAGCAATCAACTACTGGGCATTGTGGTGGGGATGATACCACAGAGAGAGGTGGATTGCTCAGCCTCATTGCAATACTGAAATGATGTGGGACTAAGATGAAAGGAATATTGGTTTGGCACAAGATCATCTGACAAGTTCAGGGTGGATGTGAATAACTTCCCAATATACAGTTCCCTTTCCTAGATTACAAATATTTCTGTTATCTCAAGGTACATGAACTATAAAAATGAGAAAAGTTAATAAATTGTTATTGTGCCTTATTTTAATGACTGGAATACAAAGAACCTGGCTCCCCTCATAAACCTTCTAAACAACGAAAAAAGTAGGAGAATATATGGCTCCATCCACATTAGGGAGTGATTCTGAGGGCAAGAAAAGGGACAGTAAAAGTTCACATGGAGTGCATGAAGTGCACAAATTTTACCCCAATCCCAGATGCCATTCATCCACTCAGGGGAAATCAAGGAGATCTCTTATGTAGATATGTAGAATCTCAATTAAAAGGGCTGATGTGGTTCCCATCTTCAAGAAAGGGGAAAAACAGACCCAGGAAACTACAGACCAATCAGTCTAATATCAATACCTGGGAAGATCCTGGAAAAGATAATCAAAAAACAGATCTGCGAACAACCAGAAGCAAACAAAGTTATAACTAGTAGCCAGCACGGGTTTGTTAAAAACAGATCATGCCAAACCAATCTTATTTCATTCTTTGATAAAGTGACTAAATTATTAGACCAGCGAAATGCTGTGGACATAGTATACTTACATTTCAGTAAGGCATTTGATAAAGTAGACCACAACCTGCTGCTTAGTAAGCTAGAAAAAGGTGGGATATACAACATCACCGCCAGATGGATCTGTAGCTGGCTGACAAACCATACTCAACGAGTAGTCCTCAATGGTACATCCACATGAAGAGAAGTAAGCAGTGGGCTCCGTCTTAGGCCCACTACTCTTCAATATCTTCATAAATGTCTTAGATGAGGCAACAGAAGGAGAACTCATCAAATTTGCAGATGACACTAAATTGGCAGGAATAGCCAACACCCAGAAGACAAGCTCAGGATCCAAAAAGAACTTGACAAACTTGAACAACGGGCCCTATCCAACAAAATGAATTTTAATGTGGAGAAAAGCAAAGTTTTACATTTAGGTAGGAAAAATCAAAGGTATAAGGACAGATTAGGCGGGGACCTGGCTCAAAAACCTAAACTGTGAGAGGGACCTTGGAGTCCTAGTGGACAATTACTTGACTACGAGCCAGCAGTGTGCAGCAGCAGCAGCCAAAAAAAAAGCTAATACAATCCTGGGTTGTATAAACAGAGGCATTGAATCAAGATCATGCAAAGTATTAGTACTGTTTTATAAAACCCTAGTAAGATCACAACTGGAATACAACCACCAATTTTGGTCACCATACTACAAAAAAAGACGTTGAGACTTTGGAAAAAGTTCAGAGAAGAGCAACTAAAATGATCAAAGGCCTGGAGACTAAAACATATGAAGAATGGCTGCAGGACTTGGGTTTGGCTAGTCTAAAGAAAAGAAGAAACAGTGGTGACATGATGGCATTATTCCAGTATTTAAGGGGCTGCCACAAAGAAGAAGGCATCAAACTGTTCTCCAAAGCACCAGAGGGCAAGATAAGAAAGAATGGTTGGAAACTGACCAAAGAGAGAAGCAACCTGGAATTAAGGAGAATCTTCCTAACAGTGAGGACAATTAACCAGTGAAGCAGCTTGCCTCCAGAAATCGTGGGCACTCCATCACTGGAGGTTTTTAAGAAGAGACTTAAGAAAGTCTCTTGTCTAAAATGGTATAAGTTCTCCTGCTTGAGCAGGGGGCTGTACTAGAAGATCTCCAAGGTTCTGTTCTGTTCTATTCTATTTTCTATTCTTCAAATGTTTGCTTGATATAGGAGACTTATGTACACTTGTTCATTAGATGCTGTTCGTGACAGTTCTGATCCAGTCTAACAACTGTGGATAATGAGACCAGGGTAAAAGAAGCCCAAACCCACATATTGGTGAAATCCTTTACTGTGGACACTGATCTGTATTTTCTAAACATAGATATGTGAAACTGCAGGTAATTATGGTCATTAAACAAGAACACATCTTAGTATTAAAGAATACCTCCAAGGTATGTTCCAAGTCAGTTATTCTATAAGTCTAAATCTCTGCAAGTTTGCCCAAAATGTAGAGAAACTGAAAGCCAGCACACTTTGCATTTGTTGTTGATAAAAGCAAATGAACAAAAATATTTTTTGCTACATATCTGCCTTGGAGAAAACTTCTCTATAACACAATTAAGATAAACACTAGTCACATTTTGTTGTTTTCCAAGTTTGTGGATGCAAAACATAAAAAGCTTTGAAACATGGTCCTCAACTTACAACCATTTGTTTAGTGACTGTTCAAAGTTAGAACAGAACTGAAAAAAGTTATTTATGACCAGTTTTCACACTTAATGACTGTTGCAGCATCCCCTTGGTCATGTGATCAAAATTTAGGTGCACGTATTTAGATAGATAGATAACTTTTATTATCATTTATTATGAGCACACTGGCCCACATTAAAAATGAAATTGTTTTGCCTGATCTCAAAAGAAAGTATATATTTACCCATACACATACATAACATACATATACACATGCTACATACATACCGTGTTTCCTCATAAATAAGACCGGGTCTTATATTCTTCTTTGGACCAGAAGTCCCATTAGGTCTTATTTTCAGAGGATGTCTTATTTTGTAGCCACTCGCCCACTCCCTCCCACCATCTGCTTGCCCGTGGACGCAATGGCTTACAGGCCTTCCCAGGGCAGACACACTTTTCTCTCGGATGGAGAAATGATAGAGATTGAAAGCTTCGTCTGCTTACTAATTACTCCAATTCCAAGTGCCCCATTTGCAAGCAGACGAAGCTTCCTTCATTTCTTTGTTCGGGTGAAAAGTGTTTGGGCGCCTAGGAGGCACTTGGAAACAGAGTGATTGCTCCGTTTCCAAGTGCCCCATAGGCGCCCAAACACTTTTTGCCCAGAGGAAGACTGGAAGCTTTGTCTGCATGCAAATGGGGTGCTTGGAATTGGAGCAATTCACTCCATTTCCAAAAGCCCCATTTGCAAGCAGAGAAGGCTTCCAGTCTCTCTCTAGGCGAAAAGAGTGTGGTGGAGCCAGATGGATGAAGAGGCTCGGGGGGAGGAGGCAGGTGATCTGGACATACTGCACTGCCACCTAGCTCTTGGGAGGCTTGCGTGGTAGCAGTGGCAGCAGGTGGAGTCATGAGCTGCCCATTCCATCCTGTCTTTTGACTTGCTCGTGCCCGCACTGGAATCACCTGCCTCCCCCCTATGCCTCCGACTGCTACTGGTACCGCCATACAAGCCTCCTGTGAACCAGGTGGCCATGCAGCACATCTGGATTGCCTGCCTCCCCCACACCTCCGTGCTCAGACTTACCTGCGCTGCACCAAGGGGCTGGCGGGCTGTGGCTGCTCCCGGACACTGTCGGCCCCTGCCACCTCTTGTGCTGGCTACACCCATCCCCAGGCTTATTTTTGGGGTAGGGCTTATATTAAACCCACCCCAAAAAATCAGGCTAAGGCTTATTTTCGGGATGGATCTTTCACACACACACACACACTAATCTCTGTCCATTTTCAATATATAGTGGAAAGAGGAAACTTGAGAGTTCACAAGGTTGATGTTATATAGAACAAAACTGTGACTGAATCTGGATGTTCTGCTTCGGATACCACAAAGCCTCCTCCCAGAAGGTAACAAGGAAAACAGGTCATGAAAAGGAAGTGTAGCATCCCAGACAATCCTGTGGACCTTGCTCAAGCATCGCTTATATGCTATGTCCTGAATAGAAGGAAGTGAACTACCAATAATCTTTTTGCCATCCTCACCACTCTCTGTACCTCCTTCCTGTCTGAAACAGTAATGCTTGCAAACCAGACAATACAATATAATAGGATACTCTTGATCGTCCCTCTGTAGAAAGTGGTAAGGGCAGGGGAAGGAAGATCTACTTTTCCCATGCAACGCAGAAAATGCAGGCGCTGCTGTGCCTGCTTCACTCTTGAGCAACCAAGCTAACCTACTCATTAGTTTGATGCTGCTAACCACCCCCCTTTTCTGAAATTAACAATAATTTCTTTAGCTTTTCCTATGTTTAAAATCAGGCTGTTTTTGTTACACCAGTTCACCAAACTTCTACTTTCTTGCGGTAAGCACCCTCATTGTCATCTTGAATAAGGCCCACTACTGTTGTATCATCCGCATGCTTCACAATATGGTTGGTGGCAAACCTGGCACAACAATCATGGGTCAACAGGGTGAACAATAGCGGACTTAGTACACAGCCCTGAGGAGAACCTGTGCTCAAGAAAATGGTGTTAGAAATATTAGTCCCAGCTCACACTTACTGTGACCTATCAATAAGAAAATCAAGAATCCAGTTGCACAAAGTAGTACTAAAACCTAAAAGGCCCAGTTTGTCTACTAGAGGCTGAGGAATGATTGTTTAATGCCGAAGCACATGAGTGTTTCTTTCCTCTAATTGTGCCAATTTCAGATAGAACAGAAGAAATAGCATCCTCTGTAGAGTGATTTGGACGGTAAGCAAACTGAAATGAGTCAAATGCTGGAGGGAGGCTGGATACAATAATGCCCTTTATCAGCCTCTCAAAACATTTCATAATGATGGATGTAAGTGCAACTGGATGGTAATCATTGAGACCCCTAATTGTAGACTTTTTTGGCATCGATAAAATGGCCGTATTAAAACATTGCCTGCTTCAGTGAAAGATTGAAAATATCTGTAAGAACACAAGCCAACTCGTCTGCACATTTCCTAAGAACACGCCCAGGGTATTATCTGGGCCTGCTGCTTTCTAAATATTAACTTTCTGCAATGTTCTCTGGACAGAGATAACATCAAAGCTTGCTCATCAGGATGAGGCACAGCTTTCCTCACAGTGGTGCTATTTGATGCCTCAAATCTACCAAAAAATGTGTTTATGACAGTTGCACTGTCCCAGGATCATGTGATCACCATTTGTAACCTTCCCAGCTAGAGCTTTTGACAAACAAAATCAATGAGAGAAGCCAGTTTCATTTAACAATCAAAAGTTTCACTTAACATCTGCAGTGATTTGCTTAAACAATTTTGGCAAAAAAGGTTGTAAAATAGAGCACAACTGTCTTACTTAGCAATAGAAATTTTGGGTTCCATTGTGGTAATAAATCAAGGGTATGTGTATATATGTAATTTGTTGGAAAACATTCTAACTGGATGGGAAGGAAAAATGTTATATTTAATGAGCTCCTTTAATTATAGTATCCTAAGGTAGTCATTACAATTCTCTCCTTTTTTCATCATCATTTGTCTGAAAAGATAACAGAGAGATCTATTTAAGTGCCATAGAAGAAGTTTTGGAATTAAGAGAAGACTTGAACTTGGCTCCCATATTCGTATTAGCCAGAGTGCACAAACTCCAAGAAAGCAAAGAAGCAAGAAAGAATTGGAAAGGTCCAATTCTGATACTCCCTAGTTGCTCACTCCATAGCAGAAAGAGGCGCGGGGGATAGAAATGTCAAGACGCAGGGGACAGAAACTGGCAGGAAGTTTGCAACTCCCAGTTGTTTAAAATTCTAATTTACTGGAACTTCCTATTATAAACTTAGAATATAGCTAACTTCAGTTATTCTAATTATTCATTGTGAATGCTCATTTAAAATCATTTTAAGTGAGCACAAGGTTTCTTTTATTATTACTACATTAGGATACAAAGGAAATAATCTTTCAGTTTTAAAAATATACCATCAAGTACAGAGTTAGATCTCTGTTCATTAAACAATAACCGGGTGTTTACATTCCATGCAATTTTAGATTATGAAGTTCTTGGTCTACTCTGCAGACACATCTTTGATAGAAGACATGACTCTCCTTTAAACAACTTCCTTTTACTTAGGCTGAATTTTATCAAATGAAGGAGGAACTTTCTAAAAATGTCTGTAGTGGAAAAAATAATACAATCGTAATATTTAATGTCATATAGAATAATAAATACATAGATTCACATGTAAGCAACTTACACATGAAAATGTATTTTAGCTATTCTTTGTGGAGTACAAGCAACAAGTATCCAGGAATCACTCATTTGAATTACAATTATACCCACAACAACACAGGTCGAACAGGAGTGTGCAGAATTTCTAGAAGAGGATTTTTCTACTGTTTTATTCACTAGAGTTGTTTCTCCTGGTCAGGTGTTCTGGGAATGTATTTTTTATCAGCAGATTCCATGACCTGAAAAAAGTGTTCTAAAGTAATAAGAACACCTGCAGGAAACTATGTCAGGCCATTTGAGTGAAATGTTGCATTGTTACTAGAGATCAATAAGAAGGCAACTTTCACTTTTCTATTTGATCACTCACACACTGCATATATTACAAACAAATAGATTTAAAATCTCCCAGATTACCTTTCACAACTAGAATCACAGAATATGTGAACTGGAAAAGATTGTTGTTCTCAATTAGTTCACCCTTTTCTAAGGGAAAGAATCAATTATATCACTGTCAACCAGTGGCCATCCTACCCATTTGAAACCTTCAGGGAGGAAGAGATCCACTGTTCTCAAGTCCCTTCCTTCAGTTCAATTGAAATTTGCTAAAAATGCAATGGAGGGACTAACTTTTGAGGCTTCCTTTAAAATACCTCAAGACACTACAAGTCACTGGATATACAGTCCTATGTAGATACTGTAGATTGATTGAGACACCAAATTATTATTTATCATAAAAATTACTGTCATTAAACATGAATTTACTTTTAAGAACCTCTTCGGGTTGTTTCTCTTCATAGTGAAGTTTCTTTTCTGGACTTGTACACAACAGCCGCTATGAAAAAAAGAGAAAAAAAATCTGTTTCAACTTTAACAGTATCAAAGCCTAGTACACCTCTATTTGAAAGCAAGCATGCTGCTGAATAAACTGCAGAAGAATAACAACAATAATATACTGTTATCTTGTCTCTAAAGCAGGGCAGGAAGCATGGTGACCACGGGAAATGCACTCTTGCTAACTCTCTTAAACCCTATGGGAATTTTCAAACCTTTAAAAAATTAATGTGGGAGAAAGTAAGAGTGACAAAACACATCTTCTGCATGATTTGCCTTACCTGGAATTATTTATATATATTTTTAAATTACAAAAGGGCTAAACACAGAGCTTCCAACAGAGTGAATGGAAGTGAAATGAGAAGTGACCATGATGATGCTGGACAAGAGGAATATTTCAATTAAGCAAGTGAATTAGAAACTGGAATACTTCAAAACAAAGTGCATGCAGCATATACATATGCTGTACTAGTAAAACTCTTTTGTCTGTAACCTTTAACTGGGCAAAATAGTGCACCACAAGGCAATAAGTTTTGAACTGAGGTATCTCAAATGAGCTAACTTACAGAATAAGTACAAAATTGGGGATCAAGGAAACCCACAGGATTGAAATTTGGCAAATCTGTGGTCACTTTAGTGCTGTCATGCCACTGCCCAGAGGTTCAGTAGACTGGTCCTGTCCTAGTTTTCTGGAGGCTGGGCAGACCACTCCTTCCTTTGGCCATTGGAGATTATTTAGACTGGCCCAACCATGGCCCTTTGGAAATTGAGTAGATCAGTCAGCTGTAGTTAAGCTGGTTAAGCTCCTACTCTTATTGCTTTTTCGCTCTTGGTCATTCAGTTTCTGTTCAGGTAAGGAAATATCTCTAAAATGGGTCACAGGTTGTTTAGGTTTTTTTTTAAAATTTACAAGCATCTTTGTTTACATTCTATAAAGCTGTTGCTGGACTGCAAAAAATTTTGTGCTACTTTCCATATGTTGGCAAGAAACTAGGTATGGAGTCTATATTTCAAATAAGGGGCAGACATATAGGCATGGGCAGACTCCCCCAACAAGAATCAATCCAATTTAATCAATGTTTCAAATGTTCTTAATTTCAAACATTCATTTTCTTCTAAATTAAGTACAAACAATTTTAAACAAGTAAACATTTCAGAATAGCAATGTACCTCATCAGTTGCTGTCTCCATCCTTGGTTCCATACTTTCAAGTGGAAGCACCACTTTAATGTCTAATGAAAACAATTTAAGCAATTATAATGCAATGGTTACAATAGGTTATAACCTCAAAATCAGCTAGCAACTTTACCCTATACAGATGGCTGAATAAAGCACATTTTAGTAAATTAAATTTTTCTGAAATTTACCTGGAAACAAAATTAGGGGTTTTGGTTTTGGTTTCAGAGATAATCTAAAATTAGAATATATTCTTCAGAATCCAATCTGGGTGTGGCTAAAAAGCCACACACATCAGGCACCACATAAATACCACATACAGAATAGCCCAAAGCACACATTCTGCTAGAGAGGATGGGCTCCATCATGAGTCTGAAAGCTCAGAAGTCTAAACCTCTGGTCCCGGTGATCAACCTAGATTGGATCCTGCAACATTATCCTGGGACATGTATATTCACCTTCATTTGTGATAGAATGATATTCTGTTTTACTATTTTCAATTAGATTATAGCTTGTTTAAATTTAATAATTTTAATATTTATTATATTTAATAAATATTCAAAATTTGATAGGAAAGCTAAACTTATAATGAACAAAAATCACTACAACCTCTCTAATTTTTCATTAGATTCTGAAATGTATCATGGCAGAGACAGGCAATACCTCTTTTCATTTATGTATTCAGTTTTTGAAGTTCATTATGAATTTGCTTATAATATTTTAAATGCACATTACTATTAATATAGTAACTTTTAAGAGTAGCAAACTAAGATTATTTGTTAAAGCTGATTTATTTATAGCTATCAAATTATAATAATACATTTGTTTTCTAGTTAGAATAAAGGCATCATTATAATAAAATCACTTTGACCTTTATTAGTACAGTTGTGCAAGAATAGATATTTTTGAATGCCTGTGCCTGAGCAGAAACATAGGTGTTTCTGTTGATTTGGTCTCTGCCTGGAAGGAAATTAGCTGTTCAGGCAGAAATGGATTGAATAAAAGGAAGAAGAGTACAGAGAACCCAAGGCAACTGAAGATATGGAGATTCATCTGTTTTTGCCTTCTCTCCCCACAACAGCTCCCACATATCCCATCAGCCCTACCCCATTCCCCATTAGTCCTATCTTATTTTCCTTAATTCTAAGATCAGATTAATTATCCATATTTTGCCAAGGTTTTTCCCCCTCTAACTCTCTTATTGAATGAAACAGTTTGTGATGTTGTAATATATGAACAGAAAAAATTTATTCACATTCTACTCCTTTCTGTCATTTTAAACAATATCTATTCTTTCTAGTTGCTTAATGTTCTATACAATATACTATACTCTATACTTTAGGAACAAACAGGGAGAACTTGAAATTTAAGCACATGAAGGCAAGCATGATATAGTTGCCATTACTGAAACTTGGTGGGATGAAACTCATGACAGGAATGTACTGATGGAATGATACAAACTATTCAAAAGAAACAGATTAACAAGAGGAGGTGGAGTTGCATTACATATAAAAAATCACTACAGCAAAACACAAATACACAAAACCAAGGATGAAAACCTCCTAGAATCCATATGGATCAATATAAAAGAAAAAATGACATTGTTATAGGAGTATATTACAGGCCACCCAATCAAGGAGAAGAAATAGATGAACTTTTTGCTAATCAATCAACAAATGTACGTAGGAAATACACCACACTAGTAATAAAAGACTTTAATTATCCTGATATCAACTGGGAGGCAAATTCTGCTGTAACTGGGAGATAGAACAGATTTCTAACCAACTTAGGTGACAACTTTGTCATCTAAAAGGTAGAGGAGGGAACTAGAGAAAAAGCTATACTGGACCTAATTCTTACTAATCAAGAAGAAGTGATAGAGGAAGTTGCTGGAATCTTGGGCGAGAGTGATGTCATATTGCAGTGGTGGCGAACCTATGGCACGTGTGCCAGAGGTGGCACTCAGAGCCCTCTCTGTGGGCACACACGCCATGCCCCGGAGATGGCAACCGTCCCTCTTCAACCAGCCACCAACTTGCCGAGGTCCCACATGGCCAGATGCATCCCAGCACCCATGCGCTCGCTGCCCTCTGTGTGTAGGGGCTGATGGTGTCAGGCAGCAGCCGCCCCGGCCCCTACCTCACCTTGCCCTGTGACAATGCCATCCCCGCCCTGCCTCACCTCACCCCGCAAGACGAGCCTCCTGCCCACCGCCCCACCTGCCAGAGACCCCCTGGATCTCCCCCAACCCTGCCTGGCCCCCACAGGTGTCCCTCCCCACGAGCAACATCGAGGTGATCATGCCCACCTTGGCCACACCCACCCAATCTGCCATGACCACCACAACCATGCCCACCCAGTGGACCACGCCCACCTGGCACCCAGTGATCAATAAGTGGGTTTTGGGTTACAGTTTGGGCACTCGGTGTCTAAAAGGTTTGCCATCACTGTCATATTGGAATTCAACATAATGCAAACACAAGCAATTGTCTTAAACTTTAAAAGAGCTGATTTTAACAAACTCAGAGAGACCCCAAGCAAAATTTCATGGACAAAAATCCTAAAAGGGAAAACAACTTAAGAAGCATGGGAAAAACTGAAAAACATTATCATAAAGCACAGTCCAATACAATACCACTGAAAAATAAAAACAAGAAATCCAAGAAGAAAACAGTATGGCTGCACAAAGATCTCTCTGATAAACTGAAAGAGAAAAAGGATCAGTACAAAAAGTGGAAAGAGGGATACATAACTAAGGCAGAATATCAGCAGATAGCCCGAATCTGCAAAGATGAGTGAACAAAGACTTGCAATAAAAGTCAAAGATAAAGTTTCTTTCAATATATAAATAACAAGAAAAAAGTCAAGGAAATAGTTGGTTCACTAAAGAGAGAAAATGGCAAGTAATTAACAGGCAGTAGAGAGAAAGAAGAGCTGCTTAACTCATTCTTTGCATCAGTCTTCATGTAAAAAGTATCTATAGGCCAACCTGTTCCATCCCAGCCTATGGCCGTTCTTGTTAAAGGCACAAGGACAAAACCCCTTTTGAGAAAATAGGCTGGAGACTCAAAAGAAAACAAACCCATTTTAATATGGGTAACAAACCTGTCAAATAGTCCAGAAACAAAAGCAGCAAAACACAATCTAAATGAAGGAAATTGTCCACACGAAACACAATGCAAAACAGAGAAGTAGTCACCGGCAATACCAACAGAACATGATCCCATGAAGTACTTTGCAACGGTTGCATTCAGCAACCAGCACCGCCCACACATTCCCCTTTTGTAATTCAGTCCTCAAGGCGTGGCTTCTCAGTGCCTTCTCCGGAGTTGTCCCATTGCCTCTTTCTGGTTTACTCTCCTAGCTTGTCTTCGTTTGCGGGCATCTCTCATTTCTGACAGCTGTGCATCCTCTGAGTCTGACTCATCCTCCCCACACAGCTGCATCTCATCCTGAACACGATTGGAGGGGCCAGGCTCCTCACTGGAATGTGAGTCTTGTAACTCATCAGAGCCTCCCTTCACCTCTTCCTCCTCAGATTCCCCAGACTCAGCTGTTGGGAACACAGGCTGGCACGGAATCACGACACAACCTACTAAAAACATAAGTATAACATACAGACTAGAAATAAAAACTAAAATAACCAAGAAAATGGTAAGAGAACACTTGTCTGACCTTGATGAATATAAACCACCAGGACCTGATGATTGCATCCCAGAGTTCTGAAGGAACTGGCAGATGTCAGAATCATTGTAACATTGTCAAGCTATGAACCCTACTGCCTTTAGGACCGCTGCGTGTTTCTAGATTGCCAACAGATGTGGGTTTCATAAATCTAGATTGGACTACTTGGGCTACTGTGTGTCGTTCAAAGGGAAAGAGATGGACCTGGGGAAGGTGAAGTCCATCTTGGAGCGGCAAGCCCCTCGCACCTGCAAGCAGCTGCAAAGTTTCTTGGGGTTTGCAAACTGTTACCGGCAGTTTATTCCCTCCTTCGCCAAGATTGCTCTACTGACCACCAAGTTGCTAAGGACCAGAAAAGAGGGGGAGAAGTCCCAGCCAAATCAGCTGTGGAACTGGACAATGGAATGCCAAGCGGCGTTTGAGAAATTGAAGCGGTTGTTCGCCACTAAAGCAGCCAAACCCTGAAGAACCTTTTGTGATCCAGATGGATGCCAGTGATGTGGCCGTGTGGGCTGCCATCCTCCAACGAAACACCAAAGGGTGTTGTGTGCATACACATCCTGCAAATGGAATGAAACAGAATGGGAATGGGTGGTGTGGGAGAAAGAGGCTTTTGCAGTATGATGGGCGTTGCTAACTTGGAGACAGTTCCTAGGAGGAGCAAGGTCCCCTTTGAAGTTTGGACTAAACCACAAAAACCTAGAGGCTTTGACACCCCCCCACAAGCTTTCCCCTAAGATGGGCGCAGTACTTCAAAAGATTTGATTCTGAGTTGAAGTACATCCTGGGGGAAAAAAAACTTCCTAGCTGATGCCCTGTCCCGCATGCCTCATTACAAAAGCATCTGGCAGGAGGTGGTGATTTTGGTCATCCCTGACAGGCAGCAAGCGGCGCAAGCAACAACCAGACAGCAGGAGAAAAAGAGTTCACCCCTCACTAATGAGTTCGCACAGTTGAAGCAAGAGCTGCAAACTGATGCATGGTTTGGGACTCATCAGAAGGAGTTGACCATGAGAGAGAAGTTGGCATGGTAGGGGGACAAGCTGTATGTCCCAGACCACCTGTGACTGCAAGCCCTACAACGCAGTCACAACGCTAAGCAAGCAGACCCCTTTTCAGTTCCTGAAAATGCTGCATCTCGCTAGTCATCAGTTCTGGTGGCCAAAGATGAAAAAAGATATTGAAAGCTATGTGGGGAGCTGTACTGTCTGTGCGGTCAGCAAAAGGCTACCAGAAAGAGCCCAGTGTCAACTCTACAAATGAGCATGGCTGCAGCCATTTTCCCTATCATTTTTAGTTGCCACATAGAATGGAGGGAGGGGGGTTGCCCAAGTGCTTCGCTAGTCTAAATAATCTTTTGTCCCATGGGAACCAAGGCCATCAGCTGCTCCTGGAGACTGCAGTCTGGGTGATTCATAAAAAGCCTACCAAATAATCATATTGGGGAACATAGTTGCTTACATAGTTTTTGTGGGTGGGAGATTTAACTTTGTATTGGGGAATTATTGTTTGTGTATCCAGACTTGGTTTCACTTTTGATGTGCCAACATTTTGTAACTAATAAACATGTTCTTTGAGGAATTTGCAAGCCTCGGAGTTCTGCTTTATTCTTCTGTCTGTTGGAACCATGACATTATGAAGTTAACTGAACTGTCGATTCCAGAATCCACAAGGGGAAGTTACAGTTATTAATTGATTGGGACGACTACCCCATGTCAGAATCTAGGTGGGTGAAGACCGAGCATGTAAAAGCAGATGGTTTGGTAAAATGATTCTATACAAAGTATCCCCAAAAGCCGGGTCCGTTGCAGAGGAAGGTTAGCAAGCATTGATGTGTATTCTTTTGTTTTCTAGGTTCCCTTTCCTTCCTATGGAGGGCGGCCTGTCAGGCTACAAACCCTACTGCCTTTAGGACCACTGCATGCCTCTAGCTTGCCAACAGATGTGAGGAGGGAGAAGGGGTGAAATTTGAATACACAGATGTCCTTATCATCGTACTAGAAGTTTTGTTTTGGTGAACTAAAGTGCCTTGTCCGAACCCGTTTATTTGGTAGGAGGGGATTTTACTAGATGGGTCTGGGTCTTTTCCTTTTTCTCTCTGTGGGTTCTGCCATACTCCTGATGGGAGGGGGAGGCCTTTGGGGAATTGCTATGTATCTTGTCCTTTCGTTTAGCTGCTACAATGTATCTTCTCTGCTTCCCTTACCTGCTTGCTCTTTGAACTGTTTTCTCCTTGATGTCAACTTGGGGTAAGAAAGGAATGTGCCTCCGGCCATCTGACTTATTTCTCGCTGCGGAAGAGAAGGTGCAAAGACCCAACAACGTTTTCACAGCCTTGGAAACTGAGTCTTATCAGCTTTGCTCTCACAGCGGACTTAACATCTGAGGATTGGCCAATTTGAACTGACTGGATGAACTATTGGAGTGGGGTTTGCTTTTGCTCCTTCAACCTACTGATTTGAATGGGAAACCCACAGATCCTGCCTTCTATGCCTGCTGTCAACTTCTTCTAATAAAAGTTCCTTTTGGAATGAATCTGTTCCAAGAGTTTTGCTTTCCTGGGAAGAGGTTTTGAAGCGGGTCCTTACATTAGGCAGGATATGTAGAAGTTGGTCAGCTCGGAAGGAAGACTCTTACCGCGGGGACCGTGCAAACAATGTCTGAATTAGGTACAGAGAAACAGGAAGCCACCATGGGGGCGGAATTTTCCCTCGAGGCTGGCCCAAGCAGATGCAGCTTGCAGTCATCCAGCTCCTCCAATGAAGTCGAGGTTGCTGAGATCGAGATAAGCCGAGGTGGTCGATGGGCATTGGAAAGAAGGAGGACTGGGAGTGGAAGGCTAGGAAGGTGACCCTCAAACGCAGCAGTCACCAACCAGGTTAGAAATTAGAGATTGAGAGATCGCTCCATCTCAGCGAGGATGAGGACAAAGACAAGCCCGTTCCAGCCGGTTCCTACAGCAAGCCATCAACATGCTTTGTTTTCAACTCCCTCAAGGAAGAGAGAGCTGACATGTCATGGCATAGCGAACCCAGGCACAACTGAGGATGCAGGTGGCATCGGAATCGAGTCCTTCTACCAGCACTTCGGAGACCGTGGCCACCACTTCTGCCCAAGCTGCACCAGCTGATGGGGCTGGTCACTGACCCAGAAAGAGGAAAGGTCAACGGGCCAGTCGGAAGTTCCCGCAATTAGGGGTAAAGTACAATGGAGAACCACACAGATTGGGATTCTTCCTGGCTCAGGTTCTGAACTACATGGAGGAGTATGGACAAGACATCCCCAGTGACCACGGGCAGGTGAGGATTGTGACCATGGCACTAGATGGGGCAGAGGCTGAGTGGATGGTGATCCTCCACGATGCAGACTCCCCCGAATTGTGGAATTTTAACCATTTCACGGCAGCTCTCAGGAGATGATTCAAGGATCCCTTACCTGATCGGGAGACCAGAGAACGCATAAAAACTGTCAGGCAGGGACGGACGGCGCCTTGTGGCGGAATACACGGAGGAATTCTGAGCTCTTGCTAGCAAACTTAATTGGCCAGAAGAAGTTCTGGTGGGACATTTCAAAGATGGGCTTAATGACAACCTGGATTATGCCTGCACTCCCTGGGACTATCCTGACCTACTCCATGACTGGTACATCATGGCTGAGGAGGCAGAGATCGATCAGGCCAGAAGGCAAAAGTTGTCTGGGAAGATCATGGGGAGCTGGCGAAACAGATTCCCACTACTCTCTGACCAACGGGCTGCTTCAAATGTGGGAAGGATGGTCACCACGCCATCAAATGCCGCTCGAAGACTTCAGTTCAAAAGCCCAACTGAGCTGCAGGGGGAAAACCAGAGAAAACCCTGCCGAAGCAAAAGGAAATGGCAATAAAAAGCATGGAGATTGTTGAGTCCCTAACCCCATTAAAACAGGAGGGAGGAACTCCAACCTTTCGGAATCATTGGAAGACAGCTCAGAGGACAAACTCCTGGTAAGTGGACCCATTGCGCCCCTCACCAGAACCGTAGAAATGTTTAGCCCAGGAATGCTGGAAAAAGTCACATTAAGAGCCGTGATAGACTCCGGCTGCACTTGCTGCCTCATAAACCCAACCCTGGTGGGGAACTTAGCAATCCTAGTGAGGAGGCTGAAGAAGCTGATTTCGTTCGGCCAATTAGATGGGTCTATTGCAGGAGGGATCCCGGCAACCCTCGCCATGCAACCCATTCAGCTTACCATAGGGAACCACGTTCGTGGTGACCCCTGGCATGGAATGCTCACTCATATTAGGCATAGCATGGTTAATGAAATGGAACCCTAGGGTGGATTGGAGGACTGGAGAACGCCTAGAAGGCAACCCAGACCAAAGGGGGGGATGAAATCTTTGGAAAGTGCAGCAGCAGCAAGCAAGGGGGAGTTGGAAGGCATACCAGAGGAATATCGAGATCTAGCTGAAGTATTCAGAGAAGAGAGATCTGACAAATTACCCCCGTATTGACCCACGGACTGTGCTATTGAAATACTCCCGGGGGCAAACTTACCTAAACCAAAATTATATTTCATAACCCTTCGGGAATTAGAGGAATTACAAAAATTTATAGAGAAAATATTAGCAAGGGGTTTCATCCAGTCAGCAAAGCCAAAAACAGCAGCCCCTGTGCTATTCTGCGAAAAGAAGGATGGGTCTCTTCGCCTCTGTGGATTACAGGTCTCTCAGTGCAGTGAGTGAAAGTAACCTCTACCCCCTCCCTCTGATGAAGGACATGCTTGCACATTTGTCTAAAGGGAAGATCTTTTCAAAGTTGGACTTGAGAGAGGCATATTACAGAATCAGAATTAAAAAGGGGGACGAATGGAAAACTGCATTCAATTGCCCTTAGGTTGTTTCCAATTCAGATTCCTGCAGTTCGGGCTTCAGGGAGCACCCGCAGTATTCATGCAATTGATAAATGAGGTGCTCCAGGAACATCTCTATAAGGGGCTGTTGTCTACCAGGACAATATCCTGATATTCACTGAAACCGGGAAGGAACATGTAAAACTGGTCAGAGCTGTGCTGAACAAGTTGCGGGCAGATGGTTTGTATGCCAAATTATCTAAGTGTGAGTTCCATAAAGATAGAATCGATTACCTTGGATATCGCATCTCATCAAACGGCATAGAAATAGACCCCGGAAAAATCCGGGCTGTGTAGAATGGGCTCCACCCCGCACCAGGGGGCAATTGCAAAGCTTCCTTGGGTTTGCAAACTTTTACTGCCAATTCATCCCCTTTTGCACAAATTGCTTTGCCCATCACAAATCTATTAAAAACGAAAGGGGAGGGGAAACCGAAGCCCAGCCAACCTTTAAAATGGACTGTAGAATGCCAAGTCACTTTTGAGAAATTAAAAAGATTATTCTCAGCAGAACCAGTATTAAAACACCCAGATACTGAGAAACCTTTCATAGTTCAAGCTGATGCTAGTGACGTAGCGGTGGGGGCAGTACTGCTTCAGAAGAATAAGGAAGGAAAATTACAACTTCGTGCATACATATTGAGAAAACTCACAGAGACAGAACAAAGGTGGGCAGTTTGGGAAAAGGAAGCTTATGCCGTCTGGTGGGCTCTCTTAACCTGGTGACATTTCTTGGAGGGGAATAAAATCCCTTTCCAGGTATGGACTGACTGTAAGAATCTGGAAGCCCTAAAGAACCCCAGGAAATTGTCTCCCAAACAGGCGAGATGGTCTCAGCATTTCCACCAGTTCAATTTCACCATAAAACATTTACTGGGGAAAAAAATGTCCTAGCAGATGCACTGTCACATTTACCACAATACAACAGCACCAAATCACAGATTACAGATCCACTCATGCCATCAAAGCAATTAGCAGCACCAGTCACCACTCGAGCACAAGCCATACCTCCAAAAACTCTAACAAGCCAAGCTGGAGTGGAATTCAGGAAAGCACTAGAAAAAGACAAATGGTTTCTAAGCGACAAAAATGTATGCACCTGTTGTGATTCTGTGCCAGCCTTTGATCCCGGTAGTTGAGTCTGGGAAATCAGAGGAGGAGGGGCCTTGAGAGCCATCAGAGTTGGAGGGAGGCTCTGATGAGCTGCAGGACTGACAGACTGATGAGGAGGCTGGTCCTTCCACTCCTGATTGAGCTGAGAACCAGCTGTGCTGGGAAACTGAGTCAGACTCGGAAGCACAGCTGGAAGACCTCAGAGACGCTTGTAGATGTAGGCAGTTCACACGAGTAGGACAGAGGGAGGCAATGGGGCGACTCCAGAGGAAAAGGAGAAAGCAGTGAGAAGCCACACCTTGGGAGCTGCATAACAAAAAGGGAATGTGTGGGCAGGGCTGGATGCTGGAGGCAACCATTTGCAAAGAACTTCAGAGTCAAGAGATCTGTCTGTAACTCAAATAAAAAGGGTTTATTTTCCAGTCTACTGTTAAAATAGGGGTTGTCTTTTTGCAGTAACAAGGACGTATGTAGGCTGGGACAGAACAGTACCATGAACAATGGACTCCCAAAAAGCCAAAGACTGACATTCATGCAGCTTTGCCATGACTCCAAATCTGCCGAGCATTTTGGGTTCCTGAAAACCCTCCATTTAAACGGCAATTTTGATGGCTGTTGATAAAAAAAGGACATTGAAATTTATGTAGCTAGCTGCCCAATATGCACAGCTGCCAAAAGAAGATAGGGAAAAACCCCAGGACTGTTACAAACGGTAGTTACCCCATCAGCACCCTGGAGCGAGTTTTCTATGGACTTTATTGTGGAATTACCAGAAAGTATGGTAATATGGTGATTTGGGTCATAACGGACTTGTTTTTTAAGCAAGCACATTTTATCCCATGCCAGAAAATCCCCACCGCCAAAATCTTAGCAAAGTTATTCGTACAGCACATTTACCGACTACATGGAGCCCCACAACAGATTATATCTGATAGAAGGGTGCAATTCACTTCACAGTTTTGGAAGGCATTTCTAGAACTTTTGGGGACCACCCAAAGACTGTAATCTAGTCATCATCCTCAAACGAATAGTGGGATGGAACATTCAAACTCAGTACTGGAACAGTACTTGAGATGCTTTATAAACTACCAACAAGACAACTAGACCGACTTGCTTCCGTTCACAGAAGTCGCTTATAACAATCAGGACACTCAAGCAACGGCTACACTCCACTCCAAGTACTGACAGGACAGTTTTAATCCAATGCCTGAACTACCCTCCACTGAACCGACCATCCCCTCCTTGAAAGAGTGGATCGCAAAGCTCCAAAACACCTGGCCAGTTGTGAGAAAAGCTTTAGACGAGGCTAGGGAAGCATATAAATTCCAAACAGATAAAAAATGAACTGAAGCCAAACCATTCTAAGTGGGAGGAAAAGTATACTCGTCTACAAAATGCTTGAAATCCCTGCAGCCCTCACAGCGGACTTAACACCTGAAGATTGATCCATTTGAACTGACTGGATGAACTATAGGGATGGGTTTTCTTTTGCTTTTTTAACCTATTGATTTGAGTGGGAAACCCTCAGATCCTGCCTTCCAACTGCCTGCTGTCAACTTCTCCTAATAAAAGTTCCTTGGAATCTGTTCCAAGAGTTTTGCTTCCTTGGGAAGAGGTTTTGAAGTAGGTCATTATATGCCTCTCATAACAATTACTGGGAGATGTATTGGACAATGTGACCTGAACTGGCAGAGAGGAGATTCATTCTGACTTGGACTCCAATTGGAATACAGTGTCGGCTGACAATGAGTCAGTCGAGACGACAGAGGGCCGTCTTAGTCCTGTTGAATGGGAGGAGTTTGATCTAGTAACTCCTGATGACATGGACAAGGCCATTGGAGCTGTGAGTTCTGCCACCTGTTTACTGGACCTGTGCCCCTCCTGGCTGGTCTCGGCTATCAGGGTGGTGACACGGAGTGGGATCCAGGCTATTGTCAACGCTTCACTGAGGGAGGGGTCCTTTCTGGCTCCCTTAAAGGAGGCACTTGTGCACCCCCTCCTCAAGAAGCCTTCCCTGGATCCGGCAGTTTTAAATAACTATCATCCAGTCTCCAACCTTCCCTTTTTAGGGAAGGTTGTTGAGAAGGTGGTGGCACTCCAACTCCAACGGTCCTTGAATGAAACTGATTATCTGGGCCCTCAGCAGTCTGGGTTCAGGTCCGGTTACAGCACGGAAACTGCTTTGGTCGCGCTGACCGATGATCTCTGGTGGGCCCGGGATAGAGGTTATTCCACTATCCTGGTGCTTCTTGACCTCTCAGCGGCTTTCGATACCATCAACCATGGTATCCTTCTGCGCCGGTTGGAGGGGCTTGGAGTTCGGGGCACCGTTTTGCGGTGGTTCACCTCCTACCTCTCTGGCCGGTCGCAGTTGGTGTTTGCAGGAGGTCAGAGATCGGCTCCGAGGTCTCTTCCGTGTGGAGTCCTTCAGGGGTCTGTTCTCCCACCTCTGCTTTTTAACATATACATGAAACCGTTGGGTGAGATCATCCGTTGACACGGGGTGAGTTTTCATCAATATGCTGATGATACTCAGCTTTACATCTCTACCCCACGTCATTACAGCGGAGCAGTGGAAGTGATGAACCGGTGCCTGGAGGCTGTTGGGGCCTGGATGGGTGCCAACAGGCTCAGACTCAGTCCCGACAAGACGGAGTGGCTATGGGTTCTGCCTCCCAAGGACAATTCCATCTGTCCATCCATCACTCTGGGTGGGGAAGTTTTATCCCTGTTGGAGAGGGTTCGCAACTTGGGTGTCCTCCTTGATCCACAGCTAAGTTTAGAACACCATCTTTTGGCTGTGGCGAGGGGGGTGTTCGCCCAGGTTCGCCTGGTGCGTCAGTTGCGGCCCTATTTGGACCGGGAATCACTTCTCAGTCACCCATGCCCTTGTCACCTCGAGATTCGACTACTGTAATGCTCTCTACATGGGGCAACCTTTGAAGAATGTCCGGAGACTGCAGGTGGTTCAGAATGCGGCCGCGCGAGCTGTCTTGGGTCTCCCAAGACATGCTCATATCACTCCAGCCCTTCGTGAGCTGCACTGGCTACCAATTGGTCTCCGAACACAATTCAAAGTGTTGGTTATGACCTATAAAGCCCTATATGGCAATGGGCCAGGATACTTGCGGGACCGTCTTCTGCCCCATGAATCCCAGTGACCAGTTAGGGCACATAGGGTTGGCCTCCTACGGGTCCCGTCTGTTAGACAGTGCCGTTTGGCGGGACCTAGGGTTAGGGCCTTTTCTGTTGCTGCCCCAGCCCTCTGGAACCAACTTCCCTCAGAGGTTCGTACTGCTCCCTCCCTCCTAGCTTTCCGAAAACTCTTAAAAACACATCTATGCAGACAGGCTTGGGGTGTGTGAGCGGCGCTCTGCCCCTGGGCCTTTGATTGGGATTGTATGTTGTATGAGTGGGTATAGTTTATAGTTTTATACTGTATTACTATTTTAAATGATTTATATATTTTTGTACTTGTATTTCTGCTGTAAGCCGCCCTGAGTCTGGGGAGAAGGGTGGCATATAAGTAAAATAAATAAATAAATTAACTGTTTCCCATCATTTCTTTAGTGCTAGCTTTCACTTTGAACCTACTGTAATGATTCTGCTCATTAAAGATTAGAGTAATTAATGGCTCTGGTGTTTTTGTTAGTTGGGCTTTTCAGCCAGATAAATAACAAGAAAACGTCAAGGAAATAGTTGGTTCACTAAATAGAGAAGATGACAAGTAACAGGAAGTAGAGAGTCTTCACGCAAAAAGAAACTGTAGGCCAGCCTACCAAAACATAACTGTAAAAGGCAGACTAGAAATAAAAATTAAAATAAGCAAGAAAACGGTAAGAGAACACTTGTCTGACCTTGATTAATGTAAACCACTGCAACCCAGAATTTTGAAGGAACTGGCAGATGTTATGTCAGAACCATTGTAACATATCTTTAAAAAATCATGGAGCGCCAGGGAACTACCAGAGGATTGGAAAAGAGCTGTTGTGGTTCCTTTCTTCAAAAAAGGGAAAAAAACCTGACTCAGAAAACTACAGACCAATCAGCTTAACATCAGTATCTGGGAAGATAACTAAAAGCCAACAGGGGTTTGTTAAAAACAGATCATGAGAAACCAATCTTATTTCATTGTTTGACAAAATTAGTGACTAAATTAGTAGACCAGCGAAATGCTGTGGACATAGTATTCTTATACTTCAGTAAAACATTTGACGATGTAGACCACAATCTACTTCTTGGTAAATTAGAAAATTGTGGGATAGATAGCATCACCACCAGATGGATTTGTAACTAGCTGACAGACTCTATTCAACGAATAGTCCTTAATGGTACTACATCTACATGGAGGGAAGTGAGCAGTGGGGTACCACAAGGTTCCGCCTGAGGCCCTGTACTCTTTAATATCTTCATAAATGACTTAGATAAATAAATAGAAGGGGAACTCAACAAATTTGCAGATTACACTAAACTGGCAGGAATAGCCAATCCCCAGAAGACAAGCTCAGGATCCAAAAGGATCTTGACAGACTTGAACAATGGGTCCTATCCAATAATATGAAATTTAATGTGGAGAAAAGCAAGATTTTATACTTAGGCAGGAAAAAAAAGATACAAGTATAGATTAGGCAAAACCTGGCTCAAAAACAGTAACTGTGAGAGGGACCTTGGAGCCCTACCGGATGATCACTTAAACATGAGCTAGCAGTGTGTGGCAGCAGCCAAAAAAACAGCCAATCAAAATCAAGTGAAGTATTAGTACCACTTTATAAATCCTAAGTAAGGCCACAAATGGAATACTGCATACAGTTTTGGTCACATTACAAAAAAGATGTTGAGACTTTGGAAAAAGTGCAAAGAAGAGCAACTAAGATGATTAAGGGCCTGGAGGTAAAACATATGAAGAATGGTTGCAGGAATCATGTATGGTCAATCTAGAGAAAAGAAGGACTAGGGTTGATAGCAGTATTCCAGTATTTGAGCGGCTGCCACAAAGAAGAGGAGGTTAACTTATTTTCCAAAGAACCAGAAGGCAAGACAAGAAACAATAGATGGAAAGTAATCAAGGAGAGAAGTGTCCTAGAACCAAGGAGAAACTTCCTAACAGTGAGGACAATCAACCAGCAGAACAGCTTGCCTTTAGAAGTTGTAGATGCTTCATCACGGGAGGTTTTTAAGAAAAGACTGGACAGCCATCTATCTGAAAGAGTATAGGATGTCCTGCTTGAGCAGGGGGTTGGACTAGAAGACCTCCAAGGTCCCTTCCCGCTCTATTCTGATTGACTGAATGTTTGGGACATGTGTAGCAGAGTTGGGGCGAGAATGGGGCCAGCTGAGAGGCTTTGCAGGAGCCCTGCTGATTAAACAGGAAGATGAGGAGCTCCGGCAGCTGCCATAGGTCTGGTGGCAGGGCATGGCACGGAGGAGGGAAGAAAAAGGAAGAGGAAGCCAATAGAAGGGAGGAAGAGAGAAGGCTTGGTGGAGCTTGCCGTTCTGAGCCAGCTGACCGAAGAGAGAGTAAGAAGCTGGGTTTTTTTGTGTTTTTTTGCTTCGTTATAGGCAAGCTGGACAAAAGGGGGAGGGATAGACGGAGAGTAATTGCTGGAGCTGTTTGTTTGAAGCAGGCCAGGCAGAGAGAGGGGGGAGGGGGGGAAAGATGAAGTTTTATTGTTTCTTTCTCTTTTGTTGCGGGCAGGCCAGACAAAGAGAGGAAGAGAGGGTAGTTTGGGGAGTTTTAATTCCTTTCCCTCGTTGGAGTAAGTTAGGCAGAGGGAGAGATAGGGAAGAGTTTGACATACGTCTTTTAGTGGGAGGTAAGGGTTTTTTTTCTTTATAGGATCAGCTGGGGGAGATAAAAAGGGATTACATGGAATGAGGTCAGAGAGGGGTGAGGAGAGCGGACCAAGGGGGGCCTCTGCCAGTGCCAGAGATTGGTTGCCATCGTTCTAGGCAAGTTGTTGTAATCAAAGATGGATTAACATCGTCCTGGGCAAGTAGTTGCCACCAGAGACTGGCTGCCATTGTTTTAGGCAAGTTGCTGTCACCAAAGAGTAACTGCCATTGTTATGGGCAAGTTGTTGCCACCAGAGGCTGGCTACCATTGCTTTAGGCAAGTTGCTGTCACGAGAGACTGATCGCCATTGTTTTAGGCAAGTTGCTGTCACCAGAGACTGACCGCTATCATTCTAGGCAAGATGCCGTCACCAGAGGCTGATTAACATCATTCTGGGCAAGTTGTTGTCATTAGAGATTGACTACCATCTTCCCGGTAAGTTCTTATTGCCTGCAATCAACCACCATCATCCCAAGTGAGTCACCGTCGAGAGCGACCATCACCGCCCCATGTGTGTGGCTGCTGATTGTGACTGAATACCACCGTGTTACGTGCTCTGTTAGGCAGAGGCGCCAACGTGAGAGACCTCTTTGAGCTGGTGGCCACTTGGAGGGCCCAGACTTAAGCAGTCCCTACGGGGATGGCTCTACACATGTTTGGGACAAAGACATATAAACATCAGGGTAACACCTACTATCACCAAGTTCATGTACCTTTTTTTGCCTTACTTGCCTTCTTATATTCCTGTTGATTTTCAGAAACATGGGTTAAATGTATATATTTTGTTTTTCATGTTTTAAAGCTATCAGGAAAGCTCAGTTGTATTTGATTCAGTGTACCTTGTACTTAACCATTTGAAATCATCATGAATGCGGACATATACTGTGTTTCCCCGAAAGTAAAACCAACCCTGAAAATAAGTCCTAGCTTGATTTTTTTGGGGGATGGGCCTAATATAAACCCTACCCCAAAAATAAGCCCTAGTTTTGGGGTGAGGCGCATGCATAAAAATCAAGCTAGGGAGAAGCGGGGAGATGGAGCTTACCTTACCGGTAGTATTGCCACAAGCAAGCCTCTATGCCCTGACACTTGTCACGCTGCGGGGCCATTGCGCCGTTGCTGCTGGTCGTGGCAGGAGGCTACGCGGGTCTTTGGACTGTTTACAGTAGGCCACATGGTGCTTCACGCCACTGCCACTGAAGCACCCTGCGGCCTCCTCAAATAGCCTGAAGCGCTGTGCGGCATCCTGCCGCAACCAGTAGCACAAAGCACCATGCAGTATCCTACTACCGGCGGCACCAGTGCAATGGTGTCCGCAAGTGGCCGCTAAAGTAGTCAAGCAGCGGCACGACAAGTGTTGGGGAATGGGAGGCCTGGCTGCGGTAGTCATAAGGTAAGACATTCCCCGAAAATAAGACCTAGTGCCTCTTTTTGAGACGAAAACAAAAATATAAGACTGGGTGTTATTTTGGGGGAAACACGGTATTAAAACAAGGCCATTTGTGAAAAAACACTACAGGCTTATTTCTCAGGGGAATGTGATTACTTCACATGCCCTGAGAGAGTGGAAAAGACTACCTCAGAAGCTGCTCTTGTCCTTATCTATGAAACTCCCGAATTTCAACAGTTTTCTGGAACCTATCCTTTACCCACCAAAAATTCAAACGTTTATATTTTTGTAGCCATGTAATATCTGGGTTATTCTGCTGTAAGCATATTTGGCCTATTTTTATAATTGTAATAATATAATAATACAAATTATGAATTGAATGACAGAAACATTTTCAATAAGCAGAAAGTAGTGTTAAAGCCAAAGCATTCACTGATTTAAATATTATAAAAGTGCTGAAACTTAGTCCTGATTTCAAATGCTTTTTATTTAATCTATTTATAGCACTTACACCTATACAACCCAAAGTATGCATACAGTATGAAGATGACAACTTATAATAAGAAAGAACCAACTAAAGAACAGATACAAAACTATCAGCAACATCTTCAAAGTTATAAAATTCACAAGGGAAGAAAAGAACATGCTACATGACAGGTCACCTTTTAGGTGCCTTGCCCTTCTGGTGGAGGGGGGAGGACGGTCCAGGGAGCATTTTTTGCAAGCTTTTGCTTTTGCCATAACCACATTGGAATTAGGGAGGGGAGGGATCATTTTCAGAGATGGAACGGACTCCCTCCCAAACGGTTCCAGCCTGACTCCAAGGTCGCTCTGTCCTGAGGATAACCCTTTATCTGTCCTGTATCTCAGCATTCTCAAAACACCCTTACAGTACAGAATTGGCTGCCAGTGGACTGGTTAGGGGGGATGGGTTTCAAAGTGAGAAGAATAGCTTAGTGCTTTGCATGGGAATGTTAGATTCTGCTTGGTCTTTGTTGTGGGTGTCTCTAGACCAGCTTGGGAAATGTCAGAGGATGAGGAGGAGCAGCCAGGCCCCTCTGGGTGTTTTCCCCTCCCGGCAGCTGAGACAGACAGTGAGGAGATTTGCATGCAGTCTGGGTCAGAATCTCAAAGCGGGGAGTCAGACTTGGAACAGGAAAATATATGGCTTGATCCGAGATTCCGAAGGTTTGATAGGCGGAGGTTTCAGTTACGTGGAAAAAGGAAGCCATGGGGGAAGTGACGTATCGAAAACTATATTAGAAGGTGAAGGAGGGACTAATTCTTTGTCACGAGCAACGTTAATATCAAGTAGTAGCCTGATACCTCGAGGAGTTAGTTTGAACTCAGTTTTCTGGTGTTTTTGGAATCTACGGAAGATTAATGAGGTCTTGGACAACCAGAGAGATAAAGAGTGAGTTATTGGAAGGGGGGAGAGCATGTTTAAGCTGAATGTAAATAAGTCAGACTCGGCCGTTCCGCAAACGAACTGCCAGCATCTTGCTTTGAAGTGAATCTCTTGAACTGTGTTAAATAAAACTCTTAAAGAAATATTCCTGTGGACTTTACTAAGCTGAGAAGGGCCGGATACAACAGATTGCTCGTGACCTAAAAAAGCAAAAAACAAAACCATAGTCCGAGCTTTCAGTACTGCGCAAGTCCAGTGACGTCATGGAGCAGCTTCTAGCTGATAATCCTGCTCTGTATCAACTAGTTCAAGGTCTCCAGCTGCAAATTGGCAATTTGCAGCAGCAGATTCAGCAAGCTGCAGTAGCCCCAGCTCCAGCTCCAGCCCCCCCCCTCCCAGAAGAAGCAGGTGTTATTTAGCATTGCCTGATAAGTTTACTGGAGAGCGTAGTAAATTTCCAGCTTTTTTAAACCAATGCAGAATATTCATTGCTTCAACTCCAGCAGATTTCCAGCTTGATGAGACTAAAGTGGCTTTTATTTTAAGTTTGCTCTCTGGTCCAGCTGCTGATTGGTCATCTCCTCTGATAGACAGACAAGATCCTGTCCTGCGCAATTATGCAGGATTCTGCCAGCTGATGGAAAGAGAATTTGCTGACCCCCTTCGTAGACAAAATGCCACCAGGCGGATACGAGAGCTACGTCAAGGATCGCGCTGCGTAGCGGAATATATCTCAGATTTTCGCCGCCTAGCTCAAGAAATTAATTGGAATGAAGAGGCTCTCATGGAAATCTTTCAAGATGGCCTGTCTTCCCAGATCTTGAATGAATTTAGACATACTGTAATGCCCGCGACCCTGGATGCCTTATATCAACATTGTTTGGCTATTGAGGCGCAAACGCAAGCCACGGATGCCCGCCTGGTCAAACAGATGATTCCAGGCACCGGAAGTGCCAAGCCAGTTCCTGCACCACGCAGAGGATTCCAGACCCTACCTATCACTCCACCCATCCCGGCACCCAGACGTATTTTCCAACCACTGCCGGCTTACACTGAGAGGCGTCCTGTACCCATGGCCAGAGATGAGCCCATGGATCTTGGTGCAGCCAGATATCGCTTGACCGAGGCTGAGAAGGCAAGACGGAGAGCTGAGGGATTGTGCCTGTACCGTGGAGAGATGGGTCACTTCGTCATGGCCTGCCCCCAGAAACGACGTGGTACGGCAGGTCCTACTCCTGTTCCAGCTCGGCCTCCCACTCAGCAGTTTCAAGCCACCTTGCCGGGAAACGGCCAGAGCCCGGCCTAATGGAAACGTTGGGTCGGGCAGGCGCCAAACCCAGTTCCAGTTCCGCAGACGAAGACCCTGGTCCTCCGAGACATTTGATCCTAGCAACCAATACACTTTTGGGAAACCATGCCCAGGGCATTCCGGCACACGCCTTGTTGGATTCTGGAGCCACCACTAATTTCATGGATGAAGCTTTCGCTCGTCAGCATGCCATACCTTTGTGCTCCGTTAAGCCGCCTATGTTGGTTGAGACAATCGATGGTCGTGAGTTGTTGTCTGGACCGATCAAGTTCATGACCCAGCCCATACGCCTGGTCATAGGACAACATGAAGAAGCCATCCAATTATATGTTACCAAGGGACTTCATTTCCCCTTAGTTCTCGGCCTAGCCTGGTTGAGAACCCATGATCCTTGTGTGGTGTGGTCCCAGAACTTTGTTTCATTTCCCAGTTTGCAATGCGTAGACCACGTACGCCAATTTTGCGCAGCCCAGCTACCATCCCACCCTGACATCACCTTGCCGGCCGACCTAGCGGACTTTGCAGATATATTCAGTGAGAAAGAGGCAGACCAATTGCCTCCGCATAGACCATATGACTGTGCCATTGATTTGCTGCCAAATGCCAAGCTTCCAGGGGGACGCCTTTACTCCATGTCAGAACCCGAATTGGCCACATTAAAAGACTTTGTGGACAAAAACTTGGCCAGGGGTTTCATTCGTCCCTCTTCCTCACCTCTGTCAGCTCCTGTGTTATTCGTGAAGAAGAAAACCGGAGATTTACGACTATGCTGTGACTATCGCAAGCTCAATGCCATCACGGTGCGCAACCGGTACCCTCTGCCTTTGATTCCTGATCTCATGGACCGTCTCCGATCAGCGGCCATCTTCACCAAGATAGATCTACGGGGTGCTTACAACCTGGTTCGCATCCGAGAGGGGGACGAGTGGAAGACCGCGTTTGGGACCAGGTATGGTCATTTTGAGTATACAGTCATGCCCTTTGGACTCACCAATGCTCCGGCCATCTTTCAACATTTCATGAATGACATCTTCCGGGATTTATTAGATCAATTCGTGGTGGTTTACCTCGATGACATCCTGATCTACTCCCCGTCACGAGCAACTCATCTCCAGCATCTCCGGCAAGTTCTGCAACGCTTGAGAGAGCATCACCTTTACGCCAAGTTAGAGAAATGTCAATTCTATCAAACCACCATTGAGTTTCTGGGACATGTGATTTCTCCACAAGGCATCGCCATGGATCCTGGCAAGGTTGAGGCCTTGCAAACCTGGCAACCACCATGTAAAGCAAAAGATGTCCAAAGACTTTTGGGATTTGCGAACTATTACCGGATATTCATTCCGAGGTTTTCTGCCTTGACTGCGCCCCTTACTCGACTGTTACAGAAAGGCATTAAGTTCCAGTGGGGCGATGCCGAGCAACAGGCGTTTCAGACCCTCAAAAAGGCTTTTGTTCAGGAACCCATTCTCAAGTATCCAGATCCTTGTCGTCCCTTTGTAGTGGAGGCCGACGCCTCAGATGTTGCTGTAGGGGCCGTGCTTCTTCAAACACGCCAAGATGGCGGCCCCCTGTTCCCGTGTGCTTATTACTCCAGGAAACTGAGTCCCCCCGAACGCCATTATACCATTTGGGAGAAGGAGCTATTGGCCATCAAGACTGCTTTTGAGACCTGGAGACACCACCTGGAAGGAGCCCGCTACCAAGTTGAAGTTCAGACTGACCATAAAAACTTGGAATTTCTGCAATCTGCCAGGAAATTGAATCAACGTCAGATCCGTTGGTCTTTGTTCTTCGCTCGATTCAACTTCAAAGTCACCTACATTCCGAAAGGGTACAACAAAAGAGCAGATGCCTTGTCCCGTAAACCTGAGTATCTACAGATCAAGGACCCCTTGCCGCTTCGAACCATTCTGCCTGTCGAATCGATCGCAGCCGTGCACGATCCGGTAGATCTACGACGACAGATTCGGGAAGCGCAACAACTAGATGACTTTGTGGCACAGAGGAAGCAAGAGGTGGGTCCCGATTCACCTTGGACCTTGTCCGAGGGTCTATTACGTTTCCGTAACCTGTTATATGTTCCAGCAGGCCCACTCCGTGGTCTCATCCTGACTCAATGCCATGATAACCCTGCGGCGGGTCATTTTGGTCTCTTTAAGACTCTCCACTTAGTATCTCGGACTTTTTGGTGGCCCAGACTTCGCCATGATGTTCATTCTTATGTCAATTCCTGTGTACGGTGCCGCCAGGCAAAACATGCCACAGGAGCCCCTCCGGGATTGTTACAGCCTTTGCCCACGCCGGAGATACCCTGGGGGGCTATTTCCATGGACTTCTTGACTTGTCTACCTGTTTCTGCCGGCTACACCGTTGTCTTTGTAGTGGTGGACATGCTGACCAAGATGGCACATTTCATTCCTTGCCGAAGAATACCGACAGCCAAGGTCACTGCTCAGCTGTTCATTCAACATATCTTCCGGCTACACGGTTTGCCTGACAAAATAGTGTCCGACCGAGGAACCCAGTTCACCTCGGAGTTCTGGAGAGAACTCATGTCTACGCTTCAAGTCCAAGTTAATCTAGCCTCCACGCATCACCCAGAGACTGATGGGGGTACAGAGAAAGTGATTGGCATCCTGGAGCAGTATTTGCGTTGTTTCATCAATGAGCAACAGAACGATTGGTCCAAATATCTCTCCGTGGCCGAATTCGCTTTCAACAACTCTCAGCACACTTCCACTCAGACCACTCCGTTTTTTGCCAACTACGGCTATCATCCCAGATTTTTCCCGCTCACGCTCCTTGATTCTCCAGTTCCAGTTGCAGAGGACTATTTATCCGAGCTCCAGTCAGTTCAAGAGATGGTTAAGCAGCACTTGACTAAGGCCAAGGAAGACTACAAGAGGGTTGCAGACCGCTCTCGTCGCGACACGCCGCCGTTAGCTGTTGGAGATCGGGTTTGGCTCTCCACCAAGTACTTGTTTCCAGGGAGAATTCACCGCAAGCTTGACCAACGGTTCCTGGGTCCTTTTCCTGTGGAGACGGTCATCAATCCGGTGACCTATCATTTGACTTTGCCTAGGTCTCTTCGTGTACATCCCGTGTTTCATCGCTCCTTGCTTGTTCCTGTCAACCCTGATTCTCCGCTTCGACCTCCCGATCCGGGCCCGACAGCTCGCCGTGCTCAAGTTCCTGTTTCCCGGTTGGAGGTGTCCGGCATCCGAGATTCCTGATGGCTCAACGACCGCTTCCAATATTTGGTTGATTGGACCGGGGGTGGGCCAGACGCTTGCTGTTGGGTAGATGCTCATGCTATTGAGGCTCCTGGGTTAATTTGGGATTTTCATGCTGCGTTTCCCTACAAACCACATCCCCTGCGACGGACCCGAGGGACGGGGCCTGCGGGGGGGGATAGTGTTGTGGGTGTCTCTAGACCAGCTTGGGAAATGTCAGAGGATGAGGAGGAGCAGCCAGGCCCCTCTGGGTGTTTTCCCCTCCCGGCAGCCGAGACAGACAGTGAGGAGATTTGCATGCAGTCTGGGTCAGAATCTCAAAGCGGGGAGTCAGACTTGGAACAGGAAAATATATGGCTTGATCCGAGATTCCGAAGGTTTGATAGGCGGAGGTTTCAGTTACGTGGAAAAAGGAAGCCATGGGGGAAGTGACGTATCGAAAACTATATTAGAAGGTGAAGGAGGGACTAATTCTTTGTCACGAGCAACGTTAATATCAAGTAGTAGCCTGATACCTCGAGGAGTTAGTTTGAACTCAGTTTTCTGGTGTTTTTGGAATCTACGGAAGATTAATGAGGTCTTGGACAACCAAAGAGATAAAGAGTGAGTTATTGGAAGGGGGGAGAGCATGTTTAAGCTGAATGTAAATAAGTCAGACTCGGCCGTTCCGCAAACAAACTGCCAGCATCTTGCTTTGAAGTGAATCTCTTGAACTGTGTTAAATAAAACTCTTAAAGAAATATTCCTGTGGACTTTACTAAGCTGAGAAGGGCCGGATACAACAGTCTTACTGCAACCATTGTTTCTCAGTAAAAAATCTTTTGATTAAGCATATGGCAACAAGAGTCGCACTTTCCTGAGAGGGCCAGTTGGGGGCAGGTCCTTGCATTAAGCGGAATCTGCAATAGTGGTCAACTTGGAGAGGCACCCACCTCTACCATGGAGACCATCCAAGAAATGTTTGCACAAAGCAGTGATTAAGAGGAAGCTGAGTGCTGGGGGGGGAAGCATTTACCAAGGCTAACCCTGAAGCAGACTTCTCTGGATGGACAGAGGAGGTCACCAGTCTGGGAGATTCATTGAAGACCAGGTGATCCATTGGTGTCAGCAAGAAAGATGACTGGGAAGGGAGGAATAAAACAGTGACTCTCACTCAAGGTAGCCAATGACATGAATTGCAAGCGGAGCTGGAAAAGCTCGAAGAGGAAGAAAGCAGCAAAATCAATCATGCCAACTTCCACATGAGGCAAGCCATGAACATCCTGATGAAAGCATTCTAGAGCATCAAGGCACGCTAGATCCTAGTCAGGATGACCTCTGGGAATGCTCATCAAGCACAAGAGGAGGATGACAGCAGGAGAACCTTGCCATTAGACACCACGATGAGTGTCTCCGCAACACCAGCAGGGGCAGCTGCCACCATGGGAGGATCGCAGAAGGATCCTACTAGAACTACTGTGCTGGGGTGGGGATGCTGGAGCCGCAGGTCCACGAAGAAGAAAAGCCCCAAAGCTGCATATGAAATTTGATGGGGACTTCCAGGAACTGGGATTTTTCCTGGGCCATGTCCTAACCTACATGTAGGAGTACAGGCCAGACATCTCCACCCAAGGTGCCAAGGTGAGGTGTGTTACGTTGGCTTTAGAAGGAGCAGGCGCAGAATGCAAAACTGGCCGTCCAGCAAAGAAGACCAGCTCAAACCCCGTGGGGAAGCCCACTAAAGTGCAACCATGGGTCAAAGAGACGGCGCTAGAAGGAGTGGAGGTTGTGGAATTCACCCCCTCACCAAAAAGAGCTAAGGAAATTCTGACACCACCAGACAATGGCCAGGAGTTAACGGATACTGACTCCGACCCCCTGGTAAGTGACCTGATCACGCCAGTGACTGTCTCTATGGAATTGAGTTTCCCTGAGTCCGGATTGAAAGCTTGCCTCAGAGGTCTATTAAATTCAGGCTGCATCAGATGCTTAGTAAATCCAGCATTGGTCAAGAAACTGGGAATTTGACTGAGATGGCTAAAACTCTTGGTGGCATTTTGTCAACTGGACAGTTCTGTTGCAGGGGGCATCCCAGCAACTTTTGCCACCAAACCCATAGGAATGCAAATGGGGACACATTCAGAAATCATGAGCTTCATAGTAGCACCCGGAATGAAAAGACTCCTATTCCTAGGGCTAGCCTGGCTGAAAAAGTGGAACCCTTATGTGAACTGAAGAAAAGGACTGCTAAAGTTTCGAATAAACCGCTCCTCCCAAACCTAGTAAGATGACTACCCCAAAGTACAAACCAGGGGTTGTCATGCAGGGGAAGGACCTTCCTGTCATCCCCAAAGAGTATCAAGATCTCCAAGAGGCGCTTAGCAAAAGGGGCTTGGATGAAATCCCCCCTCATAGACTTACTGACTGTGCTATAGAAATCCTGCCCGGTGCCAAATTGCCAAAACTGAAACTATATTCAGTGAATCCCAGAGAGCCGGAAGAACTCTAGTTGTTCATTGATAAGAACCTGACCCGAGGCTTCATTGAACCAACGCAACCATGGGTTGTGGTCTCAGTCCTGTTCCGGGAAAAGAAGGATGGGACCCTTTGTGTATGTGTGAACTATAAAGGGTTAAATGCAATGCATGTAGAGAATGTTTATCCCCTATCTCTGATGAAAGATATGCTAGCCCACCTTGCCAAAGAGAAAATCTTTACTAAACTGGACTT
This sequence comes from Bothrops alternatus, assembly GCA_034064705.1. Lineage (NCBI taxonomy): Eukaryota > Metazoa > Chordata > Lepidosauria > Squamata > Viperidae > Bothrops > Bothrops alternatus. Next base: position 14,019,178 of record JARGCV010000085.1, read on the forward strand.
ATGGGAGGCATATTATCACGTGAGCATCAGAGAGGGGGATGAATGGAAAACTGCTTTCAATTGCCTGCAGGGTTGTTTCCAATTCAAAGTACTCCCTTTTTTTCCTCTCCCTCTCCTGCCAAAACCTTCTTTTATAGCCTCTCCTCTCTCCCCCCTCCTTTTCTCTGCTGTGTGCACCAGAAGTGCCGATCCTTGGGCTTCTCTCTCACCTCTGCAACCCTGCAGAAGTGCGCGCTGATCCTGGGCTTCTGCCCAGCCCCCATAGCTCTGCAGAAGCGCTGATCAGCTGTAGCTGCTCGCGGCAATCCTGGGCTTTGCGCAGCCCCAACAGCCCTCCTTCGAACTGGGGCATTTCCAACAAAGTTGCCTTTCCAACCAAGTTCCCTGTCTCCCTCCTTTTCTGACTCCTTCCTTCCTCCCTCCCCTTTTTTAAAAAAAACTGCCAGAGGCTCTGGGCAGAGGTGGCAACAGGCAGCCAGTGGTGGGCAAAGGCTTCCCCTCCCCCGTCATTGCCTCTGCATGGCTCAGCTCAGCTCACCTCTCCCAGAGCCGCACGTTTGTGCATGTGCGAGCACGCACATGGGGTGTGTATGTGTCTCTCACCTCTTGCGATGGCAGGCTGCAAAATAATGAAAGCTGTTTTTTGGAGTCGTTGTTTCTTTTTCTCAACGTGCAGCTGATCGCATCACGCCCTGCGCCCCTCAGCTCCCACCCCCAGCCCCGTGGAAGGCTGCAAAAAGCTCCCATCGCAGCTTCTCTTACCTCTCCCATTCTTTTCCTCCTCAATGTCACAGTGTGGGCTGCAAGAGGTGAGACCCCCCCGCGTGCACACACACACACACACAACAAATATAAACACATGCACGGGTCTGGGAGAGGTGAGCTGAGAGCCAAGCAGAGGCCCTTCAGGCAGAGGCAACGACGGGGGGGGGGGAAAGGGTCAAAATGGAAAGCCTCCTGCTCAGAGCGTCTGGCAACTTAAAAAAACGAACCTGTGAAATCTCAAAGGCAGTCTCTTTCCCAGCTCGTTCCTTCCTACCTCCCCTGCTTTTCTTTCCTTTCTCCGCACTCAGGAAGGGATGATGGGAGGGGGAGAGATTGCCAGCTCTACTGGTGGCCATGCTGCCACCGGCCATAGCCGTCTCACACAGGCAGGGGGTCCCGATGAAAGGGAAGCCTGGTGGCTTCGAGGCGATGTCAGCGAGCAAACACGGTGCTGATCTACCGGCGGGGGTCATCAAAGTTGGAATGCGCTCGCCTTAGATCCATGGGGAGCCCTGGAGACAGCAAGCCCCTGTCTCTGCTCCACCCTGGGGGTGCACGGAGAAGACGTCGAGCACGCGAGTGTTGGCATCCCGGGGAAAAGGGAAGCACTTCTCCTACCTTTTTCCTTTCTCAGCGGTCAGCAGAGATGGGTCAGCAGCAATGCTGGGCACTTGCCACCTCTTCGCGCGCCCAGGGGGCAGGGCGGGGCAGCACCTTGCTGGCCCTTTCCCACCAAAGCCACCTCCTTTTATATCCTCTCCTCTCCCAGAAGCACCGATCAGCTGGAACCCAGAGCTGATCCTGGCACCTCTGCAGAGCCCCGACAGCCCTGCAGCTCCAGCTGTATCTCCCTTGGGCTTGTGCGGAACTGCCACCGCTTGAACTCATTCCTCTCTGCCCAGCTACCACTTCGCGTACCACCTGCCAGCTGGCAAAGTACCACCAGTGGTATGCGTACCACTGGTTGAAAAGCCCTGATCTATACAACATCTTCCAACAAAATGGATATCCATGCAACTTCATCAAAAAGTGCTTGACCACTCAACTCAATAAAGCCCTCCAAAATATCCTAAGTAAACCAAAAGACTCAGCAGAAAGCAGGAGTGTAAGGACTGCAACATCCTTTACGTAAGACAATCCTTTAAACAGAACAAAAAGGCAGAAGACTATCAGAACGCATCCATAAGCATCAACTAGCAGTCAGAAGACATGATGACATTCCTTAATTTCACAACACATGGATAGACTTAACTATCGTTTAAGATAGGAAACCAAGTATAAAACATTAGAGACTTCCTGGAAACCTGGAACTGACAAATTGGCCATCAATAGGCAGAAAGATGTAAACAACATCTATATACCATTCAAAAGAGACAACCAACAAGGGAGCAAAAAGACCAGAAAGGGAAAGGGCCTGACAGGAACCAAAGGTGTCAGATTGGACTAATCCAGCTGTCCAAGGATGCCTGGCCTGGGAAAGAATGTGAATCTTCTCAAGATGTGTCTGACATCAAAGCGGTTCCCAAAACATCACAAAGGAATGCTATATGACACTGACAATCTGGTCAAGGGGAGAGGGCCACAGAAAGAGAAAACTTGTAGTTTTTGCATGGAAATACTCAGTTCTAGCCTCCCTTTTGCTGCAACCATTAATCCTTAGTAAAAGAATCTGTCATTTCAACCAAATGGAGTCGAGGGTCTTTCTTTCCTAGGGACCTAGCTGGGGCAGGTCTCACATTTGCTTTCATTATTCAAGTAGATAATATTATTAGTGGGAATAAGTGTGAGGTTTGCTCCCTGTTTATATACAGTAGTTTGCTCTGCCAGTGTTGTTGAGGTGTAGTTTTTTCCTTGGTGGTCCCTTTATTAGGGTTGTTTTTTGCTTGTTTACCTGGTGTTAATCCCTGCTTATCTGGCTGTTAGCAAGGATGCATTTTGTTTCCTTCTTAGCTTTTTTATTGTCTTTTTCAAATGGTGTACAAATGTTTCTATATGTCTCTCAATGGCTGATTTGTCTCAATACCAAGCTTTCAGAAATTCCGTAGTGTTTTTGGATTTATCTTGGTTCAAGGTGCTCCAGATTACAGAGCTTATTCTGTATATTGTAGATGATTTCTGATTTTTCTTCTTAGAATATTGGGTCTTTTAGTTTACTTAAGATATTTTGGAGGGGTTTAGTTTATGTGCTACAATAATGCTGTGTGGTTGTAATAGTCTTTTGGCTATTCTGAGATTTTTGATGTATGGTAGTGTTACCCTTTTATTAAGAATCAAGAAGTGATCAAGTCACTACAGTAATTAAACCCTTATGCTACTCAGAAAATGACTCAACCCACTACAGAACCAACAAGAATAAATGCTATCATAGAAAGAAAAAAACCAAGAGTCATCTACGACATGCAGTGTAAGGACTAACAACTATGTAGGACAGACAGGTGGAAGACTAGCAAAGCACATCAATGAACACAAACTTGCAATCAGAAGGCATAATGAAAACTCACAGCACATGGACAGAAACAAAAATAGTTTCAGCTGGAAAACCAAGAGCATTTTAGATCAAGCTAAACGCATAAATATTAGGGAATTTCTGGAAAACACATAAAAATAAATCATACTCACACACTATTCAAGAGACAAACCACTGGAACACATCCTTTCTAACAGCCAGATAAGCAGGAGTTAACACCAAACAGAAAACAATACTCTAGTCCAGGGATCCCTATCCCCCAGTCCATGGACCGGCACCGGGCTGTGGCATGCCAGAAACCAGTCCATGCAAACAAGTGAAGCCCCATCCGTAGGATGCAGGCAGCATACAAAACCACACCCCCTCTGGTCTGCAGAAAAATCTCTCTCCTCGGAACCAGTCCTTGGTGCCCAAAAGGTTGGGGGGCCACTGCTCTAATCCAAAGAACAATTATATGCAGGGCATGCTACTGTATATAAACAGGGAGCAAACACCATACTCACTTGCAGTGATGATATTACCTAGTTGGATAATGAAACAACTGCAAGCAAGCAACCAAGCTCAGAGAACACCAAGGACTCGACAGTTCAACCCTGAGCTACAGATAGTTTCTTCTATTTAATTCTTACCATTATTGTTTTCTGTATTTCCATGAACAAGAATTTCTGGTACTTTAGCATTTACATCAGCCTTGCTACATTGAGCGTTCTCAGAATTTCCTAATTCAAATGGTAATGAACTGAGGTTGGAGACATTCTTTTCTTCAGTAAGTTTAGTTTTTAATACTGGTTGGTGAGTAATAAAGTCTATCTTCTCATTCCACATTTCTTTTTCTAGCAGACAAGCAGGTTTCAACAGAATCTCAATATATTTCCCATCTTCTTTGGCTTTATTTCCAGCCATATGTGTTTCAGCAGATGGACCACAAGAGACAGAGGAATCAAAACTTATTTCTGCACAGGAAAGTTCAACTATGTTTACAGGTTCCACTGTATTCGTGGAAATTTCTATGCTTTCACTATTGCCATCAGTGCTCGATATGACTGAAGATTCTCTTCTTTCTTTCCCCCTCTCAATCCCTTGACCAGCATTAGGTAACTCAATTAAATTCTTATTGTTTTTTAAATCTGTCAACATAGTGGGATCTAATTCTTTAAGGCACATACTGGTTTTCTCTTCTACTTCTGTGTTTGTCAATAGACATGGAGTTTCTTCTGAGGCACTAGCCCCTGATCTGTCAGTGTTCTTTGCAAGATTCTCTGCAGTTGAAGCAATAAACATCTGATCAGAACTATTAGTAATACTGAACTCTAGACCATGATATATTCCTACTTTTGTAAGTAAATGCATGTCATTTTCATCTAATTCAGATTCTTGGCTTGTATCTTCTTGAACAGTCTTGTACTTTTCTACTTCCTCTGGGGAGACCACTGTATTTTCACTTCTGTGTTTTGCTTCTATTGGCACAACTACTCTATGTGTAACTCTGTTACATATCTTGGTTGCAAGCTGAGCAAAATTCAATAATTTTCCTTCTGTTACAGAGATCTGATTAATTTGCTTCTCAGCAGAAAATTCAAAATGTTCTACTGAACTTGTTGAAATTGTGGCAGTATCAGTAGTTTTCTCCAGTCTTAGATCAAAGCATTGAGCAATATCTTCATTGCCTTCCTCAAAAACAGGAGTTTCTATGTCTTCAATTATACTTGTGGAAATTGCAGCACATTCATCCCTTTCCTCTTTATCACCAACCACCTGGATTTCATCTCTTCCTCTGGTAAATACACTGGGCATAGGAATGGTATTTATCTCCATGCTGCTGTTTTTCTCTACAACACTGTTAGTAGCAAGTACAGTGTCAGTACCTTCCACTGTGATGCTTGGCATTGGAGTTTCAAATTCTTCTAAAATACTAGTAGAAACTTTATTAGATTTCATAACATCTCCATCTTGATTCATATATTTGACAGTTGTACTTGGTGTAGGAAAACTGAAATCTTCAGATGTTAGCAGACCTGTGACCTTCTCTAAGTTTTCAACTATTTTTGCAACAAGTGGTAATGTTGGCTCATTCTGCTTGGCAGAATGTGCTGGAATAGAGCACAATTTGGCCACACTTGTAGAGATGAGCTCACCTTCACTTTTATCATTTTCACTAGCAGATGCTGAAACTATATTTATTTCCTTAGAGACCATCTTAGTCAGATCTCCACATTTCCTGTTATCCAAGGAAGATTCAGTATTCTCGCTCTTCTCTTCACTAACCAATGGCTGATTTATACTTTGTTTACTTAAGAGTTCATTGTTACTCTTAAGTGTCTCAGTAAACAGAGAATCATCCTCTTTTGCAGCAACAAATGCCATATTTTCATTACTTATACCAACGCTAGTGGTGCTATTTGCAACTGTCCCCTTTATATTATTGTGAACATCATCAACCTTCATTTCTTTTGATAAGCATGCTATAATATCAATAGAACTTTTATTTGCATTTGAAGAATATTCATCTAACCCTGTTCCAAGCTGATCTGTAGATAGACAGACAGAAGAACTTTCACGTTCTGTAGTTCCTATGTTAATAAGCAACATTCCATTTTCTGTTCCTGTACAAGCCAACACATGTTCAGCTTCTTCATTGCCTCTTCCTGTACTAGTTACAAAATTTTCACCTTCTTCATCCTCTTGTTTTTCACCTGTGCTGGTTACACAACCTTCATCATCAATATATGAACCTTGGCTGACCTCAACAGCATTTGTTTCAGTTCTAACTTGTGTACTGTCTGTGGCAAGTTGATATTTTTCTACTGGGTCTAAGACTCCTACAAATCCTGCTTGGTTTTCCTCCAAAAGTGTACAAGCAGGATCATCTTCTGCTATTATTCCTGTGCTAGTGACAGCACTTTCACCATTTACAATGTCTTCACTTTTGTCAGCATGGGATATTGTTGCTATGTTATTTACCATTTCAGGGCACAGCCCAGTTACAGCATTCTCTTGTGAATCTGTACCAGTCACTGAACAGATAACAGAACCAATGTGCTCAGTTTCTATAGCTGTACAAGTCACAGTGCCCTCAGCTACTTTAGCTTGTTCAGATCGAACTGGGTTATTCTGACAGGTAACTGGATTTTCACCAATCATAGATTGATTCTGAGCTTCAGTACCTGCACTGGTTACAGCACCATCATTTTCTATTTCACCTGTGCATGTGGCACCATCAAATTTGCTTATATCAACACAATTGGAAGCCACACATTTTTGTTCAGAGCTTGCACTGGTTACAGCATCATCTTTCTCTTCTGTTACACAACTATTCACACATTGATCATCTCTTCTTCCATTGACTGCCTTCTTTAAACTTTCTTCTACATAATTCACAATGCATTCACCACTTTCTCTTTCCTTTGTACTGGTTGAAGAACTCTCACATATTGCAAGCTCTTCCATAACAGCACCACTTTCTTCAGCCATTGTGACAGTCCATTCACCAATTGCTTTTTCTGCTACAGAATGGGTATTTTTTTTACTTTTGATCCAAGGGCCCAAAGTGAAACCTTCATCTGCTTCTATACTTGCACAGCTTAAATGAGCCTTTCTTTGTTCTTCTGAGCAAGTAATTATGGCTTCACCTTCGGTCAGCAAATTTGATATGTCTTCATCTCCTTGATTTTTTCTAATACTATTAGCTGTGGCAGGGTTCCCAGTAGGTCTTTCTGTGCTGGTTCCTATAACATTTGCATCAGTTTCCATGCTACTGTGACTAACAATACAATGGCTACCTTCTACACTGCTGCCTACTACACTGCTTTCATTATTATCTTCAACAACTTCTTTCAAATCATTTCCTCCTTTGGTGAGTGCAGATACTTGGCTTTTTTTTCCTGGAACATTCTTGTGCACTGAACCTGAAGACAATTCTACTAAATTACCAATACTCTGATCTTTGTCTGTTTTCACTTTGTATTCTGCAATATTCTCACTGAAATGATCCCTTTCTACTTTCTCCAAGTTGATTAAAACATATTTGTTTGCACTTATATTTGTAGATGCTGCTTCTGAGTTTATGAGATTAACATTTTCTAAAATACTAGTTGATGCGCTTCCAGTTTTTCTTTGCACAGTAACTTCTTGAATGCCTACTACAGCACTTATCCTTTTTCTAGGTACTGGTTTAGAAGGTAAATGTATTGTGTCTTCTGAGTTTTTAATTCTTATATTGGTCATATCATCTTTCAGGTTTGCATTGAGGACAATGTTATCATGAGATTTCATTTTAACAGCAAGGGTCTGACTATCTGAAATAGTATATTCAACACAAGATCTATTCAAAGATTCCTCTTTAGACCCATTATTTGAAGTCTCTGTGATTTCTGGAAGATCTACATTGATAGATTTCTGATATGAACATTCCTTTGATAAACTCTTTATTGAAGAACTACTTTTCCAACTTTGATGATCTCTACTTGTAAGATTCTTTGGACTATGACTGTCCTCAGTCATTCCATGAAACTTCAATTTTTCATTTTCATATGCAGCATTAGGTAAAATGTGATCAGTTTCTTCATAAGCAGCATTTACATGATGTTGTTCTTTTTCAAAACAACTTAAATCCTTTGGAATCTGCCTAAAGGTACCACTTGATACATTTATTTCCTTAGTAGAAAAAACTTCCACTTTTTCTTCAGAGTTACTGAAATTTGAATACAATGTTGTATTGAATTCAGACCTTAAATGATGATGTATTTGGTCTTTGACAATATTTTTCAGTTCAGCTTTTTCCTGTAAATTGTTACTGCTTTCTTCCTCAATTTGGCTTTGTTGATTATGTATATCACTGCAACTTTCCTCCATTGATTCCTGGGTTTGATCAGAATACAGTAAATGCCCAGTAGTCTTTTGAAGAGAAATGAAAGGGCTTGTGAAGGCTGGTATTTTTCCCTCTCTCACATCTAATTCTTGAGTTGATGTATTCACCTTACAATGTTCATTACTTAATCTTTTAATAGGCTTCTTCTCTGTGTGCAGATTTTCTGGCATCTTTGCACTATTTTCTACTTCTTTAATGCCTTTGTCTTCTGATTTGCCCTCATCGTCTTTTTTTTTCATGTCCTTGTTGTTATTCTTAAAATTTTTGCTTTTGTGATTATCTGCTGACAATCTCCTTTCCAGTCTTGAAGTGCTTATATATTTATCACTTTTACTTCTCTCTCTTATTTTTTCTCTCAACTGCCCCTTAACTTTATGATTAGCATCTTTTTGGAAACTACTAAGTGAATGTGCTTCAATTTCAACTTCCAACTCAGTGGAATTTTCTTCAAAAACTTTCATTTCCTGTTTAAACTTAGATTGTTTATCTGGATCACTCTCTTCTGAATGTTTATCTTTGTCCAATTTCTGCACAGATTCCTGCTTAGATAAACTTTCTTGTAATTCACCTTCAGGTATTTTGGCTGATTTGTTATAACTCTTGGACATAGATTTTAATATGATCCTTTCTTCTAAGCCACTCCTTGATCTTCGCCTGACTTGGTGTAGATTATCACCTTGCTGCAAAGTGTGATCCAAACTGGATGATTCTGCCTCATGCTTTTCTTCTTCATTTCGTTTTGGTATTATGGAAGAAACATGAATCTTTGAGGTATTCTGTGACTCTTTTGGTGGCCTAGAATCATTTGGAAATTTCCTGAATTTGTATTCTGCTTTTGATTTCTCTGTGGAAAGCTGCCTCTCTTTTCTGTTGTTCTCTTTACGTATACTCTCATTTTTTTCTGAAATGTTTTTCATCTCTTTGCTGTTCATGGAAGCCTTTCTTTCACTTCTGTGTTTGTTTTTCTTTTCAGTTTTATCATCAGGCAAAACTCTTGCTAGCTGACTATTTTTCAAAACAATTTCTTCATTTCTCATGCTTTTCTCAGATGTTACATTTTCAACATTTTCACTTGTTTTCTGAATATTATCTCCTTTACATTTATACTTCATTAATGATTTGTCTTCAGAAAGACTTCTTTCTTTTTCATTTTTATCTTTTGATTGTCTGGCCTCTTTCTTCAGTACATTCTTAAAAGCTGGAGTTTCTGACTCATCCTTTTTAATATTTTTTTCATTTTTAAGTATATTCCTTTGCTTTTGAGGTTCTGGACTGGCCTCTGCCCTCTCAAACTGAGATTTTGCTTCAACATCTGGCTGGGTAACCTCCATTTGGAAAGAGACAGACGGTCTTCTCTTGTGTTCCTTTTCAACTCTGATTTCACTTTTATTTTCCTCCAGTGAAAGTCCCAATTCTGTAATTTTTCTAACAACTTTATTTCCATTTTTGCCTTGACTGACTTTCGTTTCTTTCGAAGACAATTTTTCACTACCCTGCAAGACAAAAAAGGGACAAACTGTTAAGTCATCTTTAGTTCAAATACTGATGGCTTCATTTATCATTATTTATAAAATGGACTGGATCCAGTGCTCTGCTTAGTGGAATTTTGGCTATTGTTAGAAACAATTTCCTTCAACACAATTGTTCCTGCATCCCAACACAATTGCTTATGTCATTCTTAGAAAGGGAGAACCTCTCCTAAGCAGCCCTAGATCAGAGATAGTGGGTTAGATCAGGGAGACACAGCAGCCCTAGGAAAACAGAGAAACTGCTACTGTCTACTTGATCTAACCCATGGTAGAATTAAATCTGATTCCAATTTGTGTTCCTTTTGTAACTGCAATTCTTCATTTTCATTGGAAGAATAGTTAATGATGTATCTATTCAAAATGGTAGTTTATTTATATTTCATATTTCTACACCATCCATCTCCTTCAAAGAGAGGCTCTGGAAAATGTACAATATAATATAACGGAAAAATAAAACAATGTAGAAAAATTAACATTAACATTAAAAATCAAATTAGAGTCAAAAATTTATTACAGGCGGGTGGGCTCTCAAGGGACTAGCCAGTCCCCCACAGAAGGCCATAGAGCCACGTTTTGACCCTTTCATGGAAGGCCAAGAAATTGGGGGCCTTCTCCACTTCTGGAGCATGGTGTTCTACAAAGTTGGGACAGCAGCAGAGAAGGTTCTCTTATTAGACCTTGCCAATCAAAATTGTTTGTCTGACAGGGTCTTTAGCATACCTTCCCTGCCTGATTAAGTGAGATGAGCTGATGAGATTGGGTAAAGCCAGTTCTGTTGGTAACCTGGTCCTATGCTATGTACAAATTTATAGATGGTGACTAACACTTTGAATTGGACCTGGAAACAAACTGGTACCCAGTGAAGTTCAGGGAACAAGGGTGTTATATGTGCCCCTTTTCAGATACCTAGTATAGGTTGCATGGCTGCACTCTGCACCAGCTGAAGCTTTCGGATACTAGCTCCATAGAGTACATTGCATTAGTCCAATATGAAGATGACAGTGTCAACTTTGAATGAGCATGGCTGTGGCCATTTTCCTTTTTCATTTTTAGTTGACACTCTTAGCACAGAGGGAAGGGGGTTGCAGGTGTTTTGCTAGTTAAAAATGAACTTTCTCTTGGGCTTTCTCTGGTGAGAACCAAGGTCATCCTCTGCTCCCGGGACTGTGGGCTGGGTGTGCCATGAAAAGCTCGCCAACAAGCTGTATGGAGAAACGTAGTTTTGTATAGAGTTGGGGGTAGGAATTTCTAACTTTGTATTGGGAAATTGTTGTGTATCTCTTCAGTCTTGGTTTCACTTTTGAAGTATTGATACATTGTAACAATAAACATGTTCTTTGAGGAATTCGCAAGCCTCGGAGTTCTGCTTTATTTGTCTTTGTCTGTCGGAACCATGACATTAAACCAAGACTCATAAAACCCCCATTTCCCGGGGTGCTGGGCCCCGGCTGCCTACCCATTTACTTCTGGGAGAGCAGTAAAGACCCAGCGAAGACATGGAATGGAGGAGAAAGTTGAAACCGTTGCTAGCAGCAACAGAACTCAGGCTACCGAGCCCTGAGCCCCAGCCAAGCCTGTTGCCACAGCCTCAGGATGCCAGTCCCAGAGCCCCACCAAGAAAAGTCCAGAGGGTGGTTCAGTCATGTCCCCAGAACCAGCAGGTTGCCCAAGCCCAGCAGCCAGCACAACCAGCCACACCAAGATTTGAGCCACCTCCCATCAAGCCCACTTTCGATGGAGATCCCGAGAGACTGAACTTCTTCCTAAACCAGGTGTGGGCGCACTTGGATCGCTATGCTTATGCCTATCTGGATGGGGCTATGATGGTGAATGCAGTGGCGGCAAATTTAGAGGGGGAAGCAGCCAACTGGGTGACCAACCTCCACGATGAGGGTGCTCCTGAATTGAATGACATTAACCTATCCATGGAGCAACTGAGGGATCAGTTTGAGGATGACTCCCAAGTCTGATGGCGAAGAAAGAAATCCACCGCCTGAAGCAATGAGGTCACCCCATAAAGGAGTATGTCCGTGAATTCAGGAGAGTTGCAAACCAATTGGGGCAATGGCCTGAATGGTTGCTAATTGACTACTTCAAACAGGGGCTAGATTGTGACTTGCTTGAAGCCTGCATCATTCGAAGTTTCCCCAGTCTACTACGTGAATGTTACTGCACAGCAGTGGTGCTGGACATCAAACTGGATCGTTCCCAGAAGCCAAGTTTCACCGAACCCAAGCCACCGCACGTCCAAGAGAAACGCCTCTATGGCCGATATCCTCAAGCCTCTGCGGCCACCAACACCCGCCAAGCACCAATCTGGGCTCCTATCAAGTGCTATCAATGCAGTCAAATGGGCCATCGTGTTGTGGAGTGCCCCGCTCCTCACCTTCAACCTAGGAGCATGCCAGTTGCTGCCGCAAAACCACAAAGAACTCCCAGAGGGGGAGAGAGAGAGAACCAACTGGGCGCGTCAAGGCCCAGACATCAAAACCTCCCCTCCCACTGAGCTTGAAACCAAACCCCAAGCTGAGGTGCAGCAGATGCCGGCGTTGTATGACAGCAACAATGTAGGTGAGAGAGACCCCATGGTTAGTTGACCCATCCCTTCTTTTAACATCTCTGCCAGACTTGTAGTGCCCCGAACAGGAGCTCATATGGATTTGGGCATCCTAATAGACTCGGGGTGCTCTTGGTGCATAATCAATTTACTCACTGTGCTGAAACTGGGCATCCAAGCTAAGCTCTTGTCTTGCTCCATGGGGTTTGAGCAGGCTGACGGGTCCGTCATTGGAAGTGCTCCTCCCACACACCTAACTGAACCTGCATGTTTAGAAATGGGTCGGCATTGGGAAATCATCCGTTTTGTGGTGGTTCTGAAGATGACTGAAGCAGTAATTTTGGGGCTGGCGTGGCTTGACAAATGGCGCCCTCATATCTGGTGGGAGGAGGAAATGCGCAAATTAAGATTTGGGATAGAATCATCCCCATCTGAGGCTGATGATAAAGGCAAGACACTGGCCATCTGTGAAACTCATGGAGAGGCCCATGATATCTCAAAGGCTGTAGCCGAAAAGTTACCAGGGATTCAGCTTGTCCCTAATGAGTACTGGGATTTGGCAGAAGCCTTCAGTGAGAAGCAATGTGATGTCCTCTCCCCCCCTACCGGACTACGGACTGTGCTATTGAAATTCTGCCAGGTGCCAAACTCCCTAAATCTAGGACAGACATGTCAAACTCGCGACGTCACATGATGTCGCGCAACGTATCAGAGCTTTTTCACCATTGCCGGCAATGGGGTGGGCGTGGCTCCGGTATGATGAAACCAGCCTGCAGGCCAGCAGTTTGACACCCCTGATCTAGGATGTACTCAATGACACCCAAGGAGATGAAAGAACTAAGGGAGTACATTGATAAAAACTTAACCAGGGGTTTCATTGAGCCAGCCAAATCACCAGTGGCCACTCCCGTGCTTTTTAAGGAGAAGAAAGATGGCTCCCTTAGATTATGCATTGATTTCCGGTCACTCAAAGCTGTTAACATGGAAAACACATACCCCCTCCCCCTCATGAAGGACATGTTAGCCCAACTAGCAACAGGAAATGTTTTTACCAAGCTGGATTTAAAAGAGGTTTATTATCAGATCCGAATTAGGGAGGGGGACGAATGGAAAACAGCTTTTAATTGCCCTTTGGGTAGTTTTCAATTTAAAGTGATGCCTTTTGGACTGCAAGGGGCTCCTGGCTGTATTCATGCAATTGATAAATCAAGTGCTCCATAATCATTTATACAAAGGGGCTTTGGTTTATTCTGATGACATCCTTATCTACACTGAAACTATGGATGAACACATCAAACTAGTCCATGAGGTATTAAGAAAACTGTTGAACGCCAAACTGTATGTCAAAATTGTGAATTCCACCAAACATGAATTGACTACCTAGGGTATCGGATATCAAATAAGGGAATAGAAATGGACCTTGCCAAAGTCAAAGCAGTTTTAGAATGGAAACCCCATGCACCCGCAAACAGCTTCAAAGCTTTCTAGAGTTTGCAAACTTTTATCCTCAATTTATTCCTTCTTTTGCGCAGATAGCCATGCCAATTACTGACTTGCTCAAAACAGATAAGGGGGGGGGAGAAACCCCAACCGTGTCAACTATTGCAGTGGTCATTAGAATCCAAGACGGTATTTGAAAACTTAAACTTTGCAGCTGAACCTTAAACACCCTGAACCCGAACAACAATCATTATTCAAGCCGACGCAAGCGATGTGGCCGTGAGAGGCATTCTTGTCAGAAGTTCTTGCCACACCCCTGGCTCCAACAAGAAACAAGCTGAGTTCACAGGTGGTTGGTTTATTCACGGAACGCTCTGGCATGCAGTATTCAAAGAAACAGCAAAGTTAGCGCTGGGAGCAATCGCCTCCCAGTGCTCTAACTATATGCCTCCCAACTGGCCCCACCCCCACCCACCTAGCCATCATCTGGCGTGCACACCGATAAGAGCAGCCAGGCCGGGACACAAGGCAAGCTTCTGGCTTCCTGCCGCTTCTTTGCGCCAATCAACTGTTTGGCAGGAAGGCCGCAGAGCTGATGGCCATGTAGTTGTGCTCCGCAGGGTCCTCCTTCCAGCATTCAGATAACAGGGGAGGGAAGGGACTGCTGCTGCCATTTCTGTTGCTGGTCCCGTCCACTGCCTCTGGATGCCTCCATCCGATGGTCTTGTCCCCTCCTCCCCCCTCCCATTAGTGGCAAGCCCACAGAGGCTTGACAGTTCTATTACAGAAAAACCACAGGGAAGAATTACAACTCTGTGCTTACACTTCCCGGAAATTAACTGAGACTGAGAGGAGGTGGGCAGTTTGGGAGAAAGAAGCTTTTGAAATTCGTTGGGCGTTGCCGTCTTGGCATCATTTCTTGGAAGGGGGAGAGTTACCATTTGAGGTGTGGACTGATCACAAAAATTTGGAGGCCCATTCTCAAAAAGCCACCTGGTCCTGTTGTGGTAGAGGGGGAGACACATTATGAGATCAAACATATTCTGGATTCAAGACTGCACATGGGAGGGTTACAATACCCTGTCCATTGGAAAGGTTACCCCCTTTCCAAGGCTACATGGGTGAAATGTACAAATGTGAAGGCGGATAGGCTAATAAAGAAGTTTTATGAGAAATACCCTCACAAACCCCAAGGGGATGTTTAACCTGATTTCTGTTTCCTCTGAAGAGGAGCCGACTGTCAAATTTGAATGAGCATGGCTATGGCCATTTTCCTTTCTCATTTTTAGTTGACACACTCAGCACGGAGGGAGGGGGGTTACAGGAGTGTTGCAGGTGTTTCACTAGTCAAAACAAACTTTCTTTCAGGCTTTCTCTGGTGAGAACCAAGGTCATCCTCTGCTCCCAGGATTGCGGGCTGGGCATGCCATGAAAAGCCCTCCAACAAGCTGTATGGAGAAATGTAGCTTTGCATAGATTTGGAGGTGGGATTTTCTAACTTTGTATTGGGAAATTGTTATGTATATCTTCAGTCTTGGTTTCACTTTTGAAGTGTTGATACATTGTAACAATAAACATGTTATTTGAAGAATTCGCAAGCCTCGGAGTTCTCCTTTATTTGTCTTTGTCTGTCAGAACCATGACAGACAGGGCATGAGTGGCTGAATGTCAAGACTCCCTGACTATGAATGGGCATAACTGGTGCATAGCACATAAATGGGCAAAGGCCCTCCTGGCCACGGCCTCCACCTGCTCTTTGAGTAGGAGCCATGAGGAGAATGTCCAGGTTACATAACGGGTCTGTCTAAGGTAGTGCAACCCCATCCAAGACCAAAGATGATAAACTCTTGGGTGCAGAGAGGCTCACCCATAGCCATTCTGTCTTACTGGGGTTCAGATGAAGTCTACTGCTCCCCATCCAGACCTTTACAGCCTCCAGGCATTGAAAAAGGATGTCCACTGTGACACTCACTTCACCCGACGTAGAGATATATAACTGGATATGATCAGTGTGTTGGTGATACTTCATCCCATGGAGATGGATGGTCTCACCCAGCGGTTTTATGTAGATGTTGAAAAGGAGTGGAGAGAGCCCTGAGCTCTATGGCACCATATAAAAGAGGGCTATGATCTGGACTTCTCATTCCCTATCAACATTGACTAGAATCAGCCTTGGAGAAAGGAGGTGAACCAGCACAAACTGTGTCACCCAACCTCATCTCCATAAGTCCAAAAGGATACCATCGTCGATGGTATCAAAAGCCAATGAAAGGTCAAGGAGAGCAAGGATGGAAGCACACCTCCATCCCACCCTTGCCAGAGATCATCCATGAATGTGACCAATACAGTTTCAGTCCCATATCTGGGCCAGAAACCTGACTGAAAAGAGTCCACATAATCCATTTCCTCCAAGATCCTCTGGAGTTGCAACAACACTACTTTCTCAACCATCTTTCTTAAAAAGGGCAGATGGAAGACTGGATGAAAATTGACCAACATGGAGGGATCCAGCAATGGTTCTTGAGTAGGAGGCACACCAGTGCCTCTTTAAAAGGAGCTGGAAACACCAATAAGGGTGAATTCACCTACACATGGACCCACTCACATGATACCTTCCTGGGAGGCCTTAACAAGCCAGGAGAGGCATAGATCTAATATATAGGTGGTGGTGTTTGCATTCCAAAGGAACCTGTCCACTTTCTCAAATCCAACAGAATCAAACTGATCCCAGATAACTGAGTAAACCTGTTCTCTGGGCATCTCCATAGGACTTGTAACATGTTTGGAATTACAAGCACTTAATAAATATCTAGTTAAGAATGATCATCTTGCATTTAATAAGACAAGTAGGGAAATTAGTCAACTGGAATAGAAAATTACACTATAATTCAAAGCAGTCAGAAGTAGATGATTAACATATAACTTAGAATTTTCATCAGTAACAATCACCCCCAAATACTGTACCTTTTTCACAACTTTAAAGCCAGTTTTAAGTTCTAATTTTTTGGTCTTCCACATTCACATTTTTAATCAATATGGTCATCTTTAGCTTATTTATTTTTAAGCCCATTTCTCCAAATATTTTAATCTTTCTCATAACATATTGGCCTAGATCTCCTCGGGTTTTAAATTTTTAAACAAGGCTGTTCGGGTTTTAGAATTGGGTTTTTAATAGGTTTTAGTAACAGCCTTGTAGTAATTTAATTTAATTTATTTTTAAATATTTATTGTTATATGTTTTTATTGGGTTGTAAACCGCCCCGAGTCCTATGGGAGAGGGGCGGCATAGAAATTTATAAAATAAATAAATAAAAAAAATATTCACTATATTCTAGTGGGTCTTGCATAATAAATACCAAATCATCAGCAAAAGCACAAGGGTTATAGTTGTGCACTTCAATTTGTAATCCTTTTGCACTCTTGTCTTGTCTAATATCCCTATTTAACAGATCCAACACCATAATAAATAATAAAGGAAATAAAGGACACCCGTCTTGCTCCTTTCTGGATTTCATATGATTTTGTCAAATCTCAGTTCACCATAATCCGAGCTTTCTGGTGTGTATAAATGGACTTCAAACCTTGTATGAAACCCAATACAAAATCCATCTTTTCCACTACTTTGAACATAAAGTCCCAGTTCAAATTATCGAATGCTTTTTTAGCATCTAAAAAAATTAATGTGATCTGTTTGTTGCTACGTTGTTATAAATGTTCAATTATATCCCAAATTTATTTATTTATTTATTTATTATTTATTTATCAGACTTATATGCCGCCCCTCTCCGAAGACCCAGGGCGGCTCACAACAAGAATACAATAAAAAAACTTTAAAAATTAACCACACTCACACCACATACAAACACAATCAGCTCGCAGTCGCCGATGGAGGGACACTCCTAGGGCCGAGGGGCAGAGCACAGCTCATATGCTCCAAGCCTGTTGGCATAGATGCGTCTTCAGCACTTTCCGGAAAGCTAGGAGGGAGGAAGCAGTACGAACCTCTGAGGGAAGCTGGTTCCAGAGGGCTGGGGCAGCAACGGAGAAGGCCCTTGCCCTAGGTCCCGCCAATTATTATCAATTACATCTATTCTTATATTCTCTTTTGTCTTTTGGGTAAAAAGCCATACTGGTCTTTGTGTATGTAGTCCTATAAAACCTTTTAAAGTCTTTCAGTTAAAATAGATGTGAAAAGTTTATAATCATTATTAAGAAGAAATTGGCCTGTAAGTCCAGTCCTTCTTTGGGTATTGAAGAAATGTAGCCATCCTTCATTGAAGTTGGCATAGGGTTTCCCTATAAGATAGAATTTATTTCATTGGAAGAAATAATTGATCTTCAAATATTTTATAAAATATTTGTCTTAGCTCTTTTAATTGCTTCTGTTATTTCAAAGGTCGTTATTGGACTATTCAAAATTTGCTTTCATTTGTTCAGAATTTGCTTATAGTTTTACAATAATTTAGGGAGATTTTGAGATGATATATAATCAACAATACTTTCTAGGAAGATTTCGTGTTTCTTATATAAATTAGTATAGTAATTCCAAAAGATTCCTTGAATATTTTTATTATCTGTGTAGATCTTATTTCCCTCTTGAAATTTGATTATCATATTATTTCTGTCTGTTTTCTTAATTTATATGCCAACCATCTCCCTGGTTTATTTGCATGTTCAAAAAAGTGTCATTTTGTACATTTCAGTTTCTTTTCAGTATCTAAAACAGTCAACAAGAAGATAAGTTATTGCAGTAATTTTAGTTGATTAAGTATGTTGGGGTCTTCTGGTGATTTCTAGATTTCTCTTTCCTTCAGTTTAATTTCTTGTAAAACTTTGGATTTTTCCATTCATCTACTTCTTGATTATTGTATTGTACTGTATAAGATATCTGTGTATCACAGCTTTACAAATGACAAGGAAGACAGTTGCTGAAGGTAGCTAAAATAAGGAAGCATGTATTTTTGCTTTTGAAATTTGATGGAGAAACATAAGGATAACAGCTGTGGTCTTATTTTACTATTTTTGAAATAATCTGTAGTCCTGTACTGCTTTGTTGTGAGTGGTTGAAATTGTCCAATTTTTATGAACTCTGACTGGCTAGAAAAAGGAAAAAATAAATAAATAAAATTCTTTGGCCACTAGAGGGCGCTATGAAGATGTTTAACTGAGCTGGAGTCTGTCATCAAGGAAATCTTTGAAAGGTTCATACAGAAAATAATTTATACCATAAACCAGTTAAGGTTTAAAGATACAAATTATACAGATGATATTAAAAAAGAACAAGAGACACAATTAGGTGCAGAAAATTAAATCTGACACCAGCTTTTATTATAAAGATGGTTTGAATAAAATCCTCCTGATGCAATTGAAACAAGAGTGCCAAGTAAATTCACAATTTTTAAGAGGTCAAGTTTGGGAATTTTTCTTCATGGATACTTACAAGGTCGAGACTCTTTTGAGACAACGTTTAGCAGAACAACTCTGGGACTCCTTTTCCATGTGTATTAACAAGGCTGAGAATTTCTTGAAGAAAGACTTTTCTGAGAGGAAAAGCATCTCATTCTATGAAGATAAGCTGGAGGGAGTGACTTAAATTTAATGACTTAATTAGTTAGGGTGAATTTTTATAAGCTTGATATATGTATTGAAAGAAAGCTTTAAGGTAGTTTTGTATTTATAAAATGAGTTTGTAAATGTATGCTTCCTGTCTTTTTATATAATGTTGAGTAATTCCCAAAGTTTACAAAATAGTATTGGTCAAATTTGAAAACAAGAGAAGAAAAAGACTTACTCCATGAAGATAATTATATATAATATTTGAATAATTTTTAAAATTTGTAAAATATCAAAACTAGAAAGTGTTTTCTACCTTCAGGGTTAGAAAAAAATTGAAATAACAGGGAATTATTTTAATATAAATTATGATAAAGATTAATGAGTAAGTATAAGTTTATATTATTCCCCATAGCTAAGAGAAGCAGAGATGGTCAGATTGATTCTTTTATCCAAAGAGAATATATTTAACTTTGTTTCTATTTGGAAATTGCTTCCAGATTTTGAGCTCACAATGAAAGAAAAATGAAACTTTGATTTTGTCTTTGCTAAGTAGATAGGTTTGTTATTATAAAAATGGCTAGTATACACTACTGTGTGAAAGTAAAAAGTTGAGGTTATAATATTGTTATCTTCTACTGTGCTAAAGAGAGTTGGAAGTCGGTGTCTTTTTCTTTCCTTTCCCTATTTACACCATGTTTTTTTTCTTTTTCCCTCTGCCTCTTCCTAGTTTTCTATTACTTTTTTGAATTTCTCTTTGTATTTTATATTTTGATAAACTAATAAAAATGTGATAAAAACAACTTTTTCTAAATGTGGGGTGTATAATCCCACTAACAATAGATTTTATTTCCTGTAATTCAATTTGCACAATTATATATCTGCCTTTATAATCAGCAAACAGTAGATATGGACATAACTGGAGTTTTATATACGAAGCTACCCCATTGATTTTCTTCTTAGAAGCAGAAATAAATTTCACACCCAAAGTCTTGTTTATTAAATACTTTTTATCAGTCTCTTTAATATGGGTTTCTTACATATTATATAATGATTTATTTTTTCAAATAATAACTTTTTTCTCTTTTGTGGGGAATTTGCCCCATTGACATTCCATGTCAGAATCTGGAAATCCACCAGTTATTAAGAGGAAGTTCCAAGCTCCAAGCACTCCAGTTTGACTCTTATCTCCAAAGCCTGTCCTTGATTAGCATCAGACCTCTTTTTGTCTTTTTCTTTCAGACCCAATTCCTGTGGTAATTGATCTTTGTCTATTGAAAAATGGTGCAATTCCAATCCCTGTCTTTCCAAAAAGTCTTGGGAGTTTTAATCTAAAACGTTGATTTCTAAAGGTAAAGCTAACCTGTTCCAGTTTATCTCAAAGAAAGTGATTGTTGCTTGGCTTTAAGAGATCTGTCAGGAAGGAATATTCTTTGCATTTCTTTAATATTATAATTGGAATTTCTCTAAATATTTGCACTTCCTTATCAATGAAGGAAGAAAGAAATGGAAAGTGTTAAATTTTTCTGTAAAAAGCAAAACTAACATTGTTGCAATGTATAACAAAGAACTCTTTAGAGTGAGCCAAGGACGTAGGGACCCGCTGTGTCGCTTTTCTATAGGTTTGTAACCCATTACGCCAGAATAGCTGACGTGGAATGGGAGGAGGATAGGAGGGTATAATTGCTATAGTGCTTCTGTAACAAGGTGTGGTCTCTTCCTACAACGGTCGAGATCCACCACGCTTTGCAAACCGTTCTTAGAAATAAAGCTGTTTCCTTTCTTCAACCGAACGCCTCCTGGGAATTCATTGAAATTCTGCATACAAATTGGGGGCTCGTGTCGGGATTCGATCCCTTTTGAGGGTTCTGTTTACTCCTTTAGGTGCACCCCGCTCCATTTGAGTGGAAGGAATTTATAGAGCCATTAAGGGGCTCTCGAAGACCCGTAAAATAGCTGATAATTGGAGGCAATTAGGTTGTTGTGAGGAACAGCCTGAGGGCAGACTTTGATGTTGGGCAGACTTTGATGTTGATGTTGACTGGGAAACTCTACGTGTAGACCCTGGTGAGTATAATGGTTAAACACCAGAATACACTAGGGCAGTTGGGATAGAGGGTAGGGAGTGTGTGTTTGGAGATTTGAGAGGGGAAGAGTGACGTCCTTTTGAGGGGTCTCTTTGGAGATCTACAGGACGGAGTGAATGTGGTTCGCATAGAACCAGGAGACAGAGAGTGGTATAAGAATAAGGGTCTCACTCCAGACGGGGAAACACTTTCTAACAAGAGGCGACTGGGGAATTGAGGGGATAAAAACTCCAAGAGCATTCCTAGTCAAATAGTCTCACCTACCCGGGTACTCTCATAGGTAAATATGGGAGGGAATTTTGGATCCACAGAAAAGGGAAAATGTGTTAAAATAATTAGGAAAAATCCTAAACTCAAGATTGATCCTTATGGACCGCTGGGTAAATTACTGGCAGGATGGGGATCTCCACCATATAACAGGATCATTTTGAGGTTAGGATTAAATAAGGAGGATATGGTTAACTGTGTTGTTTTGTTTGGTGGGAGGATGATAATGTAGAATGGCCCCGTGATGGGTCAAATGATTATTTCCAGTGTCATAACCTTTATAATTATGTAAAAAGGAAAAAGTGTAAGAGTCTAGACAATGAATTGGACTATGCCATCATCTGGGTTCTGGATCTATGGGATGCTGGAGAACAGATGTTGCCATTAAAAGAAATTTCCAGGGAGGAAAGTGAAGAAGAGGACTTTTTGAAGAAAATACCACCACCTTATACATTGAAACCAATGGATGATATAAATCGTCCATCAGCTCCGAGGGAGGAAATACCCCATGGAATTTATCCGGAGGTTCCATTAACTCCGCCTAGCGATATAAGTGTCCATTCTTTGTCACCCCCTCGTAGTGGTGAGTGAGGTTATATTAGTCCAGTGGGAGATGGACTGTTAAGTCCAGAAGAAAGAGAAAGAGAGGAAAATGGAATTCCTAATTTGGCTATACACTGCCAGATACCAGGGAGACCAATTTTCCCGTTTTCTCCCACGGCAGAGATTAAAAAACAGGAGGTTGGAATTGGGTCTGCAGTGAGGAAAAGGAACCCCGAGGAGGTGACCTCTTTTCCTTTACGTGAGGTCCTGAATGGGGTAGATGATCTTAATGCTCCTCGGTTAACCTATGTGCAAGACCCGTTAAGGGCTTCGGAAGTCCGAAACTTTAAACGGGAAATGAAGAATTTTATAGATGACCCCCCCTAGGAGCAAGTGAACAACTTGACCTGTTACTAGGGGCAAACATCTATACCTGGGACGAGATGATGAATATCATGAGTATTTTATTTAGCCTAGAAGAAAGAAATTTGATAAGGAGTGCAGCTATAAAGGTATGGGAGAGAGAGACCACTCGGCGGGGGCAGGGGTCCCAACTGGGGAACAGCGATTCCCGGCTCAGAGGCTGAATTGGGATAATAATGATGAGGAACATAGGGAGCGGATGAGAGATTTGCGCTCCATCATAATTAAAGGAATGAAGGAGGCAATTCCTAAGACCCAAAATATGGTAAAGGCTATAAGCATAGAAAGAGAGAAAGATGAACCCCCCGCTACATTCCTTCAGAGACTTAAAGATGGGATGAGGAGATATGCGGGAGCAGATCCAGAAGATGCTTTGAATATTCAATTGGTTAAAGTCCAATTTGTGACCAACTCTTGGCCAGATATTTCAAGAAAATTGCAGAAACAAGAAAATTGGACTATTAAGACTCTGGATGAATTATTGCGGGAAGCTCAAAAGATATATGTGAATAGGGAAGAAGAAAGAGGGAAATGAGAGAGTACAAGGACAGGGAAGATAATGGCGACTGTGGTGAGGGAAGTGTTTCAAAATGAAGGGACAGGGGCGATGAGAAGTGGACTGCGAGGTCGAGGATTGAGGGGAAGAGGTATGATGGTAAGAGGAAGAGGGACACAGGAAGGTGGACTTAGTAGAGAAGGAATACGGACATGTTTTCACTGTGGAAAGGTTGGGCATTTCAAGAGAGAGTGCCCGTCCCTAACTAGTGGAACAAATGAACCGAATGATGGAAGAAGATTTTGAGGACTCTTACTAGGGAAGTCAGGGGCCCCTCCTTAAGTATTCCCACAGGGAGCCCTTGATAAATTTAAAAGTGGGAACAAAGGATCTTTTTGGTAGATACTGGTGCCTCCCGTACATCAGTTTGTACCCTGCCTGAAGGGGTAAAATTTGATTCAAACTTCCAAATCAAAGTAAGTGGAGTAAAAGGGGAGTCATTTACAGTACAAAAATTAGAACCAATTCCTATAGAATATTCAGGAATAAAAATCAGAACATTGGCAATGTTATATATCCCTGAAGCAGGAATAAATATAATGGGGCGGGATATGATATCGGCACTAGGCTTGACCATCTCCTTTCCAGAAGAATCAGTGTTTGTATTAACTGAAGAAATTGAGCAGAAAATAGATCCGAAGGTATGGGTACAACCAGGAAATTGGGGAGGGTTAGAAATTCCTCCGTTAAAAATAAAGTTAAAACCAGGAGCCCAAGTTGTGAGATTTTTAGAAACAGGGTTAAGTTGGTTGAAAGCCCTACCAATAGCCTTACTGAGAATTAGGACTCAGCCCAGAAAGGACATTGGACTTTCACTTTATGAAATGTTATATGGTATGCCTATAAGGGATTCTGGGATTATGATAGGGGAATTGCCCAGTAAAGATAAAGTACTCTTAAAATATTTGCAGGCTCTGTCCCAGACTTTTGATTTTTCCAGGAAGAGTGGATGGTTGATCCAAACTCCGCCACTGAGCTTTAAAGTGCATTCCACAAAGATCAGAGATCAGAACCTGGAAGAATGAGAAACTCCAACCTAACTGGGAGGGGCCTTACCAAGTATTGCTGACCACTGATACTGCCGTACGCACTGCAGAAAAGGGCTGGACTCATTACACTCGAACCAAGGCCTGTGAACCTGCCGAACAATGGTCAAGTACACAGACTGGACCTCTAAAATTGACTTTGCAGCGAAAATGAGTATCCTTCTTCTCACATGGGGATGGGGAGGGAGACAAGGTGCAGAAGCTTCAGTGTGTTTTTCTAGTAAAAGGGGGGGGGGAAATGGCACAATGAAATCGGCCTGCCTAAACAAGTGAAATCAGGATGTGATTGGATATACACCAGCCGGGAGGAGGAGTGGGGAGAACCAAAGACTGAGAATCATCCTTGTTATAAAACAGGGGATGTTCATGATTATATGGGAACCTTTTGGAGAATGAAAAATATTTGGCGTTGTTTAATCAGGAGACCACCGGGGCGGGAACAAGTAATCCAATATTCAACATGTGTTAAGATAATAAATTGGATCCAAGTGGGGATGTGTGATGAAGTGGCCTGGGATCAGGCGAACTCCTACCATTTATTTCTTTGGTCAGACTGTGGAGAGGATAAAGAACGTATAGCACCACTCCCATTTTGGAAAGGGAATTGTAAAGTAGACCAAAATTGGAATCCAGAGAGGAGTAAGGTAACCCAGAGAGAGAAAGCAATATGCATAAGAAATTTCCCGCCTCAGGGGAAGGGACCGTTCCTATTGAAAATAAAATCGGAGGAGAAATGTGATCATCTCTTCAAGGCTAAACCAGATCCGGAGGGACTATGGACATGTAAGGACCGGAAAACCTTTGAGAAGGAAGTAATGAACCAATGCATGGAGATGACTGCTAATGATCCACGATGTGTCTGGATGGGCGCCCTTCTCTGGAAGGGGCATTGTGGAATAAGCATAAGTACTCCTCTCCAATTCATATGTAATCACTCCGTGCAGGAGGACCTTTCCCCATACTGGTCTGGGAGTTGTGCTATAATCTCGAGAAAACCACAACCCAAGGGGATGATAGAGGGAGGGTTGGAAATACAAAATAGAAAGACCAGGAAGGTTAGGTCCTCTCAAGGCAAACAGTCAAATTGTAATTCCTGTATAAAAAGGGTACAGATGGGAAAGAAAACCCAGGAAACCCTCATTTATTATTCAAGTCATAAATGCAGGGGAAAAGATGGAAAGAAGGGACATGTTCAAACCTGTGAGAAGGGGAATATTACTTACTCCTATTGCTCTACCACTGGTCTGTGTTTTGATCCTAAGGGGGATCCTGAACAGAAGTGGTTGATAGTGAGAAGTGGAGATTCCCCTAGTGGTGTGCTAATAACAAAAGTCTGAATATTTCCTGGGAAGGGGGTGAGCTTTATTTTTGACACTTGTAAGCAGGCAACATGGCCAAGCTCCTGTGGGACAAATATTGATTGGCATAGAACGTATATGGTAAATGAAAAATATATTTGCCTAAAGTCAATACCATCAAAACATTTCTATATTGGACAAAATTGTAGAAATGGGGATAATTATTGTACCCAGTGGGGATGTGTAGGATGGGCTACAGGATGGACAGGAATGGACACTAAGGCTGAATTAACAATTCGAAAGGTGCCCACCCTCTCTACCTGTGCCCTTTATGAGTGTAATAAAGTAAACATAACAATTCCCAAACCAGAGGAGTTTATAAAGAAATGGGGTAACACGTTTGGAATTCAGACTTATGCGAAAGGAATAGATCCTGGGGGAATATTTTATTTGGAGACCCAGAAGCTGTATGAAAATGGGGACCAAAGAATGTTTAACTTTTATAAGGAATTTTGGAAGGAAGTGCAGAAACCTTTTGACATTCCTGAAGTTGCAAGAAACTTATTTGTTGAATTGGCAGGAACAGTGGCCCAAGCTCTGAATGTTACCAATTGTTTTGTATGTGGAGGAACAGATGTTGGGGATCAGTGGCCTTGGGAAGCAGCCGAGTGGAATATTTCGGCGGTATACAACGCTACTGCCCAACCACCTCATCAGAATGGAAGTATCTGGGAATTGAGAAGGGGAATTGTGTGCAAGTGGTGCATTAAAAGATATGAAGATAATTCACCCATAATTGGGACAAATCAATGTGAACTGTCTGTATTAGTCAATGTGACAGATGGCTATAATGTGACTTGGTGGCCAAATGGTACTGTGGGTATCCCAAAAATGTGGCCTGTTTCAAATGAGACGAAAGGTATTGGGTGGCTGACAGGTGTGGAACAAGCTATAAACCAAAGTGCAAAATATAATAAAATTTGGCCAGCCCCAGCTGGCCTTTATTGGATTTGTGGAAGGAGAGCCTACTCTGAACTCCCCTCTAAATGGACCGGATCATGCTCGTTAGGAGAGATAAAACCTGCATTTTTCCTGATCCCTTTGGGGGAGGGTGAGAGGTTGAGTCACCCAATATACGGATCCAGAAGAAAGAGAGCAACGCAAATAACTACTGAAATAGAGTTTGGGAATTGGGATGATAAATATTGGACCCCGGAGAAAATAATACAAGTTTATGGACCTGCAACATGGGCCCAGGATGGGAGCTATGGGTATCGAACCCCAATATATATGCTAAATAGAATAATTAGATTGCAAGCTGTGCTTGAAATATTAACAAGGGAAAATGCAGCAGCTTTACAACTAATAGCCCAACAGCACACACAATTAAGGAATGCAGTATACCAAAACAGGCTGGCATTAGATTACTTATTGGCATCGGAAGGGGGTGTTTGTGGAAAATTTAATTTGTCAAACTGTTGCCTTCAGATTGATGACAATGGGAAAGTCATAGAAGAAATTACAAATAGAATGGTAAAACTGGCACATGTGCCAGTTCAAGAATGGACGGGTATTTTAGATCAAGGGGGATTTCTGGGTGGTATATTTACGAATTGGAAACAAGCCCTGTTTATGGGGGTATTATATTTTTGGGACTAATGATGTTACCTTGTATCCTCCCTCTCATAAAAAGTATGATTCAGAATTCGGTGGAAGGAGTGATATCTACTCAGCAATCTATAAAGTCAATGATGGTATTAAAAGAAATTGGAGATCAGATTCAAATACTGGAAAGTATGGATTCTGTACACCCCATGAATGAATCATCAGCCGAAAAGAAAAGACTGATGGAAATAAGGAAAAATATTAAGCAAATGTCCATAAAAGAAATGGGGGATTGAAGGAAGAAAGAAATGGAAAGTGTTAAATTTTTCTGTAAAAAGCGAAACTAACATTATTGCAATGTATAACAAAGAACCTTTAGAGTGAGCCAAGGACGTAGGGACCCGCTGTGTCGCTTTTCTATAGGTTTGTAACCCATTACGCCAGAATAGCTGACGTGGAATGGGAGGAGGATTGGAGGGTATAATTGCTATAGTGCTTCTGTAACAAGGTGTGGTCTCTTCCTACAACGGTCGAGATCCACCACGCTTTGCAAACCGTTCTTAGAAATAAAGCTGTTTCCTTTCTTCAACCGAACGCCTCCTGGGAATTCATTGAAATTCCACATACATCAAAGGTGTTAAATCTCTGATGATAATGCTTCTGAATTACTTACTCTTTAATAGATTTTCTTACAAACTGGATCATCAGTTTATTCTGTAAATATTATCAATTTCTTTAGAGAAGTCTAACTTCTTATCGTTAAACCATTTGGAAATTTCTGTTACAATTACATCTCTTAAATTTGTGCCCTTCTGGGGGGTCTCAGAAATTCCTGAGTCTCAAAAACACTTTCTTCTGTTTCAAATCCAATAATAGTAAATTATCCAATCTGATCTGTATATTTTTAACATCTTGTTTGTTTTAACTCTATTAGTAATAATTTAAACTTTTTAATCAGATTTTTTATTTATCTCTTGTAGCATATTATATAACATACAAAACTTTTTTTTTTCAAATACTTCCATAAGAAGCTTGGCATTGCATTCCTCTGACTCTTATTTTGGCTCCTTTAATTCTCTCTTGGGAGGCATTTTGCAAATATATGCAATTCCCCTCTTATAGCCAGTTGCTGGCAGCAGAAAAAAGGAAAAAGATACACAGTTCTTTTTTCAAAGTCAGAGGGAGAATTCCAAAAGCAAAACAACTACCAAGGAGACTAATGTTAATATGCAAGTGAAGAAAAAAAAAGGATTTCTGAACTTTTAGTATAGAAAGCAGATAGTTATGTACAAAAATACAGTAAAAATACAATAAAAGTGCAAGATCTTTTCATGTTGATATTATATATAGTCTTTTTGGTGAACCATTCAGTGGGGTTAAATAATTTTCTAAGTAATCTAAGAGAACTTACTGTTTGTCTCTTTTCCATATGAGGAAATAAATTATTTCATCCCATTCCTCCAACGCTATTAGTTCAGCTGGAATCCATGGGGAGGGAGAGTATTGAGTTTCCAGCACACTTTTGAGAATTAGTCCTGTCCATGAAGGCTTATCAGTGCAAGAGTAGTAGAAATGTGAGAATTAGCTCTGGCCACCCCCACCCCCCCAAATATTACAAATAATAGAAATGTGGGAATTAGCCTCGCCCACCAATAACATGCCGCAACAAAGAGCTATGTGGATGCTACTAACAAAGTGACCGGCGAACTGCACCTGAGTATTGCCTCTAACACAGGCATCTGGGCTGTACAGATCTCACATCTGGGAAAGGATTTTCCCTTGCACTGGGAAATTTGCAAAACCGGTTGCACTTTACCATTGCTGAACCGCCAAAGACACAGACGCCGGTTACTTTGGAAACCACACACGGATTTCTGGTCCAAGACACTGGCCAAAATGTGTGCTGGCTCAGTACTACCAACATAAAAATCCACAAGGACATTAGCATGACCAGTCACCGTCTCACGTTCCTCCAGGAGCCTAGCAATGGTCAGATGCAACAACAGAAAACTATAGATACTTCACTCATGTGCGACATCTACACAGGCAGTACTGAATCTTCTAGCCCGCTATCGACCTGGTAATTAGTTAACCTATACACTGCTTGCAAACCACGCGTTAACTCATTGTTCGAAAACACTACCGATACAATTTATTTTAAATAAATAGCTCATGACATGACAGCTGAGGGCATGGTGAGGTGAGGACATGCTGGTGCCTCGCGGCCCCACCCCAGCCCAAGACCATATGGAATTTATGGACAAACCCTCATCTCTGTGTTTTTTACCCAAGCTATGATTATTGGATGCAGGATAAGGCGAGCCTTCTTGCACTGCGAGATGCCTCCCTCTCGCAGAAATGGCCTGTATGTCTTTCGAAGGCCTACCTTGATGACGGATTTTGGAATCCCGAGAGGTGGCATGCTCAAAAAAAGGGGTTATGGAGGTTTTTAAGTAGGGGTTTTAAATGTTTTTAAGGGGTTCTGGGGTGGGGGGTGGGAAGATTAATAATAGTAATGGTGTAGGCCTGGGGGGAGGTCTACGAGATAAGGGAGGGTTAGGGGGTGGGAATAAGGAGGAGGAGAAACATGGGCCAGGCAATGGGTGGGACCGGAACCACGAGGGTGCGGATCAGGGAGGGGGCAGAGGTGATTTAGTTCCCATCGGTTTTGTAAGTGGGAGGGGCAGATATGGTGTGAGTAGGGGGCCACATCAATTTACGGGAGCGCGGGGCGCCCCCGCTATCTTCGAGCGGTGCCGCGCTACGATCCCCGCGGCTCTACTTGTGATCTGGGTTGTTTAGAGCCAAAGGGCCCGGGCTGTAGGCTGATGCTGTGCAACGCCAGGTCTGTGGTTAATAAGGCCCCACTGATACAAGATTTAATTACAGAGGGGGATGTAGACCTGGCGGGTATTACGGAGACCTGGTTGGGACCAGAGGGTGGTGTCCCTCTGGTGGAAATGTGCCCTCCAGGCTTCCTTGCATTTCACCAGCCGAGAACTCAGGGCAGGGGTGGGGGAGTGGCGGTTGTGATTAGGGAAGATCTCAGGCCAAGGGAAGTCACTGTTCCTCAGACGGCAGGCTGTGAATCCCTCCTTGTGATGTGGGACCATGGAGGTCCGAGGGCTGTGTTGCTTACGTACTGGCTCCCTGCCACGTGTCAACCGCCCTCCTGAACTCTTGGGTGTCATCGCTGCGGTGGCGGTTGAGGTCCCCAGGCTAGTAGTCATGGACGACTTCAATCTGCCGTCTGCGGGCTAGACGTCTGGGGAGGTTCGGGAGTTCATGGCTTCCATGACAGCCATGGACCTGACCCAGGTAATTCAAGGTCCCACACACACGGGGGGAAACACGCTTGACCTGGTTTTTGTCTCTGGTCAGTGTCTGAGTGATCTGGATACGAGAAATATAGTTATTACACCTTTGTCATGGTCAGATCACTCTCTCCTACGCTTGGACTTTTGGACCGCTACACCCCACTGCAGGGAGGCGGAACCAATTGTTTGGTACCGCCCCAGGCGACTGATGGAACCCGAGAGGTTCCAGAGGGAGCTTGGGCCAATACCAGAGGCTCTAACACATATAACACACAACTCGGTCAGGGCGCTGGTAGCTGCCTGGGATAGGGCAGCTGCTGATAGGGTTGTGCCTTTGCTCCTCTGAACCGGCGTGGTTCCCGATCGGCTCCCTGGTTTAACGGGGAGCTGAGGGAGATGAAGCGCCGGAAAAGACGCCTAGAGAGCAGTTGGAGGGCGAGTTACTCCGAGTCTGACCGAACACGAGTAAGAGACCATATTAGGACTTACCTAGTGGCAATAAGGGCAGAGAAGTGTTCTTACGTCACTGCCCTTATTGCGTCATCAGATAACCGCCCAGCCTCCCTGTTTAGGGTAACCCGCTCCCTCCTTCATCGGGAGGTGAGGGGGGACCACTTGGAGGGAAGAGCTGAGGATTTTGTGCAATACCTGCATGACAAAATCGCTCAGATTCGGGAAGGCTTTAACTTCAACGAAGGCGGTCCAGCAGAAGTGAGTCTTGAGACTGTTATCTGGGCTGAGTTTGACTACGTGACACCTGATGACGTGGACAGGTTGCTGGGAGGTCTTAGAGCAACCACATGTTTATTGGACCCGTGTCCCTCCTGGTTGGTACTGGCCTCCAGTGAGGTGACGCGAGGCTGGCTCCAGGCAATTATCAATGCCTCGTTGAGTGAGGGTGTCTTCCCCGCCGCCCTGAAAGAGGCGGTGGTGCGACCCCTCCTCAAGAAGCCCGCCTTGGACCCAGCTGTTCTATTTAATTACCGTCCTGTCTCCAACCTTTGCTTTGTTGCGAAGCTTGTTGAGAGTGTGGTTGCTCGACAGTTCCCTCAGCACCTGGAGGAATCGTCGTACCTGGACCCGTTCCAGTCGGGCTTCAGGCCGGGTTACAGCACGGAAACAGCTTTCGTCGCATTGGTGGATGATCTCTGGTGGGCCCGGGACAGGGGTTGCTCCTCTATCCTGGTGCTATTGGACCTCTCAGCGGCTTTTGATACCATCGACCATGGTATCATGCTGCGCCGGCTGGCGGGGCTGGGTATAGGGGGCACCGTGTTTCGGTGGTTCTCTTCCTTCCTCTCTGGCCGGACGCAGTTTGTGTTGACAGGGGGTCAGAGGTCGACCCCGAGGCCCCTTGATTGTGGGGTACCTCAGGGGTCGGTCCTCTCGCCCTTGTTGTTCAACATTTATGTGAAGCCGCTGGGTGAGATCATTCGAGGTTTTGGGGTGGAATTCCATCAGTACGCTGATGATACTCAGCTGTACATTTCCACCCCGAACCACCCAAATGAAGCTCTTGACATGCTGACCCAGTGCCTGGAGGCCGTGCGGATCTGGATGGGGAAGAACGGTCTCAAGCTCAACCCCTCCAAGACCGAGTGGCTGTGGTTACCGTCGTCCCGGTACAACCAGCTGACTCCATCGCTGTCTATCGGGGGCGAGTCAGTGGCCCCCACGGGAAGGGCTCGCAACTTGGGAGTCTTCGTAGATTCACAGCTGTCCTTTGAGGACCATCTGACGGCCGTGGCCGGGAGGATGTTTTACCAGATTCGTCTGGTACGCCAGTTGCGCCCCTTCCTAGATAAGGACGCGCTACGCATGGTCACCCATGCCTTGGTCACTTCCAGACTGGACTATTGTAATGCTCTCTACATGGGGCTCCCCTTGAAGTGCACGCGGAGGCTTCAACTGGCACAGAATGCGGCCGCGCGGGTGGTAGTGGGAGTACCCTGGCGGGCACGAATGGCCCCCATCCTGCGCGAACTGCATTGGTTGCCGGTGGCTTTCCGGGTGCGCTTTAAGGTACTGGTTACCACTTTTAAAGCGCTCCATGGCATAGGACCCAGTTATTTACAAGACCGCCTTCTGCCAGTAAATACCTCCCATCGACCAGTTCGCTCCCACAGAGGGGGCCTCCTCAGGGTGCCATCGGCTAAGCAGTGTCGGCTGGTGGCGCCCAGGGGGAGAGCCTTTTCTGTGGGGGCACCGACAATGTGGAACGAGCTCCCCCCGGAACTCCGGACGTGCCATGATCTCCGCACCTTTAGAAGAGAGTTGAAGACTCATCTCTTCAATCAAGCCGGCCTGGCCTAGATCTCCTCGGGTTTTAAATTTTTAAACAAGGCTGTTCGGGTTTTAGAATTGGGTTTTTAACAGGTTTTTAGTAACAGCCTTGTATTTATTTAATTTAATTTAATTTAAAATATTTATTGTTTTATATGTTTTTATTGGGTTGTAAACCGCCCCGAGTCCTACGAAAGAGGGGCGGTATAAAAGTTTAAAAAATAAATAAAATAAATAAATAGGTCCGCCACCACTGACCTAGGCTTTTCCTTTGAGGTCTTGGTACCCAACCTCCAACTGAACGTGTTCGATTGCGGTACCGTTATAGTAACACATTTTCCTGACTGAAAAGTCACTGGTATCGTCACCTTTGATTCAATTGTTTTGTGCAGCTGCAGTCATTCTAAATCCTCTGGAATGACAAGTGGCATAAACCATGAAATTTTATTTAGGTTCGCCATTCCAGCAGTAACACCATTTGCCCGAAAGATTGGATCATCATCAGACTTTCTAACTAGCATCAGCGTGTTCTTGAATCTGTAGACAATCTTATCGTAGTTGTTGCAAAACCCAAAACTGTGCTTGGTTGCAATTGTAGCGGCCGCAGTGGTATC
This sequence comes from Bothrops alternatus, assembly GCA_034064705.1. Taxonomy (NCBI): domain Eukaryota; kingdom Metazoa; phylum Chordata; class Lepidosauria; order Squamata; family Viperidae; genus Bothrops; species Bothrops alternatus. Next base: position 14,052,395 of record JARGCV010000085.1, read on the forward strand.
CTTTGCCCAAAGCTGGCTTAGTCCATCGGCCTTGGCAAAGTTGCTAGGGTATGTTAGCAATTGTTGTGGCCTGCCCAGGATAAAACACAGCTTCGATTTGTTTGTCTGACAAGAAGTATGAAATCTGCGAGAACAGGTGCATCAGACCGTTGTTTGTTAAAGCTACAGCATTGGTGTCCGCATATGCTCCCTCATCGTTTTTGGTTAAATGTCCCTCAAGCTGCAAATAAGATTCTGCAGGATGAGTAAAGAGATCTTGCATTTCAATGTTGATACGAATCTTACCAGCAACGTTTAAATTTTTGCCAACATCAGGCTTATATTCATGAAACTTGTATCTTTCTATGCCTTCATCGATTAGAAAAGGGTCTATAAATCTGAAAATATCACTAGGACTAGACATTTTATATTACAAAGATTTTTTATTTATAGTATTCGAAGTCCTGATCTTTTCACCAACTCTTAAATAGCAATAGTGTTAGTTTTAACACCCGAGCCCACTAGCAGATTATTTGCATATTGATTAATGATTCTATGTATCTTTTGATCTCTGTATAATAGGTGCCACTCTATCAATCTTTTCCATTTAGCTATAACCGCAAGTTTTCCAATGTCTATAGCGTGTAAACCGATCGGTTTTGCTGCTAATTTCCTGCTTCAATAGCCTTCTTGCCTAGCTCTTTCTGTGCTGCACTTGTTAGCTTTGCAGCTACTTGTTTGAAAAAGTCAACAAGGCCAGCACCTTTCTTTTTATATCTTTGTTTAGTGATAATCAGCATTTTTAAAGCAACATTAATTCTTTATACAACTCCTTGTTTAATATCTTTTGTCTCAACAGTTTGTCCAGTATGTCTACAATCTCGCTCTTACTCCTTTGTTGCCTGCCTTATAACTCGCCATTTGTAAACTAAGCATTTCGATCAGCGAGTTTGGATCTGAAGACATCAGTGTGATTCCTTCCCCAGTCGCTTTTCTATGCAGCTTTAAATACTCATTGTATATTGGTTTAATAAAATGGCATGTTTCCAGTAAAATGTCCTTGTAGTTTTCAAGGTCTTCTGAAGTATATACCCCTCTATCTGGATTTTTTGAAGTTATTAATTCCCATAATCCTGGTGTGCCTTTATGGGTGTTTGATCTAACAATATTATTTCCCAAAATAACAACTTTGACATCACTGATGTAGAATTTTCCATCTCTGTTGTATAACATGAATGTTTTATCTATTGACGATTTGTTTGCCATCGATCTCAGGTAATGGCCAGCTGTTGGTCTTAATATTAATGGGCTTTCTTTTATGGATAGACCTTCATCCATTTCTGCTTTTATGCTAGGATAATTAGGAACTGTTATCGCCAGCAGCACTTAAAGCATCATTGATGTTAAAGCATTCATTAGCGCCGCTGACTGAGCTGATTGCGACTTGGTTATGCGTTTGTAAAGTTATGTTAGCTCTCTCTATAACCCAATATCACTAAGCTTTTGAGATAAATTTTTTTGTTGAATGTGCCTCTGTCTTTAGAAACCCCTTCATGATAAAGTCTCTTTGCGCGATCTGATATATTTAAGAACATTTTTAGTAAACAACATATTTCAACACGTGTTGTGTTGCGATTTTTAATAGTTTTAATGTTGACATGTGTTGAAACGTTGTTTAATGTTGTGTTTAACGTGCGTTAACATTTTTAATATAGTTTTAATATCCAATGTCAAATGTCCAACACCCAACGTAAAATGTTCAATGTGATTTTTAATATAGTTAACGTTAACGTGTGTTTAACTTATTTTGAAACATGTTTTGAAACTACACGATTGCGTCTTGGGCAATGAGCGATTGTTTTGTCTCTTCATCGATGCTAGTCTTTGTTTTAGACATGATTTTTTCCTTCATTTGGTTAAACTTTTCTAGTTCACTCAAGGATGAGAGAGTATTCTTTGTCTGAAATTCGGTCGTCCTTTAACGCTTTGGAAATGTGGTCGCTTATCATATTGAGCTTTACATCTGCAAGTGTTTTGATCTTTTCGTGCTTTTCCATCTTTAGTGAAAGCTTTTTGTTGACCTGACTTCCTATAAACAACAAACTTGTTCCTAAAGCAATGTTATTGCTACTGCTGTACCAACTGCTTTGCTTAAAAACCCGATTCCTGCAACGCCCAGACCCATTGAAGCCGCAACAAGAGCATTGCCTAGTCTGTCAATAACTTTAACCCCTTCTGTGATACTTTTTTGATAACGCCGCACATTTTTCTCACTCTAATAGAATCTCTTTTTGGATTTCATTAATCTTTTAAAGTCTGTACGTGTGAGCTACTCCATCAGCGATCGGAGCAGATGGAATTGTGTAAATATGTTCTGATTCTTTGTACTCCATGCTTTTTATTTACCTAAAATAATTGGTAACATAAAGAATTGCCTGGGGCAATGTTTACTGTGATGTCTGAGTTGTTTTGAATTGTTATAATTATGTTTTCTATGGACTCTGCAACAAACCCATCTTATAAACTGCAGCACATCTCTTTTATTGCTTATCTAAGTGAAACTGAGCAAATGCCTTGCACCAAGCGAACACCAAATCCTAGTGATAGAGTAACTACCGAGCTAGGTTGAATTGACAATGGTTGCTGCATAAAAATCTTCCATCTTCCTTTTTATCAATTCGGGGGATGTATGAATCCTTCGTGCGGTTGCCATCTAACTGGGGCTGGCAGTGGGCATTTGTATTTGTGAATAAACTTGTGTATTGGCATTCCATATCATCTTGGCATTTTATTAATATTAGATTATCATTGAAAGCAGCAGTCCTATCAGCAGCACGTTCGAAATAGCTCTTGAAATTTGGGAATTGCCGGTGATATATCCAGAAGCAGTAATTGGAACAAAACCGCTACTTCCAGATTTGAGGTAGAGTCCATCACCCGTTATTCCCAATCCCTTCTGGTAGGTGTAAGATACAATCCAGAACCATGCAAGACAATCCTACATACAGAACCTCCATTTCTGATGTAAATCGCAGATCCGCTGACTTTATCTATGACTTTACTGCCAGCAGCGGCTCCTCTTAATGCCCCTCTATCGAGTGATGGTAATAAGCTTGATAGAAGAAATTTACCTGCGGTAGCTAGCACAGATAAAATAGCTCCCTCAACTTTTACATTGTGCTCTTGCTGTGTTTTAGACATTTTAATCGTCATTCCTGTGCTGCTTTGGTATGCCTTTGCCAGTTTGTTAACTTGTGCTTGAGTTAATGCCAACATGTGTTCTCCTGACAAATCTGAATGTAAAAGGTGAACAAACACAGCCGATCATGATTGAATAGCGTGTTTGATCTTGTCCTTTTGTCCTTCGCTAACATTTACTTTCACATTTATGTATCAACTCATTTTATATGTGTAAGATATTAAGCTTTTCTTATGTGAAATCTTATAGATATTTCTTCAATGCGTAGGTTGATAAGTTTTCCATCTTGATCAATGAGCTTTGTTTCCATTTCTGAAATTGTGCTTGTGGTGTTTGAAAGGTAAACCACATTAGCTGGTTCATCGATGATCTTAAACCCAGGTCTTACATTCAGGAAGAAGCTATATATAATATTTTCTGTTCTGCCATTAGTGTACGATGATCCAATTGTATCATTGGTTACTCTCAAGCTGCTTATATTAAGTATGTTAACAATGTTCTCTGACTCATTGTACCCTTCCGTGTACACTTGCAAGTTGAATCCTAAGTTGGTTCTAATAGAATTTGCCGTCGTAAAACCTATTTTGTATTGAGAGATGCTATATCGAGTACAGATTTTAGTGTGTTGTTGTTTGGATCTATGGATATGTAATACTCATCTGCAGCAGAGTTATAGTGCCCCTTTTCTCTCATGATTCTCTGTATGTAATAGTTTATGTCGGTAATTTCGTATGATCTTTCTGGCACGTTTATGTCAAACCACATTGTACCATTATCCGGTGAGTACTTAGAGTTGTTGTTGCTTGCATCAATGTTTGGGAACAAATATGTTTCAAGGGTCACTGTGGCGGCAAATGTAGACAGTGACGAGGAAGGCAAGGAGGACCCCATGGTGAGTCAGCCCATTCCCGCCAGACTGGTAGTGCCCAAAACAGGGGCTCACATGAATTTGAACGTCCTAATAGACTCGGGGTGCATTTGGAGCTTAATTAGCTTACCCACTGTACTCAAACTGGGCATCCGAGCCAAGCCCCTGCCACGCACCTAACAGAACTTGTGCATTTGGAAATGGGTCGGCATTGGGAAATCATTCGTTTTGTGGTGGTTCCAAAGATGACTGAAGCAGTAATTTTGAGCTAGTGTGGCTTGATAAATGGCGTCCTAACATCTGGCGGGAGGAGGGAATGCAGAAATTAAGACTGGAGACAGGACCCCTCCCACCTGTCACTGATGATAAAACAAAGACATTGGCCATCAGTGAGATTGAGGGGATCCCCGCAAAATCCTAAAGACTGTAGCTGAAAAACTGCCGGGGATTCAACTGGTCCCCACAGAATACCATGATTTGGCGGAACTGTTTAGTGAGAAGGAATGTGACATCCTACCCCCACACTGGGCTACTAACTGTGCTACTGAAATTCTGCCTGGTACCAAGCTTCCAAAACCAAAGATGTACTCTATGACACCCAGAGAGATGAAAGAACTGAGGGAGTACACTGATAAAAACTTAGCTCAGGGTTTCATTCAGCCAGCCAAATTACCCATTGGCGCTCCCGTGCTTTTCAAGGAAAAGATGAGTCTCTTAGATTATGCATGGATTTTAAATCTCTGAACGCAGTCAGCATGGAAAATATGTACTCCCTGCCCCTGATGAAGGACATGTTAGTCCACCTGGCTAAAGGAAAAATCTTTACCAAGCTGGATTTAAGAGAGGCTTATTATCGGATCCAGATTAGGGAGGGGGACGAGTGGAAAACAGCCTTTAATTGTAATTTTGGGGAGCTTCCAATTTAAGGTGATACCTTTTGGACTGCAGGGGGCCTCCGCTATGTTTATGAAATTGATAAATCAAGTGCTCCATGATCATTTATACAAGGGGTTTTTCGTTTATCTTGATGACATCCTTATTTACACTAAAACCATGGATGAACGCATCAAATTGGTCCGTGAGGTATTAAAAAGACTGTTAAAAGCCAAACTGTATACAAAGCTGTTAAAGTGTGAATTTCACCAGACACACTTTGATTATCTGGGGTATCGGATTTCAAATGAGGGGACAGAATGGACTCCACCAAAGTAAAAGCAGTACTAGAATGGCAACCCTCATGTACCCACAAACAGCTTCAAAATTTTCTGGGGTTTGCCAACATTTATTGTCAATTTATTCCCTCTTTCACAAAAATAGCCATGCCAATCACCAATTTACTCAAAAAAGGAAAAGGAGGGGAAACCCCCCCGATCTTGTTAGCCATTGCAATGGTCATTAGAATGCCAAGCAGTGTTCGAAAAACTAAAGAGACTCTTTGCAGCTGAACCAGTTCTTAAGCACTCTAACCTTGGATAACAATTCATCATTCATGCCAATGCAAGTGACGTGGCCGTGGGTGCTGTTCTCTTTCAAAAAAAATCAAAGAGGGGAGTTACAAACCTGTGCTTACACTTTCCAAAAATTAACTAACAAGAGAAGGTGGGCTGTTTGAGAGAAAGAGGCTTTTGCAGTTCATTGGGCATAGCTGACACAGTGTCACTTCTTGGAAGGGGGGAAAATACCTTTTGAGGTGGGGACTGATCACAAAAATTTGGAGGCTCCAAAGCCCCTGGTAAATTATCCCCAAAGCAAGTTCGGTGGGCTCAATACTTCAACTGTTTTAATTTCACTTTAAAATATTTTCCTGGTGGTAAGAACTTTTTGGCTGATGCATTACCAGAATGCCCCAGTTGAAGAGCCACCGAGAGGAAGGAAGTAACTCCATTATTCGTCCGCCACAATCTGCTTCTCAAATAACAACATGATCGCAGACACAGAGACCATGTCATACTGGAATTTAATATAATGGAAACATTAGCAACAGAAAACAATCCAACCAGTGTCTTAAACTTCAAAAGAGCTGACTTTAACAAACTCAGAGAGAACCTAGGAAAGATCCCATGGATGAAAATCCTAGAGAGGAAAACAAACCAAGAAGCATGGAAAACTCTGAAAAATGTGATCAGAAAAGCCCAGACCGGCACAATACCACTGAAAAAGTAAAACAAGAATTTCAAGAAGAAACCAACATGGCTGCACAAAGATCTCTCTGACAAACTGAAAGACAAAAAGGACAAGTACAAAAAATGGAGAGGGGTACATAACTAAGGCTGATTATCAGCAAAGATGAAGTCAGGAAAACAAAGGTTCAGAATGAACAAAGACTTGTAAAAAAAATCAAGGATAATAAAAAAAGTTTCTTCCAACATATTAAGAACAAGAACAAAGTCAAGGAAACTGTAGATACACTAAAGAGAGAAGATGGCAAGGTAATAACAAGCAACAGGGAGAAAGCAGAGCTGCTTAACTCATAATCTGCATCAGTCTTCACACAAAAAGAAACTATAGCCCAACATACAAAAAAAAACACACTGCAAAAGACAAACTAGAAACAAAAATTAAAATAAGCAAGAAAATGGTAAGAGAACACCTATCCGACCTTGACAAATATAAATCATCAGGACCCAACAGATTACATCTCAGACATCTAAAGGAGCTAGCAGATGTTATCTCAGAATCATTGCACCACATCTTTCATAAATCTGCAGCACCAGGGAAGTACCTGAGGATTGGAAAAGATCTGATGTAGTTCCCATCTTCAAGAAAGGAAAAAAAAAACTACAGATCAATCAGTCTAACATCAATACCTGGGAAGATCCTGGAAAAGATAATCAAAAAACAGATCTGCGAAGAACTAGAAGCAAACAAAGTTATAACTAGTAGCCAGCACAGGTTTGTTAAAAACAGATCATGCCAAACCAATCTTATTTCATTCTTCGATAAAGTGATTAAGCTAATAGACCAGCGAAATACTGTGGATGTAGTATACTTAGACTTCAGTAAGGCATTTGATAAAGTTGACCATAACCTACTCCTTGGTAAGCTAGAAAAAGGTGGGATAACAACATCATCACCAAATGGATCTGTAGCAGGCTGGCAAACCATACTCAATGAGTAGTCCTCAATGGCACTACATCTACATGGAGAGAATTAAGCAGTGGGGTACCATAAGGTTTTGTCCTAGGCCCAGTACTCTTCAATATCTTCATCAATGACTTACATGGGGGAATTGAAGGGGAACTCATCAAATTTGCAGATGACACCAAACTGGCAGGAGTAGCCAACACCCCAGAAAACAAACTCAGGATCCAAAAATATCTTGACAAACTTGTAACAATGGGCCTTATCCAACAAAATGAGATTTAATGTGGAGAAAAGCAAACTTTTCCATTTAGGTAAGAAAAATCAAAGGTACAAGTATAGACTGGGCGAGACCTGGCTTAAAAATAGTAACTGTGAGAGGGAGCTTAGAGTGCTAGTAATGGTCACTTGACCATGAGTCAGCAGTGTGCATTAGCAGCCAAAAAAGCTAATACAATCTTGGGTTGTATAAACAGAGGCATAGAATCAAGATCACACAAAGTATTAATACCGCTTTATAAAGCCCTAGTAAGACCACACCTGGAACACTGCAGCCAATTTTGGTCATCATATCACAAAAAATATGTTGAGAGTTTGGAAAAAATTCAGAGAAGAGCAACGAAGATGATCAAAGGCCTGGAGACTAAAACATACAAAGAACGGATGCAGGACTTGGGTCTGGCTAGGCCAAAGAAAAGAAGAGATAGAGGAGACATGATAGCAGTATTCCAATACTTGAGGGACTGCCACAAAGAAGAGAGGGTCACATTATTCACCAAAGCACCAGAGGGCAGGAGAAGAAACAATGGCTGGAAACTGAACAAAGAGAGAAGCAACCTGGAATTAAGGAGAAACTTCCTGACAGAGAAGACAATTAACCAGTGGAACAGCTTGCCTCCAGAAATCGTGGGCGCTCCATCACTGGAGTTTTTAAAGAAGAGACTGGACAGTCACTTGTTTGAGATGCTATAGGTTCTCCTACTTGAGCAGGGGGCTGTACTAGAAGACCTCCAAGGTCCCTTCCAGTTCTATTCTATTCTAATAAACTCCCTGCTGGTCCTGACGATTGCTCACTAAAGGAATTGAAAGAGAAGTTAGAGACTGATGCCTGGTTTAAAGATAACAAATCTATTTTTCCCCAAGGGGGGGACTAGCTTGGAAAGATTCCAAGTTATACCTCCCTGATGGCCTCAGACTCCAAGCATTGCAACAGAGTCATGACATTAAGCAAGCGGGTCACTTTGGATTTTTAAAAACATTGCATCTGGTACGGAGGGAATTCTGGTGGCCAGGAAAGAAAAAAGACATTGAGAGTTATGTTAAGAGTTGTGCCACCTTTGCTGCCATGAAGAGGTGTCCTGAAAAAAATCCAGATTTATTGCAACAAGTTGCTGAACCTTCCCAGCCTTGGGAGGAGATAGCCATGGATTTTATAGTGGAATTACTTGAGAGCAAGGAAAACACTGTAGTGTGCATTATGATTCAACTATTTTCCAAACAGGCACATTTTATCACTTGCTCGGTAGTAAAGTGTTTGAATATAAAGTAGTAAAGGGTTGAGAATTTGTGTCCATACCTGAGTACCCACAGGAGCCTCCTACTTCCCAGACTTTGGACCAATAGGTGACATCCTTCCAGGAGGTTTGGGTGAACATGAAAAAGGCATTGACCAAAGCCACCAAAGGTTAACAAGGAGCAAGCAGATAAATGATGCTCCCATCAATGTTGGACAATTAATTTATCTTTCACTGAAATATTTAGGGTTAAAGTTACCCAGTACAAAATTGGGTCCAAAATTTCTCAGTACTTTTCCCATCACAAAGATCATAAACCCTGTCACAGTGGAATTGAAACTTTCACAATTGTTGGGAAAGGTTCACCCTGTGTTTCAATGCAGTCTATTGAAACCTATGTCAGAATCCGCTTTAAGACCTGTTCCAAAGGAGCCACCGGGTCTAGTGGTGATAAAGGAGGAGATGCATTATGAAATAAAATGAATTCTTGATTCTAGGTTGTACAAGGGAGTACAGTAACTTGTTCAGTTGAAAGGCTACCCCCTTTCAGAAGCTACATGAGTGTAATGTACAAATCTGAAATCTGATAGATTAATAAAAAAGTTTTACGATAAATACCCTCACAAGCTTTTTGTTTCCCCTACAGGAGACTCTTTCTGAGAGGGGCAAATGGTCAACTCTAGAAATGAGCATGGCTGTAGCCATTTTTCCTACTCATTTTTTGTTGCCACATAGAATGGGGGGGTTGCCAGGTGCTTTGCTAGTCAAAATAAATAATCTTTTGTCCCGTGAAAACCAAGGTCATCGGCTGCTCCCAAGACTGCAGGCTGCACATTGCGTAAAAAGTCTGCCAAGAAGATGTATTGGGGAATGTAGTTGCTTGCATAGCTTTAGGGATGGGATTTTTTAAACTTTGTATTGGAGAATTGTTACGTTTGTCTCCCGACTTGATTTCACTTTTGATGTGCCAATACTTTGTAACTAATAAACATGTTCTTTGAGGAATTTGCAACCTCAGAATTCTGCTTTAGTTGTCTCTGTCTGTCAGAACCATGACACTACGTTGCTGTAATCATCTCTCATGTAATACCTTTCACGCTTGTTTTGCTTTTCCAGCAGAAGATCATCAAATATCATCAGGTTCTTCTTTGTGCGGTCTAGGTCTGCCGGGCCTGGCACATCATCTGATCTTTCAAAGAACTTACATTCGATGTCGGCCAGGTTACCCAAGTCTTTTGCCATTTCTTCAATTAATATCAATGGGGATATATTAAGTCTTTTGATCTCATCTTCGTTATCAAACAATCTAAGATTGGTTCTTTTGGCAGTTTCTCTTCGAATGCTTTCTTGATAATCCTATACTCTAGTTGATACAGAGACTTGACAAATACTTGTAGGTTGTTGTAGTCTAACCATCCAGGACGTAAGAGAAGAATCAACATAAGAGTTGTTTTTCCACAATTGCTCTTTCCAACGATGAGGCCTCTTATCGATCTCGGAAGAAGAGGGCTATTAAACCTTTTCAACAGTACAGCATCCCATGAAGTCTCTTTAACTTCCATTTTACATGCAATTATTTTTATATTTAAAATGGTGATGCTGTATTGTGTAAGGCAGGGGTAGGCAACCTTGGCTCTTTTATGACACGTGGACTTCAACTCCCAGAATTCCTGAGTCAGTAAGGTGTAGAATCAAGACTGCAACAAACGACCTTCAAACATTGTTACCAAAAACAGAAGACAAGTACTTCATGGAAAGTGCGCTGTGTGTGGCTTGGCAAAGACAGTTTGTAAAGATGTCACTAGCCAGCAGTGACTTGGTTTCATCGTTGAACTCCATCACTAGTAAGATAAAACTTCCGTGGGAGAAATTCCCAGGAATGAACTTTGCAGGACCCAGTACTAATTTAAATACATGACTAACCTTGACCAGGGCATATAAAGAATGGAGTAAACTTGTTGACAGAGTCAATAAAGCCGTTATCATCACGACTGATTGTTATCAGCATGTTCCTGATACAGCTACTAGAAATGTTGCCAATTGTTTGATGCTTGAAGAGATGGGCACTATTAAAGATCCTATTGGGCGGGAAAGAGCGGAGTGTGTGATTATCAAACCTATATAAATGCGAAACAGAAATTTGATTTGGGTTTTAAAAAAGCCTGAGGTGGACGAATGAATTAGCCGAAGAATTACATAAACCAGTTATTTGTCATTTCACTAAAAGACGTCTTGAAGAGATATCGATACCTGGGCCGCTGACTTGATCAATATGCAAGCGTTTGCTAAAGATAACAAGAACATCAAATACTTGATGGTAATCGATGTGTTCTCAAAATACTATTGGATTATTGCGTTGAAAAATAAAACCAGCGAAAGCGTTAGTAAAGCCTTTAGGGATATTTTTAAAAGAAGCTGTCATAGACCCCCAAAAAATGGATGGATAAAGGAAGAGAATTTCATAACAAGAACATCAAGTCATTGGGATTTGAGATTTATACAACTGAAAATGAGGAAGAGTTGTGTAGTAGAGAATAGAACTATGAAAGAAATTACCTTCAAATACTTTACCGCTAATAGCACCAACAGATATATTGATGTGTTGGATCAAATGGTCGATATGTACAATAACCACAAACATTCTTCTATAAAGATGACACCGGTTGAAGCTAGCCTTAAGGAAAACGAGTGGAGAGTTAGCTTAAATTTGTACGGTTCATGGTTGGCTGTTGAAATAAAGCCCAATTTTAAAGTCGGGGATTGTGTTAGAATTTCCAAATTTAAGAGCCATTTTGAGAAAGGATATACAACGTGATGGCGAAGGGAATTGTTCCCTATATCAAAAGTGCAATATACGGATCCACCTATTTATAAAATAATAAATATCAGCGAAGAAATCATTGCCAGCTTCTATGAGCAAGAATTGCAGAAGACATGTTTTCAATACAGTGTGTTTATAACCTCCTGAAATTTGTAGCCATCACTCAAGTTTTTAAGTATTAAAAGACACAAATGACCACAAAACCTCTCACCATCCAGTTGTATTCTTTCACTATTGTAGTATACATGATGAGCCAAGTATCTGACGAGCTCGTTAGGCGGTGATAACACATAACTGTCAAAGTACAGCTTCTCACTTCCTTTCTTATACCAAGCCGTCTAGCAGGTCCTTTTTCCATCAGAGCTATCCAAGTTCAAAATACCACATTCTATCTTGCAAGATCTTTTTGGCAGCTCATCTCTTACAAAAACTCCTCTAAAGTTTTTAATTTTTAGCTTCCCAGTTGCATCAATCAGCTGAAAGTTTGACAGCGGAACATTTGGAAGCACAACTCCTTCGACAACAATATTCATTTTATTCCAAATTATTTAAAATTTGAAAAGCGGTGTTATTAGTATTTTCTTTAGCGGATGTGTTGTTATTAGTATTTGCTTTAGGGGTATCAAAATTTAAAGGCTTAGGACCTTTGTACATTTTTGTGACCATAAACTCACGTACTGTATACTGCTTCATGTCACTGTAATCTATGTGTTTTGTTTTATCTGTTGACATGTTTTTATATAGAAGAATAAATATTTAAATGTTTTTTCAATTTTGTAATTTGTAGTGTCCATAAGCCAAGGTATGTATCCCATCTTCCGATATGACTTGTTTGTTGTCGTCGACGCTTAAAGCTATCTTTTTTAAAATATGTTTTATTGATTTTTTAACATAATCACCTTAATATTTGGCAAACAGCATGTTGTCTGGGTTTATATTTAAAAAACAATCAATAACAATTAATTTCTATAATTCTATAGTCCACATAATAGCTTTGCTTGATTTTCTCTTTTTCCAATAATATTCTCTTTTGCCAACCTTGAATTAATGCAATTCTTATTATTTGGATAAATAACAATTAAATATAGACATTTTTCTAATATTTCTGCAAATAATATCAATATAAAGCTTCTTTTCTAACTGATCATCTTGATTACTTCGTCATAGATCCTGTTTACAAAATTCGTATTTAAATTTGTTTTCCCCACAATATTCAAAACATTCTTACTAGTTAAGATTTTCTCAAAATTAATTACACTTAAGTATTTAAGGCTTTTTCTTCATACAGGCCATCCCAACACCTTTACATTTCTCATATCTTAAAAAAAAGAGAGAAGAAAAAGAAATAAGAAGATAGTATACTACTTAAAATACATGTCCCTCTTAGGCTAATGTACATTTATATTCAGAATTTTTCTCTTCTTTTTAACCATATTCAAACATATGCTTAATCTTTAAATGTTCCATTTAATAAATCCAATTATCTAATCTTTTAGATCTATTCAAAACATTGTTATCCATTGAAATTTTCTCAAGATCAATTATGCTTAAGTATCTAAAACATTTCCTTTATATAAACCGTCCTAACATTTTTATATTTCTCATGTCAAAAAAACAAAACACAAAGGAAAAAAGAAAGAAAAAATACTATGTTACTTGGGGGCTCATCCCTCTTAAACTAAAATTTATTTACATCCAAAATCTTTCTATTTCTTTAACCATATTCAAACAGATGTTTAATTTTTAAATATTCCCTCTGATAAATCCCATCATCTAATTTCTTAATTTTCATTTTAGCCTTTTTTTTTGCCAAACACCTTTCCTGATCAATATGCTCCGCTGAATCAGAGTCTTCCTATAGTCTTGTGGATGTTGTTTTAGGTACAAAAGGCAAATCAGGTAAGATATTTTTATAGGAAGGTTTCGCCCCTTCGTATTCATTGAAAATCTTTTCCTTTCTTTCTCTCTTAATTTCTCTTATCATTTTTTGTCTCTCGAGTTCTCATAGTTCTCCTGACAGCTATGTAATCCATTTTGTTGAATCTTTTTTCTTGTCCACAGACTTATTTTGTGATCTTAGAGTATAAGTTATCTATTCCATATCCAATATTTCTTGCAAGTTTTTTCCCACTGGGTTAAGTCATATTTCCTTCTATTGTTAGGTTTCATCTTTAAATCTCTTTCCTCTGGTTTATGTTCAGTTGTCTGTTTTATCTGCTCGCTCTCTGTTTTTATTTTCTGAGAGTTTTTTGTTGTAAAGTTAAATTGGAGATGTATTCATTTATATTTTCAAAGTTATTTTTAATTTCCTTGTGGTTTAAGATCATTGTTGTTTGAATTAGTTGCAGCATAGCATATATCTCCTCCTGGAAAGTGTTTTTTTTCTTGGTATATTCTTTCTGTAGATCCCTGGTTTTCCATGATAGCCAAAAATCAGGGTTTTCCTTTCTCTGCAGACAGTTTTAGAGTCACAGTTGAATAGGCATTTGTAATCGATTTATAATTCTAGCTTTGTAGGTAGGCCAAAATGTTTTAATTTTTTGTCACAGCTGTTCTGTTATTAAGACACTGAAGGTCACAAAAACAATTATCTTTTCCTGGGCTTTGCCAAGTTCCTGTATTGGAGCAACTACTGTTGTATATTTTTATCCACCACTACATGTCAGCACTAGTTTTTCAGTTTTCAGAATAAACAATTGGTTTTTTTGTTGTTTTTTTCATGATTTAAAAGTGAAATCTTAACAAATTCCACCAATTTCAAACTTGTCCAGATTTAGATCTTATATTCATTTCATTTCAATATATTTCTGTCCCCCCCTAAAAAGTTTAATTCACCGCTTCCATCTGTAGGAGGGTGGGGCAAAAATCCCCTTCCTTCTCAATTTCAGATGCTTTTTGCTAATTGGGTTTTTTTCCAAGGAAGTCAATTATCAAATAGAAGAGAGAAAATCACTGTTCTTATCCAGTTCCAAGCACGTTGTTTACAGTCAGCTTAAAATAGTGCTTTTGGGTTTCAGCTGCTTGTATCTTGGACTAGACTCTGGAGTTAAACTAGCTTTTCTACTGCTGGTTTCTAGAGGGCTTTTCCCGGACCGATCGGATCGACTGCCATCTCTCCGCAATCGGCAGGACTTCCCTCTTTCTTTGTCACCTCTCCGTGGTGACTTCAGGCCCATTTAGGCTCCCCTAGCAGGCAGAAATCGGCCACAGTGTGTGGAACCCTGCGATCCCTCGGCTGCTGTGCTACTGCACAAAACCAGAAGCCGACACTCAAAGCTATCTTGTTGACCTCTTTGGTGTACACATTGTGGAGATACGACCTAATAACATTTATCTTTCTGTACTGTTCCTTATGACTGAACGTCTCTTTATATTCGTAATAGATTTCTTGACTACATTCTTCTTCACACCCTTGCACTTTCTGTGTTCGTCACCCACAAACATCTTGTATGAATAAAGCTTGGCCCTCAACCTGGCAAACTCTTCAATTTACTTTCCAGCAGTCTCGTCCTTGAACATGCTGAGAACTTTGTTAACTCTGGTTTTTATTCCAGACGGATGATCCTTCGGGTGTTCGCTCGTGTTGAATAATTTCTTTTTTTTAAAAAATATATTTTTATTAGTTTTTTTAAAATTTTACAGAAGAAAAAAATTAGTCAGATCAAATCATAGTATTAAAATAAACAATCATCCATAAACAAAACATAAATACATTGTTCAATACATCTAATACTAATAACTCAACTGAAAATAATCATCCCAAACAATTAACATCACTGCTCGGCACCCCCACCACCACATCCCCCCAACCCTATCCTTCCCCCCTCACTTACCAACTAACTACCTACCTTCCTCCCTCCTTCTCTTCTTTCTTCAACCTTCTCTATCTCCATCCTACTCTTCCCCCTTCTTATCAACTTCCACTTACATCAGCCTCCCTAACCCTCCCCCCCCCGACTTCCCAGAGTGAGTACAGGGTACAACAAAAGAAAACCCCACTACATCAAACAAAATTATTATATAATCCTAACAAGAATTTTAAACTATATACTATATACACTCTCTAAATCAATTCAATCCATTAAACAAAACAAACAACTCATCTTGTTAAGAATAATAATTATCATTTACATCTAAACCATCAATCTAAGTCAAATCTTAAATCACTTCAATCCATTGAGAGGTTATATAAAATCACCCAAACCATCAAGTTTAATATATACCATTCTTTTTTTTAAAAAAAATAAACAAATAAAATCAATAACAATAAATCCCTCAATTCAAAAAAAAAATTATGTTCTTAATCAATTTAATATATCTTAATATATCTTAATATATCTACATTTAAACATCCTCTCTTACGACTTACTTATAAAATTGATCTTTGATTCAACCCATAGTCTTAGATTGGCCTTAATTCCTTTCATTTAATTATAAATTATTATCAATCGACTTCTGGGCTCTCTCATCTGTCAAATAAACCTCCATAACAAATACAGTCTATTTACTCCATTTCTAACTTACATTCCTTCAACTTTAACCAATCAGTTAATGCTTATCTATCTCATCAATAAATCAATCTAATGTCAAACCTAGATCATCAAAACAAATACATTCTTCATCAATTTAATTATATCAACCATTAATCATCTTCTCTTACATCTTACTCATAATCTTAGTCCTTAATTCAGTCCATAATTTTAGATTACCCATAATTCCTTACATACAATTTTAAATTTCATTTCTTCAAACGAATTCTAGGTTTTTTTTTAACCAAGTAAACCTCCATAACGAGGCCTCCCATCCAAATAATAAGTCTCTCTTCTTTATTTCTTGAGTCCCATAAATAAGTTGCTTCTTAAACTGAATCAATGTCTCTTTTTTCTCAATTAAATCCTTCTTGCTGCTTAACTAAAAAAAAAATAGCCGTCCTTTCCTTTCTTGAAACAAATCCTCTTCCTCTCCATAAATAAACTGTTCATCAAGCAGGATCCATTTCCCTTTATAGTCTTTATTCTCAGAACTATCTTCTTCTTTTTCCTGTTGTTCTTCTAGTTTATATTGTATTATAAAATGCTCAGCAGTCAGTTGTAAATCAGTTTCATTTGGGAGAAAGATTCTAGTTAATTGTTCTTGCTCTTCTTCTTGTTTAGATTGTATTATAAATTGTTCAGCAGTCGGTTGTAAGTCAATTTCATTTGGAAAAAGAAATTTAGTTAATATTTCTGTAAAAGTTTCTTTCAATATTGCTTTAAACTCTTGCGTAAAACTCTTCACTATTTCAAACCTTTCTTCATGAAATTTCTCAATACAGTCCAGAATAGGTTCAGCATTTAACTGTAAATTCCACTCCATTTTAAATTTAAGACAATCACAGCCGTCTCTCTGACTTCGCTTACGAAAACAGGAAGAGAGAAACAAGTAAAGAATTCACTTTCACTTTCCAGCACTTTCCCTAACAATGAAAGCAGTGAAAGCTATACGCCATTTTGAAAGCCTTATGTTGATTGTAGACGTTAGAAATATATAGCCAAAAAAACAATAAAAAAAATACTTGCAATCCATTAAGAACTCCTGTATTCACTCAGTCTGCTTACAATCTCTCCTGTGTTGTATTTTAAAAAAGCAGAAGTGGTCGCGGCGTCTTTCTCTGTCTGATGACAGAAGCGTCTCTGGGCAGGAGCGTCCTCCGGAGCTTTAGGGAGCTCACTCTTGATCCCTGAAAACTTCTTTCCCAGGGATTTAAGAGGGGCTCAACCTTGCTCCCGATGCTCTACACCTCTCCTTTGCCCGGAGAGGGGGTTTTTCACCGCGAAAAACAGCTGGTGTGCGCTGTTTTTTGCGGCTTTACAAACCCAGAGAACGGAGTCTCACAGAGGAGACCCTGGCGGCGCCGGCGGAGCCACCGGAAGTCTTGTGTTGAATAATTTCTTGACGTCGTCAGCGATATCTGCATAGAAAACTTTGGTCTGTATTTAATACACCAAACTGTCAGTGTCGGTGAATAACAGCTTTGCTCTGTCTCTGTACTTGTTTTTGATGTAACTATAGTGGAATTCGTACATCAAAGTCTTGCTCAAGTCTAGTATACACGTGCCTGAATATATCGGCTTGCTGTAAGTCGGCTTTGTTCTTTTCATGCGAGTGGCAACTACGTTTTTGTCAAGTATCATGCCTCTGTCATAGTTTGGTAGGGCAGATAGTTTCAATAATTTATTCTTGCTCGTAATCAGCCTTACGTCAACGCGATTCTTGATATTTTCCATGGTCTTGCCAAAGACACTGTTGTTCATGAGCCTGAAAAGGTCTTTCTCAAAGTCATTGTCAGCTTTTGTTCTCAATTCAGTATTCAGGTTGATGTACTTCTTCAAGCACGCCTCTTCAAATCTTATTCCTCTGTGAATTTTTGTAATTTTCAACCCGAGACTCTCGTACAACTTCAAGTTTTCGTAATGTATGATGTACTTTGCCTTGTCACTCAAGTTTGATATTAACTTTTGCGCTTTTGACCCTTCAGGAATAATATTTTCTGGGGCCAACAAATAATCATTGTGAAGATCGTGTAATAATTTTGGGTATCCAGAGTTGACTTCGAGAATATAACACGTTCCATCTTGATCCGAAATGGTTTTCCAATTGTTAAGTTCTGTTTCTTCCATCCATCTAAATCCATGAACTGGAAGTGGTTTTCTCATCACCCATCCGTACAGGTTGTTTGCGTCCATATAAGGTTTACTACTGTCAAACACTTCACCCATGTACCTGTTGTTTGCATAAGTGAATCAATTTGAGATTGTGCTGACTCCACCACTTATTTCCTGCTTTATCATGAGCACCATATCATAATCACTGAATGACTCCAGTTTAACCTTTGTCAGGTTCAGTGCCGCATCCCAAGCAAGTCCCGGTGACATATACCCGTGTTTCCCCGAAAGCAAGACAGCGTCTCACTTTCTTTTTATCCCCAAAATCCCCACCACGTCTTGCCTTCGGGGCATGTCATATAGTACGTACTACCGGTATATCTCCTGCTTAGTCAGGAGGTCAGGGGATTACAAGATAATTACGGTACAAGATAATACCCTACCGGTATAAACTCATTTAACTGTCAAAGATCTGTAAATCTTACCGGTAGGCTAATTTCGTGCTTAACTACCGTAACTTCAGTTATCTCAAACAGCCTGAGAAGTTTGTTTATGCACTCTTTTGTTTGTTTATGCACTCTTTTGATCTGAATACCGGTAATTGCCTTGCCTAAAGGCTTGTACCGTAAATCAGCCGGCAATTAGCACAGCCAAAAGGTGCTTACGGCCAGTTCAAGTGGGTGCATTACAACATCCCCTCATACCCATCCATGTCAACACAGTGGGAACTTTTAAAAAAGCCTCCAAACAAGAAAGGGAGGTCACCCAGCTGGCTTTCATACCTAAGGCCATCTTGGATGCACTCTGTCTATTGTGAACGTAACAGACATCAAGTTCCAAATCTGTGCCTGTGTGCGGGTGAGCTTTGGGGTGGGGGAGTGGGACGAGGCGAGAATAACAAGGACAATAATAATCTGTATAACTTCTGTGTTGACCATCTGCTGTTATAAAAGCTTATACCGTATAAGTGTTACCGGTAAGTGGGACATGTGAAACATATGGTACCGTAAAAGTGAATAAATTGAGGATGTAACCATTGTTACCGGTAAACTGCCACAGTAAACCTTTTTGTATGTGATTTATTCACCTTGTTTGATGTTAACCAAATAAAGAGGAGTGACTGATTCCATTCGAATGGCACAAACCTGAGAGAGAAACTTTATTTGCTTCATGCGTTGTCCCTAAACATTCGGCTTTCCTGACTCCGGGATTGAAGCTGCCTGCGTAAGGTAAAGCATCAAGGGGAGGGAATTCCTACCGTATGGGAGGCTATGTGGGATACTGTATGGGGCTGTAACCCTATGGGAGACTGTGATATGGAACCACAAGCAGTGCTTATACCGGTACCATATGCTGAGGTAATTATTTTTGCCCCTAGACATGAGTGCTTCCGGTTCCAGTGGTAAAAGGAAGAGTTACACCGTGGAGTATAAAAAAGCGATTGTCGAAGAATCTTGGGGCAAAAATGTAGCGCAGTTCTGCAAGGAGAAAATGTTGGATCACCGACTGGTCCAAAAATGGCGTGCAGAATACACTAACCTGAGTGAAAAAGTGGAGAGCGGAATGGGTAAAAGGCGCAAGATTGGATGTGGTCGGCAACCAATGTATACAGAGCTGGAAAGCCTGGTGTCTGAGTGGATTGCAGACAGGAGAGCAAAGACATTGGTGGTAACCAGGGCTCAGATTAAGGAATATGCCCTTGCAGTCTCGCCACAGTTTGACATTTCCCATGAACAATTCAAGGCATCAAAGCACTGGGTGGATAACTTTCTTGAACGCAATGCCCTGTCTTTGAGAAGATCCACAACCCTCTTTAGGTTGGAAGATGCTGAGATTGTTAAACGCGCATTAGCCTACAAGAAGTTTGTGGATGACATTGACTTCTCTAAATACAGTCTTTGCAACATGATCGCCATGGATGAAACTGCCGTGTTCATGGGCCAAGGAGCTCAAACCACCATTGATCACCAAGGTGCCTCCTCAGTGTACGTTCCCTCCACCGCTTATGAAACTGCACGTGTCACCTGCATTTTGACGATTCGTCTGGATGGCACTAAAGCAACACCGCTGCTCATTGCAAAGGGCAAGAAGGAGAAGATTGAGCGGGTTTCTGGCATTTATGTGCTGGAAACTGAAAAAGCCTGGGCCACACAAGATGTTATAAGAAAGTGGCTTGATTTAATGCTGCCGCTTGTAATGCGCGGGAAAAAAAGAGGAATGCTGATCTGGGATGCAGCCAGCACACACCGCGCCAAAACCATGAAAGACTTCCTTCGTGAGCGGAGAATCGACCAAATCATGATTCCTGCAGGGATGACGGCTTATCTTCAGACTCTCGATATCGCCATTAACAAGCCGTTCAAGGACTATCTGCGTGTGGAAATCAATGACTACATTGAAAACCGAATGGAGAGAAATGTACGTGGGAACTTTGTGAAGCCCAGACTGCCAGAGATTGTTAACTGGGTGAAAAATTCTTGGAATAAGATCACTAACACCTGTGTTGCAAATGCACTGCGAGCTGGCTACCTGGACAAAGCCTACTCATTTCAGGACAGTGCCGTTGCTACCCATGAGAAATATGGGCCACTGATTCAGCAAGAAATGTCGTCCCAAGAGTCCCAAGAAAATCCACAGGAACCTAAGAGTGTGGATGTTTATGATGATATTCCTGAGGGTGATGACATGGTTGTCATGGAATAAATCTGTTTTATCTTCCAGTATTCCACTGTTCGTTCTTACCGTACCATTTTTCATTGTTTTACGGTACATGTTATGCAATGGCTGTGCAGGGAGAGCCGCCGCCGCCGCCCCAGCCGATGGACGCGCACACGCACACCCGGTGAAAACGGTGCGTGTGCGTGTGCGGCGCCGGCTCTCCCTGCACAGCCTACTGCCGGGGGAGCAGGGAAGGAGATGGGGAAGAGACGAGGGGGGCAGCCGGACCTCCCCTCAGCGTCTCTTCCCCACCTCCTTCCCTGCTCCCTCGAAAGGCACACCAGGTGTGCGTGTGCGTGTGCGTGTGCGGCGCCGGCTCTCCCTGCACAGCCTACTGCCGGGGGAGCAGGGAAGGAGATGGGGAAGAGACGAGGGGGGCAGCCGGACCTCCCCTCAGCGTCTCTTCCCCACCTCCTTCCCTGCTCCCTCGAAAGGCACACCAGATGTGCGTGTGCGTGTGCGTGTGCGGCGCCGGCTCTCCCTGCACAGCCTACTGCCGGGGGAGCAGGGAAGGAGATGGGGAAGAGACGAGGGGGGCAGCCGGACCTCCCCTCAGCGTCTCTTCCCCACCTCCTTCCCTGCTCCCTCGAAAGGCACACCAGGTGTGCGTGTGCGTGTGCGTGTGCGTGTGCGTGGCCGGCTCTCCCTGCACAGCCTACTGCCGGGGGAGCAGGGAAGGAGATGGGGAAGAGACGAGGGGGGCAGCCGGACCTCCCCTCAGCGTCTCTTCCCCACCTCCTTCCCTGCTCCCTCGAAAGGCACACCAGGTGTGCGTGTGCGTGTGCGGCGCCAGCTCTCCCTGCACAGCCTACTGCCGGGGGAGCAGGGAAGGAGATGGGGAAGAGACGAGGGGGGCAGCCGGACCTCCCCTCAGCGTCTTTTCCCCACCTCCTTCCCTGCTCCCTCGAAAGGCACACCAGGTGCGCGTGTGCGGCGCCGGCTCTCCCTGCACAGCCTACTGCCGGGGGAGCAGGGAAGGAGATGGGGAAGAGACGAGGGGGGCAGCCGGACCTCCCCTCAGCGTCTCTTCCCCACCTCCTTCCCTGCTCCCTCGAAAGGCACACCAGGTGTGCGTGTGCGTGTGCGTGTGCGGCGCCGGCTCTCCCTGCACAGCCTACTGCCGGGGGAGCAGGGAAGGAGATGGGGAAGAGACGAGGGGGGCAGCCGGACCTCCCCTCAGCGTCTCTTCCCCACCTCCTTCCCTGCTCCCTCGAAAGGCACACCAGGTGTGCGTGTGCGTGTGCGGCGCCGGCTCTCCCTGCACAGCCTACGGTACTGCCGAGGGAGCAGGGAAGGAGATGGGGAAGAGACGAGGGGGGCAGCTGGACCTCCCCTCAGCGTCTCTTCCCCACCTCCTTCCCTGCTCCCTCGAAAGGCACACCAGGTGTGCCTTTGCGTGCGACGCAAAGCTCTGGATTCCGCTCCCCCCCCCGCCACGCTCCGCTCTTGCAGCACGTCCATCTTCCCTCCCCTCCGCCCCCGTGTTTCTTACGGTCGGGGCATGGCTTACGTTAGCGGACCCCCCTGACACCCCGATACGTCTGACAATCGGGGGTGTCTTGCTTTCGGGGAAACACGGTAGTACCACATAGGATCTAGCTTGCAGTGTTTCATACTATCGTCTCTAAAGTTTTCAAACACGTCGGCCAATAACATGTCGCTCTTGTTGTATAAATCGTGGTAATCGTGAAGTGTTTTGGCATCCGAATTCGCCCCATACCTCCTTCACGTGAGCATAGTCTTCGTTGCTTATCTCTGCGTCATTCAGTTTTTAATAGAATGCAGACTTTGGAGGCAGTTCGGTTTCACTTAACCTTTCAATAGAATCCATGTAATTGTATGGATAAACTCCTTTTGCTTTCAAAAGATCAAACTGCTTGCCTGTGTATATTCTTTCCACTGATTAAGATTCTTTGTCAAAGCATTGAGACTTCATTATCTTCTTCAGGGCAGGAAGCAAATATTTCTTTTTAAGGTGCTCGTACTTTGGGTTTTGTGGTGTTGCAGGAGCCTCAGCAGGAAGAAGCCCTCTTTCAATAAGAACTTTCAAGATCTCTAGTTTGTTTATAAGTGATACGCCTTTGGTCATTGTCTTTCATTATCTGCTTCAGGAAGCAGGAAGCAAATATTTCTTTACCGTAGTCATGTTTTTGTAGATAAAAGAAAAATAATTAAAGCGTTTTCAATGTTGCGTTTTGGGAAATTCCCATGATGGACGGGGCTAATTCTCACATTTCTATTTGTAATACTTGTGTGCGGGGGATTTCCCATGATGTCATCAGTTGTTGTTAGTTGCGAAGTCATGTCCGACCCATCATGACCCCATGGACAACGTTCTTCCAGGCCTTCCTGTCCTCTACCATCTTCTGGAGTCCATTTAAGCTCACTCCTACTGCTTCAGTGACTCCATCCAGCCAACATATTGTCTGTCGTCCCTTTCTTCTATTGCCCTCAATTTTTCCCAGTATTAGGCTCTTCTCCAGTGAGTCTTTCCTTCTCATTAGGTGGCCGAAGTATTTGAGTTTCAACTTCATAGTTCAATTTGAGTTTCAACACCATAGTTCAAAGGCCTCAATTCTTTTGCGCTCAGCCTTTCTTATGGTCCAACTTTCACAGCCATACATTGCAACTGGGAAAACCATGGCCTTGACAATACACACTTTTGTTGGCAGGGTGATGGCTCTGCTTTTTAGTATGCTGTCTAGATTTGCCATAGCTTTCCTCCCCAGGAGCAAGCGTCTTTTAATTTCTTGGCTGCAGTCACCATCTGTGGTGATCTTGGAACCCAGGAAAATAAAATCTGTCACTACCTCCATTTCTTCTCCATCTATTTGCCAGGAATTGAGAGGGCTGGATGCTATGATTTTGATTTTGTTAATGTTGAGTTTCAAAACAACTTTTGCACTCTCCATCTTTACCCGTATCAAGAGGCTCTTTAGTTCCTCTTCACTTTCTGTCATTAGAGTGGTATCATCTGCATATCTTAGGTTATTGATATTTCTCCCGGCATTCTTAATTCCAACTTTTGATTCATCTAGCCCTGCCTGATGATGTCATCCGTGGGCAGGGCTAATTCCCACATTTCTGTTTTTTTGTAATACTTGTGTATGTGGGGGCTAATTCCCACATTTCTACTAC
Source organism: Bothrops alternatus (assembly GCA_034064705.1). Classification (NCBI taxonomy): domain Eukaryota; kingdom Metazoa; phylum Chordata; class Lepidosauria; order Squamata; family Viperidae; genus Bothrops; species Bothrops alternatus. Next base: position 14,076,357 of record JARGCV010000085.1, read on the forward strand.
TCGTGCACGGATAAGCGTATGTTGACAAGGCTAATTATCAAAAGTGTTGCAGAGGCTTTACATCTGTATTACTGGTATCCTTTGAAAACAAAGTCTGGAAGGACAGGATGTAACCCTCTTCCTTCAGCTGAACTTACCAGGGAGATGAAATCCTGAATCTCACCTCACTCCACCAGGCACAACTATCCAACTTCAGGGTAATTTCACATTGCTCCTTTTCCAGTCAAGGAGCAAACTGGCTACAAAGACCAACTCCTAGCAACCAAACCAGCCATTTGTCTAGCAGAGCAAAGAAATTCTTGGCTAGTTCAGAATGCCATTTCTGAGTGGAGTCAACAGAGTTCATTTCACTTAAAAATGTCTTGCACAACTCCCTGAAGAAGGTTGCAGATTCAAAATGAATCCTTTTTATCTAAGGGATCTAAGAACACAGATCTCCCAGTGGCTCAACAAATGCCATGGTATCAGCAAAGGCTCACACAGAAATAGATGTTTTAACAACCAGAAACAGAATTCACTTTAGAAGACATTTATCAAATAAACAATTTTAGCCAGTAAGAGTTTTAAAACCTTTTCTAAAAATTAAGACTTACTTCATTTATCTTTTCAAATTCTCCAAAATATTTATCAGGCTGTTCACATTTTTTCTTCCAGCCCTCTTCATCATGCCTAGAAGTATGAGAGGATGAAATTATTGAAAATAACTATTTTGGTAGAAATATAACCTTTTTAATTAATTAAATATTTAATCAAAGTAACCAGCTGACGATCTGTTGACTTGCCCCTTCTGCTAAATGGCCACAGCATCCATAATTTCTTTTTCATCAGAACTAAGAGCTAGATGGAAGAGGAGAGGAATGACAGGCTACATTCAAATAATGAAGCTAGTAAACTCCATGGAAATAACTGAAAGACATCCAAGAAAAAATGTATCAGACTGGAAACACTATGGAGAGAAGAGGTATACAGTGAAATGGATGTAATAGATCTGGAATCTCAAGGACAATGCTCTAATGTGGTACACTAGAAAACATAACTAGGACTCAAAAAACTGCAGAAAGAAAACAGAATTCAGTTTTTGCTTCTTCACTTTTCACTTATTTCCCAGATGGACTGGGTAAGTGGAGAAAAAGAATTTCCTTGAAACCATACATGCCAGCGTTTGAAGAACTTAAGAGCTGACTAAATAAGTCTACGAATATCAGCTGCTTCTGTTCAGTCTTGTTCCTGGTCCTTCAAGTTCAGCAGAAGACCATATATATATATGTGCCCCACATATTTCTTCACATGTTGCTGTTTCCAAAACAACCTGCAGAACTTGTAGATCCCTTAGGACAGCGGTTCTCAACCTTTTCTGGGGCTTGACCCCAGCCCGCATCGCGCATGCGTGGTGCAACGGGGCGCATCGCGTATGCGTGGTGCGACGGGGCGCATCGCGCATGCGTGGTGCGACGGGGCGCATCGCGCATGCGTGGTGCGACGGGGCGCATCGCGCATGCGTGGTGCGACGGGGCGCATCGCGCATGCGTGGTGCGACGGGGCGCATCGCACATGCGCGGCGCGATGGGGCGCATTGCGCATGCGCGGCGCGACGGGGCGCATTGCGCATGCACGGCACAACAGGGCGCATCGCGCATGCACGGCGGGGCGCATCGCGCATGCACGGCGCAACGGCCCACATCGCTATAGGAAAAAAATGGCCGACCCAAAAAAAATTTAAAAAGCACTGCGGTGCTTGCCGACCCCCGTGAAATGGTCGTTCGACCCCAAATGGGGTCACGACCCACAGGTTGAGAACCGCTGCCTTAGGAGTATCAGGGTAACCTTTCTAAAAACACCCGTCTTTCTATGCAATGTTAGATTCTATACAATTTTTGCAAAATAGTCCAGACTGCTTTTCAGTGGAATGGATTAAGGCATTTGCAGGTTTGTTGGGTCCAATATCATAAATATTTTAGGGGTAGTATAACAGATAGTTCTTTTTTTTAAAAAAAATATTTTATTCAGTTTATATAAATGAGGAAAAAGTAGGAACAATACAGGTATGGGGAGGGAAGGGGATGGGGGATTTAGGATGGAATAAGGGTAGGTACAATAATCTCGTACTTTAACAAACAAGCTACCGTCCGGATCATAATAGTGAATGAATATAATTTGTATCATATTCAGCCATTTTAAAATAAGATTAACTATAACCATATTACTAACAATTAATAGATAGATAGATTCATCTATGTAAATAAATGTAAATAGTAAAATCTCAACTAATCATAATTGTCAACATTAATGGTTAAGAATCACTAAAAATAAAGATGTTATCAACCTATGGATTTTTAATCTACTCAGTTAAAAATCCATCATCTATTCTGTAATATTAAATTCTTTTCAGATTCTAACATGTCTCTAACGATTGATAAAAATTTTCCCAAGTTTTAAAATAAACTGAATCATCTTTCTCTTTCATCTCCAATGTTAATCTATCCATTTCTGCACAATCTAGAATTTTAGTAATTATAGCCTGGTCAGATGGTAGATTTTCATTTTTCCAAAATTGGGCAAATACTATCCTTCCGCTGTTAAAACATGTAATATCAAGTAGTCATTCTCTTTCTCATAATTAGGTCTTAATATTCCTAGCAAAAACAATTCTGGTTTAAATTCTATCTGTATTTTCATCATCTTTTCCAACCATCTATGAATCTTAAACCAATACTTGTTAGCATTAGGGCATACCCACCAAGCATGTAGTAAGTACCTGGCTGTTTACATTTCCAACAAGTATTCGATACATTTTTAAACATTTTCGCTAAGCAAACTTGTGTCATATGCCATCTATAAACCATCTTGTACAAATTTTCTTTATATGCTGCTGCTTTTGTAAGCTTAATATTTTTATCCCAAAGTTTTTGCCAGTCTTCTAAATCTATAGAATATCCAAAGTTCTTTGCCCATACTATCATTGTCTCTTTCATTTGTTCTTCCATCTTCCAATTTAAAAGAAATTTATAGAGTTTCTTAATCAAATTCTCATCCGTTTTTAACAGAATTTTATCTAATGGAGTCTGTTCTTTGTAAAATCCTGTTGATTTTATATCTTTTTCGTATCTTGTTTGAATTTGCAAATAGGACCACCATGTTAAGTCAATACCTTGTTGCTGAAGAGTTTGCCTGTCCTTAAGTTTTCCATCTTTATCCAAAATATCTTTATAACTAACCAGTTTATCATAATCAGGTTTGGATAAGCGGATGCTTCCATTGTTGAAAGCCACTCAGGTATTTTCATATATATTTTTTGTCTGATTTTCTCCCATTCTGAAAGTAGTACGTTTCTTATGGCATGATTTTGAAAGTATTTATGTGCTTTAGTTTTCTCATACCATATAAAAGCATGCCAACCTAATTGAAGATCATGTCCCTCTAAATAAAGCAATCTTTTATTTCTCAATACAATCCATTCTTTGAGCCAAAGCAGAATAGCTGCTTGATAGTAAAGTCTCCAATCTGGAAGTCCAAAGCCCCCTCTATCTTTAGCTTCTTGTAACAATTTACATTTGATTCTAGCTTTCTTTCTTTGCTATATAAATCTTAAAATCATTGCATTTAGATCATCAAAAAATTTCTTACTCAGTTTAACAGGAACTGTTTGAAATAGAAAAATTAGCTTTGGTAAAATGTTCATCTTAACAGTCGCTATTCTTCCTAGCAGTGATAATTGAAGATTTTCCCACTTTTCCAAGATTATTTCATTAATCTCTCATAATTATCTTCTTTTAATGTAGTATATTTTGCAGTTAAATAAATGCCCAAATATTTAACTTTTTTAACTATTTGAAGGTTTGTCATTTTAACAAGTTGGATTTTCTGTTTAACGATTAGGTTTTTTGTTAATACTTTAGTCTTTTCCCTATTTATTTTCAGTCCAGCCACTTCTCCGAATTTCTCAATTTTCTGCAAGAGTTTAATGGCTGTTTCCAGTGGCTCCTCTAAAATAAAAACCAAGTCATCCGCAAAAGCCTGTAGTTTATATTTCTGGTCTTTAATCTCTTAGTACTCTGGAATCTGAGTTACAAATGGATCCGCAAAAGAAAAAGCTGAAGATACAAATGGAATTAATAAAACACAAATTAAATTTATTTGAGACAGATACAATGGCACAACAGATTAAACGATCTAAACAGAATTTCTTTGAAAATTCTAATAAACCAGGGAGATGGCTTGCATATAGATTGAAAAAAGAAAGAGAAAAAAGATTAATAAGTAAGCTACGGGACTCAGAGGGTGAGTTACACTGTCGTAATGATTTAATGAAAAAAATTATGAAGGCTTACTATGAGACACTTTATAAGGCGGAGATGGTTTCCAAAGAGCTAATTCAGGATTACTTAAAAGAAGCAAACCTCCCAAAGGTTCCTGAGAATATGCAGCAGAGGCTGAACGAGAATATATCAGTGATGGAGATTACAGAGCCAATAAAAAAGCAAAAGAAAGATAAAACACCAGGACCTGATGGACTTCCTGCAGAATTTTAGGTAGCATTACAAGATATTATAACTCCAATCTTGAAAGATTTATGTCATGAAGTCTTCATACAGACAAAAATACCGGATTCATGGACTGAAGCTAATATTACTTTGATACCTAAAGAAGATACTGATCTTACACTAATTAAAAATTATAGGCCAGTATCACTACTAAATGTGGATTATAAAATTTTTGCTGCAATAATGGCAGAAAGAATGAAAACTTTTTTGACTGAATTTATTCACTCAGATCAAAATGGCTTCCTACCAAAAAGACAAAGAACAACTTGAGGATTAGTTTAAATATCTTGGAATATTACGAAATCCATCCAGGGAACCAGATGACACTTACATTTCTTGATGCACAAAAAGCTTTTGATAATTTAAACTGGCAATTCACATTTCAACAACTTCAAGAAATGGATTTTGGTGAGAATTTTAATAAAGCAATTCAAGCAATTTATAAGAAACAAACAGCAAGAATACTCTTAAATAGAGATTATACAGATGGATTTGATATTAAAAAAGGTACTAGACAGGGATGTCCACTGTCTCCCTTGTTATTTATTCTTACACTAGAGGTATTGGCTAGAAATATTAAACAAGTATAACAGATAGTTCTTGACCTAGAAGAGTTTGTTTAGTGACCATTTGAAGTTACAACGGCACTGAAAAAAGTGACTTATGACCATTTTTCACACTTTTGACCGTTGCAGCATCCCCAGTCATGTGAATAAAATTTGGATGCTTGGCAACTGACTCATATTTATGACTGTTACAGTGTCCCAGGATCATGTGATCCTCTTTTGCGACCTTCTGACAAGCAACGTCAATGGTAAGGGGTGTTGTTCTTACCAGAACGCCTTTTCTCAGTGTGACGATGGAGAATCCACCAATGGGTTAACTTTGTCTTCTGCCCGCAGACTAATCGTCCAATTTTGCTCCGCCTCTCCTCCTGGGACCTCCCTGACCCAGTCTCGACGAGGCGAAAGCTAGTTGGCTATGTTTTCTTGCGTTGACTCCATCCTCTCCCCTCACACGACCTGACTGGCCTCAAGGGTGGGAGTGGATTCTCCATCGTCACGCTGAGAAAAGGCATTCAGGTAAGACCAATGCCCCTTCTCCAGCGTGACGAGTGGAGAATCCACCAATGGGACATACCAAAGCTCACTGTCCTTGTGGGTGGGATGCCGTCTGGGCCTGTGTCCCACTCTCTGATACTATGCACTGGAGTACTCTCCTGCCAAAGGAGACCTCCGCTGATGCGAATCTATCTAATTTGTACTGTCTTATAAAGGGGAAGGCGACATCCACGTCGCTGCTCTACATATTTCTTCAATCAAAGCCTGAGTTGCCCATGCTGCTGAGGTTGCAGCACTGTGTGTGGAATGTGCAGTGATTCATCTGGGGACCGTCAAGGACTGTCCCCTGTATGCCTCCGCTATACACCTTTTAATCCATCTACCGATTGTGGATGCAGTGACCCTCTGACCTCTTGTGTGAGAATGGAAGGAGACAAACAGTGCTTCCGATCTACGGAAGGGTGCCGTTCGCTTGATGTACTGCTTTAAAACTCTGCAAACGTCTAAGGTGTGCCACTTGCGCTCCAGTTCATGGGACGGTTCGGGGCAAAAGTTTGGTAGCACCACCTCCTGTGCTCTGTGGAATAGGGAATTGACCTTTGGAATGAAGGAGGGGTCCAAACGTAACACCACCCTATCCGTGTGGAAGGTACAAAGGTCCTCCCTCAATGACAGGGCTGCTAGTTCTGAGATGCATCTTGCTGAGGTAATAGCGACTAAGAAGACGACCTTAAGGGTCAGGTACTATAGGTCACTGGTCCTGGCAGGCTCAAATGGAGGTAAGGACCTTAGGTAGATCCCAGGAAGGGTATCTGTGCACCACAAGGTGGCCTGCTGTTAGATGCGCCCTTTACAAAGGATTGCACCATTGGGTGTCTGGCTAAAGTTTCAGAGTTGCCATAGGTAAGAATGGTTGATAGGGCAGCCACCTGTCTACGAATTGTGTTGGGTGCTAACCCCCTGTCCACGCCTTCTGCTAGGTAGTCCAAGATATCTGGGATAGAGATGTTGCATGGATCTAGTTGTTGCCTGTTGCACCAATCACAATAATTTTTCCAAGTGGAATCATAGATCCTGTTAGTTGTAGGCCTTCTAGAGGCCTGGAGAGTCTTAATGACTCTTTGTGAGAAGTTGTCTCTCTCTAGGAGACTCCGCTCAAGCGCCAGGCGGTCAATTGGAGCCACTGTGGGTCTGGATATAGCAGGGATCCCTGGTTGAGGGAAATTTGGTCATGTGGAATCCTCCATGGTGGAGATGTAGATAGGTTTACAAGATTAGCAAACCACGGCCATCTTGGCCAGTGTGGTGTAATGAGTATTACCTCTGCTTGCTCCTGCAATATCTTCCTGATGGTTGCTTGTATCAAAGGAAGAGGTGGGAATGCATACAGCAGTACTTTCGGCCAGTGATCACGAAGTGCATCCGCTCTCTCTGCTCCTGGTGTCGGAAAACGAGAGAAGAACCTCGAAATCTGAGTGTTCTTTGGACTGGCAAACAGATCCAACACTGGATGGCTGAATCTCTCTGCTGCCTCTCTGAAGAGGGCAGGGTGCAGGCTCCACTCTGAGTGGTCTATTGTTGTCCTGCTCAGGAAATCTGCCTGGCGATTGGCTTCTCCTGAGATGTGCTCGGCCTTGATGGAGGCTAGGCTGTTTTCTGCCCAGATTCTCAGTGCTTGTGCTTCGTTCATGAGGGCCCTGGATAGCATGCCTCCTTGTCAGTTGACATGCGCTTTGGCCGCCACGTTGTCTGTATGAGCACGTGTCGATGCGCCACTGCGCTGTGGAAGTGACAGAGAGCCAGGTGTATGGCTCTGAGTTCTAGCCAGTTTATGTTGTGCTTTAGGTCTTTCTTTGATCATTGACCCTGTGCTGTGATTGCAGTGCGCTTCCCAGGCGAATAGGCTGGAATCCGTTGTAAGGGTGACTCGGTTGGCTTCCCTGAACAAATGTCCCTTCCCCATCACTGGGGAGGACCACCACTGGAGCGACCTCAGGACCTTTGGTGGCACCTTCACTTTTTGGTTTGAGGAGCCTATCCACATTCTTTGGAACGGAAGTAGGAACCACTGGAGCTTTCTTTCTAGCCTTGCCCAAAGTACGATTGCGAGGCATGACACCATCTTTCCTAGCAGCTGTGAGCGTGTAGCCAGCGTTGAGGACTGTTTCCTTCGGATGAGCCTGACCAGGGTTCGAATGCTGCGTTGACGGTCCTGAGAGAGATGGACCGTGCACTTTTGTGTGTCTATGACCGCTCCTAGATGAAGAAGACGGCTTGAGGGAACAGTCTGACTCTTCTGAAAGTTTACTGAGAACCCATGGTTTTGAAGGGTTTTCAGAGTCAGCGCCAGGTCTGACTGTGCTGTCTGGGCCGATGAGGATTGGATGAGAATGTCGTCCAGATAGCATTGGATGCGCATCGGAATTGTTCTCAAGTGCGCGGCGATTGTTGCCAATACCTTTGCGAACACCCTGGGGGCTGAAGAAAGTCCAAAAGGTAGGGCCCTGTATTGGAAGTGTTGACCTGTGTGGTAGAACCTGAGGAACCTCCGGTGATCTGGAAGCATGGGAATGTGAAGGTAGGCCTCCGTCAGATCTATGGACATCAGAAGGTCCCCCTTCCTGATGCTTGCTAATACCGAGCGAAGGGTTTGCATTTTGAATTTTTTGTACTCCAGGTGTCTGTTCAGATTCTTTAGGTCTAGTATTGCTCTCCCCCCCCCCGAATTCTTTGGGACTATGAATATGATGGAATAGAATCCTTGTCCCCACTGATCTCTTTCTACTGGTTCTATAGCCTGAATGTCCAGGAGGTGTTGGATGGCCTCCTTGGTGAGGTTCTTCTTGATCAGATCTTTTGGAGATGGGCAAGGAATGAACCAGTTCGGGGGTGTTGAGAGGAATTCTAGGGATAGGCCAAATCTGATGGTATTTAGGACCCAGAAGTCCGTGGTGGTGGCTTGCCATTTCTGGGCAAAAAGGTCTAGCCAGCCACCAATGGGGGGACCCCCTGGGCCGTCACTTGGATCTGCAGTAGGGATGTCCCCCGGCTCCTTGAAAGGGCCGTCTTGCTTGGGCCTGTTGTCTGAACCTGTCCCTGTTATTGTTTCTCTCACCTTGACGGTCCGATCTGGGCTGATAGGGACAGGAAAAGGTCCCCTGATCCATGCCTGCATCAGGTCAGAAGGCTGGTCTGCAGGAATAGGAGGGAGCTCTCCTCTCCATCCTCTTTGCCAGGTGGGCCAGGATCTTGTCCTTATTTTCAATTAGGTAAGGGTCAAGCGCCTCGCCAAAGAGCCGGCCACCCTTATAGGGTGCCGCCACTAAACGCCACTTAGCCTTCATGTCCGCTCTCCAATGCTTGAGCCACAGCAATCTGCATGCACCAGTGTTGTATGCTATTGCTCTGGCAGAGAAATTGGTTGCGTGTAAGGAGGAATCTGACATAAGCTCCGCTGCTGCCATTAACTTTCTTAAATTCTGGTGAGTTTTCTCCTCCACTGGGGGAATACTCGCCTGTAGTTGGCGCAGCCAAAGACATGTCCTGGCGAAAAAGGACGTAGTGATGCTTGCCCTGATTGCCCACACCGAGGCGTGGTGTGCCCTGCGGAAGATGAGGTCCATCTTCTTGTCTTCTGATTTCAGGGCCTCCACTGCATCCCCGGCTATCGGGGGTGGAGAAAAGAGGGTTGAATGGGTTCATCTATTGTTGGCACTTCTATTATCTCTGATAGTGCTGGATCTATGTTGAACATTTTCTTGTCTGCCCCCCCACCAATTGGGAGGAAGGAACCCGGTGCCCCCATGTTGTTCTGAACAGAATCAAAAAAGAGAGGTGGACAGGGGACAACGTGTTAGGTATAGGTGGGCTGTGAAAACACTTCTTTGTGACCTTACTAGTTGAGGGATTGGTGGAGGTTTCTTTCTGCGGAATCGGGGGCCTCTCTATATTTGCAGTGCCACTGGCTTTATGTAGCAGCGTCTTGAATAAGGACGGATTAAACAGGCCTACAAATGGGGGAGGATCTGGAGATACATCCTCTTCATCATACATTCAGCTCATGGTCCTCCGCAGGAGACCTCCTGCCTCTGGAGGACCTGGAGGAGGAAATAGAGTCTTGGTACTCAGAGGCCGCCTCTTGAGAAAAGCGGGAGCCACCCCTAGAGGCCACAGACCTTGTTCTGGAATAATGGTGTCTTGAGGAGGCTATGGCCTGTGCGACAGCCTGAGATATCAGGGATTGAAGGTGCTCTGAAGACATTGCTCCATGATTATCTGAGCGACGGGTGCCTGCTTCTGAACCCAGATCTCCAGGCCCCTCGCTTAGGGGAGAGCTGTTCCCCTGTTCCGTATCGGCCTGTTTGCAGAGGTTCCTGGCTGGGCTTCCTTGTGCCAAAAATTTCCTTCTCCCTGTAATTGGGTGGCTCTAATTCATCTTCAGTGGAGTTTTGTTTCCTTTCGGCTCGGGAGAATAGTCTCTCTAGAGCCTGGTGATGTCGCTTAGCCTCCCTATCCGCTGCTTTGGAAGGCCTTTTGCCCGATGTTGCCTTGGCCTTGATCTTCCTAGCCACCTCCTGCTTGGGTGATCTCTGTCTTTTACGAGCAGGTGGGCTGGTGGTGGCAGGTTCCTGTGCTGTTTGAACTGTGCTGGTATCTGCCATTCTTAACTGGAATAAAATTCAATTCCGGTCTGGTTCAGGGTAATTGTGAGCTGATCTATGTCTTGTGCTCTTCAATTATTACTATTATTATTAATATCATTTTTTTATTTTATTTTCATTTTATTATTATTATTATTATTATTATTATTCCTATGTGGCTAGCAAGAAGGACTGAGCTTTGGTGAGTTGAGGTTGTTATTGGTCGAACCCAAGTCTCTCTCGTGTCTCCCTCAGCTGAATTTCCTGGAGACTGCCCAAAGAAAAAAAACAACTGTGCTTTGCTTGTATTCAGTGGAATACGGTCAGCGTGAGTTGCAAGGGAGTCGCGGAGATGCAGGGAAACTCTGTGAGGGAGCTGCGGAGTTTAAAAGTCCTCCGCCGACCAGCTAATCCCCGCTTCAGGCAATGGAAAACAACAGGAGCCTTCGAGGTCTTTAGTTGAATTTAGGGTAAGAGCCTTGGAGAGCTGTGATATTCCTCTGCAGCTCACCAGCCCCCTATTGTTCCCACACGGCTCGCCGGCTTCTGTATGATCTGCAGGAGGTTTAAATTGCCCACTGATCAGCTGTGCTAATGTATTCCGAATTTGCTTTGGCTATCCTGGCTAGCTTTGTGGGATGATTGGTTTGAGGGGGGGGAAGGAGATTGTCTCTCCCTTTATTCAGGGTCACACTTGGTGACCGGAAAATGGCGTCTGGTTCCTTGTTTGTTTATAGCCTATTTCATTAATTAATGTAGATACTAAGTTATTAACTACCCAGTCAGACAGGGAAGATATGTTGCAAACCCCATCACAAGTGGACACAGGAAGAGAGCCTTCTTTGTTAACCCTGCCCTGTGGAACATTATCCCCCAGGAGGTGAAGCAGATCTCATCTTTTGGCTTTCCAGAAAGGAGTGAAAATATGGTTTTGCGGCCTTGCTTGGGAAGCCCAGAGGAGCACACAGCCATTGGGCTGGTTAGGTCTCTGTGAAAGCCTTCCAATCACCTTTTAATTAATTTTTAACAGTGTTTTTAATCATCCTTGCCTTTTTAAAAATCTTAACTATTATATACTGTTTTATATATTTTAGTATTTTATTGTACATTGCGCAGGGTCCCCCTATATATATATATATATGAGAGAGAGAGAGAGAGAGAGAGAGAGAGAGAGAGAGAGAGAGAGAGAGAGAGAGAGAGAGAGAGAGAGAGAGAGAGAGAGAGAGAGAGAGAGAGAGAGAGAGAGAGAGAGAGAGAGAGAGAGAGAGAGAGAGAGAGAGAGAGAGAGAGAGAGAGAGAGAGAGAGAGAGAGAGAGAGAGAGAGAGAGAGAGAGAGAGAGAGAGAGAGAGAGAGAGAGAGAGAGAGAGAGAGAGAGAGAGAGAGAGAGAGAGAGAGGTCCCAAAGGTACTTTTTTAGGAGGCAACTGGACTTGGTTTTTTTTTTTGAAGACATTTTGCTTCTCATCAAAGAAGCTTTTTCAGCTCTGAATGGATGGTGGGGAATGGAAGGATTTATATTTCTTGCAGACAGCTGGGCATTTCATTCTTTTAGAGACTCACTCATTGCCATTAGTTGGTTTAGCTGTGTCCTCAGGATCACCTGAGTAGTGCAAATGTGCGTGGAGCCTTCTTGGCTACAGGATGTTTTCTGCCGTGTCCCTTCACTGTTGAAGACAGGTGCAGGCTTTTGGGGATGAGTCTGTGTTGTCTGCATCTCAAACTGAAGCGGAAATGGTTCCTGTAGTCTGCAATGTTTTCTGGAAATCTGTTCATACTTCTGCACCATTTGAAGGGTGTTCATCCCAAAGTGCATAGCTAAATGTCTATGGAGATTCTCAGTCATCCAGGTCATGGTTGTCCCAAAGGTGCTTTTTTCAGGAGGTAACTGGACTTTGTTTTTCTTTTGCTTCTCATCCGTGAAGCTTCTTCAGTCGAGTTAGCCAGTGCGTCTTGTTCCCATCCATCCCAAGTCAGTGGAGCTGGGCCGGCTGCACCTATCCAGCCATGCCCACCTAGTCATACCAAGTCAGCCGCACTGAGCAGTGTCGAGCTGGCTATGCCCACCTAGTCACGACAATCTGGCTGTGACCACTCAGCCATGCCTACCCAGCCATGCCCATCTGGCCCTTCAAGGGCAACCATAATGCTGATGTGACCCTCAATGAAATTGAGTTTGACATCCCTGGAATAAATAGAGTGTAAACAGAAGTAAAATAATAGAATAAACAATGTAATTAAGATGGATATTATCCCTTATTTAATATATACCTATGTTAATACTACTACCAGTATTTCTTTTTTTTATTATTATTATTAGATAAACATTTGTACATGTAAACAAAGAAAAAATTCAAGTTAAATGCCATTCAACTTAATACAATCATTTTACATTTGTACACCTTCTTCACTCCGTATATCCAAGTTTAACTATAAACCAACTACATTTAAAAAAATTTAACTTTCACTTCTTTTCAGATCAATCCATTGGACATCAAACAAACAAGTCATCTTATTAAAATTAACAATTTTCATGTCGATACACCCATCCCTTCAACAAGTACATTCATAGTCTATTTGATATATATCTTCCAATAATCAATAGATAAATATTTGTACCAGTATTTCTATGTTAATACTATATAAATATTTACTGCAGACTGACAAGTCATTTGGGATATTTAATTGGGATTGTATTCACCAAAGTTTTCTTTAGTTAGCAGTGGTTCACATGGTTTGAATGCTGACTCAGAAGACCACTGAGCGGTTGACAGCTCAGTCACATGATGGAATGAGTTCCCCTCAATTTTTCCCAGTTCCTGTCCACCTAGCAGTTTGAAAACATACAAATGTGAGTAGATAAATAGGTACCACTTCAGTGGGAAAATACCAGGGACACAAAAGGAGCCCCCTAATCAGTGGTGAGATTCAGCTGGTTCACACCAGTTCGGCAGAACTAGTAGCTAATTTTTTGTTGCTCAGGCCCAGAATGGATTTCTGGAAGCAGCATCCACACAGAGAACCGGTTGTTCACATATCTGAATCCCACCACTGCCCCTAATCCTTTCAACCCAGAAGCACCTTGGTAGGTGCCACTGACACAAATGTAGTAGTTAAAATGAGACAATCATTCGAAAAAGGTAGTTTAAAATATCTGATTTGCAATGCATTGGGCTAGCCACCAATATAGTGGAATATTTCTCTTTATAAAGAGTGTTGGGTAAATTATTATCTATTTTTTTGTGATAATGGCAAGTGCTTGGAACAACTTATCATAGAAAAGATGTTTTATTTCCGGAATTGCATGGGGTAAAAAGTATGTGGGTTTTGTTAGGGCATAGATTGGTGTCTGATCATGAGATTTATGAATATTTAACTCTTTGAAAAAATTCTTCTTTGAAATTGGCAATAAAACATTCTATTGGAAAATTTGAGTGGAGGCTTGGATTTTGACATTAAGCCAATTGTTATGTAGTAATGGTAGCTTTAAGGTTTTTTCCAACTTAAAATTGAATTTCTCAATTTCATAACAGTGAATCCATGAAGGAAGTAAAATCTATAATATAGCTCTATCAAAAGCTCAAGAATATTTTTAAAGTGGATATTTTGCAAATATTCCAAAAATAGACTAAGGAACTGGAATCTCTGATAATGCCCCATCAATTGTTGGAAAAACCTTAGCCATGTAAGGAAGAGGTGTCAAGTACGGAACTAGCCATGAGTCCTTGTGCAGCTACAAGATATAAGCCTCTCCACTCCAAGTTCCAATCAGTACCTTATCTGTCTGTTCCCAAGGGAAAGCAAGCAGACTGGGTGATCAATGTCAGGCACAAGCAACCAGATCCACTACTTTATTGTATTCTACGTATATTATAAGAATCTCCCCAGTCTGCTTGCCTTCCCTTGGGAACAGACAGATAAGGTCCCGTGGAATCCTGCTGGAATAATTGGAATACTGTATACAGTTTTGGTCACCACAATATAAAAAAAATATTTTCTAGAAAGAATGCAGGGAAGAGCAACAAAGATGATCGAGATACTGGAGGTTAAAGCATACAATGAATGGTTGTGGGAACTGGGTATGTCTAGTCTAACAAAGAAAAAACCTGGGGTGACATGATAGCATTCTTCCAATATTTAAGGGGCTGTCACAGAGAAGAGGGGTTAATATATCAAAGGTAGATTCAACCTAGAATTAAGGAGAAATTAATCAGTGGAACAGCTCGCCTCCAGAAGTTGTGGGTGCTCCATCACTAGAGGTGTTTAAGAAATTCTGATTATAATATACTGATTATATTATAGTGCTACTATGCTCTATATCAGTGGTTCTCAATCTTCCTAATGCCACGACCCTTTAGTACAGTTCCTCATGTTGCGGTGACCCCCAACCATAAAATTATTTTCGTTGCTACTTCATAACTGTAATTTTGCTACTGTTATGAATCGTAATGTAAATATCTGATATGCAGGGTGTATTTTCATTGTTACGAATTGAACATAATTAAAGCATAGTGATTAATCACAAAAACAATATAGCAATGCTCGCTGGAGAAGCTTACTCTTCCTTGCTCAAAAATGTTAGGAGGGAGGGAAGGGGAAGGAAGGAAGGAGATTGGGGAAAGGAAGGAAGGAAGGAAGGAAGGAAGGAAGGAAGGAAGGAAGGAAGGAAGGAAGGAAGGAAGGAAGGAAGGAAGGAAGGAAGGAAGGAAGGAAGGAAGGAAGGAAGGAAGGAGAAAGAGATTGAAGGGGAAGAGATGGAGATGGAAGGAAGGAAGATTGAAGGTGAAAGGAAGGAGATGGAGAAGGAAGGAGATTAAAGGGGGAAGGAAGGAAGGAAGGAAGGAAGGAAGGAAGGAAGGAAGGAAGGAAGGAAGGAAGGAAGGAAGGAAGGAAGGAAGGGGAAGGGATGGAGATGGAGATGGAGATGGAGATGGAGATGGAGATGGAGATGGAGATGGAGATGGAAGGAAGGAAGGAAGATTGAAGGGGAAAGGAAGAAGATGAAGAAGGAAGAAGATTGAAGGGGAAAGGAAGGAAGGAAGGAAGGAAGAAGAGATTGAAGGGGAAGGGATGGAGATGGAAGGAAGGAAGATTGAAGGGGAAAGGAAGGAGATTGAAGGGGGAAGAAAGGAAATGGACAAGGAAGGAGATTGAAGGGGGAAGGAAGGAAGGAGAGAGAGATTGAAGGGGGGAGGCACTGTCAAGGATGCACAAGCAGCTCTGCAGAATTGCCCGGGTGGGGGGAGGAGGCTCTGGCGGAGAGCCTGGTAGAGAGCCAAGCGGCAGAACATCTGGGGCCTCAGAAGCTGCGCAGAGGATCCGTGTACATCAGTGCCGCCGGCCGCCCTCTCACACCCGCCAAGGGATGGAGATGGAGATGGAAGGAAGGAAGGAAGATTGAAGGGGAAAGGAAGGAGATGGAGAAGGAAGGAGATTGAAGGAGGGAGGGAGGGAGGGAGGAAGGAGAGGGAGATTGAAGGAGAAGGGATAGAGTTGGAGATGGAAGGAAGATTGAAGGGGAAAGGAAGGAGATGGAGAAGGAAGGAGATTGAAGGGGGGAGACGCTGCCAAGGACGCACAAGCATCTCTGCACAATTGCCCGGGGAGGGGAGGAGGCTCTGGCGGAGTCTGGTGGAGAGCCAAGTGACGGCACATCCGGGGCCTCGGAAGCTGCACGGAGGATCCGCACGCCTTGGAGCTGCCGGCTGCCCTCTCACACCCGCCAACCTGGAGCCCCCCCATCCTCATCCCGGCACCTCTTGCCCTCTCCCAGCCACCCCCCTGGGACCTGCCCGCCCCTCCAGCCTCCTGAGCACCATTGCAACGATGGGGTCTCAGGAGCCCCTTTCTATGCCGCGCAGCCCATTGCACGCAAGAGGGGCGCGGCCAGAGCACCAGCTCCTGCTCGGAAGGTGCCGCTTCTCCCCTCCCGGCCTGGCCGGCTGGCCTCCAACACACATGCGGGCATCGCTGCCGCCTCTCCCTCTTCCCCGCCCCCTGGCTGCTTCCGAGGCCCGGAGCTCGGCAAGCCGGGAAGGAGCCATTCCTGCTCGGGAGCCCCATGGCCACGCCGGGCGGCAGAGGGCCGAGGTGGCCTCCGACGGCAAGGGAGGCTGGCCGGGCGGTGCGGGGGAGGCTCCCGCGCAGCGTGGAGGGCGGCTGGGGGCAGAGCACAGCCGGGCAACCAGGAGACGTGGAGACCGGCTCGGCGCTGCAGCTCAGCTCAGCCGGCAGCGCCAGCAGCGGCGGGGCAGCCCAGCGGCAGTGCCAGTAGCGGCCCAGACCTGGCTCGGACTGGCCGCTGAGCCAGCACAGGACGGCGTCAGGGGCGCGCGCGATGGCGTGGCAGCGGCAGGAGCAGGCGCTGTCGGAGAACAGCGCCCTGGAGGCGGAGGAGGAGGAGGGTGGCGGAGGAGGGCGGCAGCCAGATAGAGGAGCGGTGTCTCGGTTTCTAAAGAGCATCGGAAATATGTATTTTCCGATGGTCTTAGGCAACCCCTGTGAAAGCGTCGTTCGACCCTCAAAAGGGTCACGACCCACAGGTTGAGAACTGCTGCTCTATACAGTAAACCAGTGATTGTTGATATAAAGATAGGTTTTTTTAAATCTTAGTTTGTTTGAGGTTAGTTTTTAATTTTTTTCTGTGTTTGGTTTCCATTTTCATTCCAAATTTCAATCTGTTTTGTTAAGGGTATTGTTAATGAATTTAATTTTTTTTCAAAAGGAATGCAACAATATTTTTTCTTACCAGAGGAAGATTAAGGGAAGACAATATTCCTTCCAAAAGATATTGCTAAGGAAATAATTTATTCCCTTCTTCTTTCCAGTGGAATAGGTAAATTTTCACTCAGGCTGAGCATGTGTAGAACTACAAAGTAACATTGGGGTCCAAAAAGACCCACTTGGGACTTTTAGAGAAAAAAGGGATTTGAAGGCTATTTCAAGCTTTTCTAGCATTGTTGGAAATCATCAAAATGTACTGTACTGTAGGTCAAGAGACAAAAAAAAAACACCTTTTTGTGTTTTAAACATAAAGAGAGCAATGTTTTCAAAAAAGACTCCAATCTACTATTAGAAAAATAATTTTGATAGTAATAATCTTCACTGGAACAACTTCACAAAATTTGAACAGACTATGGCACATATTCAAAAAACCCATTAAACTACCAATATGATAATATAATAGAAATGAAATTATGAGAGGGGATATACAAAGCTCTCATTAGAGAATCCCTCATTAACTTTGTTTGTTGGAAGCCCTGAGAAGGCCGTAAATGGTGATCACATGACCCTAAGATGCTACAGCCATCATAAATATGTCAGTTGCCAAGTGCCCAAATTGTGATCACATGACCATAGGGATGCTGCGATGGTTGTAAGTACAAGGACAATCATAAATTACTTTCTTCAGTGCCATTGTAACTTTGAACAAATATTAAATGAATGATCCTAAGTTGAAGACTAAGATATTATGACTAATAATAATGACTAATGAGACTAGAGAGAAGTTCCCTGAAGATGGGCTCCAGAAAGAGTCCGAAAGTTCGGAAGACAAAACCTCTGATTCCGGTGACTGACCCAGATTGGATCCTGCAACATTATTCTGGGACACTTACATTTGCCTTCAATCGTGAGGACTACTGTACAGGCTTATTTAACTTAATTTAGAAGAATTTGGAAAAGCCATGTTCATGGGGCCTCTTCAACTTAGCTCAAGGCAGAAAATGACTATCTTAGGAGCTCCTAGCTATCTTTATTTATGTAGTTGTTAAATTTATATGCTGCCCATCACTCTATCAAACAACTCTGGACAGTGTACAAATTTAGCAACTCTTAACAACTTTTAAATATATTTATTTACAATTAAAAAACAAATTCTACTTAGTTATGTGATGTCAAATTAGGCAACTATTCCCTTCACAATTTTTTTAGGAAACTAAATTGCTAGCTTATTGGTAAACATTTAGAATGCCAAAGAAGGTGGCATTGGGCTAATCCCTGGTAGCTGGGAGCAAGCAGCTCACTCTTCCTTGTGGGCCAGTGAGGCAGTTGCTTTTGCTTTTGCTTGGGCAGAGCTCTTTCAAATAAGGAATTAAAACAGGAAATAAAAGGGGACTAGAGAACTTGGCAGGAATCTTGGGAAGAATTACCTGCTGAGCCCTGGTAAGTTTGTGGGGTTTCTTGTTTAATTATAAATTCACCTTTTTTTCTTTTTTTAGAAGCCATAAAAGGGGTTTCTCCTTCCCCTTTCTTCTAAAGTTTGCCTGCAGCACAGGTTTGGAGGGGGTGGAGCTTTCTGCTGCAGCCCCCCTGCTGGCTAATCCCTGGTAGCTGGGAGCAAGCAGCTCACTCTTCCTTGTGGGCCAGTGAGGCAGTTGCTTTTGCTTTTGCTTGGGCAGAGCTCTTTCAAATAAGGAATTAAAACAGGAAATAAAAGGGGACTAGAGAACTTGGCAGGAATCTTGGGAAGAATTACCTGCTGAGCCCTGGTAAGTTTGTGGGGTTTCTTGTTTAATTACAAATTCACCTTTTTTTAGCAGCCATCGCACCCCTGACGGCGCGTGATAAAATCCTGTTTAAAAATACGTTACAGCAGGCTCAAATAAAATGCATTCCTAAAAGAAGAAAGAGGATTGGAAAGTCCAAGAGGATACCAGTATGGCTTACGAATGAGGTAAAGGAGGTTATTGGAAAGAAGAAAAACTCATTTAAGAAATGGAAGGCTCTTTCTACCGAGGAGAACAGGAGGGATCACAAACTCTGGCAGACCAAATGCAAGGCGATAGTCATGAAAGCCAAGAGACTTTGAGGAGCATATAGCCAAGAATATTAAAAATAATAACAAAACCTTTTTTAAGTACATCAGAAGCAGGAACCCAACCAGAAAATCAGTTGGGCCACTTGATAACAATGGTCAGAAGGGGATAATCAGAGAAGACAAGGAGATTGCTGAGAGGCTAAATGACTTCTTTGCCTCCGTTTTCACCGAGGAGGATAGAGAACATCTGCCTGCCACTGAATTAGTTTTCTCAGGGAGGGAAATAGAAGAATTAAACCTGATAGAGATAAACAAGGAGGATGTTCTTGCATGCCTTTCTAAACTAAACGTCAACAAATCGCCGGGTCCAGATGGCATCCACCCTAGAATTCTCAAGGAACTCAAGTGTGAAATTGCTGAACTTCTAGCTAAAATATACAATCTTTCTCTAAGATCAGGCACTGTACCGGAGGATTGGAGGGAAGCAAATATAACCCCGATCTTCAAGAAAGGATCCAGAGGTGATCCAGGAAACTATAGACCAGTCAGTCTAACCTCAGTTCCAGGCAAACTGATGGAAACCATTATTAAAGATAAAATTACAGGGCACATAGAAAAACAGGCATTGCTGAAAGAAAATCAACATGGTTTCTGCAAAGGCAAATCATGTCTTACTAACTTGTTAGAATTCTTTGAGGGTGTAAATAAATACATAGATAAAGGGGCCCCAGTTGATATTGTATATCTTGACTTTCAAAAGGCTTTTGACAAAGTTCCTCACCAAAGGCTCCTAAAAAAGCTCTCCGGCCACGGAATTAGAGGACAGGTCTTGTCCTGGATTGGTAACTGGCTAAATTGTAGGAAGCAAAGGGTGGCAATAAATGGACAATTCTCCGGATGGAAAGAGGTGAGAAGTGGTGTACCCCAAGGTTCAGTTTTGGGACCTTTACTTTTTAATTTATTCATCAATGATCTCGATGTAGAAGTAAATAGTGAGGTAGCCAAGTTTGCTGATGACACTAAATTGTTCCGGGTTGTGAAAAGTGAAACTGATTGTTGGGAGCTCCAGAAGGATCTCTCGAAATTGTGTGAGTGGGCAACAAAGTGGCAAATGCATTTTAACCTAAACAAGTGCAAAGTTATGCACATCGGGGCAAAGAACCCCAATTATACTTACCAACTGATGGGGACCAAACTTTCTGAGACAACCCAAGAAAGGGATCTTGGGGTTTTGGTGGACAGCTCGATGAAGATGTCAACCCAATGCGCAGCAGCAGTAAAAAAAGCAAATTCCATGCTTGGCATGATTAGGAAGGGAATCGAAAATAAGTCAGCAAGTGTTGTATTGCCTCTGTACAAATCGATGGTGAGACCACACTTGGAGTACTGTGTACAGTTCTGGTCACCGCACCTCAAGAAGGATATAATGGAACTGGAAAAGGTGCAAAAAAGGGCAACAAGAATGATCATGGAAATGGAGCGCCTCCCTTATGAAACCAGATTGCAACGCCTTGGTCTCTTCAGCCTTGAAAGACGGCGTTTAAGGGGTGACTTGATCGAAGTGTATAAAATCATGCATGGGATAGAAAAGGTGGATAGAGAAAAATTCTTTTCTCTATCACACAATACCAGGACAAGGGGGCACTCCCTAAAGCTCATAGCTAAGAAAGTGAGGACAAATAAAGGGAAATATTTCTTCACCCAGAGGGTCGTTGATTTATGGAATTCACTACCTGAAGGGGTCGTGACAGCTGTCAGCCTTGACAGCTTCAAGGCAGGGCTAGATAGATTCATGGATGCAAAGTGTATCGGTGGTTATTAAAACGGATGTCCATGTGCCGCCTCTATGTTGGTTGAGGCAGGCAGGATTCCCTTGGGTGCCATTTGTTGGGAGTCAAGGGAAAGGGAGGGTTTTGCCTTCTCTTTCTGCTCAAGATCCCCATGTACAATTGGTGGGCCACTGTGTGACACAGAATGCTGGACTCGATGGGCTTTGGCCTGATTCAGCATGGCTCTTCTTATGTTCTTATGTTCTTAAGGTGATAAACTAAAAGATGAATAGAGCTTTGCAAGAGAAAATAATTCCCAAGAAAGAAATTCTGTTTGTGGAATATCTGCCTCTTTGTTCTTTCAAAACCCTATTGTCTTTGTAGCTCTGTCCCATTATCCCATGATTACACCTAATCATTTTAATAACTTCATTAGGTATTTTATGTGCTATATCTCAATACTCGCTATTTATCTACCAATACCATACAAGATTATCATTTGTAGTCTGCAGATCTATTCACTATTAATAACAAATTATTTAGTGCTGACTTTTTTGGCTCTCTTGTATAGAGTAAGTATTTCATAATACACTAGAATGTAACATTGCTTTTAACCTAGTCTTTGTCAGATCTGCCATCTTCAGCTTGGCACCTCGCTGGCATCCTGCCATCAATTGTTAGAGGGGAAGAAGAAGTATGTAATTGGCATGTAGAAGGTAGAGCTGACCTGACAGTGTGGGTGTGACAGGTTTGATGGAAATCACAGGTGTGAGAACCAGCTTGTTCCAGTCTTCAAGGCCACGGAGCCTGAGAAAGAAACACAAATTGCACCAAGAGGCACAAAAACACCTACTTGGCATACCATTGGTCAGATGAATCAGTCAAGGGGGGAGGGCTAGGGAGAAGAGGAAATTTTGTAACCTTTTACACAGGAACTTTAGTTCTAGCCTGTTTTGCTACAGCCACTTCTTTTATTAAGAAATAAGAACCTATCACTTCAACCAAATGGAATCGAGAGTCTTTCTTAGGGACCTAGCTGGGGCAAATCTGACATTAGGCTAGAACTGCAATAGTGGTCAACCAGAAGAGATACCTCTACTGTGGGACCATGCAAAAGAGGTTGATTCATGAGAGCAACCAGGTGGAAGACGAAGCAATGGCTGCAAGACCCCATGGCAGAGCAGACCTCCCTGAATTCCTGGGGTAGGTGGAAAACTGCGATGACCAGTCAAAACCCCATGGTCACTGAAGTTCAGGAAGAAAGAAGAATGCGATGAGAAGCCCTCTGGGATGACTTTCACACCTGATAGCCGAGGAAACCTCCAGAGGGAGCCACATGTGGAAGTTGAGGAGGAAGCAACTCCATCCCCCAACGACAGCGCAAGACCTCTGGCCACTCTAACCTGAGAATCAGTGGGGAATGAGACAGACACGGACAACAACCCTAAGTTGTCCTGTAATCCCAGTGACCATTCCCTTATGGCACTCCTCAGGCCATAAGGGAAGCCTGCTTTCCCTCTTAGACTTGGGTTACACGAGATGCTTGGTCAACTCCACATTAGTTGAGAAGCTGGGCCTGCAGCTTCAAGAACCTAAAGTGCCCATGGCGTTTTGCCAGTTGGATGGATCGGTAGCAGCCCCCCACCCCCACAACATTTGTCACAGGACCCATAGAGATGAGGCTGGGTGCCCACACAGAAACTCTAAGCTTCATTGTGGTATCAGGCATGGAGAGGCCCCTAGTCCTGGGTCTAGTGTGGCTACTAAAATGGAACTCTTATGTGAACTCAAGGAGGAGGCTACCAGCACCACTGGGGGAGAAAGAAAACAAAGAAAAATATAGGGGCAGCCATGCAAGAACACCCTAAGGGGAATTCCTGGATACCCAAGGAGTACTAGGACTTACAGGACATATTTAATGAAAAGGGCTTGGACACGCTCCCCCCTCATCATTCCACTGACTGTGCCATAGAAATCCTACTAGGGGCTAAGTTTCCCAAGCCCAAGCTGTGTTTAATGACCCCAAGGGAAGGAGCTTGAAGAGCTCCAATCATTCATAAACAAGAATTTAAAGCGTGAGTACATACAACCAGCCAGACCCCAGGTGGCCGCCACGATCATTTTCAGAGAAAAGAAAGATGGTAAATAAACATATATAAAAGTTGCTAAGAGTTGTTAAATTTGTACGCTGCCCAGATTTGTTTGATAGAGTGATGGGCAGCATATAAATGTAATTACATAAATAAAGATAGCTAGGAGCTCCTGAGATAGTCATCTTCTGCCTCGAGCTAAGTTGAAGAGGCCCCATGAACATGGCTTTTCCAAATTCTTCTGAAGTTAAATAAGTTTGTACAGTAATCCTCATGAATGAAGCTTATATATATGTCCCAGGGTATATGTAGACTACCGTGACGTTCATGATATTTGTGTGGAAAATGTTTACCCACTACTCATCATGAAGGACATCAAAGATATTTTGGATTCACTTAGTGACATGGAAAGATGAAACAGAATGGGTAGATTCGCAACATCTTTGAAACAGAATGGGTGGATTCACCTTAGAGCTTCCAAATTACTTAAGAAGTTCCATGAACAATACCCGGACAAACCTCACTGAACATCAATTAATCTTGTATTCGTATTTGTCTCTGTCTCCTTCCCCTCCTGCTTGTTTTTTCTTTGTAGGGCTAACATCTCTGAAAAGGGGGGGGCAGATTGTCAGATCTGATATCTTCAGCTTAGCCCCTGGCTGGCATCCTGCCATCAATCATTGGGGGGGGAGAGGAAGTAGGTAATTGGCATGTAGAGAGTAGAGATGACCTAAGAGTGTGTATGTGACAGATTTAATGGAAAGCAGAAATGTTGAAAACCAGCTTGTTTCAAGCCCGAGAAAGGAATGCAAATCACACCAAGAGGCACTAAATATCCCAGCAGTTTCCAAAACATCTACGGCACACCATTGATCGGCGAGAAGGGGAAAATTTGCAATCTTTTGCACGGGAACTTTAGTGCTAGCCTGCTTTTGCTGCAACCACTAGTTCTTAATAAAATACCCTATCACTTTGACCAAATGGAGTTGAGGGTCTTTCTTTCCTAGGGACCTAGCTTGGGCAAGCCTGACACTCTTATTTAATTGTATTTAATTTTTTTATATGCATGTTATGTCTGTGACCTATAATAAAGTACAGGTAGTCCTCGAGACAACTATAGTTGAGCTCAAATTTCTGTTGCTAACCAAGACATTTGTTAAGTGAATTTTGACTCATTTTACGACTTTTCTTGCCACAGTTGTTAAGTGAATCACTGCAATTAAGTTAGTAACATGGTTGTTATGTGAATCTGGCTCCCCCAATTGACTTTGCTTGTCAGAAGGTCACAAACAGTGATCACAGGATATTGCAACTAAAATAAATATGAATCAGTTGCCAAGCGTCTGAATTTTGACCAAGTGACCATGAAAGTGCTGCAACGTTGGTGTGAAAAATGGTTATGCATCATTTTTTGGTGCCATTGTTACTACAAATGGTCACTAAATGAACTGTTGTTAAGTCTGTAACTTACTGATTTTTTTGAAATCACACAAGCAAAGTACTTCTTCAGTGATTATATTCTCTGAAAACTGCAAGACAATTTAGTAATATGCCAACATGAATGTAATTCCACTTTAATGTTAAAAGAAAATGAAAGTATACCTTGACTCTCTTTTTCTTTTCCTGCTTAGTGCTACTTTCTTTTCCAAAAATCTTTGTTCTTTAAGCACATCCTTAATGCTGGCACTACCAGTGTTTAAATCAAAGCTTCTTCTTGAAAGGTCTTCCAAATTTTGAATGCTTTTACCTAAAATAATACCAGAAAATCTCAAGCTGTAGTATCTCATATTTCCATAATTTCAGAATAAAGGCTTCCACTGGTTTGCCAAAAATGCATCCATTAGTAAAGCACTGCAAGAAAGATTGGCATAAAGTAAAACTCAGTACCTTGAGGGCCAATTTTCAGAGATTTTGTTCTTTCTGCTGCCTTCTGTTTCCTCTTCTCTTCAAGTTTTTCTCTGTTAAGCTGTCTCCTCAGAAATCTCTCTTCTTTTTCTCTAGCCTAAAGATACAAATAGGGTGGGAAAGTGTGTGATCCAGAGTAAGACATGGACAGGCTTTCAGTTTTCTTATCCAAGTTTCCCTTTATTACCTAAGTTTATGAGCCATGTGAGGCATATTAGCTGGATTCTGGTGATGTCAGAAAACATGCATTTCCCTCCTGTGCCTCTTCAAATGTTGTCCAACTATAATTCCTGGCAGCTTCATTCAGTACAGACAGTGCTGAGGGATGCTGGGAATTATTCTTCTGCTATGTTTGAAGTTCTGCAAGATCTAGTAGAATATGCTAATCTTTAATACACACACACACACACACACACACACACACACACATGTATGCAGTATATATATATATATACTGCAGCTGGTTATTTAAGACTGCACTCTCTGGAGCATCTTTCCTATTTCCTGTGCACATAACATGTTAAGTCATATTATGGTTGAGCTTAATAAACAACAGGCTACAGATTTTAGTTAAAAAAAATTAGCCCAGAGTGGTTAACTTAGCATGCTTCCATGTGCCATCCAAACCCACGAAACAGATCAATCAATGGTACAATTTTTGTGGGCTTCAGAAAAACAGCGAGGTCTTACCTGTCCTGAGCCACTTTTGTTAATTAAAAAAAAATCAAAAGAAAAAAGGCCTTTCGGAACTGTGGTGCTCCATCACTGAGGATTTTCAAGGAAATACTGGACAATCATTTGTCTGGGATGGAATAAAGACTTCTGCCTTGGGCAGGCGTTAGATTAGAAGATCTCCAAGGTCCCTTCCAGCTGTAGAATTCTTTCTAGATGTAGTTCTATTTGGCTGGGAGACAATAATAAAACTGCTCTTTTTGATGCACTAATCAGTTAATAAAACTGAACTTGATCAGTGATTTGTGCCAGAAACTAGAGGGGAAGGGAGACCTTGCCAATTGACTTGTATTTCCTAGCAATTCTTTCCTACCCTTTACCATACTATCATTCTAGATAGCCTGCCAAGCTGGGCTTTAGGAGTCTTGTTTCACAATGCATTAGATCCTTCCTGTTAGATCAGACATGTCAAACTCGCGACGTCATATGACGTCAGTAGAGTTTTACCATTGCCAGCAATGGGGTGGGTGCAGCTTCCGCATGATGTGTCCGGCCCACGTGCCGGCAGTTTCACACCCCTGTGTTAGATTAAGTCTAGAAGATGCTGCTGAAGGAATATTCTTCCAAAGTGAGGCCACTGATTCCTGGAATTCCATCTATTTCCCACTGGTCTTTGATATTCACAAAAAACTGTTTAGAGAAGTCATTTGGAGTTTGAGAGAAATTCACTTCTGAAACTGCTTAAATTCCACAATGGGCTAAATGAAGAACTGAATCCAGACAAGACAAAGATGCTACTAGGAGAATGAAAATTTGGGGATCAGATGCTCTGAATTTTCGGTAAGTTTGTTCTCATCCTAAAAGAACAGGTTTGCAGTCTTAGATTACTCTTAGGTCCTCAGCTGACACTAAATTTAGAGAGGGCATCTACACGAGGAGCAACTGTATTTGGTGCATCATCCAAATCTTCTCAACTAGTTGGATGTGGTGATGACTGTCCATAGCTGGGCTACATCCCAACTACAGTATATTATATGTACAATGTGCATTTCCATAATGAGAGAAATCAATATAAAGAAGTAAGTTTCTATCTATCTATCCCACACTATGGATGAAATTAGTTAGGGAAAAATGAGTTTCCAGGTGGTTCAGGGTAGAGACAACCAGTAATTTTTCTGCTGAGAGATGGGAACCCATGGAGACATCCTTAAACCTTTCTTTCAATTTAAGAGGTAACAATGAATGTTAGAGTAGCAGCAATAAATAAAAAAATAGGAGAAAAGGATTCTGAAACCTTTTTTGTTTTCGCCTTAAATTTTGCCAACATGATATGTATCCATATAAAGTGTTTCAGAGTTAAAATGAAGAAAAACTTGGCCGTCTGGATTGTGTGCAGCAGATGTAATACTGCATGTGTACAAAACTTTATCTTCCAGTCTTTTGAGAAGTTGATAGTCATAAGAAAAATGAACATGACCCAGAACCCTCAGCTTGGAGCAAAGAACAAGCTGCTGCATTATAAATGATGCTGGAATAAGTTTTTCAGAGTGTCATTCATCCAGGAAAACTGCCACTCATTAAGGAAAGAGATAAAAGAGCAGTTAAACTTACAACTGACTGGCGACGTTGCTCCACTGTTCTTTCATCATCTGAATCACTGTAATATTTGGAGTAAAGGTAAGGCTTGTGGATGTAAGCATGTCGACCAGATTTTGTTTTTTTATCATTTGTCCCTTCTGCCCCTGGTTTTTCTTTAATCTGGCTACATTCATCTTCCTCATCTAGATAAAAGTTGAGAAAACAAAATGTTCATTTTTAATTTATATATATTCTGAGATCCAAAGAACCAGATACTACTCCCAAGGTAGGTGAAACCCCCTTCTCAACCAAAGCTGATGTTTTATAGAAGGATTGTAGCTGGAAATGAAAAACAATCACCCTTCTCTGAAAGCAAAAATTATTTTGGCATTTCAGGATCCAAACGTTAGCTATACTCCACCTATTAAAATAATAATAATGTATTAATATATGTTGTTATAAATAATATGTTAAAATCCCACAGTATTTTACTATCCCGCTATTATAGTAATTCCAGAACTACAGATCAGAGTAAATTTAGCTTTCATTGTTATCACAAGATTCTGGAATTGTAATATTACTATATTGCATATTGCTATTATTCGATAGCCTCAGCTACAATTATCTTAGGAAAACTATGAATTGATTCCAGATATTCCAGCTAGTAAAACCACAGACTTATCCTTTTAGCATTCAAGAAAGATAAATAGATGGTAGAGATCAAAGCAATCAATCAACTAAGCATTTGAATGCAGCTTTCTGAACTTAAAATACTGGAATTTTTTTTTAAAAAAATATTATTCATTATCATGGAAAATAAAATACAAAACAATAAAACAAACAAGATGAAACAAAACAAAACCCTAACAACAAAATACTGAAATATTTCAACTGACCTTTCTATATAAACAAACTGACTTTGTTCTTATGAACAAAGGACCCTATGCTGTAGTTTGCCTAATATCTATTAAATACATTTTTTCTTCCTAGTGGTTTTTCCTGCAAGTTCTGCTTTCTTTAAGATAAACTGAATGTTGATCTATTGGTTGCCATAGGAATTGACATTGTGGGCTGAGAGAAAATGACTGGCCCAAAGTCAACCAACCGCTTTCATACCTATGGCAGGACTAGAACTCACAGCCTTCTGATTTTCTAGCCTGGTGCCTTAACCATTAGACCAAACTAGCTCTCATCCTATTGAACATAAAATGAGCTTTGCTAAATGAGAGTCAATTCGTGATTCATGGTTAATGCAGAACACATCATATTAAACAACAAGTATATTTAGAAATAACATTATTTTCATTTATGTGGTATCTAAATATATGAGAATTGATAGATCCAGGCTACTTGTTAAGGTAAGAAGGATGTTTATGCCTTGTCTTGCCAAGAAGAGTTTTCCCACCAATCTTTGCTTGGATTCAGTGCCCATGCAAGCATTTAAAATCACATCCAAGCTAATTTTAATCCATTTTAGAGGCAGACTAATGGAGTGAAGAACTGTATTTATTTGGATTTTTGTGGTACACTGCACTGAATGTATGTAATATTCAGTTGTTCCAACTAATAGTACCACAAGTATACAAGGGAGTTGTATTTAAGGAAAAACAAGTTCATTCTTTTTTTCTTTTCACTAACCAACGGTCAAGATTACTTTACCATCAGAAACAATTTCTCCTTCTTCTGTGCTATCAGAAAGCATGTCTTCACTATCTTCTTCAAAGGAAGAAAGGTCACTGGTGTGCACAGAGCTAACAGTAATATCACTCAATATGTCCACATCAGAATCTTCCAACACTAAATGAGAAAAAACAGAGATGACTTATAATCTGATCCAGAATCCAAAACATCCCACAAGTGGAAACAGCTCCATGCATGACTGGCACTTCCCACCTTCCATAGTGCTGTTGAAGAAAATGATCTTTAGAAGTTTCTCTCTCCATTAGTTTCCAAAAGGTGTGCCTGTATGTAAAAAGGTCTCAGTGCAGAAACTGAGCATCATCATAAGATAAGACAGATATGAAAAAAAATTGTCCTAAGAATGGTCATGAAAGTCTTCCTCCTCACTGAAATGCCAACCCTCAGGCTTCCATTCTCCAGTCTGGTACCCTCCAGGCACACTGGGATTCCAATTTCCCAGAATTCACAGCATAGCCATTAAATCAGCTTGGAATTGCAGGGTCTGACATGCCATCAACCAGGAGGGCACCATGCTGAAAAAGGCCGTAGCAAGAGACAACTATCTTAATAAAACACATAAAACAAGAAATCAAAAAAATGCAAGAAGGTTTTAACATAACACCCATGAAAAAAGGACAAGAAATTTGGCAAAAAAGAAGATGGAAGAGATATCAATTGCTTTAGATGAGATAAAGGACTATCAAGAAAGAGAACAGCAACAGTAACCTAACAGTAATTAAAACTGAATAAAATATATGGAAGAGCTTTAGCGTATCTTCTGTGAGAAATTAATGTATTTCGGAAAGATCGTTAAATGATGAAACTGTCAAAACATGCAAGTATAAAAAGCCATCCTATAGGAAAGGTTCCTGGCATATAAAGAAATTAAAGTCCAAAACATAAAATGAGAAATAAAGGATCATGAATGAGGAAAGCAAAGGATAAGAATCTCAAAATGCAACATGAAAATGAGACATTAATTAAAAAGATCTGACGAAAAATTAGCTGGAAACTTAAATGCAGTAATGTCTCCTTTCATAAGTAGTGCACAGGTTAGTAGAGAAGAGTAAAAAGAAACCATTCTGGGTTAAAAATCTGAAACAAGGACAATTAAAAACCAAGAAGAGTACAAAGATACTCACTACAAACAATGAACAGGCATGGTTTGAGATAAAAACGTTCATCACAATATTTAGTATTATCTTGCCAATATAGTAGCTGCTATGTCTATAAAACAAGCTACATTCTGAAATATTCTCTAAGTCCAGAAAACTAAAATCTTTAGAAAATTACCATGCTGCAGGTAAAAAAAATCTGCAGTCAAGCAATAAAATGTAATGCCAGTATCTTTTCATCTATATCAAAAATTTCCAATTAAATAAAAAACTCCTTTCATTTGTTTCAATATGTTCATAAAGAATAAACATCTGTGATATTATACCTTCTTTTGTGCTTTCATTTTTGTTTTTACTAGTGTTCTTTTCCAGGGCTAAATGTTTTATCACTTCTATCTCTTTATTTTTTATTGTCTTTTCTTCTTTTGCTTTTACATCATCACTATTTCTCTTTGAGAAGTCTACTTTTTTGTCAGATTTTTCTTTCTTTTCTTTCTTCTTTTCTCCTTTTTCCAAGCTTTCCAGTTTTCTATCACATTTATCCACCGCTTTACTTTTTTGTTCATCACTTTCCTGAAAACTTTCCTTGCATGGATTAAGCAGGCTGCTAGCTTCTTTTGATATAGTTTTTCCTTCTTCATTTGAAGAAAATGAATTACTTATATCTTCACAGTTTACTACTAGTTCAAAACTTTCTTCTGTAGAATTACAAGGAGTTTTTTCTCCATCAGCAACGTCTTCTGCATTCCGGTCTCTCTCTGTGCTGCCATCCAAACTGTACTGACACAGGAGTTTCTTTGAGAATCTCTCATTTGCCTTGGTGTTGGTTGCTTCTGTAGAAGCCCTAGTGGCATTGGCTTCTTGGTTGAGAGATGTTATGGTCTCCAAAATAGACAGAGCATCATTAGCCATATTCACATTTGGAGTGACAGCAGGAACACCTTCAAACAAGAGTAAGATTAAGTGCAACTATTAGTATGAGGTATTGCATATGTACTGAGGAAGCCAAAACAAAAAATAATTTCTTGGTTTAGAATGCTCAATGTGAGTCCAATTGTGCATTTGGGCACATCCTTAGATACTAACATTCCATTTGTGACAGTAAACCATGTGGAACAACTCTGCTAGAATGCAATGTTGGCAATACGGTGTCAATAAAGCTTTTTTATTACTCTCATTATCAGAATAGGACCTTCTCTCCCAGCCAGCTGCCACTGCAGAACCACAACAGGCTTTCCTCATCCACTGCCCTCTGCCAGCAATTATCTACTCCCAGTGGCCCCCTGGCCCTCCACCCGGTCATCCCAGCCCATTCCTCGAGGCATGGTTTTACCTGGGCGTTTTGCTGCTCTGGACAAGTAGCCAACAGCCAATTGGACAACGCGCTTAGAAACAGAGCAAATGGGGCAGTTGAAAACGCAGTGTTCCACTCCATTTCTAAGTGCGCATTGGCAGGCAGATGGACCTTCCAGTTTCCCCAAGGTCTCCGTTCAGATAAAAATTGTTTGAGCGTCAGCAGCTTGGGTTTCTCAGCTCTATCAAAATGGAAGAAAGCGAAGGCACAACAGTGGGATTGCTCTCAATAAGGCTGGCGCAAGTGAGCGAGCAGTGCACACGGGTCTTATTGTTTGAGAGCAATCCTGCTGCTGCGTCTCCACTTTCTTCCACTTGGATAGAGCCCTTGAGTAGGGAGGAGGAGGAGGAGGAAAAGAGCGGTGAGGATTTGTGCCAGCCGGCCAGTCAGGCAAAGAGTAGGTTGGGCGGGGTGGGTGGGTGGCTGGGGAGGGGGGATCATGGTTGCTCAGGTGGCTGCAACTGCCGCCAGCAGCTTGGATGCAGGTACAAAGGGCCTGGCCCTGCGATTCCTCCCTGCTCAATTGAAGGCTTCATTCCTGCCCTCAAACTAAGGCCAATGCACGCCAACAAGCAGCGCACCTGGGCCATGCACAGCATTGGTTCCTGCGCTCAGTCCACTACAATTGCACGCTTTGCCCCATAGGCATGCAAACAAAGCAAACACTCCTCCCCCCCAGAATGGAAGCTTCCAGGGGTATGATCTCTTTTGCAGAGAATTTATGTTTGAACTCGTGCAATATTATGGCACCCAGGAGCTTCCATTGTTGGCGTGAAAAGCATTTCAAGCCGACTCTCCTCTCCCTCAAACGGAAAGAAACCACGGCAGAGAGGAGACAGATTTTGCAAGGTGAGTCTGACTCAGCAGGAAGGGAGAGGGAAACATGAGGTATCTTAGTGGGTCAGGGAGGCCTTATGGGCCTGTTCCATCACTAGGCCCTCCATGGCCTTCCCCACCCTAAGATATCGCATGTGCACTTAACGAACCATGCATTCGTCCATGAATTTGATTAGAGAATGTGTGAGCAAAAGCAGGGAGTGATGTTGTTCAAGGTACGAGATTCACTCCCGTGAATTTTCGAGTTATGAATGGAATGGGCAGGCTTCATTCCATTCATAACTTGAGGACTAGTTGTAATATCAAAGCCTCTGTGGATAAAGAAGTTATTTTCCCTTTAGCACATTAATTTGGAAATTGGTTTCAATGACATCATTTGAATGCATGCCTGTGATTAAGAGGCATTACTTCAGCTCTTGCTTCCTTACACTCACCTCTTTAAAACCCAAAGATTAAAAGCATACTCATTTTGCCAAGGGAAGAGAGAATACCTTGCAGCAAAACAGAAGGATCAAATTTCTCTTCAGGCAGGGCAAAGCTGGGATTAGTCTCTTCTTGGTGATTCATTGTGGCTAAAAATTCATGGACAGCCTTTTCTACCTGTGGCCTGAATATGTGGTTGATCTTTGGATCCACGACTTGAGAAATGATTCTGTCAATTCCAGATTCTAACATTCCAGATCTGAAATGAAATGACAATATAACTTCTTATCTAGCACAGCTAACATAATTAACACACTATAGCAAGTCTCTTCTATGAATACTCTTGGTAATCTTAACAAGATTATAAGGCAGGTTAGAATCATTATTTGCATATATCACGAGAGAAGATAATGAAGAATTCAAGAGAACTCTCAGATATCCTAGGAAAAACAGTGCAAAATATTGGCCAAGGATGGGATTCAATTCATCTACATAGGTCAATTTAAATTAAGACAATTTAAATCCTGATTTTATAAAATCAATAATTCTTATACTTTAGATTCATTAAATTACTCCTATAAAATATGTACTCCTTTAAAATCAATTTAATGATACAGGTTGATACAAATGAATGTTCAACCATTAAAATCTATAAATAGTCCTTCAGTTCTGTTTTCATTCATCAGCAGTACTATATTGCAGGGGTCCCCAACCCTTGATTCATGGCCCAATACTGGGTTGCAGCCTGTTGAGAACTGGGCGAGCCCGCAAAGCTGCATTTGTGCAAGCGGTGGGCATGTGCACAAAACTATCCCTCTCCCCCATCTGCTGTTGCCGGTCCATGAAGTTAGAAAGATTGGGGATCCCAATCTGCAAACTTGCAAATTGATTAAATACAATGAATTAAAATAAAAAAAATCATTTAGGAGGAAAAAACCCACATCATTAAAAACTTGAAGGCAGTATTAATTTCTTTTAATCATGTTAACATCTAGACATGATCTTTTAAAGCTGACAATCATAGATAAAACACAAGATGTTTCAGTAAGAACTGTATCTCCCATATTCTTATTAATGCATGAACTGCTACATGAAATATATTTGCTATGGTGAGTTTTTAGTCTTATCAGTCCTTACCAAACCTTACAGGCTATTTTGAATAGCAGCCTCACACATTCACACTGAATTTCAAAATATGAAATGTAGCAATTTTTGAACTGTAACCACTATCTAAGATCTTCCAAATATTTACATACGTATCAAATCACATTTTATCCTGCATATTTCCAGTCAAACCAGTTGATCAGAGCCAAAGAGAAGAACAATTTATAAAACTTACTTAAGAACCTGCTGCCTGATATTATTTCTTAATTGGTTCTTGTTCAAGTGAGGACTCCATGTATGAGTTGCTAGATGGTTGGAAACGAAGTTGTCTACCCGCTGCCTTAAATTCTGATATGCAGGCTAAAAAAGAAAGATACCGTGTGAAGTCTCCTTGAATAACATTTGTTCACATTTTTGTCACTAGAGACAAACATTTAAGAACCTTAACTTAAAATAATACAGAAATAGTAGAGGAAGTATACACTAAAATAATTCCAGGCTTATCTACTAGGGGGAAAAAACCACTGCAGATTAAGAAAATGATTTTAAAAAAACTTCACTGCCCAAAGTTCTCAAAAATGGAGGCAAATATTTCAGCTACCAAACATTCTTATATCTGAATGCTCCCTAGAGGCAACATGTGATTAGAAGCCCAATGCTATTTACTTGAAAAGAAAGCTAGTTCTTTTCTCCAAAGTCTTATTTTTACAAACATAGAGCCATCATAGATCCATTATATTGAGAAAGATCAATTCTACTGAGAATCTGTTGAAGGAGGCTCCAATTTGTTGCCCTCTTTTATGATAGTTACATTTCATGATTTTAGTAATTCCAACATGTCTAAGGAGATTCTCAATCATTCAGGTCATGGTTGTCCCAAAGATGCTTTTCAAAAGGCAACTGGACTTTCTTGGGTTTTTTTCCCTTGAAAATATTTTACTTCTCATCCAACAAGCTGCTTCAGGTCTGACTCAGAACTGAACAAGCTTCTTGGATGAGAAGCGAAATCTTTTCAAGGAAAAAAAGGCTTCAAGCATTTGCTAATAAAGTGGGAGTATGTTTTAAAATCCTCCAAATCACTCAAGGATGCAAAAACAAAATGTAACAGTAAAAGCAAAAAGGGACGCAAAAAGTAAGTTTAAAAGGAGACATACAGTTGGGAGGAGACCTTTAAAAACGACATGGCTGCAATGACACCCAGGCAACCAAAGATAAAGCACTTATTTCAGATAATGGACACTGCAAGTAAGTCTTCTTTTTTATGTATATTTATAATAAAATAAATATTTTATTAATTTTCTAGTTTTACAGTCAAATACTTAATAGACAACGTGTTGTCTGGGTCCATTAGTAATTCAGTGGAATATATTAACTTCTTCAGTCTAGATCCAATATTGCACCATCAAATGTTTCCTCTCTTCTTCCAATAGTACCTGTTTTCCCACACTAAGCAAATACAATTCTTATTGTTAATAAATATGCAATTGAATATCAAAATCTTAGTTACATTTTTCTCATAATATCAATGTCAGGTTTAGATAACTTTTCTAACCAAAACATATCTTAATTGCATTTGCACTTAATATCCATATGTTCAATCAGTATCCAGTTTTCCCTTTTTAAAAAAAAAATTTCCCATCAGTGTTCAAAATGTCTCTATTGTTTATAATGTCAAAGTAAGTTATATTTGGGTAACCAAAAACTTCCCTTATTCAAACTTCTTAGCATTTTCCTGTTTCCCTTCTCATATCAAAATCTAATATTCTAATTACAAATCTTATCTTTCTAGTTATGATAATACTTCTGTTTCTAGCAATTATCTATTCTCCACCATATTCAAACATTTAGTTAATAGTATCTCATCTAATGGATCAAAACCTCTACTTTCTTCAGTCTTACTCTAGCTTTCTTCCTTTGCCAACTAACTTTCCAAGTCAATGCATTTGAATCATCAAGTAATTTTTCCTATGTTTTTGTGTATATTGTTTGGACTAAGAAAGACCATTTGATTAAAGTATTTTTGGAAGAACGAACCCATTGATATTCATTAAACAGCCTCCCTCCTTCTCCAATTCCCCACAATTCTCATAACAGCTCTATCTTCCATTCAATCAGTTCTTTCTTTTCCTCAAATGTGTTCTGAATTCTTGATTGGTAAGATGTCTTTTCCATTTCTGATTCATCGCTCCGTCTTCTAGTTCTTCAGTTGTCTGAATCTATCAGTTAGTTCCTTCCTTTAGGTCCTCCATCTTTGGATCTGCTTCCTCTAGTTTTCCTTCTATTTTCTGGGTTGCTAGTTCCTTCTTTGTAGTCATGTTCTGGGTTTGTAAATTTAGATTAGAAAATTGTTCTTTTATCTCCTTTGTGTTATTTCTAGTCTTATCATGAGGTAAAGCAATAGTCTCTTGTATTGATTTCAACCTGTAGAGAATTTCTTTCTGATCTTCATCCATATTTTCTTGGTGGTATATCAAACTGAAGACTTTGGGGACAGGTGTTAGAGATGAATTTTACCATTTAAAGCTGAGTATGGGACATCCATTTCATTTTCTGTAGGTGGTCTTTATAATAAAAATTGTTCATCAATCAAACATTTGTAATCCAAAATATTCCATCATCTCAAGCAATGACGTGTATTTCTCCTGCAGGGAAATAGTTCTACAACACAGCTCTGAAAGTCAGTTAATATTTATATTCGTAGTTCAGGCAGGCCAGTTTCAAAATAGTTCATCATCTCTGTCACATCGATAAGCAGCCCAAAAGTTGGGGGGGGGTGTTCCCCTTTTCCCAGCTGCAATCTTCAAAAGAAAAGTTTCCAAGGACAGCAAGAGTCTTATCTAAATCTAGGCTTCAAGCCAAGTTTCCTTTAGGCATAACAAATTGTAGTGCCATAATTTCCCCACTATATGTCATTAGTGCCATTTTCCAGCTTT
The DNA here is from genome assembly GCA_034064705.1 of Bothrops alternatus. NCBI lineage: Eukaryota > Metazoa > Chordata > Lepidosauria > Squamata > Viperidae > Bothrops > Bothrops alternatus. The sequence goes on from JARGCV010000085.1 coordinate 14,112,814, forward strand.
TTAAATCCAAACTTATATTACAAGCTTTTTAAAAAGTCTCAAAAGCACTTTTAGTCCCCAAATTTCAAAGCCAAATATGAGTATTAATTCCAAATTAATCTTGTAATTTTCTGTTTCCCCCAAGTAATTAGTTCACCGTTTTTCTTTTCCTGAGGGAATGGGGTGGAAATTCCCCTTCCCTCTCCTATTGGGAAGGGTGCTTAGAGCAATTTTTTCCAGGAAGAAATCTTAGATTCATAAAGAGAAGATAGGGTCTCACCCAGTTTCATCCACGCCGTTGAAAGGTTGCTTGTTAGTGCTTATTGTCTTCCATTGTCAGCAGCTTCTGACTGGCTACACAAATGTAGCCAGTCTTTCCCCTGCCAGTTTGGAGGGCTTCCTTGGATCAAACAGAAGGGCTGCCGCCCTCCTGCAATCAACAAGGGTCTCCTCATTTGTCGCCTCTACGGGGCGACTTTTGACCCTTTCCAGGGTCCCCAGTGGGGTGAAATTGAACACGAAATACAGAGCCCCACCTTCCTGCGCCTCTTCTGACACAATGTCAAACCGGAAGTCAGTAAGTGTTTTTCTTCTCCTATTGCAACCTCTGTAAATAACCTCTGTTCCTTACTGGATTGGGAGGAGAATGGCTGCCTTTCTGTGGAAAATGAGGCTTGAATAGGAGATAGAAAGGAGAACAAGGATAATATTAAGAGCAATTTTAAAGGAGACTTGGATTTGGTTAGCAAGAATTGCCTTTTAACAGCACAAACAGTTATTACTATATTTGATCAGCTCTTGGAAGCAAATAAAAAGACTGATGAATTAAAGTCTCTAATGGGAAACTGTATCTCTAAACTAGATAAGGAAGTAAATAACAAAGCCCATGCTCCAAAACTTACTTTTAATTCACGGACAGCTCATGTGGTTCGGGGGTTTCAAGATGGAGAAGACACAGAGAGGTTAGTTCTACAGAGACATAGGATTCTATTCCAAGTTGCTGATATTCCTTGAACAGGGGCAGGTGGCATAACAGACGAGCAATACTGAACTCTCTCAACTCTTACATTATAGGGCATATGCTAATGAACTAACAGAGATTGCTTGACTCCCCAGCAGGCATAGTTGTAAAAGAATATTGCTAACTTTTGGGTAGACTATTCTTTCATCGATGATATTCAGGCTTGAAATCTTTCTATGGAAATAGTATATTTGGCCAATATGGGTGTTTCATACCACCCAAACCCAGCCTCTGCTAAAATCTGGGCAGAGAGCCAAGACAGCAAGGGAGGCTGACTCCAACCTTGAAAATTCTAAAACATTAAGAGTCAAGCAAAGAATCCCTCTATTAACAAGGATAGAACAAGATAAGGATAATAAAAAAGAGAATCCAGACATACTTAATGGAAAGTTACAGTTCATGAATGATGAAGAAGAATTAGTCCATCAGTTTGCCACCCTTTGCCCATGAGATCAACAGCTGATTATAAAAAAAATCAGAATAATTAGTTCAATGCTGAAATCTGTTCCCCTCTAGCTGCTCTTCTGTGGAATTGCTGTCAAGCTTGGTTTCTGAGAGTACTAAATCCCCAACAAATAAAAAGAGAAGGCGTGTTAGTCAAAAGCAAAAATAAAGGAAAAGGATACTCAGTAGGCTATTATGGTACAAGTTCAAATAAAGTTACTATAAAATGAGAAAGATGATCGGAGTCCTCAATCATTAGTAGAAATGCCAGTCTTAGATCTAAATCAGGGGAATACTGGCAATCAAGATAAAGAAAAGCAACAGTTACAACTTATGAGGAGGAATGTTGAATCTTACAATAATTGTGTTTATACAAAAAGCATAGTCAATATTGATCCAGCTCCAGAAACAAGTTGATATTGTGTACTCTTATTTCCTAGTCAACCAACCCAGTCAGAATATCTTGCTTTTGGGAGTCCTATACAAATTGTTGAGTTGGAACATAGCTGGCTGGGAAGTAGTAGTTGACAGAGGACTAGTGAGTTTCTTATCTAAATTTGATATAATAGCCATACAGGAAACCTGTCTAACTGAAGAGGATGAACCAGTACAACTTATGGACTTTCAAGGTTGGGCTTCCCCCGCCCAAAAAATAAAGAATAAAGGACAACCCTCGGGTGGACTATGTATTTTTATTAAGCAAGAATTGCAATGGAAGGGGGAGAAACTATACAATGAAGATAAGTTTTCACATTTTTTTTAGCTGTGAAATTTAGATATGAGGAGCTTCAATTAATACCGGTAAATGTATACATTCCTCCAAACACATCCCTGTATTATAATTCTGATTCCTGGACATGTTTAGAAGTCATACTAGATGATATATCCACACTGTATCCTCAATCCATAATTATATTGCTTGGAGATTTTAATGCTAAATTAGGCCCATCTTTGCATGTTTGCTCAAAAGAAAGAATTCCCAAAGGAATTTCTTGACAATCATCCACATGGCTTTCTAGAGGCAACAAAAGTAATACTGCTGTCCTGTTCCTAGTCTCTTTAATTTGCAAAGGTAACTCTCAAATCTTGGAAGGTAAGGATAATAACTATATATACCCTTACACATACCACTCAGCCCACTCAAATAGCGTGCTAGATCTCTTCTGTGTATCAAGAGATAAAAGTTGACCTCTTTTCAGAGGTTAGTGTACATTTAGGTGATGAAAGTGATCACCAATCTATGAGCGTGACATTATGAGGTCACTCAGATTTAAGATCACATAATATGGCTGACAGATGGGTCACTAAAAACTTAAGAGATGACCCAAAATAAAAGGCTAATTTGGGCTAAACAGCAAATGCTGCTATCTGGGCTAGAACATCCAGACATCTACCGGTACTACCGACTGGCTGTCAGCCTCCAAAGCATTCTTTAATCTCTGCAATATACTGAAGAAAGAACTAAACCTCCTGCCAAAAATTTTTGAGCAGGTATATCTCGCTGGTTTGATTTTGAATGCAGGATGCTGAAAAAGAAATTGAAGACAGCCATGAGACTCACTCAGAGGAGTTCTATTGCTCATACACGGAAGCTGAGATTTTGCATATAATACAAAAAAATCATAAAATTAAAGAAAAAAGTTTTGCCACTTCAATTTGATCAGAACTTGAGATAGCTGCCAGAAGTCATAATTCAGTAATATTCTGGCACTCTGTAGCAGGAGTCCTAAAGCAGGGCTTTTCAACCTTTTCACTCATTGTACCACTTTTAGGATAAGGCAATATCCGAGTACCACCAGTCGCCCAGCAAGGTGTCAAAAACTTTTCCAAAAAAGGGGGAAAATGATAAAATACAGGTAGTCCTCGACTTACAACAATTCGCTTAGTGACTGTTCGAAGTTACGACACTGGAAAAAGTGATTTATAACCATTGTTCACACTTATGACTGTTGCAGCATCCCCAGGGTCACCTTTTGCAACTTTTTGACAAATGAAGTCAATGGCCAGGGGGGCATGGCCAGCTCATCACTCAGGTTGCAGGGTGCCTGTGGGGGGTGCAGGCGGGGATCTGGGGGGGATCCGTGGGTCTCTGGTGCAGGGGGTGGGACAGGCATGGGAGCCTTCCTTCCCTCCCTCTCTCCCTCCCATTGTCCCTTCCTTCTTTCCTTTCTTCCTTCCCTCCCTTTGTCTCTTCCTCCTTCCCTCCCTCCCTTCCATTGTTCCCTCCTTCCTTCCTTCCCTTTGTCCCTTCCCTTCCTCCCTCATTGTCCTTCCCTCCCTCCCTTCCTTTTGTCCCTCTCTCCCTTCCATTGTTCCTTCCCTCCTTCCTTCCTTCCCTCTCTCATTGTCCCTTCCTTTCCTCCCTCTTTGTCCCTTCCTTCCTTCCCCCCTCCGTGCCCAGGAAGGGACAAGCGGAGGGGGACAGGCTGCCAGCGTGGCTGGTGGCTGTGCTGCCGGTGGCCATGGTGACATGCCAAACCTGCCTGTGCACGTGCAGAGGAAAAGGCAGAGGCAAGCTCTGCCCAGCTCACTTGCTCGTGCTTTGCCGGAAAACATGTCGCTTGCTAATTTAGCAGAAGCGCTGGGATCAGCGCCGGGCTACAGTTGATTCGCGGTTCTGCTAAATTAGCAGGCGGCATGTTTTCCAGCAAAGCGCAAACAAGTGAACTGGGCAGGAGCCCAGGAGAGCAGCTACAGATGATCTGCACTTCTGCTCTGCAGAAGCACGGATCAGCTGTAACTGCTGCCCCAATCCTGGGCTCCTGCCCAGCTCACTTGCTCACGCTTCGCCGGAAAACATGCCGCTTGCTAATTTAGCAGAAGCGTCAGGATCAGAATCGGGCTGCAGCTGATCCATGCTTCTGGGTGGCTCAGCAGAAGTGCGGCTCAGCTGTAGCTGCGCACGCCGATCCTGGGCTCTTGCCCAGCTCACTTGCTTGCGCAAGAGGGCAGGGGTGCAAATCGGCGTGTGCTCAGAAACGCCGATCTCGTGCTCCTGCTTATCTCGCTTGCAGAAACAAAGAAAGGCGTCAAAAGCTGTTGAAAGATAGAAAGCAAGCGGAAAGCAAGCAAGTGAGCTGGGCAGGAGTGTGGAATCGGCGTTTCTGAGCACACGTCGATTCGCGCCCCTTCATTCTTCTGAATGAAGAATTTTAGGGGGTGTTCAAAGCGACACAGACTTAGGACTGTATTAAGACCATAGTTGGCTGCGTATGGAGAGTGGAAGGGAGGCGAATTTGGGGTGGAGCAGAAAACATGGGGGAAGGCATTAGGAAATAAGCACCAAGGTACATGGTGCCTTGCAAGGGATTCTCGAGTGTTCCATAATTGTTTTTCCTCTCTCCTCTGCGCGAGAAAAACTTTTGCAGCGTAAATCTGAAACCAGGTGTTCCTGTGAGGTGGCGCAGGAGGTCCTTGGGAGAGGCGAGGACAAGCTTGGCGTTTCCTCTCTCCCAATCCCCTTCCTCTTCTTCACCCCCTTCCCTGGCCTGTGTGATAACCCAGGGCCCCGAACGGAGGCAAAGCAATTAGCTGGTCAGAACAATTGTCTTTGTAAGCACTGCCAACGTTCACCCAACAGCCCTCACATATGCTGGCACAAGTTCAATAAAACAGTCAACGAAGTTAAACAGTTCTTTAAAGAAAAACAGATAACAAAGTATGATCTTTTCAATGCCCAGTTTGCCTGTAACCTGCAAAACTGAGGACAGCAAGGAGAACTCAGCAGGAAACAAACTTGATCCAAAATACAAAGAGTCCAGGTACAAGAGCTCACATCACAAGAGTTCACGTTTGTTCCAGGCAAATGCCCCACCCCACAGCATCTCCTTAAATCCTATTCCCCAGGTGTGCCTTCTGGAGTGGGGCGTGACACTCTCCTCCCGAGCAAGTGAGCCTGCCTCCGTTGTTCCCTCCTTCTCTCTGCTCTCCTTGCTCTGGGATCTGGTGGGGAGGGGCTTTGCTCCTTGCCTGAGCTCTGCCTTCCCTGTTCCAAACTTGAAGGGCCCTGGCCTGCTTCAGCCTGCTCCTCCCCCACAGTCCTCTGAAGCCACAGACATCCCCTCATGGGCCTCAACAGGGAACTCCATGTCGTCCTCAGTCAGGCTTGGACGGAGGCATGACAGCCTGCCTGTGATCTTAGCTCGCGGCTCCGTGGCTTTTCTTTGCCTAGCCTAGCCAAGCTTTCTTCCGCCCGCTCCAGGAGCGGGAGTGGGAGCACCGAGGAGGTACGGCAGAAAAATATGAAGGCGAGAAGTAAAAAACAAAACAAACGCGGAGTTCCAGCCAATAGAGGCTTGGCAGCCCGGCTGCCGAAAAACAGGAGAGTGCAAAGCCGAGGAGAAAAAGGTGGCGGTTTCCTCCCAAAGGGGACTCCTTTTCTCCACCCCTTCCACTGGGTTTGTGTGGGAATTTCTCATCTCTGACCCTGATAGGTGCTCCTTTGAGCCTGCCGCGAACTTTCTCGCCCCCTTTACTTCTCCCCCCACTTTTGTGACGATTGTGGCGCCCATGGGAAGCTGATCATGCTTTGAACCTTAGGAGAGGAGGAATCCCTTCCCTCCCTCTCTCCCTTTCAAGCCTCCGCGGGCTCGACATGAATGGGCGGGGGAGGGGTCGAGGATGACGTGCAGGGCGGCAAAGGAGACCAGCAGCCCGCGCCGTTCTACCTGGCAGCGTGGGTGTCGGCTCCGTAGGCGTCCCGACCAACAGCTGAGCGGCTCCGACTTCTGGCCGCAGAACAGCTGATGGGCGCGAGGCCACGTGGGCGTCCCCACTAACAGTTGAGCGGCTCCTACTCTTAGCCACCGAACTGCTGATGGGCGCGAATTCGCAGCAGGGAGCCAAGGGCCAATGGCGCGGCCTGAAGCTGAAAGGTTGTTTCCCGGCCGCCGAACAGCTGATGAATGTGAGGCCTGGACCACAGCCGAACGGCACAGGGACACTCACGGGACTGGAAGGCTGCAGCGCTGCAGCTCCCATTGTCGCTTCCTTCCTTCCTTCCATTGTCCTGCGCTACACCGCCCAGACACCAGCCTGGTTTTGGCAGGCAGCAACACATCACTGCCCTGCCTCACATCACGGCCCTGCCTGTGTGCGCGCAAAGGCAGAGAGCGCACAGGCAGGGTGGGGATGTCGCCGGTTCACCTCCCGTTTTCAGGCACATACGTTACAAACCGGCTACTTCTCCCAGTCATTTTTCCCCTACCGGACCCAGTGTTCAAGCCAGGTTCTCCAATCCTCTCCATGTACATCGTTCTTCCCACAGCTCTCCCCAGCGCTGTCAAATGTGGCCATTTCTGGCCACATTGCTACCGTTCTTAAGTTACATTTGCACCCGCCCAAAAGAAGAGAGCGATGCTTTTATCCCTCCTCCAAAGGGAGACAAACCCGCATCGCCACAAGTCACCCTTCCTTTGGGCGAAGTAATCTCCGGTCCCCACCTTTGAGACTGTTTCAGCTTGAAGCAGAGAGTCGGAGAGCTGCGTCACTCTCGCCCTTTGGACCCTCTACTTTTACGCTCCAGGAGCAGCTTGCCTTTCAAACCTCCAATAAGTAACGGAAGAGGAAGCCTGCTGCTATGGCGCATCTCCCGAAAAGATGAGGGGGGGGGGAGAAAGGTGATCAGCCAGCCAAGAGCCTGGGTGTTTCAGACTTTAAGCCTGCGATACAGGCAACGGAAGGGGAAACTGGCGGGCGGGCAGGCCGGCCATCACGGAAATAGGGAAGGGTTAAATGCTACGAAACGGGGAGGAAGTCAGGCAGGCGTATTTCTCCCTCCACACCCGCGTTCTGTTGGCTTTGCCTGGCGCGTGTCAGCAAAACAAACGTGGGCCTCAATTCCCATCTGCTGTCATGGGATGAGTTCTCCGGGAGGCAACATGAGGGCCCTGAGGGGTATCGCAAGCTCGCGGGGGGGAAGGAAAAGAAGATGGAAGAGTGTGAAGCCGCAACAGAGAGAGAAGGGGGAAAAGGAGGAGGGGCGGTTGTGATGTTGGCGCTCAGGGCCGCGACGCGAGCAGTCTCAAACCCCTTCCTGCGGAGTGGACGGCTCTGTCTCCTATCAGGCTAGTGCTTGTTGTGAAGTAAGAAGAGGGAGGGGAAGGGCGATACAGATCCCGCTGACCTGCGTGCACGAGAAGTCAATCCGGTTGCTGCACAATGAGTCCCTGGGGAGGGAGGGCCCTTGCTCTGCACCTGCGCTCTTCACACGCCCTCCTACAGGGCACATTCAGTAGGGTTCGTGCAGGCTGCTGCCAAGCAACATGTTTCCCACAAACAAGTGAGCTGGGAAGGAGCGGGGGGAGGAAGGCGACACCCCGGGGGAGGAGGAAGGCGACGCCGCATACCACCAGCCATGTGGTCGCATACCACCAGTGGTTCTCATACCACCGGTTGAAAAGCCCTGTCCTAAAGGAACGGAGATTTGCAATTGATATACCAATCTCTGCTGAGGACTGGGAGAACTACTATCAATATTTGTTTGCTTCAACAGAACCTGTAGAGAAACTGTCTTTAAGCAGTGATTTAGCATTTCTTGAAACTCCTCCCCCTTGGTCACCAGTCTCAGTAAAAGAGATACAATCCATCATTAAATGTCTAAAGAGTAATAAAGCCCCAGGTGAGATTTTTTACCAGCAGAATTATTTAACAAATAATTACTGGAGTCTATTACTGGCAGATCTTTTTACACATATAAATAACACCTGCCATATTCCAGCTGGGTGGAAGATGGCAATAGTTGTCCCCATATACAAAAAAGGGAACAAAAAGGACCCTACAACTCCAGGACCATAAGTTTGATTGACATTGTAGCAAAAATATATGCTAGGTGTCTTTTGAATAGAATTGAAAGCTGGGTAGAGGAAAATCATATCCTCGTAAAAGAACAAGCAGATTTTAGACAAAGCCGATCTACCATCTAATTGCCAAATTTGCCTATAAGAGGAGATCCCTATTTGCCGCTTTTATAGATCTCACAGCTGCATTTGATATGGTAAACAGAGAAGTACTATGGAGCAAACTGACAGCTCTTAAAGTAGAACCTAGACTGCTGGCTTTGATTAAAGCCCTTTACACAAGTACCTGTTTGAGAGTGTGATTTGGGGTTAATGGATCTCTAATTAACAGGATGCACACAAATAAAGGGGTAAGACAAGGGTGTATTTTAGCTCCATTATTAATTTATACATCAATGACTTGCTAGGATTAATGAAGGATCCCATGGTATATATGCCAATGGTCCTAAATATTGTAAAATCTTGCTCTATGCTGATATGACTTTCTTATCGTATTCACAAGTATAGGATTGCATAGGCCAGTGATGGTGAAGCTTTTAGAGACTGATTACCCAAACTGCAACCCAAAACCCACTTATGTATCATTGTGTGCTGGGTGGCCGTTGCCTTTTGGGTGGCCATGGCTGCTGTGGTAATGGCAGACTGGGTGAGAATAAAAAGTTCAATCAATCAATTCCAACTTTGCTAGAGATCTCTTTTTTTTCCCCGTGAGAGTTGAAATTGATCGATTGATTGAACCTTTTTTTTTTTTTGCACACACCAGAGGCCTAAAGCGAAAAGGTTTTATAAAACCCAGCTGAAGGCCTAGGACTGGGACAATGGGGTGCGTGCCCACAGAGAAGGCTCTGCGGGCCACTAGTGGCACGCGTGCCATAGGTTCACCACCATGGGCATAGGCTATTAAAAGTCACGATAACTCTTACTGCCAGGATAACTAATTATTAGTAAATCCAAATCAAAAATTATGGTGTTTGGAAAACATTATCAGAGATACAGATGGCAATTAGGGGGTGAACCAATTGAACAGGTTAACACCTTTTTATATTGAGGAATAACTTTTTCCAAGATTGGATCTTGGGTTTGCCATCATCAACAAAGTATACTTAGAGCAAAAGCTTGTTTGAATTTACTGCTTAAAATAAAAAATAATAATTACCCAGGGCCCCTAGCCCCTTTAATTAAAATATATAAAGCTAAGGTTACTCCAATGCTCTTGTATGGAGCAGATGTCTGGGGTCTAAACTCTACTGTAGTATTAGAACAAACAAGTCCCAGCAACTGAGATGTATTTTGGGTGTAGATCTAAGGACATCTGCTGCAGCAGTTAGAGCTGAATTAGGAATTCCACAATTCCACACAGTTTAAAATCAGAGCATATAACTACTAATGCAAAATCAGCAAAATGGAGAATGATAGACTCCCCATGTTATGTTTATTAAAGCAGATAAAATTACAACTACAAACTTCTTGGATTACTAAACTGACAAATTTTTAAGAAGCTGTGACCTTCCTGTCTTTTGTGCAACAGGAGAACAAGTTAAAAAAAATAGTTGCTCAAAGAATCATGGACATAGAAGCACAAAGTGATATAGCTACTCTTAGTAAGGCTGAAATGGTTGAGTAAATATAAACATACTTTTCAAATAGACAGCTACTTAAAGTTACAATTGCCAAAACATCTTAGGGAGATTTGAACAGGAGGTTCCATTCTATACCATATAATGAATGTATCTGCATTTGCAGAGCAGCAGAGGTAGAAGACTTGACTCACATATTATTTGATTGTTGTTTGTATAAGAGGATGAGAGACAGGTACCTTGGTTCATATATAAAACAAATGATCCATTGGGAACCCCATATCAAAACAACATAACTTATGTGCCGTCAGAATCTGAAAACATTTAATATGATTCAGTACTTGAGTAAAATGATTTGGCTGAGATCGGCATATGTGGGATTGATGGGGTAGATCGTAGGTGTGATACTGAAACATAATTTTATCTTATTTTACTTATCTACATATCAAAGTATTGTATTCCAGTCTCATTTTAAACTGTTTTTATATAGGATTTTATTAACGAGTTATCTTTGGAACTTTGTATTTTGAAATGGCCTATGGCACAGGTTGGCAACCTGCGGCTCTGGAGCCACATGCAGTTCTTTGAGCCTTCCCCTGCGGCTCCCAGCCTCCTCTGCCATTTGCAGAGAGACAGAGCTTCTCTCTCTCTCTCTCTCTCTCTCTCTCTCTCTCTCTCTCTCTCTCTCTCTCTCTCTCTCTCTCTCTCTCTCTCTCTGTGTGTGTGTGTGTGTGTGTGTGTGTGTAAAAAAGAGAGTAGCCTCACCCTGTTCCGATGAGCTGAAAAGCTTATTGGGTGGGGCTCCTCCCTTTGCTGGGTCTCTGCAGAAAGCAGGAAGTAGGAAGGGCAGGAGAGCTAGCTAGCCCAGCTATGCTGACTCAGGAATTCTGGGAGTTGAAATCCACGAGTCATAAAAGAGCCGAGGTTGCCTACCCCTGAGCTAGCCCAATAATAATGAATGTCAGCTTGTTGGAGAACAGTTTGAAGCCAGCTTGCCAGGTGAGCAGAAGATCAGAGAGAGGAAGAGAGAGGGGGGAGACAGAAATAAAGAGAGGGAGAGAAAGAGAGAGAGGAAAGAGGAAAGAGAGAGAAAGAGGAAGACAGAGAGGGGAGAAGAAAGAGAGAGAGGAAAGAGAGGGAGAAAGAGAGGGAGAGGAAAGAGAAAGAGAGAAAGGGAGGGAGGGGGAAAGACGAGAGACAGAGAGACTCTTTTGACATCTAAAATGAAGATAACACTGCATATATCCTTTTTTACCTTTATGAGATATATTTCTATCTATCTATCTATCTATCTATCTATCTATCTATCTATCCCTATAATAAAGGTAAAAAAGGATATATGCAGTGTTTTCTTCATTTTAGATATCAAAAGAGGTTTGCGGCTCCCAGTGTTTTGTTTTCGGTGGGAAACGGGTCCAAGTGGCTCTTTGAGTGTTTTGGGTAGCCTACCCCTGGCCTATGGGCTAATTGATGAACTAAACAAAGGGGGGGGGGACAAGAAACTCCAGTTGCCTTTTGAAAAGCACCTTTGGGACAATAATTCCAATAAGTTCTGTCCAATAGGTAATGATCTTAAATCATATGTAAGATATTTTTATCCAATTATTGTATGAAGTGAGTCACAAGGTAGTTTATAATTTGACATTAAAATATTTAAGAAAAACTTAATTTTACTCTTAAATTAAGAGTAACATTGTCCTATTTTTGCCAAGGTCTGTATGTTTATAGTTCGCCAACAGTTAATTCATCACCCGTGCAACACTAGTTCTGTTGAAATCTACTATTTTCAATCTCAGTAACTAACCTTGAACTTCCAAGACCAGGACTATATATACATTTCCAAATGGGTGCTAGAATCAGAATTCTATGGGTAGCACTTGACAATATATAATTATCCAAAATAGTGCTCATGATATACTGAAAGACACTATTATAATTATATGTACTCTGAATGTGTAAAAATACATGCATTTTTCACTAATTCTAAAAGTTAGTCTCAAAATAGGGCAGTGTTATATTGAAACTAGAATCAGGGCAGTAGACAAGTTGTTCAAATATATCTAGGAAAGAGTATGAGAAAACTTGATAAAATTATTTTTAACTTAGTCTCTTTTGCATTTTCTTCCTGTTAATAAAGCCCAGAAATCATCTACTCTGCATCCAAACCCAATTCTGAGGACCCCAAATGTCCAGCTCTTGAAAAGACAGTTGAATCTATGTCTGAAACAGAAATGCTTATCTCTAGTTTAGCCGATTAAAACACAATTAATGACACTTCTAAAAATAACTATTACTAAGTCAGCGAGATAGAACTTCCCTGTTCAAAGATGTTATATCAGAAAAGGTCTCTCCCTTTGAACCCCACGAATGAACTTTCAGAGGCATCCGATTGCTATTGATAGGGAAAACTCGGACTAGATGAATCCTGTCAGATTAAACATGGTTTTTCTCTCTCTTCTTTTTCTAAGAAAACCCATCTGCAATCAGTATATCCAGGCTTGCAAAACGCTTCAGGGTGAATTTGGCAGCGGAGGCCATCTGCTCACTGAGCAGCCAGCTAAATAAGCCCAGAATTAGGCATGCAAGGCCGGAAGGAACACCGCTAAGATCAGAGCTGCTCCAATAGGACCTAACAGGGCTGCCATGTGGGGACTGGGAAGGGTGATCGCCGCTAAATCGATGCGTGCGGAACTCGACTAATTAAGGCAGCTGCTCTTCAGGCCCAGCTGCAAGAAAAAGCGTTCCCAAGAGAATCGTAATCTCCGGGAAGGACTCAGACCCTCTGGAGGACAAGAGGGAGGGTAGCAATATGGGGCCGCGGTGTCGGGGGGCGGACGGGCCCCTAGACGGCCAGACCCGCAGCTTCCCACCTTGGTGTCCACGTCGGCCAGGCAATCGCGGCGGAATTGGTCGAAAAGGCCTTGGCTCTTGAGGCGATTCAGGATGAGCGACACCAGCTCTGGCTCGGCGGCGCCTGCGGAGCTCCCCGGCGGCGGCGGGGGTGGTGGCTGTGGTGGGGGAGGCGGGGGAGGGGGTGGTGGCGGGGGAGGTGGCTGTTCGGGAAGGGAAGTGGCGACGGTGGGGACCGCGGCAGCAGCGGCGAGAGTGCCACTAGTGCCGGACATGATGGCGGCAGCTTCACCCTCCGCAGCTGGTTCCCGAGCCGCGACCACGGTGAAGCTCCACCCTCTCTCGCACAACCCTCTACCCCGGAAGCAGAAAGGCTGAAGGCCGGAAGAAATCATGACGACACAGCGGAGAATGCGAAAGTCCTCGAACTTTGCCACTTGCGACGACACGTTGGCCTCCGACTTTTCCGGCAAGGGAGGAGCTTCGCATTTGACGCTTGACTTTCACAACAGGCCTGAGGGAGAGCGATACCCGGGACAGAGACGTAAATGGAGCTCTGTGGTCGAGTGACACTTCTTGTTGATTCTCCTTGTTATAAACGTGTCAGGGTCTTCTTTCCTTTTCTCCCCACAACAATAACTCCGCGAGGGAGGCTGGGCTGGAAGTGAATTTATATGACTTAACCCTATACAGCCCCATCCCTGCTCGTCTCCACAGGCGCTGCTATGCTTAGCAAATCTCAGCTCGTCTTGTAGGTTTCCAGCAGCTCTTTTCCAGGAATCACTCTTAGTCTTACGGGTTTTGTTTTCCTTTTCGTGCAGTTCCACCAGTTCAGTCACGCCATTTTTGTTTCCCTTCTCTAGCAGATCTATTGGATCATGTGTCCAGTTTTAGAAAAACGGATTCACTGGATTTTTAAAATCGTCTTAAATCTCTTGTTTTTCATTGTTATCACCAGGTACTTTGACCACCAGGAGCCACTACATAGCCAGTATCATCCGTAGTGGGCCTGTCACGTGTGGGTAACTGGATGTTACTCTATGGCAGTGTTTCTCAACCTTGGCCTCTCTAAGATGTGTGAACTTCAATTCCTTTGCTGGCTAGGGAATTCTAAAGTGATAACCACACATCTTACAATCGCAAGTTGGGGAAATATTGCTCTATGGGGTTCAAATCTTCCCTGAGTAATACACATAAGGATCTACCCAGTTAGATGACCATATACAGCAGTGTTTCTCAACCTTGACAATTTTAAGGCATGTGGACTTCAACTCCCAGATGGGAGTTGAAGTCCACATGCCTTAAAATTGTCAAGGTTGAGAAACACTGATATACAGTAAGGAGCTTTTCATCTTCCTGCATTCATTATGTCTGAAGAGTCCCAATAAGGATGAAAGCAATAATTTGATACCTTCTGGTGGTCAATGTAACTGAAAACACCACATGGACATACACTAAATAAAAATAGAAATTCATCTGCTCCAAGAGAGAAGAGGTAAATCATGCAAAACCCTGCACATGGGGACAGGACATAATTGATAAATAGGTATCAATATGATGAATCTTCAGAGACAGTCAAACCTACAATACAATGGAAACTAATTGAATAGGAAAACAAGTTTGCCAAAGAAACTACAATGTATGAGAAACAGAAAAGGATAGCATAAAAGGAGGATGTAAGATAAATGCGTAGGCAAAAATTAACTGGGTCTTAGAGTGGGAAAAGGAAGAATACAAGCTATAAAAACAGCTGTAAGAGGAAATGGCTAGCCAGGGAAATTTAACTGAATTGAAAAACAGGAAAACATGCTGAATAAGATAAGAGGAAAGGCATACTGAATTGAAAAACAGGAAAGAACCCAGTGCTCTTTTTGTAAAAAAAAAAAAAAAAAAAAGGTGCCGGAACACACAAGTCATACAACCCGCCTTGCCTACCATACAAGTTTCCATCGAAAAAAGGTGCTGGAACTCCGTTCTGGGCGTTCTGTGACAAAAAAAGCCCTGAAAGAACCTATTCTAAAAAAGGGTCATAAATATCCACATAACTCAAAATACCCATTTAAATATGTTTAATTTTTTATATTGTGCATGTGAATATGATTTAGTATGTTTAAGGAAGGTAGCAGGAAATATGTAAGAAGCTGTCAGAAAGAGTGTAACTTCATAATACCTCAGCCAATGGGGAAAGAGGAGCTGGGACAGGGCTGTATAAAGAAGGGAATATTTGGGGTTAAATATGGAACAAAGAGGAATTGGAGATCCCAAGACGAAAAGCCAGGACCTAGTGACAACCTAGGGAAAAGGCCGGCCAACTTAGGGAAGGACTTCAACTCTGCCTGACAGGTAAGATACCCAAGGGGTATCTACATACTAGAGGGGTATTAATGGGCAATAAGAGTTCGAAGAGGAGAGGGCACAACAGATAAAACATTCAAAACAGAATTTCTTTGAAAATGCCAACAAACCAGGAAGATGGCTTGCATATAGATTGAAAAAAGAAAGAGAAAAAAAATTGATAAATGCAAGATTCAAAAGGGGAAATACATTGTCATAATGACGCATTGAAAAACATTGTTAAAGCTTACTATGAGACACTTTAAAAGGCGGAAGTGGTTTCCAAGGAGGCAATACAGGAATATCTAAGAAAAGCAAACCTTCCAAAGATACCAACATATGCAACATATGTTGAACGAGAAAATAACTGTAAGGTTTTCCACTTAGCCTCACAATTGCCCCAGTGTTACTCAGGAATTTAAAAGAGCCAAAGAAAGTCCTGAGCCGAGGTTTCAATAAAGATTACAATTTTATTTTGATCAAAACAGAGAGGGGCTGTTTGATTCCTCTTCTTGGCTGGTAGAGGAATGAAGGCAAGCAAGCAGAAAAGATGTCTTCCACCTTTTATACCTTTCCAGAACAAAAAGATCAGGTCTTGGTACTAGGCATAAGATGGCACAAAAAAACTATTCTTAGATGATGACTCATACACAGCAACCCAGGCTCCATCCTTAACTCCTTTTCCCCCTCCCCTTACTGTGCTCTTTTCATATAAGCAATCACCTATGCCTAAAGCATGAAGCCCTTATCTTTCATATATAGATATAGATAGATAGATAGATAGATAGATAGATAGATAGATAGATAGATAGGATCTGATCAAGCAATTAACTACAAAATAATGATTACAAAATAAAACAATGATTACACGATAACACTATAAGTATCAATATAAAATGGTTACTATATATAAAATAAATGCTAATGTCAAACTTAAAACATACTAAAATATAAGCACAATAAAATCCCTTCATAACAATGATGGAAATTACAGAGGCTATAAAAAGACAAAAAAAGATAAAACTCCGGGACCTGATGGTTTACCAGCAGAATTTTATGTAGCTTTATAAGATATAATAAGTTTGATATTGAAAGATCTTTGTAATGAAACTTTTTGGGGGATGAAAATACCAAAATCCTGGACAGAAGCAATATTTCTCTGATTCCCAAAGAGAATACTGATCTCACACTAATTAAAAACTATAGGCCAATATCATTATTAAATGTGGACTACAAAATATTTACAGCAATAATAGCAGAAAGAATGAAGAAATTTCTGAATGAATTTATCCATTCAGATCAAAATGGTTTTCTGCCTAAAAGACAGATAAAGAATAACTTAATAATTATTTTAAATGTCTTAGAATACTATGAAAAACATCCGGGGAAACAAATGGCATTGATATTTTTAGATGCACAAAAAGCCTTTGATAATCTTAACTGGCAATTTATGTTTCATCAATTGCGAGTGATGGACTTTGGTGAAAATTTTATAAATGCTATCCAAGCAATCTACAATAAACAATCAGCAAAGATACTTATAAATGGAGACTATACAGATAATTTTGAGATTAGGAAAGGTACAAGACAGGGATGTCCATTGTCTCCCTTATTATTTATTCTTACACTGGAAGTGTTGGCCAGGAATATTAGACAAGATGGGGAGATCAAAGGACTGGAGATAAAAGATCAGAAATATAAATTACAAGCTTTTGCAGATGATTTGGCTTTTATTTTGGAGGAGTCTTTGGAAACAACCACTAAATTGTTGCAGAAAATAGAGGAATTTGGAGAAGTGGCTGGGTTGAAAATAAATAGGGAAAAGACTAAAATACTTACAAGAAACTTAACAGAAAAACAGAAAGCTCAATTTGTGGAAAAAACAAATCTATTAAGATGAATATTCTACCTAAATTGTTATTTTTATTCCAGACAGTTCCTGTTAAACTAAGCCAGAAATTTTTTGATGATTTAAATGCAACAATAATGAGATTTATATGGCAAGGGAAAAAAGCAAGAATCAAAATTAAACTGCTGCAAGAATCAAAAGACAGAGGGGGCTTTGGGCTCCCAGACTGGAGACTTTATTACTGTTGTGTCCTGAGCCTGCAGAAGCAGGCTCGGGACACTGTAACAGTCCCGGGCAGTTGCACAAGCTGCCCGGGACCAGATGGAGTGGTGCCGGCCTTGCGCGCATGCGCAGGGCACGAAAGCGCTCCGTAAATGTAGCAATTCTGCCCGGGGTTCTCTTGCTTGTTAAGAGAGGCCTGCGTGCCTCACAGAAGCTGACTTCAATCCTGTAGCTCAATAAAGACTGTGTTGAAGAATGAACCTCGTCACTCCTCATTTCCTCGAAGGACATAAAAGTGGCGATGAAGGTGGGATCTCCTTACGAACAGAAGAAAAGGAAGCCATAAAGAACTCACTTTGAAGTCCTTGAAGAGGGGAAGTTGGCGTTGGAAGTCAGCGTCTCAGGCCTGCCAGTACAACTTCGCTGGAGGGTGAGCTCGGCTGAAAAAAAAACCTTCCCCCCCCCATTTAAAGTGTAGAGGAGTGAGAGGAAGAGTTAACTGCAGAATGGCGAAGATTGGTCGCATTTCTGAGTTTGATATCTCCCACCCAGAAAAATGGGACTCTTATGTTGCAAGGGTGGAGAATTATTTAAGGGTAAACCAGATAAGGGAAGATGGCTTGAAGGCTGCAACACTACTATGTGTCTGTGGTCAAGAAGCATTTGAAATAGCAGAGAACCTGGTATCCCCTGCATCTCTGGAGACAGTCACGTTTGCTGACTTAAAAAAATTACTAAAAGAGCATTTTCAGCCTAAAATGTCTGTGATTGCATGGAGACATTCGTTTGAGCAGAGGGATCAGAGGGCAGGTGAATCTGCTAAGGACTTTATTGCAGCCTTAAGAAGAGCAGCAAAGCCATGTGAATTCAAGGATCTGGAAGAGAGGCTGCGAGATCGCTTCATTTGCGGGTTGAGGAACAGAGACTTGCAGCAGAAGATGTTTGCTAGAGAGGATGTCACGTTCCAAGATGCCCTGAGAGAGGTGACAGCTGAAGAAGCAGCGGGGGGGGGGCTGTAAGGTCAATGCGGCCTAACAAGAACCTTCCAGAGGCAGTTACAGTCCATCAAGAGGATGTCATAGATGGAGAAGACTCAGATCCTGAAGAAGAAGTGAATAAACTTTACCAGCCAACAGGAAGGAAGCAGAAGGAATGTCAGGACAAGGTCCCCACTGCCTTCAAATGCTTCAGATGTGGAGGAAGCCACAAGAGAGCTGAGTGCAGGTCCATTCCGCCATATGCAGAGAGTGTGGGAAGCGAGGCCACATCGCAGCCGTCTGTTTGAGTCACCAGAAGGTACAACTTCAGGAAGAATTGCGTCTGAAAGGTACCAGCCAAAATAGGGTGGGCTTCTGTGCATCACGCAGGAGTATTTTGAGGACAGGCACACACAAGCCTTTAAAGAAAAAATTATCCCTTAAGGTACGGTTGCAAGGGGTGCCCATTGCCATGGAGTTGGACACTGGGTCCGCGCTCTCTATTATTTCTAACAGTACATTTAGAAAGATTTGTGAAAGTAGTGGCTTTCGAGCCAAACTAAGACCATCCAACATAATACTTACAGACTTTCAAAATTCCAAAGTGTGTATTAAGGGGGAGGCCACCCTTAATGTACAGCACAAGGATTTTGAAGGTCCCCTAGATGTGTTGGTTGTGGGGGGGGAACGCACGAGTCTCATTGGACTCGATTGGTTTGAGGCCCTGGGAATCCAGGTCACGGGGCTGCACAATTTGCAAACACAGAGCCTAGCAGAAGTCTGCAGGGAGTTTGCAGATGTGTTTAGTCCAGAACTTGGATCCTTCAAGGGGCCTCCAGTCTCACTAAGGTTAGATCCAACCATCACGCCCATCAGGGTTAAGCCAAGGAGGGTTCCTTTCGCCCTAAAGGCCAGGATTGATGCTGAACTGGACAAATTGCTCCAGCAAGGAATTTTAGAACCTGTAGATTCAAGCCCATGGGAAACCCCCATAGTAATGCCTTTAAAGGCTAATGGGGATATATGTATATGTGCAGATTACAAGTGCACACTAAATAAGGCACTTCAACAGCATGCTTACCCAGTACCTGTGGTAAGCCACATTCTGGCTTCCCTTAAAGGGGGCCGCATATTTGCAAAGCTTGACCTGGCACAGGCTTATCAACAGCTGCCTGTTGACAATGCAGCTGCAGAGGCCCAAACTATTGCGACTCACAGAGGGGCATTTAAAGTCAAGAGACTGCAATTTGGGTAAACGTAGCCCCTGGCATATTCCAGAGAGTCATGGAAAGCACGCTCAGAGGCATTCCTGGGGTCTGCCCCTACTTTGATGATGTCCTCATTGCAGGAGAGTCAGCTCAAAATTTAGCTGAGAGATTAAGGGCTGTCTTGCTTCGCTTCAGAAGAGCAGGCCTTAAACTAAAAAAGGAAAAATGCAAAATAGGAGTCAATTCCACTGACTTTTTGGGATTCAGGAATAGACGCCCAAGGCATTCACCCCTCAGAATCAAAACTACAGGCCATTCAGAAGGCCCCTAGTCCTAAATCCAAGGGCGAATTACAGGCATTCCTGGGCCTACTAAATTTCTGTTACACTTTCCTGGCTCACAAGGCCGCTGTAGCAGAGCCCTTACATAGACTCTTAGACAAGCAGGCTCCTTGGCTGTGGACAAAGGTCCACGAAAAAAGCTTTAATGAAGTTAAGGCCTTACTCAACTCTAATACAGTACTAGCTCATTTTAATGAGAAATTGCCTGTTTGCATCGCTTGCGATGCCTCTCCATACGGTGTTGGGGCCATTCTTAGTCACCTGAGGGCAGATGGGACCCAGGTCCCTGTGGCCTATTATTCCAGAACTCTGTCGTCTGCTGAGCAAAATTACGCCCAGATTGACAGAGAGGCTTTGGCAATAGTGGCTGGCATTAAGAAATTTCACAATTTCTTATACGGCCGCAAATTTACGGTCTTTACTGACCATAAGCCACTTCTGGGGTTGTTTACTACGAACAAACAGACCCCACACATCATTTCTCCTCGTATGCCGAGATAGTCCATTTTTCTGTCAGCATATGATTTCACATTAATTCACAAACCTGGCAAGGACATGGGCCGTGCTGATGGCCTGAGTAGATTGCCCCTGCAGCATAGGGAGCCTGCTCCTGCTCCTGCAGTTCATATTCTGTCTATTCAAGACTTACCTGAGTGTCCCATCAATGCTAGAGATGTGGCTGCTGAATCCGCCTCTGATCTCACGCTTACACGTGTGTTGTCCTGGGTATTGTCAGGATGGCCTGACCAGTGCCCAGATGCTGTGTTCCAGAGTTTCTGGAAAAAGAAGCATGAGCTGTCCACTTTTAAAGGTTGCCTATTATGGGGTAACAGAGTTGTGATTCCGACCTCATTGAGGTCTAGAATCTTGACCTCCTTACATGAGAGACATCCTGGTATCATCAGGATGAAAGAGTTTGCACATAGCCATCTTTGGTGGCCGGGTCTGGATAAGGATGTCGAGGCCCAGGTGCATGGCTGTCAACAATCTCGCCCTGAAATGCCTCAAGCCCCAGTACACAGGTGGGAGGAAACCCAGTTTCCATGGTCTAGGGTTCACATAGATTATGCTGGGCCCTTTCAGGGACAATTCTTCCTGATTGTTGTGGACAGCCATTCCAGATGGCTAGAGGTTGTTCCTGTTTCATCAACAACTACTGCCAGGACCATCCAGGTGCTGTGAGGAATCTTTGCATCACATGACCTTCCAGATGTACTGGTTTCAGACAATGGTCCCCAATTTATTTCTTCTGAGTTCCAGGTCTTCCTGCAATCCAACATGATCCGGCACACGACTTCAGCTCCCTTCCACCCGTCGTCCAACGGAATGGCTGAAAGAATGGTGCGCACTACCAAGGATGCCCTCAAGAGATTGACTTACGGTAACTGGCATCACAGGTTAGCAGATTTCCTTCTTGCACACCGCACCACACCATGCACTTCTACTGGGAAGTCTCCTGCTGAACTTCGTTGGGGCCGTCGCCTCATTACTAAACTGGACAGGCTGCACCCTGATAGGGCGGCTCCACAGGCATCACAACCAACGGCTCCAAGAAGATTGCAAGTGGGAGATCCAGTTTGGGCGCGTAACTATGGGCTGGGTCACCCCTGGGTGCCAGCGGTGGTTTGCAAGGTCTCAGGGCCTTTATCATATGAAGTGACACTGGGTGACGGCCGTGTCCTTCGCCGGCACATAGATCAGCTGCGTGCATGCCGGGGTTCGCACCCTTCCGCTCCTGGCTCTGCTCTGGGGGGGGGGGGGAGGATCAGAATATGCATTCTGAGGATCTAATGCAACAGTCTTCCAAGGTCCTAACAGTGGCTTGGGCAGGATTTTAAGGGATGGGGAATCACCCCATACATCCACGTTCACTACAGAAAGGGGTTCACACCGGGGGTATCCTAACTTTTCACAACTGACAGATAGTGCTCCAGAAAGGGAGACTGACCGGGGGCATTCCAACAATTCACAAGACTTTAGGGAACTAGAATTCAGAGGGGAACCAAGGCCCAATTCTGCAATTGCTCCCAAAAGAAAGTCAGGGGAA
This sequence comes from Bothrops alternatus, assembly GCA_034064705.1. Taxonomy (NCBI): domain Eukaryota; kingdom Metazoa; phylum Chordata; class Lepidosauria; order Squamata; family Viperidae; genus Bothrops; species Bothrops alternatus. Next base: position 14,134,460 of record JARGCV010000085.1, read on the forward strand.
CAAGAGATAGCCTGGGAGGCATCTCCTGACTCTGACACCTGGGGCACATCCTTAGGGGGGTTGGGACAAGGAAGCAACCCAAATGCCCAGCACACTTCAGCTGAGGGCAGGGGATGCGAATACTGTCCCCCCCCAAGAAAGGTCCATTGTGGAACTGGGGAATACCAGTATGCTGCCTGGGACGGAGAGGCCCCAGCCATTCCGCAGAGGGGTGGGTCAACCAGGTCAGGGGAGCAGCAAAGTCTTGGCCTGCTGAGCCCGGTGGGCAAGCAGGCAAGCCAGGCAACAACTCCAGGGGCATCTGGAAATGTAAGGCAGCAACACCTGGACTCACCTAGCCTGGTGGGCGAGCAGGTGGGTCCAGCATCATCACTAGGTCCGAGAAGGTCACAGAGAAAGAAACAGCCACCCAAATACCTCCGAGACTTTGTTAACCTGCAGTCCAGTTTCGGGGAACGAAGTAGTGGGCCCCAGAGAAGAGGGGCCATTTGACTTCTCATTATTATTATCATTTTTGTTTCGGATACGTTTATTCCCAAAATGATAGTGCCACAGTGTTCTCTTTTTTATTATTATTACAGCTGTTCTTTGTTTAGTTAAGGCTTTGAAGGTCACAATATCAGGGTTTTTTTCTAGACTCTATATTTAGGGCAGTATTTTCATCCACCACTAGATGTCAGCACCAGTCCATCTTTCAGTTTTCAAAGCAAATGAGCCTTTTATCTCTGTCAATAATCCTTTGCCAGGAAATGGCAAATTCCATCGATTTCACATTTTCTAGGTTTAAATCTTATATTAATTTTATTTCTGTATCTTTACTCCCCGTAAATTTAATTCCACTTCCATTTAGAGAGGGGTAGAGCAAGCCCCCCCACTTTTGAAGGATTTTTACTTCTGGATTTTTTTTTTCAGGAAATCAGTCAGGTAGAAGAGAGAGAATCAATATTCTTACCCAGTTCAATCACACTGTTTATGGTCACACTTAATTTAGTGCTTTTTGGCTTCGGCTGCATGTAGTTTGTGCTAGACTCACGAATGATCCTAGCCTTTCTTCTGTTGGTTTCTGGAGGGCTTTCCCCAGACGTCCGGATCGACCACCATCTCCCACAATCATTGGGGCTTCTCTCCTTCCTTGCCACCTCTCTGGGGTGGCTTTGGGCCCATTTAGGGCCCATTTAGAGAAATCAGCTGTAGGGTGCAGAGCCCCACAATCCCTTGACTGTTGCGCTAACTGTGCAAAACTGGAACCAATACTTGTACTTTTTGTCTTTCAATTTATCAGAGAGTTCTTTATGCAGCCATGCTGGTTTCTTTTGAAAGCTGTTATTTTTCTTCTTCATTGGTATTGTGCTAGACTGGGCTTTTATAATCTCACTTTTCAAAATTTCCCAAGTTTCTTGAGTTGTTTTCCCCTTGACAATACTCATCCATGGAATCCTTCCCAAGCTCTCTCCAAGTTTATTGAAATTAGCTCTTTTAAAGTCCAAAACTCTAGTTTGACTGTCTTCTATTGCTTGTGTTTGCGTAATGTTGAATTCCAATATTGCATGATCATCCCCCCAAGGTTCCTATGGCTTCATCACCTCTCTATTATTTCATCTCTGTTAATGAGAATTAGGTCCAATATGGCTGATCCCCTAGCTCCCTTCTCTACTTTTTGGGAGACAAAGTTGTCTGCTAAGTTTGTCATGAATCTGTTTCTTACATCTCCTGATTGTTGTTTGAGTTTTTCTTTTTTCTCATCACTGCCTACCTCATTGTTTGATTTGTTTTCTTGGGATTTGTGATTGGTTTTGGGTTCTAGAGATTTTAGAGATTGGTCATCCTTCCCCCTCACTTTTAGTTTAAAGCCCTCCTGATGAGTAGGGCCAGTCTTTTTCAGAGTACATTTTCTCCTGTTTTTGTGAGGTGTAGCCCATCCCTTGCCAAGAGTCCTTTGTGAAAGAAATGCAGTCCATGATCCAGGAGACCAAGGTTTTCTTGGCAACACCAAGTACTGATTAGAACACTAATTGTGCTCCTAGCTTCTTAACTTTATTGCCTAGTTGTTTGTAATCTCTCACTATTTTACTCAGGCTCTTTGTTGTGTCGTTCAGCCCAATATGGAGGAAGAGGAAGGTTAGTAATCTGTGGACCTAATTATTTTGGTTAGGTTTTCAGCCACATCTTTGATTTTTGCTCCAGGGAGACAACATACTTCCCTGGATTGTATGTTTGGTCTTCAGATAGGTGATTCTGTTCCTTTGAGGACAGAATCTCCTATTACCAACACTCACCTTCCTTTCGGGGGGGCTGCAGTTTGGGGTGCTTTTCTGTTTATCTGAGATGTGTTTGTTGATGTGACCTTTTAAGGGATATTTGAAGTGACTTTTTTAGGGATATTTGAAGTTATTTCTTTGCTAGGTGTCTGCATGTTTTGTTTGAGGGGGAGGCTGTAGGTCTGTTTATTTCCACCTAAGGGGAGAAATCGATTGCTCAGTTTTAATGGGGCTGCTTCTGGTTGGGTTGGATTGGGCCACCCAATCCAACTTTTCCCAGACTGCCCATCTCCGTTCAGTCTCTGACCCTTTTCTAAAGTATAGGCACAGGGTTCTGGGTTGCCTTGTTCATTTCAATGCAAGAGTACAGTCCCTACCTCACTAGTGTCTGCTTGAATGATAAATTGGGCATTTGGATCTGGGTGTTTGAGGACAGGTTCGGCTGCAAATAAGTATTTAAATTTCTCGAACGCTGCCTGACATTCCATAGTCCATTTTAGAGGTTGGCTAGGCTTGGGTTTGTCTTCCCTTTTTGTCTTTAAAAGATGAGTGATGGGGAGTGTGATCTGGGCAAAAAATGAGATGAATTGGCGGCAAAAATTAGCGAAGCCCAGGAAGCTTTGCAATTGCTTTCTGGTGCGTGGTGGGGTCCAATTCCATACTGCCTTGTCCTTTTGGGGGTCCATCTCGACTCTGTGCTATATATGCGGTAATGTGTAAATAGTCTATTTTACTGTGGTGGAATTTCCACTTAGCTTGGTATATAACTTAGCTTTTAGTTTTTGAGAACCCCTCTCGCCAATTTTATGTGGTCAGCTTCTAGCTTAGTGTTGATCAGTATATCATCTAAGTACACCAGCACCCCTTTGTATAAGTGCTCATGCAGCACCTCATTAATTAGCTGCATGAAGACTGCTGGAGTGCCCTGGGGGCCATAAGGGAGGACTTTAAACTGGAAACTTCCTAGTGGACAATTAAAAGTGGTTTTCCATTCATTCCCCTCTTTGATCCTCACACGATAATAAGCCTCCCATAGGTCCAGCTTAATAAAAATCTTGCCGTTTGCCGTTTACCCCTTGCCATCCTTCATTAGGGGCAAGGGGTAAACATTTTCCATTCAAACTCCATTTAATCTTTTATTGTACACACACAGATGAAGCAATCCATCTTTTTTCCCCCGAAATAAAATGGGGGCGGCCAGCCAAGTTCACACCGGCTGGATAAATCCATGAGCAATTTATCAGTGAAGGAATCAATTCTTCTAATTCTCTTGGAGTCATTGAGTAGAGTTTTGGTTTAGGAAGTTTAGCCCCTGGTAAAATCTCTATAGTCTGTCGATTGGTGAGGGGGGAGCTCATCTGACCTTGTCACTGAACAACTCCCTCAAGTCCCAGTATTCTTTAGGGATAGAGCCAAGGTCTCTTCCCTGCTCTTGCACTGTGGCCCCTGCCTCGCAGCCTGCTGGAATAGCTGTTCTGGGCCATGCGCTAGGCAGGCTTGTTGGATTTTCAGCAGCTCCCTCCTCCAATTTACGTAGGAGTTTTGCTTGTTGAACCAGGCCAACCCCAGAACCAAGGGTGCTCCATTCCAGTGACCACTATAAAGCTTACAATAGAATCTCGGTATGGCCCCCCATCCACATTTATACAGGCTTAGTGACAAATATTCCTAGGATGTCCCCTGCCATAGATCCATCTAGCTGGCAGAACATCATGGGAACGTTCAGCTGTTTTAATCATATCCCCAATTTTTCTACTGGGACTGGATTAACCAGGCATCTGGTGCAACCTGAGTCTAGTAGGTTGGCTTTTAGCCCTTATGACTGGATAATTAGCTCTATCAGCACTGTTTCCAGGGTCATTGGACCACTTACCAGGGAGTTTTCATCAGTGTCAGGTTGGCGAGATCCGAGTTCCCTTGCCACTTTTGGGAGAGAGGCTGAACCTGACCTCCACTCCTTTCAGTGCTGTTTCTCAGGATTGTTGTGGCAGTTTAGCAACTTTCCCTGTGGGAAAGGGGTGGTCTTCTTGATGGGTCACTGCTTTTACACTCTGCTGCCTGATACCCCTCCTGACTGCATTTGAAGCAAGCAGTTGAGTGAGGCTGGAGGGTCTGCAGTTTTGTCGGCTCCCTCTTTTTCGGAGGTGATGTTTTCCATTCCTGCTGCAGGTGATACCTGTTGTGCACCTGGTTGATCTCCATTTCTTTGGCCAAAACATATCAGCTGTGAAGGATGAGGGAAGCCCCCCTTGAAATACCTGGATGTCTCATTCAGCCCATCCTTGAACAGCTGATGAAGATGTCTTGTGGTCATTTGGTGAGCTGACATGCTGGATCCCAGAATTCTTTGGTGTATTTGGCCACCCCTCTATGACCCTGGTGAATTGTCTTTATGTACTCTCTCACTTTGTGCTCCACCAGGAGTTCTTCGAATTGTTGGCAGAGTGCTGCCATGAAATGGTTGAAGTTCCTCAATTTTCATTGTAAAGTGTCACCACAGTGTGCAGTGACTCCTAACGCCAGGGTGACACTCCTCACCTTAATGTCTTCAGTAGGTATTTTGGGGCCATATTCCTGCATGTAGGTCAGGACATGGCCCAGGAAGAACCTCAATTGCTGGGGATCCCCATCGAATTTCACCCCAAGGGCTGGAGTCTTTGGACTCTTTCCCTTGGCCGGGGTGGCTCTGGCTGGAGTGGTAGTTCAGGTGACCACCCTTGCTGCTGTTCCTGCTGCCATGGTGGTGGCAGCTGTGGTCACCGAGTCATCCAGCATGGAGGCTATCGGCGATGTCCTCCTATCGTCATCCTCCAATGTGGTCTGCCGGACTCGCTGGCAGCCTTGGTGAAGGACTTGTGCACCTTGAGGGTTTGGAAGGCATTCATTATGAACTTCATGGCCTGCCTCATCATCCGGTCAACATGGTCAGGTTGTCCACCTGCCTCCTCGTTGTCCTCGAGCTGTTTCAGCTTCGGTTACCACTTCCACTGCTGGGCTTCGTGGCTACCATGGGTAAAGGGAAGGATTACTCCCTTGGCCCTTCTTTTCTAGTTTTCCTTCTTCCCAATTCCTATGGACCACTTGGGTCTTGACCCAGCCCCCAACCTCCTCTGTCCATTTGGATAAGGCTTGCCCCCAGCATTCAGCTTCCTCCTGGTCACTGCCCTGAGCCGACATCATGTACCTGGTTACTATATACCAGTAGGATTCTTCTAGTTGACCAGTACTGCAGATTTTGCCTAATGTCAGGCTTGCCCCAGTTGGTCCCCTCAGGAAAGTAAGATTCTTGAATCCATTGAGCTGAATCAAAAGAACTTTTACTGAGAGAAACTGGATGCCATAAAGTCAGGTGGAATCTGAAGGCCCTGCACAAAACATAAAGCATTTCTCTCAGTTTCCCAATTCCAACCCCCTGACCAGTCCACTGGTGGCCAATATGGTGCCAAGAAGATGTTTTGAGAATGCTGAGGTGTTAAGCAGATAATAGTTCAGGGTGCAATGGTCTTGGAACCTGGCAAAAACTGGCTTGGAAGGAGTCTGTCCTGTCTCCAAAGACAGTCCCCCTCCCTAATTCCCAAGCAAAAAAATCCCAAGCATGCCATCCTCCTCCCCCTCAGCACAATAGCAGGACATCCGACTACAAATGGTAAATCTAATACCAATACTCTTCAACATCTTCATAAATGATTTAGATGAAGGAATAGAAGGTGAACTCATCAAATTTGCATACGACACTAAAATGGTAGGAATAGCCAACACCCCAGAAGATAGGCTCAAAATCCAAATGGATTTCAATAGATTTGAATACTGGGCCCTATCTAACAAAATGAAATTCAGTGAAGACAAAAGTAAGATTTTGCACTTAGGCAAGAAAAATCAAATGTACAGGTCTGGATTAGGTGAAACCTGGTTGAATAAATATGAGAGTAATCTTGGAGTCTTAGTGGACAATCATTTAAATATGAGCCAACAATGTGTGGCAGCAGTCAAAAAAGCCAGTGCAGTCCTAGGTTGCATTAACAGGGGTAGAATCAAGATCACATGAAGTACTAGTATCACTTTATAAAGTAAGTCCACACTTAGAATACTGCATTCAGTTTTGGTCACCATATTATAAAAACATGTTGAGATTGGAAAATGTGCAGAAAAGAGCAACAAAGATAATTAGGGGGTGGAGACTAAATCATATGAAGAATGGTTGCAGGAGTTAGATATGTATAGTGTAGTGAAAAGGACTAAGATTGACATGATAATAATATTTGTGGGGCTGCCACAAAGGAGAGGGGACAACTTACTTTCCAATGCACCAGAAGGCAAGACAAGAAATGATGAAAACTGATCAAGAAGAGAAGGAACCTAGAATTAATGAGAAATTTCCTAAGAGTGAGAACAATTAACTAGTGGAATGGCTTGCCTTCAGAAGTTGTTGATGCTCCATCTGTAAAGACTTGCTCCAGCAGCCCCCTCAGGAAAGCACAACTCTTGATTCCATGTGGTTAAAAGAACTTTTACTGAGAGGTAGTGGTTGCAATAGAGCCAAGGGGAATGTAACATTCCTGCACAAATCAGCAAGCTTTTCTTCCCACAATGAGATGCAGGCCCCCTGACCAGTCCACCATCAACTAATAGAGCACCGCAAGGTTGTTTTGAGAACACCAAAGTACGGGATATACTTGGGGTGCAGCAACCTTGGTAGCAGGCTGAAACCGGCTGGGAAGGAGTCTGTTCCGTCTCTGAAAATGATCCCCCTCCATAATTACCAAACAGTTACAGTGTTACAGGAAAAGCATGCAAAGAATGCCTCCCCAAAGAAGAGCTCCTCCCCCCTCCACCAGAATGGTAGGGCACCTGAAAAAGGGGACCTGACATGCTGCCTTCCCAAAAAAGAGGGATCACACCTATAAGAGAAGGGAGAGAAGAAAAAAGAAAATAAAAGATTAAAAGAGTCACTTAAATTTATCAGGATATTGATTATGAAAACATTTCACTAATCTAGGGGCTCTAACATGCTTAGAATCCACCCATTCATTTTGGCCAGCCGTGAAATGCTTCCATGATACTAAATACTGAATTTTCCCATTTTGTTGTTAATCCAAAATTTCCTTCACCTGAAAGTGTTGGTCCTCCTCTATCATAACAGATTGTGGGACAGGAGGAGGATTTGGTCTAAGGGGCGAGGAAACTTCAGGTTTCAACAAACTACAATGAAAAGCTGGATGAACCCTTCAAAGTGACTTTGGCAATCCTAACTCTACAGTTGCGGGATTAATAAGGCGCTTTATAGGGAAAGGACCCACATGTATAGGTCCTAGTTTCTTAGCACATAACAATAAGTAAACACGGCCCCCCATTTTAAAAGGTCTTGGCTCAATTCTCCTTTTATCCACTTGTGCTTCATAAGCATTGCGGGCTTCTGCCAACACTTTGCGCAAAATAGGCCAGGTGTTCTGCAGTTGACAGACACATTCTTTCAAGATGGCACTCCCGGGTCAGTAACAGGAAGCTCAGACATAGGCTTGAAGTCTTGATCCGGTGCTACTGTGTACAGAGTTATTATACGCCATCTGTGCAAATGGCAAAAGGTCAGTCCAATTGTCTTGTTGATAGTTGATAAAACATCTAAGATATTGTTCCAATACTAGTTCATTCGATCTCAACCCCCATTTGTTTGGCAGTAGTGACTAGAACTGAGTCCCTGGTCAGTCCCCAATAAATCCAAAAAGGCTCTCCAAAATTTGGAGATGAACTGCACACTTCTCCAGCATGATTGGATGGAGAATCCACAAGTGGGTTGTCTCAATCTTCCTGCTCAAATAAGACTAAGTCTGGAAAAAGCCACACCTCTGCTGTGCAAGAGCACCCCAGTTTTCGACTTAGTCTCTTGCTCAACAGACACATATTTGCTTTGTTTCAGATTTAGCAGCAGGTTGTACAATCCCCTGTGGATTTTCTTTCTTTCCCTATTTTGGACATTAGTTTGAATTTGATCATAACCAAAAGACAATTAATTGAACCTTTCTTCTGTCTGAGGAAGAGCCTACTTTGCAGGACTTACCTGCAGGCTGTTGCTTGCCTCAGTTGGGACTGCTCGCCCTTCACGCGAGCCATTCTGCCTTCAATTGAGTTGAGCTCTGAGGCTATTAAAAGCCGAATCAACAGAATCACCCAGCCATTCTGCCTTCAATTGAGTTAAGCTCTAAGGCCATTAACGGCCGAATCAACAAAATCACCCCCAGCTGGCTGGCGATGAAATCTAAAGCTCTTAAATCGCTCTAGTGGCCAGGGCTGAGGGAGAGACAGCTCAGACTTAGACGGCTCTCCTCGGCTTTCACAACAATGCAGACTCGGCTGGGAGATAATTGGAGAAAGGGTGATTGGGAGGTCTCCAAAGCAGCGCCAGCCTGCTGATTGGCGCAGGGCCGAAATCAACGTTTGGGACAGGATTTGCTGCACTTCGGGCAGCGTTCCTGGGCGCAAAAATCGCACAGCCACCATTTTGATGACGCTCAACAGCTAGGCTTTTATTCTCGCCTCAGAGCTTCTAGTGGCAGTTACTGTATTTTTGGTGCGATTGAGACGGGGCCGCCATTTTGGTTAGCCTCACCTCCCAGAATCCTTTTTGGCTGCCATAGGATTACGCAAGGATCTTGGGGAGGGCAAGCTCGTCCCAACAAGGACGCATTGCCTGATCAATTACCCCCACAACCCCCCTCCTTTATTTTTCCATTCTGCCCCTCAGTAGCAAATACCTCAGATTTGGTATTCCTAGAGGAAGGTGACCCCTTCAGTGGTCACTTATAGCGCTGGGGGGGCACTACGACATTGAAAGTGACTCTGCCAAAGTGCCTATTGTTTCAGACATCACTGGCAGCATTAGGTAGCAAAGCTCCTTACACAGGAGTTATAGTTAGAAGGGGAATTGCACAGTTAGGATGGCAGATAATTCCACTCCCCAGTCTACACAAAACATCACTGACTCCCCCGCCACAAAGAAACACAAGTCCTCTACTATAGAGGCGGCAGGGAAGATCAAGGCAAAGGCGAAGGCCCAGTCCTCCAAGAAGCCTTCTAGAACGGCTGGGTGGTCAGCAGGTGCCACCAGACCTTAGAGGGGGAAATTTCCAGGGCAAGGAAACTGGCTCCAGGTGAAACAGATAACACTGTAAGTTCACTATTTGAGCCTCAATCAGTTCCCTGTAATCTAGCCCCAACGGCCTGGTCTCCTCAAAGGGAGACGGCACTGCTAAAACCCTTTATCTCTGGTCTAGATCTAGAACCACAGAGGGTTGCCACTCAAGACATGTCACCATCTGGGGTGCAGGCTACCTTTACGCCCACCGCAGCAGGGCTTCGCCCCTCTGACCCACAGGCAGCGTGGCCTGAGCAGTTTCAGACTATGATGACTCAGGCTTTCACCCAGTTCATGGCCTCATCAGTCTGCCAACGACCTCAACAAGTTCCCGCAGCACCTCCATGGCCATTCCTTCAGCCAGAGGCCCCGGGCTTCACCCAGGAGGCTTCTTCGGAATCAGAGTCTGAGGAATTCGACCCTTCCGGTCTGCTCCTGTTGGATGATGAGGACGTTTCTCCACCGGATCCGTCACCTCTCACTGGCCTGTTTGATCAATCCCTCTTCAATTTGTTACTTCTCAAGGCTTGCACTGCAGCCAACATTGCCCCAGAACAAGAGGTCTACATCTAAGGACCCAAACCCACTGTATGCTGAGCTGGTGGTGCCACAAAAGCATATTCCCTGTCCCCCCCCTCTTCCGCAATGCAATGCAGAAGCAGTGGGTGAACCTGGGATCTCTCCCCAATCTGGGGACTTCAGAGAAAAACCTTTTTAATGTGGTTCCCTCCTTCACATCCTTACTGGAGGTCCCTCTGATTGATGAACCACTAAACTCTTTATTTTCTAATTCCAATATTCCAGGGGACATGGCTGAAGCGCTCAAAGCAGAGGACAAGACATTTGAATCTGCCTTGCACAGATCACATCAGGCTTCGGCGTGGGCTGTCAAGGCGTTTACATCCCTGGCCTACTTCGCTTGTGCCTCCATCTTGTGGCTCTGCGAACTCCAGGATCTGATTCCCCCTGACCAGGTTTGTGTCCATCAGAACCTGGGTAAGTTATGGCCACATCCTAGTATATGGCTGACGCCTCCCTCCACACTGCAAGGTATTCTTCATGTGCCATAGCAGCAGACATCTCATCCCGTAGACTTCTATGGCTCAAGAATTGGTGTGTGGACCGGAAGGCTAAGTGGTGACTGGCTACTAAGCCTTATGGTGGGGGGCACCTCTTTGGTGAAGCCCTCAACCCTTACTTAGTGGAGGGCAAAGACAAATGCAAGACTTCGATAAATATAAGTAAGAAGAGGGATAAGCGACCAGATGGCGGGGCTTCACAAAATTATTTTCACAGGCAGTCCTTTCTGGCAGCTTCAAACTGGGACTGGCCCCAAACCTCTCGTTCCTTTTACCAGAGATCAGAGCACCAGCAGGACCGCCCTGCACCCAGGCCCAAACCACAATTCCACACCAAACGGCCCTTTCGAGGCTTGGGAGGACGCTCTTTCAAACAAACTAAGTGACTCCAAGGGCACTCCCCCCATAGGCAGTCGACTGTCCCTATACGCCATGGACTCATGGGTGTTGAACACCATCACTCAGGGTCTAATGCTGGAATTTTGTTCCAGTCCACCGGAACATTTTCGGTCTTGCACCATCCCCACGAACAAGAGCAAAGCAGACCTCATGTCAGAGGCCATCTCCCACTTGTCACAGATATGGGTCATAGAACCAGTGCCGGAGGATCAGAAGAGGCGGGGGTTTTATTCCACTCTTTTTGTCATTCCAAAATCTTTGGGGGGCTGGAGGGCAATTTTGGATTTAAAGAGTCTAAATTACTAACTAACCTACAGGAAGTTCAAGATGCAGTCGCTGCAATCGATCCTAGCTAGCATCAGAAAAGGGGACTTCCTGACATCAATAGACTTAACAGAGGCATACTTACACATTCCTATCCTCCCTGGGCATCGCAAATTTCTCAGATTTTGCTATGCCCATCAGCACTACCAATACAGAGCCCTTCCATTCGGCCTCTCTTCGGCTCCCCGGCTGTTTACAAAGATTTTGGCAGTGCTGGCCACCCACCTGAGACAGGTCCCAATACGGGTTCAGTGTTACCTGGACGACATCCTGATACAGTCTCCTTCAGTCAAGCTAGCTCAATCGGATCTCGACCTCACCATCACGACCCTTCAGGAGCACGGGTTTTCCGTCAATTTTCAGAAAAGTCAGACGGTCCCATCAAGCCGTCTCCTTCATTTGGGTGCACTAATAGACACGAACAATTGTACGGGCTATCTTTCACACCCATGGGACAGCATACAGGCCCTAGTTCATTGAATCCAGAGGGAGCGGGTGGTCACCCTAGCACTGTTATCACAACTCCTGGGAAAGATGGTGTCCTGTATAGCAATTGTACCATGGGCACATTCTCATGCCAGGGAACTGCAGTGGCTTTTGCTCCCGTTCCAGAGACTACGCATCAGCGCCTCCAACCAGAAGGTTCGAATTCTGCATCAGGCATTGAACTCCCTTTGGTGGTGGGCCTCCCCAGCACTGACACAGGGCACCTATTTCAAGGAACCAGTCAGGCTTACCCTGACAACGGACACCAGCCTCTTCGTCTGGGGAGCACACCTTCAGTCGGAATTGGCTCAGGGCCAGTGGTCCCAGACAGACTTAGAGAACAATATAAACTGGTTAGAGCTCAGGGCTATACATGTAGCCTTACGCCACTTCAGCAGCAAGGTGGCGGGACAACATGTCCTAGTGCTCACCGACAATATTGCTGCAAAGGCTCATGTGAACAGACAAGAGGGGACCAGGTCAAGGCTTCTCTGGAGGAGGCCCAATTGTTGGGGTCTCGGGCAGAGAACAATCTTGCTTCCATCAAGGCGGAACACATTTCTAGAGTGGACAATCAGCAGGCGGACTCCTTGAGCAGGTCAACAGTGGACCACTCAGAATGGTGCCTGGACCCTGGCTTGTTCAAGGAGATCATGGGCAGGTTTGGTCTCCCAACCTTAGACCTTTTTGCTTCTCCAGCCAATTCCCAACTCCCCAGATTCTTTTCTAGGTTCCCATCTCTGACAACAGAAGGGATGGATGCCCTCCGCAGTCCCTGGCCCAGGGAACTGCTGTACGCTTTTCCTCCCTTACCACTGCTCCCAGCAACAATCCGCAAGATCCTGCACGAATGGGCGAAGGTCATTCTGATTGCCCCGCATTGGTAGAGACGTCTGTGGTTTGCCGACCTGGTGGAGCTTTCCATCTACTCTCCGTGGAGGATTCCCTCAGGTCGTATCATCTTCACCCAGGGCATTCTTAAGCATCCAGATCCTCAGTGGCTCCAACTAACCGCTTGGCACTTGAGCGGTGGGCCGTGACTCGAGACTCATATTCGTCGAGGGTAATTGCCATGATTCAACAATCCAGGTGCCCCTCCACAAATAGGATTTACGATGCCACATGGAGGAGTTTCTGTACCTGGTGTTCAAGGCACAAAGTGGAACTCTCAGACGTCTCTATTCAGATTGTTTTGGAATTCCTGATGGATGGGTTGGACAAAGGGTTATCCCCAAACACCATTCGCAGACAGGTCACAGCTCTGTCCACGGTGCTCTGGTGTGACAATTCTGCCCCCCTGGAACACCACCCTACGGTACGTTCATTCCTGAAGGGAGTGACTAATGCCAGGCCACTTACGGTCCACCGTTATCCCTCTTGGGACCTTTCCAGGGTCTTACGGGCCCTCACCTCACCACCCTTTGATCCCATTAACACATGCTCACTGAAACTGATGTCTATGAACGTGGCTTTCCTCATAGCGGTCACGTCGGCCAGGCGAATTTCAGAGCTGGCCGCTCTTTCCGTCAGAGAGGACCTGTACATCTTCCATGAAGACAGGGTGACTCTACGCCTGGACCCTTCTTTTGTCCCCAAGGTTAATTCCTTGTACCATAGGTCCCAGGAGGTAGTGCTTCCCAACTTCTGTCCTAACTCATCTCATGACCTTAAGAAACAATAGCATACTCTGGACATTCGCAGGGCTCTGCGACGTTATCTCAAATGGACTTCGGTCTTCCTTAGGTCCGAGGTGTTGTTTGTTTCTTTCCAACCTTCTTCCATGGGTCAGGTTTCCTCCTCGACCATTGGCAGATGGATAAGGGCGTGCATTGCCCAAGCATACCAGTCTCAGTCGCTGACCGTTCCTGGGCACATAACTGTACATACCACCCGCAGAGTTGCTGCATCGGCGGCTTGGGCGACCCAGGCATCTATCGGGGAGATCTGTAGGGCGGTGATGTGGTCCTCACCCTCCTCCTTTGTCAAGCATTATAAGATTGACAAATTTGCCTCCTTGGACGCATCATTTCGACAGAGGGTGTTAAAGCAGGTGATATCAACCAGGGGGACTCAGGCCCAAACTACTTCCCCCCCCTTAGGGACAACAGGGCTTTGGTATGTCCCACTTGTGGATTCTCCATCCAATCATGCTGGAGAAGGGGCGTTGTCTTACCTGAACGCCTTTTCTCAGCATGATGATGGAGAATCCACTCCCTCCCTTTGAGTGGCTGTTTGGTCCTGTGTCCACGGTAGGTAGGGCATACACGTCAGACTAACGTCTGTGTCTCGCCTTAGTCGCAAACTGGGGTGCCCTTGCACAGCAGAGGCATGGCTTTTTCCAGACTTAGTCTTATTTGAGCAGGAAGATTGAGACAAATAATCCTGAATTGCCTCTTCAGAGATTGTCTCAGCCTTATAAAGTAGTTCATAAAAGGCCTTAACAATTTTTTTGATACCATCATTATGACAGTGTATTTCACCCTTTTCATCCAGTAATTTACTTATTGATCTTTTTTCTCTTTCTTTTTTCAGTCTATATGCAAACCATCTACCAGGTTTGCTAGCATTTTCAAAAAAGTTCTGTTTGGCTCGTTTAATCTGTTGTGCCATAGTATCAGTCTCAAGTAGATTTAATTTATGTTTTATTAAGTCCATTTGTATCTTCACATTTTTCTTTTGTGGATCAGTTTGTAATTCCAGCTCCAACATACCAAGCTGTTTTTTCAATTTGGACTGTGAAATTCTCTTTTCTTTATTCTTTTTAGCAACATAGGTTATAGCTAAACCTCTAAAGTATGCTTTTGCCGTGTCCCAAACATTTTGGATAGAAGTATATTCCTTTTTATTGATCTTTTTAAAAAATTCCATTTCTTTTATTGCTAATTGTAAAAATTCTTTTTCCTTCAAAATAGCTTTATTCAGAGACCATCTCAATCTTTTCTTATATCCTTTCCATGTCATTTTAATTGGGTTATGATCTGCCCAAATATTTGGTTCAATTTCAACTTCCTGTATCATAGTCTTCAGGTCATGGGAGATCCATATCATGTCTATTCTTGACCAAGATTTATGCCTGTTAGAGTAAAAGGTATATTGTGTCTTTCCTGGATTCATCTCTCACCATATATCCTGCAAACATACTTCATCTTTCATTTTTAAACAAGATTTAGATAAAATATTACTTCCTTTCTTCCCTTGTTTATGGTTTTTGTAGTCTCGAACTGCATCCACAATTGCATTAAAGTCTCCCACTATACAAAGACTATGATAATTTAAATCCACAAGTTTGTCGTATAGTTGTTGAAAAAATTGCTCTTGTTTCTCATTGGGGGCATATATTGCCACCAATAATATTTGTTTTTGATTCCATGAAATCTCCACCATTACTATTCTTCCTTCCTCATCAGAATAAATTTGTTTTTGATTCAACTTTTCTTTTATATATGTCAGTATCCCTCTTTTTTTTGTAATGCCGAAGAAAAATAAAGTTTGCCTAATTTTGGTTGTTCTAAAATTCTAGAGTGTTGTCTCTTAATATGAGTCTCTTGTAGACAAATTATGTCCATTTTAAGTTTCTGTAGCCTATGAAATTTTTTACTACTTTTTGATGGGGAATTGAGACCATTTATATTTATTGAGTATATTCCAATTTCCTCCATAATTTCAATTATTTCGGGATCTCAATCTTCTAGGTGAGCTTATCTGTCTCTGATCTTTAGGTCTGACATCTTCCTCTGATTGTGTCTTTTTTGGTATCTCCTCTGTTTGCTTAGAAGTCTCTGCAGTAGGCGTTCCCTCTGATCTCTTAAATTCCATATCACCTTTCTCCAAGAAGGCTCTGTGCTTGTTGAAAAATTCCTCTGCTTGGAATGGAGTGTCCAGTCTATATCTTTTCGAGTCCCAAAAAATCAGTAGCCCTTCTGGAATCAATCATCTAAAATTCACTCCTCTATCAATCAGTTTCCTTGTTAAAAATTGATAATCTCTTTGTGCTTTCCTTATTTTTTTAGGAATCTGTTTAAGAACTACAAGCTCTTTATCTTTATACTTCATAGATTGGTCCCTTACAATTCTCAAAATTTCATCTCATCGATTTCTTTTAAGAAATCTGACGTGGACCTCCCTGGGCACTCTGTTCCTTCTTGCGTAGTTAGAGTTGACTCTTAAAAACCTGGTCCAATTCCCTATTCATTTGGTCCTTTTCAATTCCAAGTAAATCCGCCAGTAGTCCACTCATCAAGTCTAATAAGTTCTCATCTTTCTCTTCTATCACATTTTGAAATCTTAAGAAATACAATGACCGTTCCATCTCCATGACCGCCATATTGCCACATTAGATTGTGCCAATCTCTGGTTTTCCTCTTGTAGAGCTACTAATTTCTCATCTACCACTGCTGACTTGTCTTCTATTTCTTCATTCTTTGTTGTGTATCTATCATCGCTTCCATTCTTTGGTCCATCTTAAGGATATTATTCTTCAGATCTTCATAGTTTCTCTCTAAGTCCTTTTTTATATCCATTCTACAATCTGCAATTGCCTGGAGTATGGCCTGTGTGTCTTTTTGTTGAGCTTGTTGGGTTTCCTGCGGTAGAAATGTAGTGATGGGTTTTGGGGCGCCAGACTCACCGAAGTTGAGGCAGGGGCTGAAGAACCCTTTTTCACCCCTTTCGTCAAATTTAATGTACTCGTCTTCAAATTATTATAGTTGTAATTTGTAATCCAATAACAGGCCCGATGGCCACTTTATTTGTAATCCAACATGGAGGCCCACTGGCTGATTGTAATCCACCAAAATGCGCAAGAAAGTGAAAGAAGGATAAAAGTAATAGTGCCCTCCTATTATCAGGAGTCAAGGCCAAAATATTTTTAAAAAATAAGAGAGAAAATTAAAAACCAAAAGAAGAAATGAAAGTTATCCCCCCCCCCAAAAAATTATCGAGGAGCCCTTAAAAAAGGAAAAAAGAAGATATGGACAAAGAAGCACCCAAAGTCTCTAGAAAAAGAGTAAAAATAAAAAATAAGCCAGGAAAAAAAACAAAACAACAACAAAAAATAAAAACAAAAACCAAGCCTACCAGGCAACAATAACCAAGTTTTAATCCAATTGCAGCTTTGCAAGATCTTCTTATGTAGTTTCCTTACTACAGAAATTGCAACCAGTCAAGGATAGCAAAAAGCCAAACATTAGGCAAAAACAAAAGCAAAAACCCAAAGCTCTCTCTTGAAGGTCTCTAAAAGATAAGAATGTCTGGGCACACAGCCAAGTGTCTGGGCATTGAGCCAAACTTTGCAGCTGTGTATTCAAGGTTAAAGAAAAAAATAACCACCAGGGGATGCTGTTTCTTTCCCCGTTGTTTGAATAGGGAGAGGAAAAAAGTTTAAAAAGTGAAACAGCAAGCTAAAGTTCTGTAGCAAGACAATTAAGCTGGCTTTTTCCAAATAAAAGGAGTATATATCATAGCAATCTTGCTTTTCCATCCATAATAAAATACAGTAAGATCTTTTACTTTAATTCCATTGAAAAAGAATTCAAAAGTTTTATAATGTAGCTTAAACCGCCACTTTAGGGGAGGGGAGGAATTAAAAACCCCTTCTCCCTCCCTTAAGCTTCCAGCTTCAGCTCAAAGGCAGGCAATTTATTTCAAAAGGTCCAGTTTGCCATAAATATTGAGGTTATCTCACCCTGAGCAGTTGCTTGTTCTCAGTCAGCTGTCTTCTGTCTCCGACAATCAGCTGGTGATGGCTGGGATCGCAGAAGCACTCCGCCCTTCTTTTGCCAGTTCCAGGGGCTGTTTTGAGTTCAGAGAGCTGGCTACCACTGGCTCTCCTTCCTCAAAGGTTCATCCCTCGGTGGCCACCCCTTCAGGTGGCATTCAGCCCAGATGGGCCCGCCAGTGAAAGAATTCCGGACCCTGGGGATGGAGAAACCTCTCCAGGGTCTATGGTCAGCTCCTCACTGGTGACGTCTTTCTATCCTACATTTTTATAATGTACCAAGAAGTTGGTTGTGCTCTATTTTGTTAGATTCCTTATTGAAATCCCAGTATGCTATGCCCACAGTATTTTACTGGTCCATTAATTTAGTTACTATCAAAGAATGCGATAATGAGGACTTTCTTGGTCTTGGAGATCTGATAGAGATACCATTCTGCCATCCCTCAGCTTGCTACTACTGTATAAGAAAAGAATTATTTTCACTAAATTCAAAATACTTTCATGTCTTAAACTGGTTAAAGTAATAGCGTATAACATGCGCATCTGGCTTTTAAGTTAATAAATTCATGTTAATTTGCATTCAGTGTAATTAGCTCTGTAACTGATAATATGTATTAAGTTTAACAGCAAAATTAAGACTTCCTTTATTTAATATAGGTCCAACAAATCAAAGAATGGAAAATCATATTTATGAAACGTGATTCAATATATCAAAACATGATTATATTGTACTGTTGGTTTCTTTGTGTTGCTTACATTTTTAAAAAATAGATGTCTTCATATTTGAAGTTCCCTTGGTTTTATCTTAAGAAATAATTTTAAGGAAAGCAATATAGTAATTTCATTGTATCTTTAGCACACAAAATGTATTTCTTTTTACTTCTCCTAACATATATATATATAAGAGAGAGGAGAATTTACTGCTTTTTCTTGGGTCTGGAATTTATTTCTGCTAATTCTAAAAAAATTAATGGGGTAGCTTTGTATATAAACCCCAATTAAATCCACATTTATTGTTTGCTGATGATCAAGGCAGATATGTAATTGTGCAAACTGAATTACAGGGCATAAAATCCATTGTGGTGGAATTATACATGCCACACCGAGAAAAAGCCAAGTTTTTAAAACATTTGTCTGAACATTTATTCTCTTATTCTTTTCAATATAGGTGTGTAATTGGAGACTACAATGGGGTAGTAACCCCACAACTGGACAGATCAGCTGATAAAGGAATTAAAGAAACACAAGGGAAACTGCCCCAAACATTTTTCGAGCTGACCAATACTTTAGGCTTGATTGATGTTTGGAAGTGTAAAAATGGACTAACAAAAGATTTTGCCTTCTTTTCAGAGACATAGTGACAAGATGAAAACAATAAGGCATGTAGCTGCTGAGTTTCCTTTTCAGAATTGATATGATTTGGATTACAAAAAATCTACTTCATAAAACAAAGTTATTATACTTCCAAAAACTTGTACTTGTTTGTACATTTTCCAATTGAACTTGAAGTATGTATTGAAGCATAGATCCAGGAGTTTCATTATGGTTTCTGTAGACATGGAATGTTTTGTTTATTTATTTATTTATTTATTTATTTATTTATTTTTATTTTTCTGTTAAAAATTAAAAAACCAATAAAAAAATTTAAAAAAAAAAGTATATTAGTTCATATCAGAAAAAAAGAACAAAGAAAAAGAACAAAGAACAAAACAGAGGAAAGTAAAAAAATACCTTTCTATTTCTATTATACTTTATAATCTAATAATCAATCCCTCAATATCAGTATCACATTTCTTTAACCTCCTCAGTTACTATATCCAAAAGATATTAGTACATAGATAAACACCTTATTATTAAGTTCAGACCCTTAATTAATTTTTATTCAATCTAACATCTTATTTAACTGTCATAAGCCATAAATCAATCCATATCTAATAAGCCTTTTAAAATCATTACATAAAACCTTCAATCACATTCTTAAATCTTATTCTAGCTTTCCTTTTATGCCAAATAGGTTTCCATAACAAGGCCACTATATCCATAATTATCATATATATCATTTTTTTTATCTTGTTGTGTCCTTTGAATCAAACAGAGACGTCTTCTTTTTTGTTTTAGGAACATAGCTCCTTTGTAAATAACCCCTTGTTGTTTAACAAGGTCCAATCTCCACGTTTGAAACTGTTGAGTAGCCGGCTCAGTTACGTCCAGTTTTATACCTAATAGTTGTTTATCCAAGTTAGCATCATTCTCAGTTCGTTGGGCTTGTCTGTCCGTTTCTGTTAATTTTAGAGTTGTAAGTGGTTTAATTATAGTCCTTTTTAATTCCTCAGAGAACTCATCAGCCTGCGTACAGAGTAAAGTGGAATCTTCTTTACCTTTAGTTAATCCCGCTTCTATTATTTCTTGACCCATAGAGTACTCAGACGAAGTCTGGGAGTCAGTTTGGAAGTTCAAAGCAGGATTTCTATTTTTTATTTCCATCGTAAATTCTTTTACTTGCAAACGTATTTCATCAGTAGCTTCATAAAGTTTTTCCAGTATAAGTTTATAGTCAAGTTGAGCCAAGGGTTGCTCCATTTCAAAGATAATCAAAAACAGTCTGTATCATTTAGTAGGGGCTGTGTTCAGAGAACATTTAATCAGTGTCCACCCCCACCAGTGCAGCTGTTAATCTTCTTTGTATTTTCCCCTTTATGATAATCTGAAAGTCAAGGTTAATCCAATCCTCAAAAGAAAAAGTTGCAATTTTAAGTCACTAATTAAAGTTGCAATTTACGTTTTTCCACAAGGTGTCCTCAGTAGCATGTAAAATCTTCTCCCAGAAACCAGGAATCTCATAAACAAGATCAGGAAATACAGAAAAAAGAAGCATTCAAACCCAATAGCAGATTCAATATTGACAAAATTTTCCAAGACCCCAAAGTGAAGGAAAAAAGAGAAAAAAAATAGGGAAAAAAAATCACTTTAAGTTAATTCAGTCCAAGCTTCTTTCCCCCACACTGACAAACGCCGCCTTCTTAAAGTAGGGAAATCATTTCAAAGGTGCTTTTTACAGGCACACACACACAAAAAAAAAAAACAAGAAAGGGAGGAAAAAAAATCTCACCCAGCTCAGCCATGGTGGTTCCTGTGCTTAGATGTTCTTCTGACTTCTGGTTGCAGCGGCTAGATGAACGGCCATTTTACTGGCCGTTCTTTCCACCATCGGCCCAAAGGAGCAATCTCGGTCCCTGGAAGAAGCTGCCACTCTCCCAAGGACAACGAGGACCTCCTCACTGGTAGCTACCCCCACAGGGCAGCTTTTCGACCCGATTAAGGGTCTACCGGCAGCAGAGAATCAGCTGACAAGGAGAGCCATCTTCTTGCACAGCTGCGAGCACCGCTATCTGAAACCAGAAGTCTATTATTATTATTATTATTATTATTATTATTATTATTATTATCATCATCATCATCATCATCATCATCATCATCATCATCATCATCATCATCTATAGGAAGGCAAAACGTTTTTAGATCAAAACGACTGACCATGGAATGGGCTGTTACCTTATTAGAAGCAGTTTGATCTTGAAAGAGACATTTTGTCCTTAATGCAAATGGCTCTGTGACTTTTGATCAGTGTAATCTAATCCTATATCAAGGCAATCAAACTGAAAGTTTCTGCAATCAAACTGAACGTTTCAAGATCAAATGTTTCAGCTTTGAATCTGTTTGCACACTTCTTAGATTGATGGAGTTTCTGTGTGCTGGAGATTCCCAAATGTTATTGTAACTTCGATATAATGTAGCTGAAAAAGAGTTTTTCAGGCAGGGTTAGCTATATTCTAATAATACACTACACTGCTTTTTCTTAACTTCTGGATCTGGAGATTATGCTCTGAACCTGTGCCTTGATCCACTGAAATAATAGATGGGAGTCAGTGAAGTAATAGATGGCAGTCAAGAAAGTGAGATGGAATTCAGGCAAAAATCTTATGGGTGGATGATTTCTAGTATGGGAAGAGAATGTTACCTGTTTAGAATAGAATAGAATAGAATAGAATAGAATAGAATAGAATAGAATAGAATAGAATAGAATAGAATAGAATAGAATAGAATAGAATAGAATAGAATAGAATAGAGGTCTTCTAGTCCAGCCCCTGCTCAAACAGGAGAATCTATACCAGTGTTGGCGAACCTATGGCACACGTGTCAGAGGTGGTACTCAGAGCCCTCTCTGAGGGCACACACGCCGTCGCCCCAGCCCCGCCTTCCCCCACGGCCCCCTCCTCACCAGCAGTCCCCCCGGAGAAGAATCGCCCCCGGGCATGGCCAACGTGGAGCAGCGCAGCCATGGACATGGCAGCTGGGCAGCAGGAACAAGATTCAGGAGTCATGAAGGGTCTAGACCAGATTCTCCTCCCTCAGCCCTGGAAGCTGCCTGAGTGACTTTAGACCAGTCCAAATCTCTTGGGCCAACTTACCTCACTGGGTTATCAATCTTGGAAAAAAATAGGAAGTGGAAAAACTGCATATGTCGTCTTGAATTCCTAAATGAGAGATAAGATAGAAATCTAATGTATAAGTAATTATTCATTAACATTGTTTTATATTGATTTAGCTTTCATTACTATATTTTATACTTGGTAAACAAATCTCAAATGTAATTGCATTGAAAGCAATATAACTTTTTGTTTTTACAATCCTGTAATCCCTTAGTTCAGGATAAAGTCAGGGTGACTGGATAGAGTTGAGCATTTACTCGTTGGATGCCCTTCCTGATGCCACACAGAGTTTGCAGTGGATATTTTTTTATTTGTGCTCTAGGAGAGAAACATCTGCCACTACCTAGGATTCAATTCTCAACCTTCCGAGTGGGAGGCGTCTTCACCACTAGGCCACCATGCTGCTTGGAAATAATATAATAATATGGTTAATAAAATATTAGATTTTCCTAGGCAGTTTTAGTTCCTCCTATGATTATCATCAAAGTATACTTTTTAAAAGGACTTTGAAAAGAATCACCAAATTTGTGATGTGGAAGATAAACTTTTCTCTACAGCTGAAGCTGTATATAGAATATAAAGGGAAGGAAGCGTTTCAACAAGAAACGATTAAGAAAGCTTTTTTAGAATTTTATTCCAAGCTATACGCTGAAGAGAAGACACAAGATAATGAGATAGATATGTTTTTACAAAATGAAAAGGTATTGATAATTACTGATGAACAAAGAGATAGATTAAATGCACTGATTACATCAGAAGAAATAATTTCAGTGATTAAACAATTGAAAATGGGAAAATCCCCTGGGACTGATGGGTTAACGGCAACTTATTATAAGTATCTTCAAATGGAGATGGTGGAACCTCTTAGAGAGTTATTTGTTAACATACAAGAGGGTGGTCAGGTTCCACCGTCATGGAAAACAGCCTATGTTTAGATTTAAAGAAAATTACCAACCTTAATTGTAAGGGGATCCCGATCAGGGTTCTGAAAGATTTATCCAGCCAAACATTACAAGCCAGAAATAAAATGCGACCAGTTGCGGATGCCTTATTTCAAAGAGGCATCAGGTTTAGTTGGCAATATCTGGTGATTATAATTGTTTTTAAAGATGGGAAAATGTACCGGGCGAAATCCTTGGATGAAGGAAAAGAATTGTTGGTGAAGCTCAGCTTTGATTTGGATTTAAATCAGCAGGCGGAGAAAGAAGCGGGGGTAGCTGGAGCAGTTGGAGCAGTAGGAGGTGCAGGAGTTAAAAGTGTTACTGAGTTATTTGCATTGGCACTCCAGCCCTTGGAAATGGAAGTAGGTGGAGAAATTAAAGCGCTGGAAGAAAGACTGGTACTTTTAAAAGAAAAAGAAAAGAAAGAACTGGAGAGAGCGGAGCTGCTGGCCTCAAAGGAAAAGGAGAAAATGGAGTGGTTTTCGTACAAAGAGAAAGAGGCAGCAGACGACCTGGCCAAGGAGGGCAGGGTCACGAGACAGAAGAAAAAATGAACAGTTTGAAATAGTGCGATTCTTAAGGTCTTACCTACTTGTAAGGGGAGTGATAAAGGCTTAGTCCTTAGTTTTAACTTTAAATTTTGAATGAAATAAGTAAGGGAGGCTATAAGAACTAAACAGAAATTAGGATTGTTGAAGTTAGACGTTTATAAAGCTTTTGACAAAATAAATAATGATTATTTATTCCGACTATGTAAAACTTTAGATATGGGAAATAGGTTCAGTCATATAATAAAAGAAATATATAAAAAAAATACAGCTTATATTAGAGTAAATGGGAATAGAACGGATGAGATAGAAATAAATAATGGAACTAAACAGGGGTGCCCCCTATCTCCAATGCTCTTCGTAATGGCAATTGAAACATTAGCCAATAAAATTAGAAAAGATAAACAGTGGAAGGGATACCAAATTGGAAATTTAGAATTAAAATTAAATCTCTTTGCCGATGATGCCATAATAGTTACAGAAACACCAATAGATATGGTAAATAGAATGACTATTTTACTTCAAGAATTTAAAGAGCAATCAGGGTTAAGAGTAAATATGGAAAAATCAGAAATTATTTGTTTAAATACTGGACCCAGAGAACAGATTGAGATACGCAAAGTATCAGGTTTAAAATTGGGAAGTAAAAAGATGAAATACCTAGGAATATGGTTACTAAAAAATCCAGAAAGAATGGCTGAGTTTAATTATAATTTAGTATGGAAAAAGATTCAGAAGCAGATCAAAAACTGGAAAAATAAAAATTTGAGAAGAATGGCAAAGATTATGGCATTAAAAATGATGATAATTCCAAAAATGTTATATATATTACAAGTAATGCCGGGGACCTTCCCGAAAGCAAAATTAAAAGAGTGGGATAATAAATTAAATCTTTGGATTGAAGGTAATAAGAGACCAAGAATTAAAAAAAGGTGGTTAGTAGCCACGGAGAGCGAAGGGGGGTGGGGAAACCCATGCTTGGAATATTATAGGGATGCTTATCAAATAGACAGACTAATGGATTTACAACTATTTGAAGAGAAATTCTGGGTAAGATTAGAAAAAGAAATTAATGATATAAAGGATGAAGAATTATTATTTAGGAAATGGAATAGGATAGATATAAACAGTTTAATAGACCCCGCTAAGGCAGTTATAGAGAGTTGGACGAAATGGCAAAGTAAATTGAAAATGACGAATTCTAAACTAGCGACGCTGCAGGTAATAAACACAAATAAGCAAGGTAATCTCACAAAGATAATAAGGGAATTAAGGAGTAAAGGAATAATGAGAATTGAGCAATTATATGAAAAAGATGGAAAGATTATTAGAAGTAAATTAGAGCAATGTCTTGGCCAAGAAAGATGGTTACAAGTTAATGCAATATGCACATATTTAAGTAGAAGTGAGAATAAAGAAACATTCCTCAGACAAGAAACAATTTTAGAAAAGATATTAAAAGAAAAGAATAAGAATATAAAAGCGCAAGTAGGTAATATATATAGGGTTTTATTGCAAGTGGAGGAGGAAGTTGTAAAATGATTGACAAGGTATTGGCAGGATGAATTAGAAATTAATGAATGGGAAATGGAAAGCGTAGTAGAAGACATCAGGAAGATTAAAAATACAAGGATAAGAGAGATGATAAGAAAAATTTTACATAAATGGTATTACACACCATTACAATTAGCGCACTTCCAAAGGGAGAAGAAAGGGAATTGTTGGCATGGATGTAAAGAAAAGGGAGTATTTATGCATATGTTTTGGGAATGTGCTGAAGTTCAAAAATTTTGGAAGCAAATACAAATTGAGGTAAATAAGATGCTAAATATTAATTGGAGAATAACTAAGGAGATGGTACTATTAATAAAAAATAGTGAGGTAAAGGAATACGAGGAAATTAAAACTGCAGCAATAGAAAGCGCCCAGGCAACTATAGTGCTTGGGTGGAAAGATGCGAAGAAATGGAACATACAAAATTGGTGTAAGTACATGGTAGACCACATTCACTATCAAATAATGGAAATTAGATTACATAATTATAATGAAGGTAAATTGGTAGCAACGATGAAGCGGTGGGAAAAGGTAAAAAATTATATGTTAAACTTAATAGGCGATGCAAAAATAAAGAATAAAATTCAATCACTCTATAAAATATGAATAATGTAATCCAGAGTTGAGAAGTATATATGTAATAGAAATTGAATCTTCCCTATTGGTGGTGGGATTAATGTTTGTATTTTTGTAACTTGTTTGGTGGAGGGCACTATCCACAGTGCACTGTTTTATGTATTAAATTTAAAAAAATTAATAATAAAAAAATAGAATTTTATTCCAAGCTATATGCTGAAGAGAAGACACAAGATAATGAGATAGATATGTTTTTACAAAATGAAAAGGTATTGATAATTACTGATGAACAAAGAGCTAGATTAAATGCACTGATTACATCAGAAGAAATAATTTCAGTGATTAAACAATTGAAAATGGGAAAATCCCCTGGGACTGATGGGTTAACGGCAACTTATTATAAGTATCTTCAAATGGAGATGGTGGAACCTCTTAGAGAGTTATTTGTTAACATACAAGAGCTGGTCAGGTTCCACCGTCATGGAAAACAGCCTATGTTTCCTTAATTCCGAAAGAGGGAAGAGATAATGTTCAACCAGAAAATTTTAGACCTATTTCATTATTGAATACGGACTATAAAATTTTTGCAAAAATTGTGGCTAATAGATTAATGACAGTTTTACAAAAAATAATTCATTCAGACCAAACTGGTTTTTTACAAGGCAGACAGATGAAAACTAATGTTAGACAACTCATTAATATACTTGAATATTTGGAGACGCATATCCAGGTGCCTGCTGTTCTTATGTTTTTGGATGCGGAAAAAGCCTTTGATAGACTGAATTGGTTGTTTTTGAAAAAATTAATTGCAGTGGATATTTTTTTATTTGTGCTCTAGGAGAGAAACATCTGCCACTACCTAGGATTCAATTCTCAACCTTCCGAGTGGGAGGCGTCTTCACCACTAGGCCACCATGCTGCTTGGAAACAATATAATAATATGGTTAATAAAATATTAGATTTTCCTAGGCAGTTTTAGTTCCTCCTATGATTATCATCAAAGTACACTTTTTAAAAGGACTTTGAAAAGAATCACCAAATTTGTGATGTGGAAGATAAACTTTTCTCTACAGCTGAAGCATGACATATTCAGTTACTTGTAAAAATGGAAATCACAAAACTGAAAGAAGGGTATGATATTTCTTTTTCTTTTGAAGAGCACTAATTCTAACACTTTGGATTTGTTCTCTTCTAGGATCGAAACAGAATGTATGACACTTTGAATATGCACTCACTGGAAAATTCCCTTATTGACATAATGAGAGCTGAGCATGATCCACTTAAAGGTATATAGGCTAATGCCTCAATTTAGAGCACATTCATGCTGCAATGCTTGAAAATCAATTTAAAAGTTTAACATGCACATATGCACATATTAAATAAAGGAACTGTGGCCAGAGTTTATTGTAAGATTCTCACTAGAAAAAATTGTGTTGGAACCTTTGCTCCCAATACCACAGAGAAAAGTGGACATTCGTACTAGGAAACTCTGCAGTCAATTCAAATCACTTTTCATACAAGAAGTATTGGGGCTGAATTGTTTTGCTTAGAAAGTGATAAATTGAGAGTCATTATTTCACTAAAGCTGCTGGCCCCTGTAGCAAAATGTTTCCAGGAATCTTCATAATAATGCATTGCTTTTTTTCTGACTATGTTTACATTTTGTAAAGCTAGCCATTTCCTTGTAAGTACTGAGCCCTCCTTTCAACTGAACCCTAACTCTTTTGTAATTAGTTGACAAGCTTCCCTCCAATTGAGGCTACAATTTAACCATACAACACATAAGAACAGATTTAAACAGAAGTAAGCAGAATTAGTCACAAAACAAAAAAGTTATTCTGATGACATACTTTATACGTTACTAAAACAAGATTGCCAAAAAGCTAAAACTTCCTAGAAGTAAATTCATGAGATTTTCTTGTTGTGAGCCGCCCTGGGTCTTTGGAGAAGGGCGGCATATAAGTCTGATAAATAAATAAATAAATAAATAAATATTAGTGGCGTCAGGAATCAAAAATGTACTGTGGGATATTACTGGATCCATTAGCAGCAGTTTAATTTTTTATCTGATCCAGTGCCTAATATATTTGGAAAGTTACATTTATTCTCAATGATTAGAATAACTTATTTGATGTGAAAATCACTACCGGAGAACTCATCAGCATCTTAATAATTAAGAAAATCAAACCAGGGCTCCAAGCCATGTGCATAAACCTGGAATGAGTAGTGCAGAGGTTTATTGGACTATCTTGTCCATCTCCAATTCATTTTTATAGGGCTTGTACAGAAAAAATCCTAGAAATTGTGTCATGTTAGTTTTCACTACACCTTCTGGTCTCCATAAATGCATTGGATGGAATTGTCTGCCGCTGTTCTGTCCAGCTTACATATGTACTGAAGCTATATTTGCCAATGTTTAGGGTTAAGGTTTGGAATTCAGAATTTGCCCATTTTGATATTTTTCTTTGTGTTGCATTGGAGTGCAACATGGCAAATGCTTGCCTGATCAAAAACCTAAAAGCAAAGCAGACACTGACTTGGTCTCTTGTTTGATAATCTGAAATAAAGATGAGAGCTGCATTTCATTGAGCTTAATTCGGTAATTTCACTGTCTAATTCACAGGTTACAATATTGCAAGTCATAGTCTCAAGAGATGCTCCTTTAAAGGAGTGTAACTATAAAATAAATAAAATAAACTATAAAAGACTATAATTTGTTAAGTAGTCTTAAAATAAGGAGGATTACTTTTGTGTTTTTGAAAATGCCTGTAGATTAAGATTAAGATTATTTAATGCATTCTGTTGACATAAAACTAATACACCCAGGAGTTTTTGATATTAATAGTAATTTTGAAGATAGAATATCCTTACTAAAAGCTGAGGTATATTATTATGTATGTGAGGATTATAAAGGATTTAGTTTTAAAAAGGCAGTCTTCATATTGTGAACAAAGTAACTATTGTACATTATTTGGAACATAAATATATTGAATGAAGTATAAAATATTTTGCTATACAATTCTAAATATTACATCTAAATGAATAGGACTTTTTAAATCTTAGCATCTGCTAATCTAACATCTGAAAATACAGATAAAAACGTTAGATTAAACGTTACTTAATTTACAGTGTAGCTTTAAAAGAAACTCCTGATATTACAGATCTTTGATTTAATAGAGCTGTAGACACAGCTGATTTAATCAGTAGGAGTAAAATTTTATAATGAAAAAGAACACTTGAAATAATGACAGCTATTTTGGGATACTTTACAACAAAGAGGGCTTATCCTCTTAAAGCTGATCTCAAAGCACATTGTTTGTCTTATGACCAACAAATTAAGAAGTTTCTTCATTTTCTAGAAGTTAAGTCAGGTGTGTCAACTGATGAAATAACATGTTTTATATCTGAACAGATATATTTAAATGTCTTAATTATTTCACCCCTTTTGATTATTTAATTATAACTCCTTCATCTATTTGTTTTTAGGGCGTTTAAATTAACCACATCTAGGAACTGACAATCTTCTAATGTTAAATGGTAAGATTTAATCTTTTATTCATTTTAATTATCTGGTATCCAATTGAATTGAACATTTTGTTTTAAAAATATACAGTTGCATTCTGTATCAGTACACAAAGGACAACTTTCTTCAGAGAACCACAGCCACCTCCCGTTTAAAGCAGTAACATCATAGCTCTATCGCTTGTTGTACATATGATTACTATCCCAATTTGTCTGTTTTTTTATAAGTTTCTGATGATAAGAGTAATACAGGCTAGAATAGATATATAACAAGTTGGGTTTGACCAATAAAATCTAGTATAGCTTTTTTCACCTCATGCCCCTGAAAATATGGGAAAAGTACATACAGTAGTTCAGAGGTCTCCAACCTTTCTCGGTTGGCGGACCGAAGGGAAAGGGGGAGAGAAGCATTTTACATGCACATGCACACAAACAGGGCCGCGAGCACGTGGGATGCATGCTCGCACCCATGTGACACTGGATAGTACTGTGCTGATTTTGCTGCATGGGCGCTAGCATTGCCCCATTTTCATGCTGTGCGGCGCCCGGATTTCGCACCATACACCTCCTGGTTT
This sequence comes from Bothrops alternatus, assembly GCA_034064705.1. Taxonomy (NCBI): domain Eukaryota; kingdom Metazoa; phylum Chordata; class Lepidosauria; order Squamata; family Viperidae; genus Bothrops; species Bothrops alternatus. The sequence continues at coordinate 14,164,057 of JARGCV010000085.1, forward strand.
GCCCGTTTTCACACCATGCACCGCCCAGTTTTTGCGCCGTGTGCTGCCTGTTTCCACACTATGCGCCACCTGGTTTCCCCCCATTTTCATGCTGTGTGCTGCCCAGTTTTCACACCATGTGCTGCCCGGTTTTCTTCCATTTTTGTGCTTCATGCCACCCAGTTTCCCCCCATTTTTGCGCCGTGCACCGCCCAGTTTTCACACCATGCACCACCCTGTTTGCATAGCGGTGATGGCCTGTTTTCGCCGCGCAGTGCCCTGTTTGCATAGCGGTGGTGGCGCTAGGATGAGTGGGGGTGAGTGGGGTATGTGCACTGGCCATCATGTTCCATGGCCCAGTGGCCAGTAGGTCACAGCCCGGTAGTGGGCTGAGGACCTCAGGTTGGGGACTCCTGCAATAGTCCTTGACTTACAATCATTTGTTTAAAGACCATTTGAAGTTACAGCAGTGCTGAAAATTTGACCTACAGCCAGTCCTCATACTTAGAACCATTGCATCATCTCTGCAGTTATGTGATTGTGTGTTGGGCGTTTGTCAACTGTTGAGCGTTTAAAATAGTTGCAGTGTTCTGTGGTCATGTGGTTACCATCAGCCAGCTTCCGACAGGCAACATCAGTAGGGAGGCTGGCAGGAAAAGTTGCAAGTCAGAGACATATGATGTCTCACTTAATAACCATGCCACTGAATGAGGAATTTTCCAGTCCCTATACTATTGTGGTTCTATAGAAAAGCTAGAAAATGGATACTAATACATTGATTTATGGGACTGGAATTAATTTTTTTAAATTCTGCCATCTCTTGAATTTCACTCACTGTCATTGTGATTACTATTGACAGTTGCAGTTGACAGATTATGCTAAATCTGTCGTTCTTTCCTAAAAGTAGCATATTTAACCCAATGGGATCTGACACGACCTAGCATATATTTGTGGTCTCATTTCATGATTATGCCAAAGTCAGGAGGAATAACTTTACATTTAACTGAACTCAATACAAGATACCTCTGGAAGAGTGGTTGCCTCCTAGTGGATAGGGTGACACCGGCCTACTATTAAACATGCTACAAAATCAAGGAACTTTCTGTTCCTTATTCACCTACTACAATCAGGATTTTTTTTTCTCCCTGCTTTTAAGTGAATAGACTTTGAATGTATTTGCTGGGCTCCTTTGATGCTTGTCCTATTGCTTCTCTTCTCACTCCAGCTCAAGGAAAAGTAGTCAGTATGTGTAGGAGGGAAAAGGACACAGGCTACCTTAGACTAGCTTCTAGACTCAGTAGTGCATAGGAGTTGCTAAAATGGGGAGCAGTATAAAACACTGAAGATATTCCAGGGGGGGTGGAATAGTCCCATTCCCAGTGCTACTGGCAGTGCAGAACTGTTTCAATCATGTTAATGAACAGGGGGAGGAATTGTAGACTAATGATTTTGTTTGCAAGTTCAGCACCACGACAGATTCACCAGGATCTCTGGGAAAAAGTTATGAGGTCTTCGGGAGCTGGGTGATGATGTGTCAACATTCACTAGATTATGGTCAGTTACTGTTAAGGCTTTTAGACAAGCAAACAAGAAAGACTTAAATTTCTGAAAAGATCTATATTGCTGGTAGGGTAATGTAACAAAATCTTAAAAGCCTTTCAAAGTAATTTTGCTCCCTAGTATAAATTAAGACAGTGATAATCTGATCCTCATTCTCATGTTTTCCCCTTTCCCTGGATTAAGTAATCTTATATGAAATGGTCCAAAATGTTCTAAAATGATCTAGCTCCCTCCTCCATGTTAATTGAGCATGCTAAGCATTCTGTCATAGTAAGATTGAACAGGTATTCCTAAAGCAAGTTCCCTATCTTCTGGCAAGTATTCTATTATTTCAGAAGCTTTCTATTAATCAATATAAAGTATGAGGTCCTTGGCATGTTCGTGCATTGTATTACAAATTATATTCCATGTTCACAGTATTTATGAATCTTTTTGCTATTTGAAATTGTGTACAGATAGTAATAGAATCATAGGGCTGGAAGGGAACTTGGAGGTTTTCTAGTCCAACCCCCTGCGCAAGGCAGGAGAACTATACTAGACATGTCAAACTCGAGGCCCACGGGTCAGATCTAGCCCGTGATGTGTTTAGATCTAGCTTGCAAGCAGACTACTAGGACGAGGTGATTGAGTAATTACCTCCTCGCTTCTTCGGGTATCTTGTCAGTGAGAGCAGCCCTAGCCAGACGATGGGTAGCAGGAGCCTCTCCAACACATGGAGCTGTGCAGTAGTGGTAACCGCAGAGGCAGGTGGGCATGGGTCTATGACAACTCACAGCGTGCGTGCAGCATGGCAAGGGAGGCATTCTTCTCTCAATCCCAGGCATCCGAGAATTGGTGTTTTCCTATCCCAGCAAAGTTGGAGGTGGAGGGCAACGCTGCTGTGCATGGAAGTGTGGAGTCAAACTTCTGCGTTGACAGATTTCTGGAGAACAAGAAGAGGAGGCAGGGCAGGAGTGAGGGAGGGAATCCTTTCAAGAAGGATGCTGGTTTGTTGGGGCATGCAGCTCCCTGCCACCCCTCTTTCTCTCCAAAGATCTTTGTAATTCAACCAAGAAGTTTGGCATGCTGCACATATGCACGCACACACCATTCTAACCTTGAAAACTTATATCCACATTTGAGCTGGCAAGCTGCCAATCATGCCTGGGCTTGGGGAGAAGGACCTCTCCTTCCTCTATGGATAAAAGTCCCCAAACTTGGAATGTGGTGTGTGTGTGTGTGTGTGTGTGTGTGTGTGTGTGTGTGTGTGTGTGTGTAGATAGGGCCCAATGCTCAAGTCTGCCAAGATCCTTCTGAATCTTACATCTATCTTTCAAAATGTTGGCAAATCCCCCAACTTGGTGTTGTCTGCAAATTTGATAAGTTCCCCTTCTAGCTCCTCATCTAAATCATCTATGAAGATGTGGAAGAGTACTTGGGCCCAAGACAGAACCTTAAAGTACACCACTGCATGCTTCCCTCACATAGATATAGCTCTATGGCAGTGGTTCTCAACCTTCCTAATGCTGTGACCCTTTAATACAGTTCCTCATGTTGTGGTGATCCCCAACCATAAAATTATTTTTGTTGCTACTTCATAACTGTATTTTTTAATGTAAACACCTGATATGCAGGGTGTGTTTTCATTGTTACGAATTGAACATAATTAAAGCATAGTGATTAATCACAAAAAAAATATAGCAATGCTCGCTGAAGAAGCTTACTCTTCCTTGCTCAAAAATGTTGGGAGGGAGGGAAGGGGAAGGAAGGAAGGAAGATTGAAGGGGAAAGGAAGGAGATGGAGAAGGAAGGAGATTGAAGGGGGAAGGAAGGAAGGAGAGAGATTGAAGGGGAAGGGATGGAGATGGAAGGAAGGAAGGAAATTGAAGGGGAAAGGAAGGAGATGGAGAAGGAAGGAGATTGAAGGGGGAAGGAAGGAAGGAGAGAGAGATATTGAAGGGGAAGGGATGGAGATGGAAGGAAGATGAAGGGGAAAGGAAGGAGATGGAGAAGGAAGGAGATTGAAGAGGGAAGGAAGGAAGGAAGGAAGGAGAGAGAGATTGAAGGGGAAGGGATGGAGATGGAAGGAAGGAAGAAAGGAAGATTGAAGGGGAAAGGAAGGAGATTGAAGGGGAAAGGAAGGAGATTGAGAAGGAAGGAGATTGAAGGGGGAAGGAAGGAAGGAAGGAAGGATAGAAGGAAGGAAGGAGAGGGAGATTGAAGGGGAAGGGATGGAGTTGGAGATGGATGGAAGGAAGGAGATTGAAGGGGGAAGGAAGGAAGGAAGGAGAGAGAGATTGAAGGGGAGAGGCGCTGCCAAGGATGCACAAGCAGCTCCGCACAATTTCCCGGGGGGGGGGGAGAAGGCTCTGGCTGAGAGCCTGGTGGAGACCCAAGCGGCAGCACATCCGGGGCCTCAGAAGCTGTGTGGAGGATCCGCGTGCCTCGGAGCCACCGGCTGCCCTCTCACACCTGCCAAGGGATGGAGATGGAAGGAAGGAAGGAAGATTGAAGGGGAAAGGAAGGAGATGGAGAAGGAAGGAGATTGAAGGGGGGAGGCGCTGCCAAGGACGCACAAGCAGCTCTGCACAATTGCCCGGGGGGGAAGGCTCTGGCGGAGAGCCTGGTGGAGAGCCAAGCGGTGGCACATACGGGGCCTCAGAAGCTGCGCGGAAGATCCGTGCACCTCAGAGCTGCCAGCTGCCCCCTCACACCCACCAACCTGGAGCCTCCCATCCTCATCCCGGCAGCTCTTACCCTCTCCCAGCCGCACCCCCGGGACCTGCCAGCCCCTCCAGCTTCCTGAATGCCATCGCAGCGGCGGGGTCACGGGAGCCCCTTTCCACGCCGCACAGCCCATCGCACGCGAGAGGGGTGTGGCTGGAGCACCATCTCCCACTCAGAAGGTGCCTTTTCTCCCCTCCCGGCCCGGCCGGCTGGCCTCTGACGCACATGCGGGCATCGCTGCCGCCTCGCCCTCTTCCCCACCCCCTGGCCGCTTCCGAGGCCCAGAGCCCGGGGAGCCGGGAAGGAGCCACTCCTGCCTGGTAGCCCCACGGCCGCGCCGGGCACCGGAGGGCTGAGGCAGCCTCCAACAGCAAGGGAGGCTGGCCGGGCGGCACTGGAGAGGCTCCTGTGCGGTGTGGAGGGCGCCCATGGGTGGAGCGTGGCCAGGCAACCAGGAGGCGTGGAGACTAGCTTAGGCGGCAGCGGCGGCAGCAGCAAAGCAGCCCAGCGGCAGCACCAGCAGCAGCTCAGACCCGGCTCGGCTCGGACCGGCCGCTGAGCCAGCCCAGGTCGGCTTCGGGGGCGCGCACGATGGTGCTGTGGCGGCAGGAGCAGGCGCTGTTGGAGAAAGGCGCCCTGGAGGCGGAGGAGCCGGTGGAGGAGGAGGGCGGCAGTGGCAGCGGCTGGATAGAGGAGCGGTGTCTCGGTTTCTAAGACCATCAGAAATATGTGTTTTACGATGGTCTTAGGCAACCCCTGTGAAAGCGTTGTTCAACCCCCAAAAGGGTAGTGACCCACAGGTTGAGAACCGCTGCTCTATGGAGTACGGTTGATCAGCCAACTGCAAATTCATCTGGTGGTAATACTTTCTATCCCACATTGTTTTACTTTACCAAGAAGCAGTCTCTGGTCTATTTTGTCAAATGCTTTACTTAAGTTGAAATATTTCCATGGCATTTCTCTAAACCAGTAATTTAATCACTTTATCAAAGAAGGCAATAAGGTTTGTCTGGCATTATCTGTTTTTAACAAAACCGTGCTAGCTTCCAGTAATCATCTTGTTCATTTCTAGATGCTCACAGATCTGCTACTTGATTATCTTTTCTAAGATTTTTACAACTATTGATGTCAAATTGATTGGTGTGTAGCTTCCTGAATCCACCCCCCCCCCCTTCTTGACGATTGGAATCACATCAGCTCTTTTCCAGTCCTCTGGCAGTTTCCTATGCTCCAGGAGCTCTGAAAGATTTCATTTAATGGTTCTGAGATCTGCCATCTCCTTCAGTACTCTGGGATGTAAACCATCTGGTCCCAGAGATTTGAACTTGTCCAAAGCAGAAAGGTGTTCTTTTATCAATTTCTTGCCTATTTTAACCTGTTCTGTCTCCCAAAGGGCTGCTTTTGAAAGGTGGGGCTATTTCTTCCTTTCGCATAAAGACAGGTGTAAAAAAGGAATTAAGTAGTTCTGTTTTCTCCTTGCTGCCTGTCATCTTCTCCTATTGGTGGACCGACCATCTTCTTGACTTTCTTTATGCTTCTTACATATTGAAAGAAACCTTTCTTTTGTTGTTTTTTTGGAATTTATTGCAAGTCTTAGTTCATTCTGAGGCTTAGCCTTCCTGATTCCATATTTGCAGATTTGGGCAACTTGTTGATATTCTGTTTTAGTTATGTGCCCCCCCTTTCCATTTTTTTACACTTGTCCTTTGTGTCCCTAAGTTTGTCAGAGAGCTCTTTGTGCAGTCATGCTGGTCTTGTCTGGAGTCTCTTGGTTTTTTTTCCTTTGTGATATTGTTTTTGTTTGGACGTTTATTATTTTGTTTTTAGGAGTACCTCATTTTTCAGAGTATCCCAAGCATCCTTTACTGGATTTTCCTCTTAAGATTTCCAACCACAGAATTCTTCCTATTTTCTGTCTTAGTTTGTTGAAGTTGGCTCTTTTAACATCTGAAACACTAGCCTGTTCAAGTTACCTGTGCCTGCATTATGGGGAATTCTAGTATAGATAGTCCTCAACTTACAACCATTTGGTTAGTGATTGTTTGAAGTTACAATAGCACTGGAAAAAGTTATGTATGATCATTTTTCACACTTACAAATAATTATTTTCAGTGTGAAAAGAAATTGTCATCCTATTTCAATTTATTAACTTAAATAGGGGCCACTTGTGTGATTAAACTAGACTGATTTGGTCTCTCCCTACCTGCTACACAGAATCTCTTGCCTTCTTCTCAGTGAAGTCACCAGACCGATTCTATGTTAAGATCCTCTTAGTACAGCGGTTCTCAACCTTTTTCAGGTTGAGACCCCACTTGCACCGCCCATGCGCGGCGCGACCCCGACCCGCGGCGTGCACGCACGGTGCGATGGGCCGATCCACGCATGCGCGGTGCGCGCAATGGCCCGAACCGCACATGCGTGCACGATGGCCCAATCCGCACATGCGCGGCATGTGCGACGACCCGAACCACACATGCACACGCGACGGCCCGATCCGCGCATGCGTGCACAACGGCCCAATCCGCGCATGCGCGGCACGCGCAACGACCCGAACCACACATGTGCACGCGTCAGCCCGATCCACGCATGCACGGCGTGCACGCGATGGCCCGAGCAACGCATGCGTGGCGCGATGGGCTGATCTGCGCATGTGCGGTGCATGCATGACGGCCTGAACCGCACATGCGTGCGCGACGGCCCGCGCGCAACAGCCCAAACCGCGCATGCGTGCACGACGGCCCAATCCGCGCATGCGCGGCGCGCGCAATGACCCGAACCGTGCATGTGCACGCAATGGCCCGATCCGCGCATGTGCAGCACACGCGTGATGGCCCGAACTGCGCATGCACGGCGCGACAGGCTGATCCGCGCATGCACGGCGCGCGCGCGATGGGTCGAACCGCGCATCTGCCGACCCCCGCAAAACGGTCGTTCGACCCCAAATGGGGTCACGACCCATAGGTTGAGAACCGCTGTCTTAGTAGAAACTACTACCATAAAAATTATTGATGATTATCAGTCTGGAAAATATAATTAAAGCTCTGAGGTTCTACTGCTCCATAATCAAGAGAAAATCAAGAAAAGAAGACTCGTGACAATAGTGAATCTTTACAAGAATAGCCTTCCTTGACAAAATTATTTCCTGAGAACAGCATAAATTCTCTCAGGAAGCCACAGAATATTCCAAAACAATATTGAGGAATTCATAGGCCTCTTATGTTCTCTAAAGATGGGTATTTATACTTCCATTATCAGAACAGCATTGGAAAATTTATGATTTATGGACAGGTAGCAAAGTGAAAGCTATTGCTGACTAAGAACATTGTTGCTTGTTACAACTTTGCCAGAAAAATCAGTTCTACTTTTGGAGCATTATATATGGATGGGTGAATCAAGTGGAACTTTTCAGGCTCTGTGGTTGTCATTATATATGGTAGAAATCAAACACTGTATTCCACAATAAATATCTTTCATAATTATTAAGCATGTAAGTGGCAGTGTCATGCTTGTAGGTACTTTGTTGCTTCATGATATGGTTGATTTGCTATCTTAGAAAGAAATTTGAATTCTGAAGCTAAAGTAGCAAATGGATCTTGAAGCAAGAAAAGGATACCAAACATTAAAGCAAATCTGAAAAAAAATGAAGATCAAATTCAATAAGCCTTAGTAGAAATATGGATGTCAGTCCTACAGAAATGTAGCAAAAATTAAAACAAGCATTTCATGCTAGAAAATCTGCTAAGTTGAAGAAGTTCATCCTGGAGAATAGGCTAAAATTCCTACATAAAATTTGAAGAAATTAATCACCAATTACAGAAAGTGTTTGGCTGCAGTTACTGAAACTAAAGGTGATGGATTTAAATAACTAATTATTTTTTTCACATTATTGTATCCCATATGTTTATAAAGTAAATGAAGCATGGTGTTAAATGTTTACTATATTTATGTCTCTGTATGTAGCACTAGGACTCTCACATATGTTTGATAGCATTTATGGCAAAGATATGCAAAAACTGAGAATGTTGTGGCGGGGTTTCACAGATAATATAGTGTTATTCAAATATGTAACATATGTTAATAGAACTAGAGTTGTAGATAACTAAGTTTTAAAAGCCCATAACATTGCCTTTTCCTTTGTCATTGGTCCATTTTTGATATCCACATAGGGATATACAATGGCAAACAGAGTAGTGTAGAATGATCTGGGTACTGTCACATTTTTGCTCAGAAATATATAGACTGTTCACAACAGAGCCTTTATGAGTGGTTTTGTCAATTTTGATCTTTTGAGGTAAGAAAGAAAGGCAGTTTTACAGATAATTTGTGAATTTGCTGCAAAACATTGCAAAGAATATCATTGAATATTTCAGAGCGATTGTGGTTGACCCCCAATGGAGTGTAAAAGAATTCCTTCCTTATTTTTTCAATTTGGATTCCACATGGCTGAATACTTTTTGCTCTTTGTGGTTAGATGCCGTGAAAATGTGTGTGTGTGTATAAAAGAGACAATCGAAGACCAGGATAAAATACAAACAAAACTGTTTAATATACTTAGCTTTCTCAGCTAACTGCCTACGTTGTCAGAGTAAAATGCCAGCGTTTTGGGAACTTGCTTATAAGGCCGGCCATTTTTGCGCTCTGCTCATGAAACAAGTTACCGGTCTACCTACCCCAATTGGCCGTATTGTTTCAAGCTGTCCCGCATGTCCGTGTATTCTTAGATTCGGGAATGGGGCCTGAACGCCTTTTCTCAGCATGATGATGGAGAATCCACGAATGGGTTAACTCTGTCTTCTTGCCCAATTAGACTAAGTCTGTCAAACTTGCCATGCCTCTCCTGGGCTAGAATACCACCCAGTCACGACAAAGACGACAGTCTGACGTATTGGCTCTCCTACTCCTGACACAGGACCTGATGGACACTAAAGGGTGGGTGTGGATTCTCCATCATCATGCTGAGAAAAGGCGTTCAGGTAAGACAATGCCCCTTCTCTAGCATGAAGATGAAGAATCCATGAATGGGACATACCAAAGCTGCCCTGTCCTATGGGAGGGAATCAGTCTGGGCCTGTGTCCCACTTTGTGGCACTACTTGCTGGAGCACTCTCCGGCCAAATGAGGTATCCATGGAGGCAAACCTATCCAGCTTATAATGCCTCACAAACGGGGAAAGCAAGGACCAAGTTGCCGCCCTACAGATATCCCCAATGGATGCCTGTGTCGCCCATGCCACAGATGTCTCAGTGCTGCGTGTGGAGTGGGCAGTGATATGGCTTGGGACTGACAGGGAATGCGACTGATACACTCTTGCAATGCAAGCTTTGATCCACCTGCCTATAGTGGAGGCTGAAACCTTCTGCCCCATGGAACAGGGTTGAAAGGAGACAAAGACAGCTTTCGACTTGCGGAAGGCTGAAGTTTGCTTAATGTAATGGCGTAATGCCCTGCGGACATCCAAGGTGTGCCATTGATGTTCTAAGTCATGAGATGGATGAGGACAAAAGTCTGGTAGGATCACCTCCTGCATCCTGTGGAATAAGGTATTCACTTTAGGAATAAATGATGGATCCAATCAAAGGACTACCCTGTCATTATGAAAAATGCATAGGTCATCTCTGACAGAGAGAGCTGCCAGTTCCGAGATGCCTCTAGCCGACGTGACGGCTATCAGGAAGGCTACCTTCATGGTTAAGGACCGCATTGTACAGGTCCTGATGGGTTCAAATGGCGGTGAGGTAAGAGCCTGTAAGACCCGCGGAAATTCCCAAGAGGAATATCAATGAACCACAAGCGGTTTGGTGTTATTTGCTCCCTTGACAAAGGAGCGCACCATGGGGTGCTAAGCCAATGGCTCTGAATTGTCACATGTAAGCACCATGGATAGAGCCTCCACCTGTCTGCAGATAGTATTGGGCACCAAACCTTTGTTGAGCCCCTCCAATAAATAGTCCAGGATCCTCGGGATGGTAATGGCTGAGAGATCTAACTGGTTCTTTGCACACCAGTGACAGAAACTCCTCCATGTGGAGTCATAAATCCTGTTTGTTGCAGGACGCAGGACGCTTGAATCATAGCGATTACACCCGCCAAATAGGACTCCTGCATCAGGAGCCACTATTCAAGTGCCAGGCGGTTAACTGGAGCCACTGGGGTTCTGGATGTTTCAGAGCTCCCTGGCTGAGTGCAATGCGACCTGGAAGAATCCTCCAGGCCCATGAGGTCAGCAAACCATGGCCGTCTTGGCCAGTGTGGAGCAACCAATATCACTTCTGCCCTTTCCTGCAGTATCTTCCGGATGACTGCCAGGATCAAAGGGAGAGGAGGAAAGGCATATAGCAGGTCCTCAGGCCATGGGCTGTGGAGCGGGTCCGCCTTCTCCACCCCTGGAGATGGGAACTGGGAGAAAAACCTCAGAAGCTGGGAATTTGCTGGAGAGGCGAACAAGTCCAGTACCGGATGACCGAACCTCTCCGATATCTCCCTGAAGAGATCGGGATGCAGGCGCCACTCAGAGTGATCCACTGTTGACCTGCTTAAGAAGTCCGCCTGCTGATTTGCCTCTCCTGAGATGTGCTCTGCCCTGAGGGAGGAGAGGTTGGTCTCTGCCCAAGAGCCCAACAACTGGGTCATGAGGGACCTGAATAGGGTACCCCCTTGCCAGTTCACATGGGCTTTCACTGCCACATTGTCCGTGAGGACTAGGACATGTTGTCCCACCACTCTGTTGCTGAAGTGGTGTAGGGCCAGATGTATGGCTCTGAGCTCCAACCAGTTTATGTTGTGTTTCAGATCTGACCGGCCCTGAGCCAATTGAGATTGTAGGTGCGCTCCCCAGCCAAACAAACTGGCGTCCATAGTCAGGGTAAGCCGGACTAGCTCCTTGAACAATGAGCCTCTGGCTACCACTGGGAAGGTCCACCACTGAAGGGGTTTTAGGGTTTGAAACGGAACCCTTATCCTCTGGTTGGAGGAGCTGGTGCCCAGCCTCTGAAATGGGAGCAAAAACCATTGCAGATTCCTGGAGTGTAGTCTGGCCCATGGCACTATCACCATGCAAGAAACCATCTTCCCTAACAATTGGGAAAGGATGGCCAGTGTAACTACACACTCCCTTTGGACCCGGAGGACCAGAGCTTGGATACTGTCCTGGTGCTCCTGCAATGGATAGACCTTGCAGTGTCTTGTGTCTATGATTGCGCCCAGGTGAAGGAAGCGGATTGAGGGAACTGTCTGGCTCTTTTGGAAATTCACCAAGAACCCGTGGTCTTGAAGGGTCCTGATGGACAAGGCCAGGTCTGACTGAGCCACCTGAATAAAGGGGGACTAGATGAGGATGTCGTTCAGGTAACATTGAATGCATACCGGGACTAGCCTCAGATGAGTGGCCAGTGCTGCCAAGATCTTTGTAAATACTCTTGGAGCAGATGAGAGACCAAACGGTAGGGCTTTGTTTTGATAATGGTGGTTTGTGTAACAGAACCTGAGGAACTTCCAATGGCCGGGAAGGATGGGAATATGCAGGTATGCTTCCATGAGGTCGATAGACGTCAGGAAGTCATCCCTTCTGATGCTGGCCAGAATAGACTGGAGTGTTTGCATTTTGAATTTTTTGCAGGCAAGATGAGAATTCAGCCCCTTTAGGTCGAGTATTGCCCTCCATCCCCCCAAGGCCTTTGGAACAACGAAGAGGATGGAATAGAACCTCCTTCCCAGTTGTTCCGCCGGTACTGGTTCTATGGCCCTTATCTCCAAAAGGTGTCAAATGGCCTCGCTCATGAGGCCCTTCTTGATCAGATTTTTCGACGTTGAACAAGAAATGAAACGTTCTGGAGGGTTGGATACAAATTCCAGGACAGGCCGCACCTGATGGTGCTGGGAACCCAGGTGTCTGTGGTGGTGGCCTCCCATTTGTGAGCAAAGAAAGTCGATCTGCCACCTATGGGGGAGGCCTCCCTGAAGTCACTTGGGTTTTCTGAAGGGACGGCCTCCTGTGCCTCGAAAGGGCTGCTTGGCCTGGAATTGCTGTCTGGGTTTGGCAGCAGAACGTTCAAATTGGCGATCTGATCTGGGAGGGAAGGAGCGGAGAGGCTGAGCCAATTCAGATCCTGACCCTGCTCGAAAGGGCTGCCTGCGGGTATACGGATTAGGCCGTCTGTCTGCCCGTCTGGTAAGGTATGTTTGTCTTTGTTCTCCACTAGGTAAGGGTTCAGAGCCTCTCTGAACAGCTAACCACCATGGTAAGGGGCAGCTGCTAAGCGCCACTTTGATTTTGTGTCTGCTCGCCATTGTTTGAGCCACAGGAGCCTGCGGGCTCGGCATGAGAATCTGGCGGCATGTAGTGATGCATTCGCCATGTATTGGGATGCAGCCACTAACTTACCCAAGTTCTGGTGTGTTCGCACCTCCTCAGGAGGAACTGTGGTTGGAAGCTCACGAAGCCAGATAAGAGAGGTTCTGGCAAAGAAGGAGGTAGATGTAGCTGCCCTTACCACCCATGCCGAGGCCTGGTGAGTCCTGCGGAAAGAGAGCTCAGATTTTCTGTCCTCCGCCTTCAAGGTTTCAACCATGTCCCCTGATACCGTGGAAGAGGAAAACAGTGGTGTTAGAGGTTCATCTATAACCAGGACCTCTAGCAGTCCTGACAAGGCAGGGGCGACATTAAATAGCCTCTTGTCTGTTCCCCCCAGTGTGGGGGAGGGTGCCAGGTGTTCCCCACTGCTTTTGAATAGTATTAAGAAAGAAAGGAGGACAGGGGATGTGCCTTTGTGTAACAATAGGCTCAGAGAACCACGAATTTGTGTCTTGGCTGGTGGATGGACCCGGTTGAAGCTCCTTATCAGAGCCAATCTTGGCAGAGATACTTGCCTTGTGGAGCAGTGATTTGAATAACGCTGGGTCAAATAGGCCCACAAAGGGAGGAGGGTCCGGAGAAGGTTCCTCATCCTCTGATAACTATATGCCCATTGGTCCGTACTCCTTGGAGCATGACTCTCTGCCTTGAGACGACCGGGCGGAAGAAATAGAACCTGGATATTCTGGGGCTCCTGCCTGGGAGAAATAAGATAGGGTCATTGACGCCAAAGATTCCTGTCTGGACCTCTGGTGGAGTGAGTAGGCCATACCTTGGGCAACCGCCTGGGCGATTAGGGCCTGTAGTTCTGGCCACACCCCTTGAGATTCTGTGGGTCGAAGCCCAGCTGCTGTGGATGTGAATGTAGCCTCTGGCCCTGACTGAACCCTGGGTGGGGGAGGAACCCATTGAGGGCGTGGTCCTTGGTTGAGGGGAATCATCTCCTCCTGTCCGGGTCTGGGAAAAAGGAATTGGCCGGCGTCCCCTTCCGGAGACCAGGCCCGTTGGACAATTGAACTGGAGGGGGTGAGTTGTGGCCCAAAAACTGAATCCTCAGCTGGAACTGGGGAGGTATGGCCTGTTCCCCTTACACTCAGTTTCCGAGCTTTGGAAAACTGCTTTTCCAAGGCCTGGTGTCTCCTGCTGGCCTCCTTCTCAGCCGTCTTAGAGGGCCTCTTGCCCAAAATGGCCTTGGCCTTGGTCTTGAGTTTTCCTGCAGCCTCCATTTTGTAGGACTTGTGCTTTTTTGGACAGGAGTGTCGGAAGTACCATGAGCGGTCTGAGGTGTCGTGTTGTCTGCCATCGCAATGGAGATATCTCAGTGGTGTTCTGAGAGGGATCTCAAGGTAGAGGAGCAGAGTATTGATTTGTGACTGTGTGTCACCATGCTGGAACCAGCAAGTACTCTAGGTAATGGTGGCTGCAGGACCAACTTAATGGACTCTCACACATCCACAACGCTCCTGATGATCATAATACCAGTTAATGCACTTTCAGTGCACTGGTCAAGGCTTACTGTGGCGGCAAAACCAACAGGTGGTGACAGCCAGCACACTCATAACTCACTTAGTGGTGGCAAGATCACCTCAGTGATAACGGGCGGCGCACTAGGCCTAGTTGGTGGTGGCAAGGCCAGCACTTTGCTGTTGCAATAAGTAGAGAAGCACCCTGTTGAGGCCTGGGGCTGTATGTGTTACCTCCTGTGAATGACCATCCATTGTGAGCAACTTGGACTTGTGCTTCTTTGTCCAAAAATTGAAGATATTGAGTATCTTTAAATGTGTATAAACAGTAGTATAAAGGCCTGATCTCAATAAGCTGTGAGTACTGCGCAGCCTGAAGGCTGTTACCACAGAAGGCCTCAGATCCCAATTCCCTATGCAGTGGCTGGGAACAGTCACAGGGAAAGAACCCCCCCCCGCCCCCTGCTGTTGCTTATTTTATTTTATTTTATTTTTTGCTCTATGGCCCTTGTGGCAATTCTGTTTCAAGTTCCTGTCTTATAATTAAGATTCCGATGCAAGGTTTGATCCTGTCTATCTCTCTCCCTTCGGATTCAAATGAATGTTAGCGATGCCTAAAATGGCGGCCACTACATAAAATCACCTCAGGAGAATGAGTGCCGATCAGGAGAACCAGGAGGAATGCACCCCTTTTGCCAGTTAGTTTCTGGCTGAAGGCAGCAATCCGGGCCGTTAGGTGTTGCAAGCAGCAGCTGGGAGGACACTAAAAGGATTTTTAGGAAAAAACGGCTCCCCACACGCTTTTCAAAATGGCGGCCGCAACGAGCGCGCTGAAGAAAAGGACGGTTGCCAGGGGCTTTCCTGAGCCTGCAGCCCAGTCAGCAAGGCCGATAAACCGGCTGCACGCTGCGCTGGTCCCAGCAACTGAAAAAATAAAGGGAATCTTGATTTCAGCAATTTAGCCAAATTAAGGAGCTTAAAGCCAAGGCTGCAATAAAAATAGAGGATTCACGAATGGGTGAGAACCATACAACCTGAACAATGAAGAATAAGTCTGAGAAACTGGAGCCAATTTTTTTATGTCCTTCTGGGCATCAGACTAAGTCGTGACTGGGTGGTATTCTAGCCCAGGAGAGGTGTGGCAAGTTTGACAGACTTAGTCTAATTGGGCAGGAAGACAGAGTTAACCCATTCGTGGATTCTCCATCTTCACGCTGGAGAACATTTCCTCCCTCATGATTGCTCTTCTTGTCTGCCTGGTTCATGTCCGAGTGCCTGTTGCTGTAGATTGGTTCCCTAATGCCTCTTGTCCTATGGCTACCCCTCCTTTTTGCTGTGCCCTGGCCCCCCTCCTTAGTTCTTGCACAGGATGCACTGGAGATTCCTCCCTTTTGGCAGTTGTAGTTCTTTGTCACATGGGCCAACCGTTCTGATCCTGCATGGCCGGCGCTCGTTGCACTCATCACAAATTGTTACGTTGTTCTTCCCACTCCTTTAGTGCCTGATAGGCAGGCAGTAAGTCTGTGTGGTAATTGATTGAGTGTCCATCGGATAACCAAACCCCCTTAAGTAGCCGGCTGCCCTTGGTGGGGGCAATGGTCTCCGTCCCTACAAGGTCGAACGTGTGATTGCAGCTGGCCATATGTGCCCATACTTGTGAATGCTGTTCCTGCTGTCTAATGGCCAGCTCGTGCTTGTGAATCCTGGTCCTGCGCCATTTGGTCATCTCCCCAACGTAATTGCAGTGGCAGTTCTCACATTTTATTCTATGTACTACTAAGGATCTTTCTTCATTGGGGAGCGGCTCTTTGGTGTGCATTACCTTAACACGCAGGGTTTGATCTGGTTTATGGGTGATGCTAATATTATATGGAGCTAGTATCCGTGCCGTTGATGTACAGTAATGTTGTCCATACCATAGGCATGCCTGTGTGTTGGCTCCTTCATTAAGAAGTACAGCAGACCGTATGAGCCTCGCAGGACAAGAGGTGTTAGGGAACCAATCTACAGCAACAGGCACTCGGACACAAACCAGGCAGACAAAGAGAGCAACCATGAGGGAGGAAATGATTCCCGAATCTAAGAACACATGGATTGATGCGGGACAGCTAGAAACAATACGGCCAATTGGGGTGGGTAGATCGGTAACTCGCTCCATGAGTAGAGCGCAAAAACGCTATTATTGTCCTATTATTGAAGCATTCTGATGTTGAATTCAGTTACAAGGATGACAAAGCCCATCTTTCATCCTAACCCTATTATTCACTATTTTTCTCCAACTACCTATTTTAAAGACACTTTTTTGCCCAGTCAACAGCTGTTACATAAAATGTGCTTCAGAACACAGTACATGTAGCTATTTTCGGTAAGAATTTCTTGGTCTACTCTGTTTTTGATTATTGTATAGAACTAGAAGGTGAGCAAAATTGCAAGCTTTTTTCATTTCTAGTTTGTTTTCTTTGTTTTATTTAAAAGTGATTATCATTTTAAAAAAATCCAAAAGGAGAAAGTATTTCATTTTTTTCAGAATAAATACCAATTCAAATAGTTTAAATTGTATGAATTGTGCTGGTGACCACATTTAATCTTAAAGTCACAATAAAAAGGCATATTATATCTGTATCAAATTAAGACAAGATATTTTTTTCTTGAATTATGTTTATTTATTTATTTATTTGGACTTATATGCCGCCCCCCTTCTGTTCCTGGAAGAAGTCCTTTTCATTTACAAAATCAAGGGTCTTCCCTGTCTGTGTCATTTCTCTGGAATGTACATCTGAATAGCTATAATTTTGTATGCTTTGCATCTCCAAGGCAAATATTATTATTTGCAAAGGCTTAATTTGAACTGAATTAAATGATGTTTTTTGCTGCTGGAATAATTTTGCCACTCTTTTTTATAGAGGAAAAACAAGATATAAATAATTAAACAAAATAAAATACTGTTAATGTATCTAATGTATTATATAGTTTTGAACTGTCCAACACAAAAGAGTGGGTTGGACTTTTCAGTACTTTTCAAGTAAAAGTACTGAGTATCTTCTGATTATAAACAAACTTTCTCCAGGAACATTTTATCTCTTCAAAAAATTGCTCTCTTTGAAATGTATTTATTTTGCCCTTCAGTGTTACTTAAATAATCCCACCTAATTTTGAAACAACAGACATCCATCCGAATGCTAATAAAACTGTTAACAAACCTTAGAAGTACAGCTCGAGAGGAAAATCCATTCATGAACAGTTGAAATGACAAACGTCTTGCTGAAACATGCAGAATCATAACTCAAAGTCTATACTTGCCTCTCACCATCAGAATTTTAGAAACATGCCAGCTACTTATGGTACAGTGTGATTTCTATTCTTAAAACCTTCGCTGCAGTGAAACAGATGAAAAGTCATGATTCTAGATCTGATGCTAATAATAAAGCATTCTTAAAACAAGCCAATATTTGTAACCAAACCACTAATTAGGTGTTTTTATTTTCATTAAAAATTAAATTATAGCTTCTTTCCTAGAGAAGGTTCAAATAAATAGGAACTGCATGTAAAGATATCCTGACTTAGCCTTACCCATTAGCCTTCATAAATGTGTCCTAGAAATCACTGCTTTTTTCTTAATATTATCTTTGGACAGTTCATATATATGTTTCTGTAGATTAAAAAAGTGGCATGTTGCATTGTTGAAACACTTTGTAAGGGAATTTGTAAAGTTGATGAGCCAATTTTGAAATCAATATAGAAAGTAAACCAAATTGTAAAATCAAAAATACGTGTATAAATATGCATTGCCATTCCCATGACATGTTTTACAGGTTGGCTTTTAAGATACCATATCCAATCCAGACTTTACATTTACCATGGTAAAGAAAGCTTTCATTGTTTTTTAATTCAGTGATGCTAAAGGCATTCAGATAAAATTAATCATTTATAAAATGTACTGTAACAAAATAAATTACTGCAAAAAAGCTAAAAAGAATAAAATATGAATAACTGACATTTTGGTAGCCTACTAGTGGTATGATTTGTGATAGTTAAAGGGAAGGTGGCAAGCAATGATGATGTTCCTATCTGAATGGATGGGATATCATTGTTAGGGTAGTAGGGAATTCATTTATTCATTTTCCCCTCAAAGAGAATATAATTCTTAACATTAATCTGGTAAATAAGAAAGGCAGTTTGGTCTAGTGGTTAAGGTTAGTTCTAGTTCCACCTTAGTCATGAAAGCCATCTAGGTAATTTTAGGACAGTCCCTTTCTCTCAGCCTATGATGTTAGGCTTGGATGACAAACTGGTCAGTCAGTTCCTTCACAACCAATGAATCAACACTCAGTTGATCTGAAAAAGACAGACTCTACACTTGTTGGAAAATGCTAAGAAGATTGAGACCTCCCCAATACTTGCAAATGTCTAAGGATGGGTGATAGGCAAGATAAGTGGTTGGTTTAAACTCATTGGAGTCCACCTAGAGATACTCAAAATGGATGAAAGATGAAACTTTCTTTCAGAGAGGTCCTTCACTTGGTAGACTTATTATTCACCGAATCCATTGTTTCCCCCTCCCCCTCCAAAAGGCTGAACTATCAAAAGGTAGGAATTCAAAACAGATTTTTGTTTTTTCTACCCAGCACCTGGAAAGAAGTTAAAAGTCATTAAAATGGCCTCAACCCAGTCTGAATTTGGGCTTTAAAAAGTTTCTTCTGGCTTGAAAGGGAGTATGAGGGAAGGATCATCTTCACGCTTGTCTGCCCAGAACCATCCCTACCATGTAGGGTAGGTTGTTCATGAATACCCATGGGTTATAGCAGTGTTTCTCAGCTTTGTTGATTTTAAAATGTACAACTTAAATAGGAACCTGATTAGGGCTAGAATTATCATTAGTCTTAGGCTAGTTTTAACATCTAAAAGAAAAGTTAAATGATTATTAATAGCTGGAGAAAACAAGGAGACATGCAAATAGATGTGTAAATTATAACCTAAACTCTCATAAATTCCATGTAGATGCTTCAGAGGTGTCCTGCTAACTTTCCATGCGAGGCTGAAGATTTCCTTCCTCTGCATCTCTGATCTATGATAAAAATAAATATTTTGTTTTGGACCAAAGCCTTTGAATCAATTTTTTTCCAGCTATTTTCATGACCATAAAAGATCATGCATTGCCTCTTTAAAAAAATGAAATTCAGTGTAGAGAAAAGTAAGGTTTTACATTTAGAATATACATTTAGGATATGTTTATCCTAAAGTACATTTTTTCAGGTCTTAAAGTGGAGCCCCGATTAGACTATCTTGGCTACAGAATTTCCAACGAAGATATTGAAATGGATCCAGCCAAGGTGAAAGCTATAATCAAATGGCAGCCCCCAAAGACTCACAAACGGCTCCAGAGTTTTCTGGGTATTGCCAACTTTTATCATCAATTCATCCCCTCTTTCGCCGAGATTGCCCTACCTCTTACGGAACTACTCAAAACAGGGAAAGGAGGAGGGAAGCCACAACCAGGACAAACACTAGCATGGACAATGGACTGTCAAACAGCTTTTGAGAATTTAAAGAGACTATTTGCGGCTGAACCGGCCCTAAAGCACCCATGCCCAGAGGGACCCTTTGTGATTCAAGCCGATGCCAGCGATGTGGCAGTTGGAGCTGTGTTACTGCAAAATAACAAAAATGGGATCCTGCAACCCTGCGCCTACACCTCTAAGAAATTTACTGAGAGCGAGCAGAGGTGGGCAATCTGGGAGAAAGAGGCCTTCGTGATTAGATGGGTGCTATTAAACTGGCGACAAAAATCTAGAAGGGAGCAAGGTGCCATTTGAGGTATGGACAGATCACAAAAATCTAGAAGCACTGAAAACTCCCCACAAATTGTCCCCAAAGCAAGTATGGTGGACACAGTACTTTAACCGTTTCAACTTCACTCTAAAGTACATACCAGGTGGAAAGAACTTCCTAGCTGATGCACTATCCCGGTTACCCCAATACAAGAGCAAACGAGAGCAGGTTAATGAGGCGATTATTCCCAATCCACAAATTGCTGCTCAACTTACACCTCACAGGGTCCCCAATCCTGATGGCCCTGGAGCGAAGAAATTAAAACGAGAGCTCCTCACCGACCAATGGTTCAAAGATAATCAAGCCTCCCTAACATGCAGGGATGGCTTGGCTTACAAAGGGGGAAGCTATACTTACCAGAATCGCTCCATCTTAATGCGCTCAAACACAGCCATGATGTAAAACAGGCTGGACACTTTGGATATTTAAAAACCCTACACCTCACCCGCCGGCAATTTTTGTGGCTGGGGCTGAAAAGGGATGTAGAGAACTATGTAAAACATTGTACTGTATGTGCCACAATGAAAAGAATCCCAGGGAAAACCCCTGGGTTACTGCAACCTATGGCAAATCCTTCTCAACCATGGGAAGAAATAGCTATGGGCTTTATAGTGGACCTACCTGAAAGTAGGGAAAATACTGTCATCTGGACAGTAATAGACCTGTTTTCAAAGCAGGCTCATTTCATCGCCTGCAAAGGGCTTCCATCTGCCCAATGACTGGCCAAATTGTTCCTGAAACATATCTATGCCTGCATGGCACCCCTAAGCGAATAATTTCGGACAGGTGGGTGCAGTTCACAGCAAAATTTTGGAGAAATTTCCTTACATTAATTGGATCATCTCAAGGGTTATCATCTGCTTTTCATCTGGCCACCAATGGGGCTGCAGAAGCCACTAACAAAATGGTGGAGCAGTATCTCAGATGCTACGTTTCTTACCAACAGACGAACTGGACTGATCTCCTCCCTTTTGCAGAGGTGGCGTACAATAATTCTGTGCACAGCAGCACTGGCTACACGCCTTTCAGAGTGTAGGCACCTCCCAAACATATCCAAAAAAATACTTTAGGATAAACATGCCTGAAAGTTCTTTGAAGTGTTTCATTAGTCGGAACCTTGACAGATGGGGGTACCTGGCTTAACCATAGCAACTGTGAATGGGATCTTGGAGTCTTAGTGGACAATCACTTAAATATGGGCCAACAGAGTGCTGCAGCTGCCAAAAAAGGCAATGCAGACCTAGGCTGCCTTAATAGAGGAATAGAATCAAGATCATGTGTAGTGTTAATACCACACTTGAAATATTGCATCCAGTTTTGGTCAGCATGATATAAAAAACATGTTGAGACTCTAGAAAGAGTGCAGAGAAAGCAACAAAGATGATGAGGGGACTGAAGGCTAAAACATAGTAAGAACAGTTGCAGGAATTGGGTATGTCTAACCTAACAAAGACCTAGGGGTGACATGATAGCAGTGTTTCAATATCTAAGGGGCTGCCACAAAGAAGAGAAGTCAACCTATTCTCCAAAGCACTTGAAGGCAGGACAAGAAGCAATGGATGGAAACTAATTGTAGGGCCTGCCCCAGCTAGGTCCCTAGGAAAGAAAGACCCTCAACTTCATTTGATTGGAGTGATAGCTTTTACTAAGGATTAAAGCCTAGTGAAGCATAGCAAAGATGGCAGAGCTGACATTCACCTTCCCTTGACAGGGATGTTAGTCCTGAAAAAAAAACAGAGTCAGGAAAAGAACACTTGTTGTGTTCACTGGAGTTTATCTGGGTATGCTCTATGAAATATACGAAGGAGTTTCGAGGCCTTAACATGTTGGGCATGGTGATTTTGTTACTGAGCATAAAGAGGATGTGGTTTCCGACTTCAGCAAACTTCAATGAATCACTGGGTGAACCCACCTAAGGATTTTTGGCAGGTCCAATTGAACTGTGATGGGATTGATGATCTTGCTGATGGAGAAGGGCACAATGTACTTAGGATCTAATTTTTTTGACTTTTGAGTGGATTGTAGAGATTTGGTAGACAGGTAGACTTTATTGCCCACTTTAAAGACCTTGGGTTGTATGCACTTTTGTCTGTTTGTTTTTTGTATGTTTCTTGTGCTTTGTCTAGTACTTTGCAAGCTACTGGCCAGGTGTTCTGCAGCTGGGCAACCCATTCTGCTAGGGATGAGATTTGTAGCTTAGTTTGGGGTAATTTGGCCAGATGCCACTTTAAAGGGGGTGAACCTGTTGCTGCTGTGCACTGAGTTGTTGTACACCACTTCTGCAAAAGGAAAGAGGTTGATCCACTTGTCCTGTTGGTAATTAATATAGCACCTCAGGTATTGTTCCAGGACCCCATTAGTGCGTTCACACCCCATTCTTTTGAGAATGATAGGAAGAGCCAAGTCCCTGGCTTTAAAAAGTTAAAAATTCTTGTCAGAACTGCAAAGTGAATTGAACTCTGTAGTCTGAAATGATGTGCTCTGGAACTCCATGCAGTCTATATACATTGTCAGAGCATGGACAGTCTTATTGCACTGAGATAACCCAGGAGTAAACACAGTAAACAGTGGTTTGTATTAAATGGTGGTTTATCACACACTATCTACAAATATACACCAGGAACAACATACATACAGTGGTAATAAAGCAAACTCCAATACACAGCAATTACAGCAGGAAACGGATGAGAGAGAGACACTCCAGCAAAAGACTTCTCGTTGATACTCAGGCTCTTAAAGGGATACAGACACAGATCCTGCTGAGTCATTCCGATCATTGCATCATCTACCTTACATTACATCAGCTGGTTAGCCTTTAAATCATTACACTGACATACATGTTGCACAAATAGTTTGGCTATTGAATATGCCAAAGGAATCTTATGGCAGAGCACAAAGTGCACTTGCTCTGAAAAAAGGTCCATTATTACCCAGATCACTGTATTTTCTAAGCTCTCTGGAAATTCTACTATAAAGCCCATAGAGATCTCTTTCCAGGGTGCCTGAGGTGTTGCCACTGGTTGGAGGAGTCCTAGGGTCTTCCCCAAGTGCCTTTTTGCAGAGGCACATATAGAGCAGTCAGCCACATAAGCCCCAATGTCCTTCTTTAATGACAACCACTAGAATTGGTGCTTTGTGAGGTGTAAGGTTTTCACAAAGTCAGAGTGCCCCACAGTTTTTGAATTGTGGCATTTCTGCAAAACCACAATTCGCTGGGTTTCAGGCACGTACAATTTGGCCCCCACCCAGGCTAAGCCATCATGTACAGTACAGTATGCTTGGTGGTCCTTGAACACTTGTTCTCCTTCCACTCTGCTTTCAAGGCATTGAGCAAATTGTCTGGTACTTTGGGGGAGTGTTTTTCTTGGGCTCTAATAGTGACTGGTGCTTCCCATTGTATGGATGGAATGACTGGTCTTATAATCTCTGCTTTAGAACTGTTGTATTGGGCAGCCATGAGAGGGCATCCACCAAGAAATTCCACTCCCATGGGAGGTACCGTAAAGTGAAATTAAAACAATTAAATACTGAGCCCACCAAACTTTCTTGGGGGACAGTTTTTTGGTGTTTTTTAAGCACTTCTAGATTCTTGTGGTCTAGCTAGACCAGGGGTGTCAAACTCAATTTCATTGAGGGCCACATCAGCATTGCGGTTGCCCTTGGGGAGGTGGGGGGTGGCCAGGGTGGGTATGGCCTACTGGGTAGGCGTGGCCAGCACTACATCGTTCGCATCAAGGGTGCCTGTGGGGGCCTGGGCAGGAGTTGGGCAGATCTGAGCGTCTCTGGCAGAAGGGGATGGGACCAGGGCAAGTGCCAAGCATGGTCCACTGGAGGAGCCTCACTGTTCCTCTCAGGCCATGCAGGGGGCTGGATGGTGGTGTGGGTTGCCCAGAGCCCAGGGCAGCAGAGGTCAAATGCCCAGCCTCGCCCTCGAGCACCAGCGGCACCAAGCCCAGCCCCACTTCCCCAAGGGGGTGTCCAGCTACACTTATCTCCTCCTCAAGGCTGCTGCTGCTGGGCTTGCTCTCCTTAGATAGGTTGCTCATGATGGGCACGAGGGCAAGGTCAGAGGGAGGTCCATTCCCTCTCTGTAGGAGTAGACCTTGCTTTGTATCCAAAGCTTCCTTAGCAAGAAATCACAAAAATAAATAAATAATAAATAAATAGGATGGGAGACCACTAGGATAGGTCAGGAGGATGGGGCAAGGGGATGGTGAAAGGGCAACAGAGCAGGACTAAGGCAGGAGTTCCCTCAGACCCTCCCTCTCCTTCTTTCCTTCTTTCCTTCCTTCCTTCTTACGTACAGGTGGGAAAATATTTGAGATGAGGGAGGGAGAAAAATATTGGCTGGGAATTTCTGGGATTTGAAATCCACAAATAAATTTTCAGAGGATCAAAGTCAAGATAGTCTTCTTGCTGTTAATGTCAAGGAAGGCTTTTCTATAGACCCTTCAGAGCAGAAGGTGTCAGGTAATGGGAGACAACTCTCATGAAGATAATCTGAGTGATGCCTGGTTATAGTTGGATGATATGGAGCTGTTTATAGGTACAATTTGCATTTAGGTTTATTTAAATTACACAATTGATTACAAATGCAAATGGTACATGATATTTGTTATACTATACCCTTTATTAATATTGTTGAAATGAAGGCCAAATATATATATGCATGTTGAAATATGTTGAACAAGTCAAATGTTTCAATGGAATGTACTTATCATATGAAACTAAGTTCATTCTTCCCATAGCAGTCCCAGAGAGGCCAAACCAGAATGAGACCCTTGTTTTGTAGTTAATTTTGCTTGTGCTTTCATATCTGCTTTTCATCTTAGTAGTGACTTCAATTAGTCTTCTTTTGACAATGTGTGGACTTTTGGCAGATTTGAGTTCTTTACCCATAAACTTAATGAAGACTTCTTTATCCATAGAATATTTTACATTTTCCTTCCTTTTCTTTCTCAGGTCATTCTTCCCGCTTTCCTATAGATGATGGTTTACTAGATGATGGTCATAGTGACCAAGTTGGTGTATTGAATTCACCTACCTGTTACCCTGCACATCAAAATGGAGAACGGATAGAACATTTCTCTCGAAAGGTGTTTGTTGGTGGTCTTCCTCCAGACATTGATGAAGGTGAATTGCCTGACATTTTATAGGCTATGTAGAACCATCTCATTTATTTGTGGAGGCAAAATAAACAATTGAGAAGTCTCACTGAACTCTATGAGATATACTTCTGAATAAATATGCATAGGTTTCAACTAAGAGTTGAGAAAAAAAATCAGCTATATGTGATTTAATAAGCTCTGGTAAGTTCTGTGGAAATAAAGACAGACTGTGCAAGAATGTATGTGATACAATGTTGAGAAAAGTACTCATGTTTTATTTCTGCTATTGGGTGAAGTTTCCAGAATGAAACTGTACTAAATTGTCATAGTCATTTTAGAAGTTTTGGATAAACTGCTTTTTAGTAGCTCACTCTCAGATTGCTTTTGTGATGAATGGGAGAAGATCTAAAATAAGAGATAAATTATCTGAAAAACAAGATATGGTGAAACTTCCCTGTAGACAGAGCACCTTTTATTAAAAAAAGTGAAAAAAAGAATCTGGAAAGATTGGCGGACCAATCACTGACAATTCATTTGCCAGAAAACTTGGCCATTCTTAACAAGGAATCATACCCTGCCACTATGGGAGAATTGTGGAAGTTAAGAAGACGTGTCTTAGTGAGTTTCAAAAGATTGGTTACGATTTATTGGTAACCACAATAGCCCTGCTAATATCTTTTGGTAGGAAATAAAACTGAGTAATATATTTCAATGTATAAGTGTGCTACTCCTCTGTCATTTTCATGTTTTGTTACAGTTTTAATAGAATTATTTCTTACAATTGTGCTTTTCTTATGTCTCAAGGAAATAGCTCAGCCAAGAGACCATCTAAACTTTAGAAATAAGATAGTGGTTATCCATCACTTAAGGGTTTCAATCCAGTGCCTGAAAAGAGCTCATATTTGGTTTAAAACAGGATCAATTAATTTTTTAAAAAATTTTTTATAATAGATTAATATTCTGAATAGCTAGTAGTAACCTATATCTTTTAAATTAGAGAGGCCCACAGAGTTTAAAAACAAAACCAGATGGAAACAAGATTGGGGCTATTTCAAATTGGGCTTTTCTCTCTTCAACTTTCTGACTTCCTATTCACAAGCCTCAACATTTTTGCAGAGAAGACATACTCAAGCCCTACAATATGATGTTTTATGCAGTAGAGCAGAAACCACAAACTGCTGGATTGCCTGCAGATTCCCTGATAGCTTTGGATGATGCTCATATCAAAAGGCTATCACTGAAAAGACTGAATGATATTGAATACCAATCTGAAATCAGCTCAGTCTCTCAGAGGTCTGGAATTTTACTACTGTGTTTCCCCACAAAAAAGACCGGGTCTTATATTAACTTTTGCTCCAAAAGATGCATTGGGGCTTATTTTCCAGGTAGGTCTTATTTTGGGGGAAATACAGCACTAAATGAGTCCATCTGGCTTACAATCTTAACTGGGGCTTATTTTTGGGGTAGGGCTTATAAGCATCCTGAAAAATCATGCTAGGGCTTATTTTTGGTTGGGTCTTATTTTGGGGGAAATACGGTAGATCAGCAAATGTCTAGTACACTCTCATTTCCTCTATGTTGAAGAAATTGGCTAGGCACAATGTGGTCGCATTGGTCTTCTATACAGCAGGTACAACATCATCCTTATATCCCATTGTATGTGGCCTTGCCACTCTGAGGCAATCAAGACCATTAAATATGTCCCAGGATTTTCAAAACAACATTATAATTCCCTTAAACTGAGGAGAATGGATTATTTCTATACTTACTAATTTCGTTCAGACTCAAATTGTGATATCAGCCAGTCACTATAGCAGTTAAAAATAGGTAACAGTGAACTGCAGATTCAACTTGATAATTCAAAGTCCTTGAACCATTTTATTTTTATTTTTTCTTTCTCCTTCTCTTATATAACTCTACATTATTGCATAAATAATAAGTAAGCATCATCAATTATACTAAAAGTGTTCTATATAGAATTTTATTATTTATTCTTTATTTATTATACTTCTGCATTTTATTTATCTAAATGTTTTAATATTATATTATTTTAATACTTATCTAGACTGTCAATATCATTGTACTTACTAAACAGTTAAGCATTTCTTTCTACCACATTACATACTTTAAATAGGATTTAGTACTCCAGCTCTTGCTGTTTTTAGTGTATTACTCTTTCTGCTTTCTTTTCTGTAAATTGCACACTTACTTATATCTCATTCTCCTTTACTCCTTAAAATATTATTGCTGAATCATACCTACATCTGGTCAGGAATATTTGCAAAACCCTGGTTTGTTTGTTTTTTAGATACCTGGGAAATATTTTATTAGTAGTGTATTTATATGCAGTAGATATGTATGTGTGGATATAAATGTAGGTAAATAATACGTTGAAGAATATATAGAATAGCTGAAGGGAGGCATAATTATGTGACTTTTAGAAAACCTGAGGTAAAAGATAGCTGTGGCTTTTGTGCTCAAGATAGACCTCAGAAGATGCACAATCTCTTCTGGGACCATATGAATATCTTGATAAAATCTCCGTATGTACAGATTAGGCCCATAAACCAGAGTTCCCCATCTCTGAATTATAACAACAAAGTGGCTCAGAAATAGATGTGAAAAAACACTTAAGACAAGAACTGCAAGCCAAAACAATAACAGCATTTCCCCCACCCCCTTCCTCCCTCTCCCCCTCTATTTTAGATGAAATAACTGCCAGCTTCCAAAGATTTGGACCTCTGGTGGTGGACTGGCCTCACAAAGCAGAAAGCAAATCCTACTGTCCACCTAAAGGTATTTTTTTGGAAATTGATTCAGAGCTAGCACAGATCTTTTTTCCATCACTGTTTCTTCTTTGTGCAGGTATATACAAAGACATGCCATGGGGGCTACTTCATCTATAACTGCACACACTAAATCAGTGGTGGTGAGCCTATGGCACTAGTTAAAAACAAGGAAAAAATTATTAGAAGATGGCATAGAGCTGGAATGGTGGGCATATCTGCAAATACAATCACAATACAAAAAAGATAAAAAAAGAACCCGGGATAAAATTAGAACACACAGAATTAGATAACATCTTACTAGGAACAGAAGATAAAACGATAAAAAAGATATATCAATATTTATTAGAACAAGACATGCTAGAAGAACAAGTAAAAGACACAATGCTAATTTGGAGCAAAAATGTTGGCTATAGTATCGATTTAGATAATTGGCAATTATTATGGGATAGGAATAGGAGGCTAACGTTAGCCACCAACTATAAAGAAAATCTATGTAAGATATTCTACAGGTGGCATCTTCCCCCCATAAGATTAGCAAAAATGGACAAAAAAACCCCCTCATCAATATGTTGGAAATGTAAAAAATCACCAGGGACCTACTACCACATGTGGTGGGAATGCCCAAAAGCTCAAGAATTTTGGCATCTGATAAAAAATTGGTTGGAAGAGATATTATCACAAAAAATCAAATTAAAACCAGAAACTTTTTCATTAGGGATTATCAAGGAGAAATCCAGCAAAGGATCCTTATATTTAGTACTACATATTCTAACTGCAGCGAGACTAACCTATGCTCAGAAATGGAAGAGAAAAGAAACCCCTACTTAAGAAGAAGTACCGGTAATAAATAAAATCCTATCCTGTGCAGAAATGGATAGATTAACATTAGAGCTTAAAAATAAAACCGAAACAGACTATTTTGAAATTTGGAATGGAGTATATAAATGGCTAGAGTCAAGGAGGAATACTGGGACGAAAGTTGATTGATAAATTGATAGTTTAGAAATCTTTATACTAGTATTCTTTATAAGATAGAATTGAAAGTTATTTAACCACAATGTATATGACTGAAAGAACACTTACTAGAAAGTTCATAGATCCTATATGCATATTTTGTAAAGAATTTTTTTTCATAAGGTAATACTAATAGTATTGTTTAAACCAGGGAAGTTGTATTATGTCCACTGTGTCTTTTTTGTTTTTAGTTATATATTCAATAAAAATTTTTTAAAAAGAAAGTAATGCAACAAAGTTTGTTCAATTATCTGTACTGTATTCTATGAAAAGTTATAGCCAAATAACCAGAAAAAGGAAGCACAACTTGCTTAGGTTGATATCAGGTAGCTTTCCTTCATCTGATTGTAGCCAATGAGCATGAGTGTTTAGAGAGCCAATCAGGTGTCATCTTGTTTTGGCAATGAGCCAATCAGATCACAGTAAGATTCAATTATTGATGTCCTGTATTGAAGCTGAGAGGAGGACATTTGTCAGTGTGTTATGTGATCGCTATCAACTTGGTTGAGGTTTTTTTTTTGTTCTTTCATTTATCGAGCTTGTAAAACGTAATAAAATTAAACTAATGGTGCAAAAAGTTGACTGGTTGCCCAGAAAGCAATGTAAAATAGTATTATTAAGTGAACAAGGCTACAGTTATAAAGAAATTAGAAGAAAAACTGGTGGAAACTTAACCAAAGGTGGCATTTCTACTGTACACTTTTCCCAAAAGGTTTCCACAATTTTAGCCACTACTGTACCTGAGACTGGGTTTTTTTTCTCCACTTGATGTTCGCTGCCAGACTGTTCTACTTGATGGATACCAATTTAAGGAAGGAGAGGACCGCAGGGTGCTGGGACAAGGACTCTGATGAGTCCCAGGAAAGCACCGTGAAGAGAGCCGCTACTTGTCTACGAATGGTGTTGGGTGACAACCCCTTGTTGACACCCTTCAACAAGTAGTCTAATACCCTTGGGATCGTTACCTGGGACAGACTCACGTGATTCTTGTCACACCAATGGCAGAAGTTCCTCCAAATATGATTGTAAATATGATTAGTTGCCGGTCTCCTGGCAGCCTGGATCATGTCAATCACCCCTGACAAATATGACTCCTGAGTCAGGGTGCGGCGTTCAAGTGCCAGGCAGCCAATTGTAGCCATTGGGGGTGTGGATGTTGTAGATCCCCCTGTGTTAACCATATGCGACTGTCGGGGATCCGCCATGGAGCTGAGGTGGAGAGGCTCACCAGGTCTGCGAACCATGGTCTTCTGGGCCAGTGACGTGCAATAAATATTAACTCCACCTGCTCCTCCAGGACCTTCCTGACAACTGCTGGAAGCAGAGGCAGTGGGGGAAAGGCGTACAAAAGGCCTTGCAGCCACAGGCTGCATAGGGCACCCGTCCCCTCCGCTCCCCAAGAGGGGAAGCGTGAAAAAATCTGGGCAGCTGGGTGTTCTCCGATGAGGCGAACAGGTCCACGATCGGATGACCAAACCTGACCAAGACCTCCCTGAAGATATCCGGATGTAACCTCGACTCCGAATGGTCTACTGAGGAAGTCTGCCTCACGATTCGCCTCTCCCGAGATGTGCTCAGCCCTGATGGAAAGCAGGTTGCTCTCTGCCCAGGAACCCAATGCCTGCACCTCGGTCATGAGTGACCTGGATCGAGTGCCCCCTTGCCAATTCACATGAGCTTTTGCAGCCACATTGTCCATTAGGACCAGCACATGTTGCCCCTTGATCACTGTTTGGAAATGCTTGAGAGCCAGATGGATCGCTCTGAGCTCTAACCAATTTATGCTGTGCCTCCGGTCTGCCTGTGACCACTGTCCCTGAGCCATCTGATTTTGGAGGTGTGCGTCCCAACTGAAGAGACTTGCATCCATGGTCATGAGGATATGGTGAGGCTCCTTGAAAAGAGTCCCCTTGCGGATGGCCGAAGATGTCCACCAGTCGAGGGAGAGACACACCTGGTGAGGGACGCGCACCAACTGGTTGGAGGTACTCGTGTGTTGTCCCTGGTACGGGAGCAGAAACCACTGGAGGGTCCGGGCATGTAGTCGGGCCCACGGCACTATCGTTATGCAGGATATCAACTTCCCCAGAAGTTGGGAAAGGAGAGCTAGTGTCACTGCCCTGTTCCTGCGTACCCTGAGGGCCAGATCTCTGATGCTCCTGCACCGTTCCTCTGACAGAAACACATGGCAAGAGTCCGTGTCTATTACCGTGCCCAGGTGTAACAGGCAGGTCGAGGGAGATGTCTGGCTCTTTTTGAAATTTATCAAGAACCCGTGGTTCTGGAGAGACCTGATAGTGAGGGCCAAGTCCGACTGGGTGGTCGTGACGGAATGTGGTTGAATCAGTATGTCATCCAGGTAACACTGGATGCACACTGGAACCAATCTCAAGTGAGCTGCCAGCACCGCCAGGATCTTGGTGAAGACCCTGGGGGTGGAGGAAAGGCCGAACGGTAGGGCTCTGTACTGGAAGTGGCTGTTGAGATAACAAAACCGCAGAAACCTGCGATGCTCCGGGAGGATGGGAATGTGCAGATATGCCTCTTTTAGATCTATTGAGGTCATGAGATTTCCTCACCTGACACTGCCCAAGATGGAATGGAGCATCTGCATTTTGAACTTCCAGTACTGGAGATGGAGGTTCAGACCTTTGAGGTTGATGATTGCTCTCCATCCCCCTGAGGATTTGGGGACTACAAATAGGATGGAGTAATACCCCTGTCCCACCTGGTTTAGGGAGACCTCCTCTATGGCCTTGATGCTCAGTAAGTGTCGAATGGCGTTCTCCATGAGCCCTCTTTTTGTCGGGTTTCTCATGGTTGGACAAGAGACAAAATAGTCTATGGGCGTGGATTTGAACTCCAGGGACAGGCCTTCTCTTATGGTGCGCAGAACCCAGGAGTCTGTGGTTGTGTTTTCCATTGGCGGATGAAAAGGGTGAGTCTGCCACCAATGGGAAAGCCCCCCCCTAAGTCACTTGGTACGACAGAAGGGACGACCCCCTCTACCACGAAATGAAGCCTTGTTCTGGGTCTGATATCTGGACCAGGCCCTATAGTTCGACCTGACAAACGTATGTTCTGTTTGGGAGCTGAAGGCTGGTAGGATTGTCCCGTCTCTGCCGTAGCGCCAGTCCAAAAGGATTGACAGCGACCATAGGGAAGGAAGCGCCGGCTAGCTCTCCTCATCAAATGAGAGATAACTTTCTGCTTCTGTTTATTTTCTATGAGATACGGAGTTAATGCCTCCCCAAATAATCTGCCCCCCTTGAAGGGAGCGGTGGCCGCTCACCACTTGTGTTTGCTTTCTGCCCTCCAATTTTTAAGCCAGAGTAGCCTCCGAGCGACTACACTGGAAGCCATTGCCCAGGCCGAGTGTTTGGCGGAGTATAAGGAGACATCCCCCATGTACTCAGAGGTCGCTGTGAGTTTGGTCAGGTCCTGGTGGACCCTGACTTCCTCCAGAGGAATTCTGTCCTGTAACTGTCTAAGCCAGGTAAGGGAGATTCTAGCGAAGAATGAGGTAGAGGTTGCTGCCTTCACTGCCCATGCAGATGCCTGGTGAACTTTGCGCAATGCTAGTTCAGTTTTCTTATCTTTATTATTATTTATTTAACTTCTATGCCGCCCTATTCCGGAGAACTCAGGGTGGCTCACAACATGATAGAAATCACAATAAAATACATAAATATAAAAACCCCTAAGTTAAAAAGAAAAACCAATCATTCCACAAACATACACAAAAACATACACTGGCTAGGGGCAAGGTGTTAGCTGCCCCAGGCCTGCCGGCAAAGGTATGTTTTAAGCAATTTACGAAAGGCGGAGAGGGTGGGGGCGACACGGATCTCCGGAGGAAGTTGGTTCCAGAGGGCCGGGGCCGCAACAGAGAAGGCTCTTCCCCTAGGCCCCGCCAGGCGACACTGTCTGGCTGACGGGACCTGGAGAAGGCCGACTCTGTGGGCCCTAACCGGCCGCTGGGATTCATGAGACAGCAGACGGTCCCGTAAATAACCTGGTCCGATGCCATGTAGGGCTTTATAGGTCATAACCAACACTTTGAATTGGGTTCGGAGACCAATTGGCAGCCAATGCAGCTCGCGGAGTGATGCCGAAATGTGGGCATTTCTAGGCAAGCCCAACACTGCTCGCGCGGCTGCATTCTGCATTACCTGAAGTCTCCGAACATTTTTCAAAGGTAGCCCCATGTAGAGAGCATTGCAGTAGTCGAGCCTCGAGGTGATAAGGGCATGAGTGACTGTGAGAAGAGACTCCCGGTCCAAATAGGGCCGCAACTGGTGCACCAGGCGAACCTGGGCAAATGTCCTCCTCGCCACAGCCAAAAAATGATGTTCCAAATTTAGCTGTGGATCGAGGAGGACGCCTAAGTTGTGGACCTTCTCCGAGAGGGTCAAAAGCTCCCCCCCAGGCTAATGGACGGATAGATTGAAATATCTTTGGGAGGCAGAACCCATAGCCACTCCATCTTGTCGGGGTTGAGTTTGAGCCTGTTGGCACCCATCCAAACCCTAACAGCCTCCAGACATCGGCACATCACTTCCGCTGCTTCACTGAAATGACACGGGGTGGATATGTAAAGCTGGGTATCATCAGCATACTGATGATATCTCACCCCGTGTTGTCGGATGATCTCACCCAGCGGTTTCATGTAGATATTAAACAGCAGAGGGGAGAGGAACCTAGGGGTCGACCTCTGACCCCCTGCCAACACCGACTGCGACCGACCAGTGAGGTAGGAGGTGAACCACTGCAAAACAGTGCCCCCAACCCCCAACCCCTCCAGTCGGTGCAGAAGGATACCATGGTCAATGGTATCAAAAGCCGCTGAGAGGTCAAGTAGCACCAGGATAATCCCTTAATAGTGGATAATCCCTTATCCCGGGCCCGCCAGAGATCATCCGTCAGCGCGACCAAAGCAGTTTCCGTGGAGTAGCCGAGCCTGAATCCTGACTGTTGAGGGCCCAGATAATCGGCCTCATCCAAGGACCGTTGGAGCTGGAGTGACACCACCTTCTCAACAACCTTCCCTATAAAGGGAAGACAGGACGGTAGTTGTTTAATACAGCTGGGTCCAGGGAAGGCTTCTTGAGGAGGGGGCGCACAATTGCCTCCTTGCAGGGAGCCGGAAAGGACCCCTCCCTCAAAGAAGCATTGACAATCTCCTGAACCCAGCCCCGCATCACCTCCCTGCTGGGTGAAACCAACCAGGAGGGGCACGGGTCCAATAAACAGGTGGCGGAGCTCACGGCTCCAATGGCCTTGTCGACTTCATCAGGTGCTACCGGGTCAAACTCCTCCGACACAACAGGATCAAGACCAGTCCCTGTCATCTTGACTGAATCATTATCAGCCGATACTGCATTCCAATTGGAGTCAAGGTCCATCCGAATCTGGGCAATTTTATCCACGAAAAACTTATTAAAGTCCTCAGCACTACCCTGCAAGGGTGCATCAACCCCCCCCCCGATTAAGGATTAAGGAGGGAGCGAGTTACCTTGAACAGGGCAGCTGGACGGGATTCCGCAGATGCAATCAAGGCGGAATGATACGCGCATCTTGCCGCCTTGAGCGCCACCTGATAAGTCTTGATATAAGATCTTAAAAGTGTTAGGTCAGATACGGATTTACTTTTCCTCCATCGCTTCTCTAGGCGTCTCTTCTGGCGCTTCATCCCCCTGAGTTCCTCAGTAAACCAAGGAGATCTCCTGGATCTGCTACCACAGAGAGGTCGCAGCGGCGCAATCCGGTCAAGAGCCCCCTTCGCAGCCATATTCCAGGCTGTAACCAGGGACTCTGCCGAACTGTGAATGAGAGAATCCGGTATTTCCCCAAGCGTCCTCTGAAAACTCTCTGGATCCATCAGACGTCTGGGGCGGAACCACCTAATCGGTTCCGCCTCCCTGCAGGGGAGGATTGGAGCCTTAAAAACAAGCCGTAGCAGAAAATGATCTGACCATGACATAGGCAAAATATCTAAGCCCCTTAAATTCAGATCATTGCTCAACTGTTCTGAGGGGAATACCATGTCGGGAGTGTGTCCCCTCTCGTGAGTCGGATCCTGAACTACCTGAGTCAGGTTCATGGTTGCCATGGTGGCCATGAACTCCTGCGCCAACCCAGAGGATTTGCTGAGCGACGGAAGATTTAAGTCCCCCAAGACAATAAGCCTGGGGAACTCAACCGCCAGCCCAGCAACCCCCTCAAGTAGCGCAGGCAGGGCTGTTGACATGCAGTTGGGAGGCAGGTACGCGAGCAACAAGCCCACCTGAACCCCTAGGTCCAACTTCACAAGGAGCAACTCACAACCTTCAATCTCAGAAACAGCGAGCCTGCGTAGGCTAAAAGTCTTCTTGGCTATAATAGCCACTCCTCCCCCTTCCCTGGGGTCGTGGCTGGTGCCATACCTGAAACCCGGCTGGACACATCTCAGAGAGAGGAACTCCTCCCTCCGGGCCCAGCCAGGTCTCGGTCACACATGCGAGGTCGGCCTCCTCATCCAGGAGAAGATCATGGATGAGGGGAGCTTTATTTACAACCGACCTGGCATTGAGCAGCAACAGCCTGAGCCCAGGGTCTGGATTTCGCCCATTACCAGTACTTCGGGTTGAACTCACAGGGTCGGAGCAAGGGATCGCTTTTAGACAGCGAGCTCTTGTTCCCCAGGAATGGCCTACCCTATGGCTCCCGCCATATCTGCCTCTCCCCAGCAAGACCGGTATACTTTGGCCCTCTATCACCCCAGAGCCAGCATCCCCCCTCCCCTCCGCCTCTGCCACGCCAGGCAGGCTTGCCAATTCATCGCATTCATTCCACTCAACCACAACTTCATCCATAGTATCAATTTATCCCTCCCACTCTTTAAACTAAACACATTAAAAACAATAAACTAACCATCCATTCAACCCGATTCATTCCACTAACAATCAGTCCCCCCCACATCATTCATAGCATCTAACAATCAATTAAAATGATATTAAACAAATTTAAATATTTAAAATTTAGTTGTAAAAGTTGTAAAAGCAGGAGTAGTTATAAAAGCAGGAGTAATTGTAGAAGCAGAAGTAGTCCCTCTTAAGATAGGACGAGTAGTGGGCTTTGAGCTAAAAGGTCCAAAACCAAAGCCCTCGGTAGGAGTAGTTATAAAAGCAGTAGTTGTAAAAACAGTAGCTGTAGCTGTAGCTGTTAATCCTGCCGCAATAGTTGTAACTGTTCCTGTATTAGTCCCTCCTAGGATAGAACCTGTGGTAGGCTTTGAGCTAAAAAGTCCAGAGCCAAAACCCACAGAAGGAGTAGTTGTAAAAACAGTAGCTGTTGAACCCAAAATCCCAAAGTTGGCTTGATTGAAATCACCTACAACCACCAACACTCCACCCGAGTAGGCCTGCTGCTGTTTGTAAATAGTAGTTAATAGATAATTCATGGCCACAGTTATGTTAGCATTAGAGGGTGTATATACTACAGTTATTATCACAATATTAAACTCATGAGGCAGATAAAAGGGGCCGCACTTCACTGCAAAAAATTCCAAATCAGGAGAACAGTGAGTGTCAATTATTTTAACATTTGTGCTCCAGTTATTATTTATGCAAACACAAGGTCCCCCTCCTCCTGTTCTTCCCAGAGACCATAGTTCTATCTGCTCAATACACTGAGC
This sequence comes from Bothrops alternatus, assembly GCA_034064705.1. Lineage (NCBI taxonomy): Eukaryota > Metazoa > Chordata > Lepidosauria > Squamata > Viperidae > Bothrops > Bothrops alternatus. Next base: position 14,200,530 of record JARGCV010000085.1, read on the forward strand.
ATCCTGATAATTCAGTAGCCTCTCCTGGAGTAATAGTAGGGTCAAGCCACATCTCTGTAAAGACCATGACACAGCAGTCCCGAATATTTTTCTGCAAGAAGATAACAAGTCCCAACTCCACAATCTTATTAGGAAGAGATCTAGCATTAGAAACAAGAAGACCCGGCAATGTAGGCTTGTAAGGACTTCTTCCCAACCTTACACGCAGTCCGGCCCTACAGCCTCATCTCTGCCTGCATTTCCTTCGTCTCCTTCGTCTCCTTTGCTTCCTTTGTTTCCTTTACTCTCTAGCAAGAAAGATAATCCACGGCATCATTCCAGCCAGTTCAGCTGGAGTGTTGTAACTTGAGACTCCTGGTTCAAAAATGTCCTGGCTGTTGCTTCCGCCTTAAGGGCATCAGAAACATCTGCTGGAAGACTGGCTGCTGAGAAAAGTGGGGCTAGAGATTCATCCACTTTGGGCATCTCCAATAAGTCTGTCAAAGTTTGGGCCGTGTCCACAATTTTGTGCTCAGCCGCTCCCTGGGATGGCTGAGCTGCCAGTGATTCCATTGTCCCAGAATATTCTTCAGGAATAAAGGGGGACAGGGTATTTGTAGGTGTCTAAGTACTGGTTCAGCGAACAGTGGATTCGTGTTTTGAATGGTGGAAGACTCTGGGGTGGGGACTGGGTCGGAGGTGAACTTACCTGCTGCGCAGGCCCTGCTCATTAAAGAAGGAGAAAGAGAGGTATTGAAGAGTTCTGCCATAGACTGGGAGTCTTGTGGGGGCTCCTTGCAATCTGACCACCGGTCTGCACCTTCATCATAATCCGAAGCACTGGAAGAATCAGATTCAGGTGAGTGGGATGGTGAGACCATGCTGGTACGATTGAATGTAGGTCGTAATGAGGTAGTGGGCACTGATGAGGACCTCGGTATAGGTGATGTTTGATGGTGACCCGATGAGGCCATGGCGATATCAATGATTGCAGCTGGTCGGTAAAGGACGGCTCTAGTGGAGGTCGTACCCCGCAGCAGTCGGTGTGAATGTTGCTGTGGGCGTCGTAGAAAGGCCTGGCAGATCGAGGTCCTCCCCAAAGAGGGGTGTCCCTCCCTGACCAAAGGTCTGAATTGAGACCTGCTGATGCTCATGCTATGGTGACCACGCCCTCGATGAAGTCAGTAGTTGCGCATACACCGGAGGCATATGTTCTTGCCCAGCTGACAAGCATTGGGCCCAGTAGAATTGCTTCTCCAGGGCTCTGTGCGTGCGATTGCTGCCGTATTTGGATTTCGCTTTGGCCTTGCTGCCGTATTTGGATTTTGCTTTGGCCTTTCCCTTAGGCCAGTGGTTCTCAACCTTCCTAATGCCATGACCCTTTAATACAGTTCCTCATGTTGTAGTGACCCCCAACCATAAAATTATTCCAGGGTCATGTGATCACCTTTTGCAACCTTGTGACAAGCAAAGTTAGTGGGGAAACCAGATTCACTGAACAACCATGTTACTAATTTAATCTCTCTCCCTCTTTCTTTCCCTCTCTCCCTTTCTTTCTCTGTCTCTCCCTTTCTCTTTCCCTCTCTCCCTTTCTCTCTCCTCTTTCTCCCTTTCTTTCTCTCTCTCTGTCTCCCTTTCTCTCTTTCTCTCTTCCTCTCTCTCTCTCCCTCTGTCTCCCTCTCTTCTCTCTCCCTCTTTCTCTCTCTCCCTCTTTCTAGTTCTCTTTCCCTCTTTCTCTCCCTCTCTCTATTTCTCTCTTCCTCTCAAAGATCCTTAAAATCCTTAAAAATCATGTTTGGGTGGAAGACTTTTTCTTTTACAGATGGGGCGGGTGGGCCCGAGGGTCGCCGCCTCCCCATCACCCTCCACGCCAGCCAGTTCCCTTACCAAACCTCCCAGCTGACAAGCGCAAATTTGACGGTCACCAGCTGACAGGCGCAGAGTTCGGCGCTGCGGCGGCCTCCCCTTCACCTTCCTCACCGGCCAAAGTGTTGCCGGATGTTCCAGCTGACGGGTGCAGGTCTGGAGGTCACCAGCTGACAGGCGCAGGAGGTCGGCGCCGCTGCAGCCTCCCAGCTGCCTGCTTCTTCGGCTGGAGCAGTTACCAGGGCTTGCATGGTCGCTGGCTGCGGGGAGCGCATCAGCGGCCCTTGGGGGCCATGCAAGCCCTGGCAACTGCTCCAGCCAAAGAAGCAGGCAGCTGGGAGGCTGCCACGGTGCCGAACTCCTGCGCCCGTCAGCTGGCGACCTCCGGACCTGCGCCCGTCAGCTGGAATGTCAGGCAACGCTTTGGCCAGTGTGGAGGGCGAAGGGGAGGTGGCGGAGTGCCGAACTCCTGCGCCCGTCAGCTGGGGACCTCCAGAGGTCTGGCTACAGAGCCGGCTGGCGTGGAGGGTGATGGGGAGGTGGCGGCTTGGCGGGCAGGGTCCTGCCTGCCCGCGAATGTTGGGCCCACCTGCCCCATCTGTAAAAGAAAAAATCTTCCGCCCAAGCATAACACCAGCAATTCTGTGCCACGGAGGCTTGAGACATGGAGGCACAGTGCCGTGGGAGGCAGCAGGACGGGGGAAGGGTTACCTGCATCCTGCCAGCCTAATTCTGGAAGCCTGAGTGAAGAATTTTAGAGGGTGTTGAAAGGAGACAGACTGAGGGCTGTATTAAGACCATAGAGGCTGCGTAAGGAGAGTGGGAGGGAGGCGAATTCGGGGTGGAGCAGAAAACATGGGGGGGAGGTGTTAGGAAATAAGCACCAAAGTACATGGCACCTTGCAAGGTATTCCCGAGTGTTCTGCAATTGTTTTTCCTCTCTCCTCTGCGGGAGAAAAACTTTTGCGGTGTAAATCTGAAACCAGGTGTTCCTTTGAGGTGGCGCAGGAGGTTCTTGGGAGAGGCAAGGACAAGCTTGGCGTTTCTTCTCTCCCAATCCCCTTCCTCTTCTTTACCCCCTTCCCCAGCCTGCCTGCGATCTTAGCTCATGGCTCTGTGGCTTTTCATTGCCTAGCCTAGCCAAGCTTTCTTCCACCCGCCCTGTTCCAGGGAGCGCTGAGGAGGTACAGCAGAAACAGATGAATTGGGATTGACCTTGGGAAGCTGATCCTGCTTTGAACCTTAGGAGAGGAGGAGGAGTCCCTTCCTCCTTCCCTCCCTCTCTCCCTGTCAAGCCCCTGTGGGCTCGACATGAACGGGCAGGGAAGGGGTCTAGGACAACGTGTGGGTCGGCTCCGTGGGCATCCCGACCAACAGCTGAGCGGCTCCAACTTCTGGCCGCTGAACAGCTGAGTCCTCCGGGAGGCAACATGAGGCCCTGAGGGGTATTGCAAGCTCGTAGGGGGGTGGGAAGGAAAAGAAGATGGAAGAGAATGAGGCTGCAACAGAGAGAGCGGTGTCTCAGTTCCTAAGACCATTGGAAATATGTGTTTTCCGATGATCTTAGATCCCAAAAGGGTCGCGACCCACAGGTTGAGAACCGCTGCCTTAGACGCTTCAGGAACCAGATCAGTTTGGCTGGATTGGTTGTCCTTATCCAAAGGCTGTGGCTCAGTGAGGTCTGCCATGGTGATCGAGAAATGTCCCAGATGAGGCTCTGGAACTGGCTCGCTCTGCAAGAGACATCAGTTGCCCCCCCATGGAGGGATTGACTGCACATGGATTAATGTGAGCCGGCCCACTGGCTAAGCCGGACTCACACTGGGCGCTACAAAGCGCTCATCACCAAGGCTAAGGACAATCCGTATGCCAGTCCTGAGGCCAAAATAGTGATGAAATCACACGCATCTCACAATAGTGGCAATGGTCAGGTCCTGGCAAGCAACCACTAGAAGAAGAGTGGCAGAGACTAAGGCGCTGCTAGGAAAGCAGGGCTTAATAGATCTTCTTGTCAGCAAGGTGGTAGGGATCCACAAATCTTGTTGTAATTGTAATATCTTATTTCAATTGGAACAGTGCATCCAGTCTCCTAAACTTAAGACTAGAATTAGTCCAAAATAATTATATCTATATCTATATCTATATCTATATCTATACCTATACCTATACCTATACCTATACCTATACCTATAACTATCTATCTATCTATCTATCTATCTATCTATCTATCTATCTATCTATCTATCTATCTATCTATCTATCTATCTATCTATCTATCTATCTATCTATATTACCGTATTTAATTGGTGTGAGCCAAGCAGACAAAATGGCACCCGCGACTGGGAGACAATTCTAGAACCTTCCCTATGGAAAATTTCTGCCTCGCAAAATGGCGGTTGCACTGAAACCTAGGAGGGTGGGTGGTGGGTGGGTCTGGCGATCGATGCTTGGATTCAATCTATAACAAGGCCCTGCAATGAAATCTAGAGCCTCCTAGTTTCCAAAGATCGAAGGGGTGAGATCGAGTAATTCGGCCTAATAGTTGTTTGGCGCGACGGTGCTCACAGCACCTTAGCAGGACCTCCTTCTTTACAAAAGGCAGCCAGAACAAAGAGAATAGAAGAATTCCACTTTTCCTCCGCAGCGCTCGCAATCTGCTCTATTCAGCTTGTCAGCCAGCCGAAGAGGCTTCGGCAAGAAGCTGGAGGCCAAATGGCCTCAAAATGGCGGCCACAAGTGATAAAGTGCCGACTGAGTCCGGTCAGAAATATAAGGCCACGGGGCCTCAAAATGGTGGTCGTGAGAGGAACTGGATGCCCCTGAAGGGGAAGTGGGAAGGAGATTCAACCCCGGCTGATTTATAGGGAGAAGGGAGTCACCCCCTCCCCGTATCCTAAAATGGGCTGGGAATGAGACTCAGCTAACTGCTGAGTTTAGGGATAGAACAGCCACCACCCCCCCAAATGTAGAGAGGAAAACTTCTTTCCTCCCCTGGTTAAAGGGAATAGGAACAGAATCCCCTGTTAATGGAATAATCAAAGGCTGGGAGCCTCTAATTCTCCAATTCAAGGAATCCACCAATGGTTTAACAATTTAATTTAGTCTAACCTGCTATCAATGAGCCTGAGAGTCAAGTTATCACATCCTCATGGGCGAAAGACTAAGATGAAACTGGGAGGTCCCAGTCAAGGAGGGACATGACAACTTGACAACTTAGTCTGATTGGGCAGGAGGACTGAAATAACCCATTGGTGGATTCTTCATCATCATGCTGAGAAGAGGTGTTCAGGTAAGCCAACGCTCCTTCTCTGCTCTCCAAGGTTTTTCACTGCTGGATTGCTCTACTTGATGCAGAATGGGAAGGATCCACATTCTGCAGCAAGTAAACTTTAAAGAAAGTTTAAAAATGTGGTAGAGAAAATCCTGCCCCTTACATGTATACACAACACACAGAGAGACATTAAACATGTAATAGATGAGTTTTATTTTAATCTTCATTCTGCCTTGAAATAAATAAAAGGGATCGCTATATCAAGAGGTTCAGCAATATTCCCCAGATCTACTAGGCATTAGCATCCCCCACCCCACTATTTTTGTGTCAGCTCTTGGAACAAGCATTAGGCATGATGACAACCACTGGGCCAGAAGGGATAACTTAGTTGAAGATGGGAACCACATCAGCTGTTTTCCAATCCTGTGGTAGTTCCCCAGTGCTGCAGGATTTTTGAAAGATATGGTACAATGGTTCTGAGATAACATCTGCCAGCTCCTTCAGAACTCTGGGATGTAATCCATCAGATCCTGGTGATTTATATTCATCAAGGTCAGACAAATGTTTTCTTACCATTTTCTTGCTTGTTTTAATTTTATTTCTAGTCTGTCTTTTACAGTTATGTTTTTGGTAGATTGAGTTATAGTTTCCTTTTGCATGAAGAATGGGTTGCATCCAAAGAATAAGTTAAGCAGCTCTGTTTTCTCTTTACAGCTTGTTACTTCCTTGCCATCTTCTCTCTTTAGTGTACTGACTGTTTCCTTGACCTGTTATTTATATGTTAAACTTTTTTTTTATTACCTCTGACTTTTGTTGCATGTCTTTGATCATTCTGAATCTTTGTGTCATGGTTCCGATAGATGAAACCCATCAAAAGAACTCTGAGGCAAAATTCTTCCTTAAAGTACATTTATTTGGTAAACAAAGTATTGGCACTACATAGTTGAACCCAAAAACTAAATTCCCTTTCCCCAGATACAAAGTAAAAAGTACAACTCCCACCCCCAATTAACTATCATAAATCACATTCCCCAATTAGCTTAAAATGCGGGTTTTCTGCTCAGCTCCACAGCCTGCCAAAACATTATCAACTTGTCCTTGGATTCCCACAGCAGTGTTATTATTATGGCTAGCTGAGCTTACATTCCAACCCCCCTCTGCTGCACCTAATTTCTAAAGTAAGAAAAAGCATGTTAAAAGAGTAGAGAAAATGGCAGCATTTTCATCAGTTGTCTGAGTGGGAACATCCAACGCTAGCAGAGTTGACATCCAGCCCCCCTTACAAAAATGATAAATCCTGCAATTCAAAGAAAATCATAGGTTAGGGGTTGCCCCTTGGTTTATTTGGGTGTTTCTCATAGAATCTATTAATGAGCCTGTCGGCTTTTACATTACTAGATTTTACCCATGTGGCTTCAGATAATGGATATCTTTTCCACTGCACTAAGTACTGTAACTTTCCCTTAAAAAGTCTAGAGTCAAAAATACTGTTCACTTCATAATGAGTCTGTCCAGCTACTATGAGAGGCCCGGGTGTCTTCTTAGGGGGAGGTCATAAGGTGGAACCCTGAAAAAGTTTCAATAGGCTACAATGGAACACAGGGTGGACTTTCCCTAGGAGTCTGGGAAGCTTTAATTCTACCGTGACTGGGTTAATGATTCTTACTATGGGGAAGGGACCCAGGTACTTCGGTCCTAACTTCTTACTAGGCAACGTTAGTCATAGATATTTTGTGGATAAATAGACTTTTCCCCCAACTTGGAATGATCTTTGAGGAGCCCTTTTTTATTGGCTTGCTTTTTATACATTTCAGAAGCCTTTTTAGAGTGATTTTCGTGTTTTTCCATACCTCCTCCCTCCCCCTCACCCACTGGTCAAGCGTTTGGGAAGTAGAGGGCCCCTGAAGATATTCAGGTTGAACTCTTTTCCTGTGGCAACTTTAAAAGGCATAAACCCAGTGCTGCTGTGGACAGAGTTATTGTAAGCCACCTCTGCGAAAGGGAGGAGGTCAGTCCAGTTTGTTTGCATCTGAGATTCTGCTCCACCATTGAGTTCGCTGATTCAGCTGTCCCATTTGTACACTGGTGAAAAGCCGACGATAGTCCTTGCGACAAGCCAATTAACTTGAGGTAACCTCTCCAGAACCTGGCTGTAAATTGCACCCCTTGGTCTGAGATTATTCGCTTTGGCGCACTGTGCAGGCTGTGGATGTGTTTTAAAAACATCTTGGTTAATTTTTTGGCTGATGGGAGTCCTTGGCAGGCGATGAAATGAGCTTGTTTTTAAAATAGGTCTATCATAGTCCAAATCACCATATTCCCCCTACTTTCAGGTAATTCTACTATAAAATCCATAGCAATTTCTTCCCATGGTTGGGAAGGGTTCGCAACTATATATCCCGTTTTAAACCTGGCCACCAAAATTGCCGATGAACCAGATGCAGTGTTTTTAAATATCCAAAGTGTCCAGCTTGTTTCACATCATGATTGTGCCGAAGAGGGTTAAGGCGGAGGGTTTCAGGCAGATACCACTTCTCCCTTTGTAAGCCAAGCCATCCATGCATGACAAGGAGATTTAATTTTCCTTGAACCATTGATCGTTCCTGTTTTATTTTCCTCATCCCAGGGTCATCAGGGTTTGGGACTTTCAAAGATGGGGCTCTTCGTGGTGTTAGTTGTAAATATAATTGCTTCATTAACCTCTTCACACTGGCTCTTGTATTGAGGTAATCTGGATAAAGTGTCAGCTAAAAAGTTTTCCCTCCCGGTATGTACTTCAGGCTGAAGTTAAATCGGTTAAAGTATTGCGCCCACCGTATTTCTTTCGGGGACAGTTTGCAGGGAGTTTTCAGTGCCTCTAGGGTTTTGTGATCAGTCCATACCTCGAAAGGCACCTTGCTCCCCTCTAGGCAGTGTCACCAGTGTAATAGAGCCCAGCGGATTGTGAAGGCTTCATTCTCCCATACTGCCCACCTTCTCTTGCAATTGGTGAACTTTTTCGAGGTGTAGGCACAGGGCTGTAGGACTCCATCGTGGTTCTTTTGCAATAGTACAGCTCCGACAGCCACGTCGCTGGCATCAGCTTGAATTACAAAGGGTTTCCATGGAGAAGGATGCTTTAGGACTGGTTCAACTGCAAATAGTCTTTTTAAATTCTCAAAAGCAGTTTGACAGTTCATAGTCCATTCTAACGGCTGGCAAGGTCGTGACTTCCCCCCCTCTTTGCCTGTTTTCAATATGTCCGTGAGGGGTAAAGCAATTTTGGCAAAGGAGTAAAAATTGACAGTAAAAGTTGATGAATCCCAGAAAGCTCTGAAACTGTTTACGAGTCTTTGGGGGTTGCTATTCGATTATGGCTTTCACTTTAGCAGGGTCCATTTCACTGGAAATTCTGTAGCCAAGATAATCTAGTTGGGCCTGATGGAACTCACACTTTGATAGTTTAACATATAGTTTGGCATTCAATAATTTCTTTAACACTTCTCGCACTTGTTTTATGTGGTCAGCCATATTCATGCTGTATATCAGGATATCATCAAGATACACTAAAACTCCTTTGTATAAATGATCATGTAGTACCTGGTTGATCAGCTGCATGAAGACAGCTGGAGTCCCCTGTAGGGGGACTTTAAATTGATAGCTCCCTATGGAACAGTTAAAAGCAGTTTTCCATTCATCTCCTTTGTTTCTTACTCGGTAATATGCCTCTCTCAGGTCCAATTTAGTGAAGACATTCCCCTTCACCAGGTGGGTTAGTAAGTCTTTCAGGAGGGGGAGGGGTACTTATTTTCTACACTCACAGCATTTAACCCTTTATAGTCTTCGCAGAGACGAAGTGACCCATCTTTTTTCTCTTTAAATAACCCCAGAGTTCCCACCTGAGATTTGGCCCATTCAGTAAATTATCTCACTAGGTTCTTGTTCACATACTGCTGCATTTCCTCCATTTCAAGGGTGGTCATGGCATACATCCTCAGCTGTGGGAGTTTAGCTCCTGATAACAGTTCATTGCAGCAATCATTGGGCCAGTGGGGAGGCAGAGTGTCACATTCTTTCTCACTAAACACCTTCGCTAGGTCCTGGTATTTGCTGTGAATAAGTGGCTTGCCTGGTTGAGGCAGGATGGCTATCTTGGCTAGCTCAGTGGTCGGCCTAAACTCTCCAGTAACATTAAGGGAGGGCTTGGGCCCTATAGGTAGTCTCACAGTCCTCATCCCCTTCTCCCACCAAATAAACGGTTTCCATTTGTGCAACCAGGCTGGCTCTAGAATCACAGCCTCAGTCATCTTCGGAGCCACCATAAAGCGAATGAACTCCCAGTGTTCACCTATTTCTAAGTGTATTGGCTCAGTCTATTGTGTGACCAAAGTGCCTCCCATTAAAGAGCCATCAGCTTGCTCAAATCTCACGGGTTTGGAGAGCAACTTTGCTCATATGCCCAGTTTGAGGGAAAGTGGCACGCTAATAACACACTGGGAGCACCTCGACTCCACTAGCACTTTCAAATCTTCTTGTGCACCTGTCTTGGGGACTATGTGTTTGGCTGCAAGAGAAAAAGGTGGAATGGGTCAACTCACCATCAGGTCATTCTCCCTCTCGTCGTCGCTATCATAGGAGGGCAGAGCAGTGGTGGGTCCAGCTTGGGCCTCAGCACTCTCCTGCATGGGCGATGTAACCTGGGCAACGGGTTCTTGTGTGATCCAGTTTGACTTCTCTTTTGCCAGTTGCTGGACTGGTTTCTTCCTCACTGGTGGTCCCGATCTGCTCTGCTGTTTGGGTATGGGACCAGGCAGCTTGCCGCTCGTTGTCCTTGTTACCCACATTAGAAGCATTTGATTGGTGGACCTCCACAGCCGCGATGGCTGGAGGGTGGGGGTAGTTATCTGGTCTGTTCCGGCTTCTACCTGGCTTCCTGCGGTGGTGGCTTCTTATAATGAGCTATCTGAACATCCAATCTTACTACTGCCTGGTACCACTCTTGCAATAGGTTGGGGACAGCTCAATAAACACAGGCTTGGGAAAGGTGATCGCCTAGCCTCCTTGAAGTGGTGCACTAAGGACTGTTCAGGCCACCTTTCTATTCAACCTGCTATCTTACAAAATTCTCGTACGTATTCCAGAGCAGGTCTGCTAAGAGCAGGTCTGCCGTCTTGTTTTTATCTTATGTATTTGTGTCTCCTCTTTAAGAGTTATGGATGGGTCCTCGAACCTGGTTCTTAGTCCAAGGAGGAAGAGGTGGAGGTTCCCCAACTCAGGCACCTGCTCATTGTACAAATTGTTTAGCCACTCAGATGCTTCCCCTTCCAAATTGGCTGAGACCACATCGACCATAGCAGCTGGATTTGAGTAGAAATTGGTATTGCTATTCACGTGGGAACGCACTTGATTTAGGAAGAAGATAAGCTTTTCCAGGCCACCTTCAAACATCGCTCTGAGGGAGGAGAAGTGGAGAGAAAGGGAAGGAGAGTGCTGAAGAGGGGAGGAGGGAAGTAGGGAAGAGAAGAAAGGGAGAAAGAAGGTAGAGAAGAGTGTGATGCGGTGAAAGGGGAAATGGGCGAGCAACACCAAAAGTTATGTGTAGGTATTTATTTCATTTCATTAAAAGTATTGTATATATGAATGTAAAAAGAATGTATGATAACATCTCATAAATATCATTGTATATGTATCGGGGAGAGTTTGGAATGAAATTGACAAAGTCTTAAAATAGGCTTAATAGAAATTTATGACAGAAATGGAATATATTAAATTTATATGTTTTTGCTTTTAGTTTTGTGTGTGTGAGGGAAATAGAAAGATGAAAGTGAATGTATTAAGTTGAGCTGTTTATGTATGTTTTTATTTTGGAATTTTTGTTTACCCAATCACCATGGTGTGTTTTAAGCATCTGTTGTTAAAATCATAAAACCAATAAAATATTTAAAAAAAACCCATCACTCTGAGGGGTAGCGCCATCATGAGTTGCTGTTCCCCCCAGTGTGGCTGCATTCGCAGTGGTTGCTGGCTTCCCCAGCGAAAGCTGACCTCCCAATGGTGGCTGCAGAATCCTCAGTTGCTGCAGATCCCCCAGTGGTTGCTGCACATTCAGGAGCTGTTGCCAGCCCCACTGCTGCTGCACTCCCAATGGCTGCTGATGACCTGGTGGCAGCTGTGGCATCCCTAGTTGCTGCAGGCCCCCCAGCAGTTGCTGCAGATTAAGAAGTTGCTGCCAGCCCCACTGTTGCTGTGCTCCTGTCGGTGGCTGCAGGCTCCCCAGTTGATGCAGGCTTTCCAACAGTTGCTGCACATTCAGAGGCTGGTACCAGCTCCACTGCTGTGGCACCCCCACCTGCTGCTGACCTCCCAGTGGCGGTGGCTGCAGCATCCCCAATGGTTGCAGGGGCCCCAACAGCTGTGGCGCTCTTACCTGTTGCTGCCTGGCCAACAGATTGCGCAGCTGTTGCATTATGTCATGTTGAACGCTCACATCTGAGTCTTCCCCCTGCGTAGGCTTTGGGCTTGCATGGTGCCAATGGAGAAACTGTGGGCTGTGTGACCAATAGTAGCAACGGTCAGGGCTTTCACAGTACCTGTGGCGATCTGGGCTTCTAGAGGAGCGATGATGTCTTGGGCCGCTGTATTCAGAAGGCAGCGAGGACTGTCCCTCCTTGCAGGGCTGGAGGTTAATGTTGGCAGCTTCGAAGACAGAGAAGCCGCTTTTGCTCCATAGACAGGGCTGGTGCTTCTTTTAGGCACAGATTGGCATCTGCTCCACCAGTCATCATGATCACTTGCATGGGAAGAGTGAGAAGGTTGCTCCCCACTCTTCATCTCCAGCCCCTCAAACATTTCCACCAACTTCTCCACTGATTGGGTACAGGCCACGGACAGGTACTTACATTCTCCGGAGTCCTCAGGAATCATTGATTTCCTGACTCTCCAGTGGCTTGGGGAATGCAATTCTCGAGAGGTTCCTTCTTGCAAAATAACTTCGGATGCTTTCGAAGAACTTGCTTTTGGCAGGGTCGTCTCGAGGGGTTTGGAGTCTTCACTGGGCAGGATCCATTCTGAAGACCAGATCAATTCCCACATTTTGGGTCTCGCCCCTAGCTGTAAGGCCTGAGAAGATTCCTTCTCCACCAGTGCACTGGCTTGTGCTCCCTCCAGTGAGGCGGCAGCCATAGCTGGGGTGCTGGATCCAGGCACTTCTTCCTTCTCCATGTTGAGATCTTCCCCGAGTCTTTGGCAACCTGTCCCTTGGCTTAGGGACAGTGACTGGAGCTCAGGACCCCAAAGTGGTTAAGGTAGAAAATGTTAGTTTTGGGGTTAACGTCATGGTTCTGATACATGAAACCCATCAAAAGAACTTTGAGGCAAAATTCTTCCTTAAAGTACATTTATTCGGGAAACAAGGTATTGGCACTACATAGTTGAACCAAAAAACTAAATTCCCTTCCCCAGATACAAAGTAACAAAGTACAACTCCCACCCCCAATTAACTGTCATAAATCACATTCCCCAATTAGCTAAAAGCGTGGGTTTTCTCCTCAGCTCCACAGCCCGCCAAAACGTTATCAACTTGTCCTTGGAGTCCCACAGCAGTGTTATTATTATGGCTAGCTGAGCTTACATTCCAACCCCCCCCCACTGCATCTAATTTCTAAAATAAGAAAAAGCATGTTAAAGGAATAGAGAAAATGGCTGCATTTTTGTCAGAGCAGGAACATCCAATGTTAGCAGCATTGACACTTTGCTTTCCTGACTTCATCTTGGCAGATTCGGGCTATCTGCTGATATTCTGCCTTAGTTATGTGTCTGTCTTTCCATTTTTTGTATTTGTCCTTTTTGTCTTTCAGTTTATCAGAGAGATCTTTATGGTTTCTTCTTGGATTTCTTGTTTTTCTTTTTCAGTGGTATTGTTCTGGACTAGACTTTTTTTTTGCTAAAAATTTTATTGTTTTTTTTTAAAATTTTAACAACAAAATGCTCAAAGCACACCATGGTGTTAGGGTAAACAATCATCCAAAAGCAAAACATTTATACATACTTCAATCAGTACCTCTGGTATTCCCTCTCTTTCCCCTTAACTAACATAATTTATTTAAAATAGTTCAGTCTGATTTAAATTTAGTCAACCTATACCTGTTTCTAACACTTTAAAAAATTTATACAACCGTAATCAAATTAACTTTAAATACAAACTCTATCAGTTCGGGTATTCCTTCCAGATACATTCTAGTACCTTAGTTTTTATTGTAAATTTTATTTAGCTCTTTTTCCAATAATATCCCTTAATTAAACTAAAACATTAATCTGTCCTATATATATCTAATCTATCAACTAATCAATCTCTCATAGCTAACAAATAAACTCAAATCTTAAATTTTTCAATCCATTAAACATAATTCAGCTCATATCCAATTAAATTGTCATAACCAATAACATCAATCTTATCAAGCAAAAATCATCTTATTAAGTTAGTTCAAGATTACATAATAATTTTCTTACAAATAATCCTATACTTCTTTTTTCTCTTATATCTCTTTTTTAAACTAAAGTATTAATCTGTCCTAAAGCTATATAAACCATCAATCAACTTTAAACTAACAAGATAACATCAAACTTTAAGATATTTCAATTCATTTATTTATTTATTTATTTTTATTTATTTTACGATTTTTATACCGCCCCTCCTCCTGAAGGACTCGGGGCGGTGTACAGCCCAATTAAAAACGACAACATACAAAAATTAAAATTATTAAAAATAAATTAAATAATTTGGCCCAATCATTTAAAAACCCAATACATAATCTAAAAATTCAATCCCCTAAAAACAATTATGGCCATTGTTGGAACCAGAGCTACTATCCCAGGCCGGCTTGTCGGAATAAATATGTTTTTAATTCTCGACGGAAGGAACGCAATTCCGTCATCGTACGGAGTTCGGGGGGGAGCTTGTTCCAAAGCGTTGGAGCTCCCACAGAGAAGGCCCTCCCCTGGGGGTCGCCAGCCAACATTGTCTGGCCGACGGCACCCTGAGGAGACCCACTCTGTGGGAGCGTACTGGACGGCGGGAGGTATTTGCTGGCAGAAGCCGGTCCTGTAAATATCCGGGTCCGATGCCAAGTAAACAAGTAAATCATCAGTAATTTCCATGTAGCTAAATTTTATATCTTCCATTAATCCCATTTTTCTTACATATAATTTATAATCTTGGTCCTTAAGTCAGTCCATAGTTCTAGATTGCCTTTAGTCCATTACTCAAAATTTTAACTTTCTTTTTTTTTTAAATCTTATTCTGAGTTTTTTCAAATGCCAAGTAGGTTTCCACAGCAAAGTTTCCTTTCCAACGGATAAGTCTCTCTTTATTGCTTGTAATATCTTTAGAATCAGTAAGAACCATCTTGACCTCTGAATTGGCCTTCTGATTTTTTTTTTTTGTATAAAGTCTCGTTGCTTTAGAGTTCCAAGTCCCAGTCATTGCTTTTCCTGATTCTCAACACCATAACTGAGTTGCATATAAGGCAGAGTCAATTTCTCTTTGTTTTCAGTTAGGTCCTCTTTTTGTAGAGCCTGTTTAATAGAAGAATCAGGTGCAGTCTGAAAGTCAATTTTGAAGTTTGAGGAAGAAATTCTGGCTCTTAATTCTGTAGTAAGCTCTTTCATTGTAGCACATATTTCCTCTTTAGTCTCATAGATTTTCTCCAGAATAAGTTTGCAATTTAAATGTGAGTACAGCTCCATTTTAGAAAAAAAAATTCAAACATCCAGTTAACTTTCATATAAAGAGATCATTCCTCTCCAATTGCAATATTGCTTTTTAACCAGTAAATAAAAGTAAAAAAGTAAATAAATCCATTTTCCCCCCAAAGTCATTTCACTTTTCATTCTTCTTTCTTTACTCAAAAAAGAAAAAAAAACAACAGCAACATAAGCTAATAATAAAGTTTATAAAAAAATTTCCGATACCCCAAAGTACTTATATAAAAAAAACAACGTAATTTCTAAAACTTTACTTTGTTCCTTTGTTCGCCTTTCTCCCCCAACAAGTAAAAGCTGCCTTTCCGAGTTAGGGAAATCTTTCCACCACAGCTCTTATAGGCAACAAACAAACAAAAAAAATGAAGAGAGGAAAAAAAAAGGAAAGGTCTCACCCAGATTCACCACGGTGGGTCTGCAGCTTAGATGTTCTTTGGACTTGCGGTTTCTTGTGGTTTCTTGCGGCAAGGCGATCGGCCATTTTATTGGCCAATCTTCTTCTCCGTCGGCCCTCAGAGTTCCGTCCGGACAGCTGGAGGAGCCGCTGCTCCTCCGCTGCTGGAACGCTGCCTCCTCGTAGGAAAGTCGCACCCTCCAGGGTGACTTTGGACCCGCATAAGGGTCCACCGACGGAGGGAAAACTAGTTGGCGGGGAGAGCAATCTTCCCGCTCAACTAGCGACGCCGTGACCGGAACCGGAAGTCAACTAGACTTTTATGATTGTATTTTTCAGTGTTTCCCACGCTCTTGAGTTGTTTTCCCCTTTAGGATTTTCATCCATGGAATCTTTCCTAGGCTCTCTTAGTTTGTTAAAATTAGCACTTTTAAAGTTGAAGACACTGGCTGTATTATGTTCTATTGCTTGTGTTTGCATTATATATCATTCTTGCCCAAGGTTCCTGCAACTTCAGTTTCCTCTATCACTTCTTCTCTATTAATAAGAATTAGGTTCAGTATAGCTTTTCTTCTAGTTTCCTCCTCTACCTTTTGGATGACAAAGTTGTCAGCTAAGTTGGTTAGGAACCTGTTCAATTTCCCACTTGCTGCAGAATTTGTCTTCCAGTTGATATCAGGGTAGTTAAAGTCTCCAATTACTACTGCGGTATGTTTCCTATATACATTTGTTAATTAATTAGCAAAGAGTTCATCTATTTCTTCTACTTGGTTGGGTGGCCTATAGTATACACGTATAGCGATGTCATTCTCTTTTCCTTTTATATTGACCCATATGGATCCTGGGAGGTTTTCACCCTTTGTTTTCTGTATTATTGTAGAGATATAGTGATCTTTTATATATAATGAAACTCCACTTCCTCTTTTGTTCAGTCTGTTTCTTTTGAATAGTTTGTATCCTTCCATCAGTACATTCCAGCCCTGAGTTTCATCCCACAAGTTTCAGTAATGGCAAATATATCATATCTGCCTTTACATACTAATACTTCAAGTTCATCTTGTTTGTTCCCTAAGCTTTGAGCATTAGTATATAAGCATTTGAGTCTTTTATGAGTCTTGGATATGTTTCTTATATCGCATACTTTGTAACTGGGATTTCCATCCTTTCCATTACTATCTACTTCATTATGTTTTCCTTTTTTAATTTCTTCTTTCTGTTTACTCCCTACCTCCTTATGTGATTGGTTACCTAGTGTTTTTGCTTGGAATTAGGTTCTAAAGTTTGTGAAGATTGCCCCCTCCCCCCTAAGTTTTAGCTTAAATCCCTTTTAATAAGAGCCAGTTGTTTTCTGAATGTATTCTTTCCAGTCCTTGTGAGGTGCAGTCCATCTCTTGCCAGTAGTCCTTCATGTAGGCAGTGCTGACCATGGTATAGGAAGCTGAAGTTCTTTTGACAACACTAGTTTTTAAGCCAGTGGTTCATTTCTAAACTCCTCTGCTCATTCATTGGATGTTGACCTTTTGTTGAAAGTATAAATGAAAATACCACTTGTGCTCCTAATTCTTTAACTTTCTTCCCTAGCTGTTCATAATCTCTTGTTATTGCTATCAAATTCATTGTTGTGTCATTGGTCCCTATGCGTAGGAGAAGAAAGGGGTAGTAATTTGTGGGGTTGATTATTTTAGTAAAGTTCTCAGTTACATCTTTGATTTTTGATCCAGGGAGACAGTATACTTCCCTAGATTGACTGCTTAGTCTGCAGACTATAGTTTCTGTTTCCCTAAGAATTGACTCTCCTATCACCAACATTCATCTTTTTTTTCTTAGGGAAGTCTGGGATACAAGTAGTCCTTGAGTTACTAGTGTAATGGAGCCTGCACATTCCATTCATAACTCAAAAACTCGTGGGAGTGAATCTCCCTGCTTGTTAGGACACATGTGGCTCATTAAGTGCACATGAAGTATCTCAGGCTGGGGAAGGCCATGAGGGGCCTAATGATGGAACAGGGCCCCAAGGCCTCCCCGACCCACTAAGATACCTCATGCTTCCCCCTCCCTTCCTGCCGCGCCGGACTCACTTACCTTGCAGAAACTGTCTCCTCCCTGCTGTGGTTTCTCTCCCTTTGAGGGAGAGGAGAGTAGGCTTGGAAATGTTTTTTGTGCTGACAATGGAAGCTCCTGGGTTCAATCCCAAATTCTCTGCAAAAGATATCAAAAGAGAGGAGACAGATTTTGCAACGTAAGTGAGTCCGGTGTGGCAGAAAGGGAGGGAGAAGCAGTTGTGGGGAGGGTTGGGGAATAGCATGAATGTTGCAGACCCTCTGCAGTCATTCATAAGGGTGAATGACTGCCATGGTGCTGCAATATTCATAATTTTGGGATTTGCTTGTAAACACTAGGGGGTGCTGGTCGCATAACTTCGAATGAATGCTCGTAACTTGGGGATTACCTGTACTTTTCTTTCTGTCACAGGAATGCTGGGTTATGCCTCTTTTTTAGAAACTTGATGAATGTTCTTTTGTAGGTATCTGCATATTTTCTTCCAGGGAGAGGCTACAAAAGTGATTGTTCAGTTCCAGAGGGGCTTCATGGAGTGGGCGAGGGTAGATAGTAGGGGCTTTGCTCTTGGATGTTGTTTTCTTCTAAAAGTAACATTTCCATCGGTCTTGCTGTTTAGGTAGATATGTAAGGTTGTTTTTTATGGAAACTGTTCCCTATTGTGTTCAATTTGTGTGTAGTCTTCTGTTTAGGTTGGGATTTCTCACTTTGTTCATTGAGTTTCAGAGTGGCTAGAATTGGCTCTAGACCTTTTACTTTTTCTTCTAGTAATTCAAGTAGTTTACATTTAATACATACATAGTTTGGATCCTCTTTTTTATAAATGTTTTATTAATTTTCTATTTTCACAAAGAAGTGTTCAATAGACAATGTAATGACTGAGTCCATTAATAATTTGGTGATACATATAAGTTTTTCCAACTAGGTCCAATGTTACACCTGCCAGTACATCTTCTCTTCTTCTAGTAGTAACAATTTTTCTACATTAAGCAAATACAATTCTTATTATTGTTAGTAAACATACAATTGCATATCAACATTTGTTACATTTTTCTAATAATATCAATAATATCAGTTTAGAATATTTTTCCTAGCCAAAACATATCTTAATTGCATTTGCATTCAATTTCCACTTATTTAATCCATATCCTATTTTTGCTTTTTTTTTTCAATTTTAGTTTCCCATTCATGTTCAAAGTGTCCCATCATTTATAATTTCAAAACAAGTTGTATTTGGGCTACCAAAAGAATTCCTTATTCAAAGTTCTTAACATATTCTTATTTTCCTTTTCATACCAAGATATAATATTCTGATTACAAATCCTAGCTATCTAGTTATAAAAATGCTTTTATTTCTAACAATCTATTCTTAACCATATTTCAAATCTCTAATCAATAATATAGCATCCCCTCTATTAGGTCAAAGCTTCTGTTTCTTTCAATCTTACTCTAGCTTTCTTTCTTTGCCAACTAACTTTCCAAGTCAGTGCATTTGGATCATTAAATAATTCTTCCTCTATTTTTATATATATTATTTGGAACAAGAGAAACAATTTGGTTAAAATGTTTTTGGAAGAGCTAGCCCATTGATATTCATTAAACCGCCTCCCTCCTTCTCTGGTTCCCCACAATTCTATTAACGACTTTATCTTCCACTCCATCAGCTCTCCTTCCTTGTCATCAAGTATGTTCTAAAACCTTGGTTTATAAAATGTCTTTTCTGTTTCCAATATTATTGTTATATCTTCTGAGTTTTAATTTATCTGAGTCAGGTCATTTGTTTCCTCCTTTGGATCATCAATGTTTATGTCAGCATTCTCTAGTTGTCCTTCTATTTTTTGGGTTGCTGGTTCCTTCTCTGTAGTTGTCTTCTGAGTTTGTAGATTTGAATTAGAAAATTGTTCTTTTATCTCCTTTGTGTCATCAGTAACCTGCTCACAAGCTAGAATAATTGTTTTTTGTATTAATTTCAGCATGGAGAGAATTTCTTTCTATGTTTCATCAGTATTTTCTTGGTGATATGGCAAGTTAAGGCTGTTGGGAACAGATGTTAAAGTTGATATTTTATTATTTAATGCTTAGTATGAAACATCCCTTTTATTTTATTTTATTTTTATAAGTAGCCTTTATAGATTTATCCAACCGACTGTCCATTCCTGAATCTCCCCTAAGCAGATATAAGTAAAGTTCAAATTTTTCTGTCCAATAAAAAATATATCCTTTCTGTCCAGGGAGAGAGAAGAATCTTTGAGGGTTGTTTAACAATCAAGATTTATAATCCAAAGTGTTCCCCAAAAAAATCCACAATGTAGTTCTGAAAGTCAGTATTTATGTTCAAGATTCAGACAGGCCAAATTTAAAATGTTTATCATCTCTGCCACATAGATAAGCAGTCTTCATCCCAGCCATGGCTGCTGCCTCAGTGGAGGGAGTGCAAGCCATTGCACTGGCAGAAAAAGGGAGTTCAGAAGTCTTAATGATGGGGGCAAGACCAAAGACATGGGAGCTGCTGTGGTCCTCGGAGTGGACCCTGCCCAGTGGAGACTCCAGGCATCCCAAGACAACCCAAAGCATCTGAGACAAACTTACAAGCGGGGGCCTTGCGGCAATCACTCTCCCCGGACTGCCGGGGAGCCAAGAGATTAGCAGCCACTGAGGACTCTGGAGCGTGGAAATACCTGTCTGCAGTCTGCAGCCAATCAGTAGTGAAATTAGTGGAGAGGTTTGAGGGGCTGGAAGTGAAGAGTGGGAAACAGCTTTCCCATTCCTCGCATGCAAGTGAGTACGATGACCGGCAGGATTGATGCCGATCTGTGCCCAAGAGAAGCCCTAGCCCCACAGATGGAGAGCGAGTGGCTTCTCCGCATTCAAAGCCACCGGCATTAACCTCAAGCCCAGTGAGAAAGAAGAGTCCCAACCACCACATGGGATGTGACAGTCCAGGTCGACACCGCTCCTCAAGATCCCCAGAGTGCCGTTTGCAATGCAGGAGTCCCAGCCACTGGAGATATCCTGACAGACACCACCGCCACGATAGTTCCAGATGGTCAGACTACAATAACACCCCGATAGATGGCCTCATTACCGAAGCCTGAACCGTCACCAATACCATCGAAGCCCTGACCATTACTACTATCGGTCACACAGTCCTGAGCATCACCATAGGCACCACCTGAGCAGGTGGCAGTGAGATTAGACATTGAGCTTGCTTGTTTTAAGCAACCAATTCCTCTAGAAGCCAGATTGAAGCCAAAGCAGACCAGACGGCCACCTCCATGAAGACCCCCAGCCATTGCGACTGCGAAATCACCCAAGCCATCTGCTGGCCCACCAATCAAATGCTTCAGATGTGGGCAACAAGGACACCGAGCGGCGAATTGTCTGATCCCATACCCCCAACAAGGAGGTAGAGCGGGACCACTGGGGAGGAAGAAATCAGCCCAACAGCCGGCAAAAGAAAAATCAAGCTGGGTCACAAAAGAACCCGTCACCCAGGTCAAGTCACCCACGCAGGAAAGCGCCAAGGCTCAACCCGGACCTACCCCCTCTCTGCCCTCCTACGACAATAATGACGAAGGGGAGAACGAGCCAATGGTGTGTCGACTGTTCCACCTTTTTCACTCTTTGCTAAGCTCATAGTCCCTAAGATAGGGGTACAGATGGATTTGAAGGTGCTAGTGGACTCAGGATGCTCCCAGTGCATTATCAGTTTGACAGTTGCCCTTAAGATGGGTATATGAGCAAAATTGCTCTCCAAACCCATGAGGTTTGTACAGGCAGATGCTCTTTAATGCAGCGGTTCTCAACCTATGGGTCGCGACCCCATTTGGGGTCGAACGACCACTTCACGGGGGTCGCCAAATGACGCCATCCGCCATTTTTTTAAATTTCTTTTTAAAAAAATTTATTTATTTATTTTTTTCGGCCGGTGCATGCGCAGTTCGGCCCGTCGCATGCACGCGACGGGCCGAACCACGCATGTGCGACACGCACGACCACCCGATCCACACACGCATGCGCAGTTTGGCCCATGCGTAGCGCAACCGGGCCGCTCGCCTCCCACCGCTGCCTCAGAAACTCCGGCAGGCACCCGGAGGAGCGGTCCGGAGCAGGTGGGCGCAAAGCTGCCTCCTTCCCGCTCCGCTCCGCCACGTCCCAGGCCCGGCCTCCAACTCGCCCTCCGGCAGCCGGCCAAGCAGTCGGGGCAGCCGGACCTCGAGGCGGGCCTGCACTTCACCGAGACCGGCTTGGCTGTGGAGAGAGGCTCCCAGCGGCCGCCTATGGCCCCCAAGTCCGCGCTATAGACTGGCGTCCAGGTCGCAGTGCTCTGCCTGCCAGGCTCGTCTGGGACTGCCGCGCCTTCCGCAGGGCTGGCAGCAGCCGCAGGAAGGTAGGCGGGCAGCAGGACTGGGGAGCCCGCCTGGGCCAGCTCCCTCCCTCGCTCGGTGGCGGCGGCCGAAGCAGGCGGTAAGGCGCCCAGCCAGCGGATCGGCAAGATGAACTGGTGAGTCCCTGCCGGGCGTGGGGGGGAGGCCGAGCCGGGGAGGGAGCCGGGCGTGGGGGGAGGCCGAGCCAGGAAGGGAGCCGGGCGTGGGGAGAGGCCAAGCTGGGGAGGGAGCCGGACGTGGGGGGAGGCCGAGCCGGGGAGGGAGCCGGGCGTGGGGAGAGGCCGAGCCGAGAAGGGAGCCGGGCATGGGGGGAGGCCAAGCCGGGGAGGGAGCCCGGCGTGGGGGGAGGCCAAGCCGGGGAGGGAGCCGGGCGTGGGGGGAGGCCGAGCCGGGGATCCTGGCCAGACGCCCCCCGCCCGGCTGGCCGGCCCGACCCGAGCGGGACTGGTGCTGAGAGCGAGCTGGCCCGGGCGGGCTCCCCAGTCCTGCCGCCCACCTACCTTCCTGCGGCCGCTGCCAGCCCTGCGGAAGGCGCGGGAGTCCCGGACGAGCCTGGCAGGCAGAGCGCTGCGACCTGGACGCCAGTCCGTAGCGCTGACTTGGGGGCCGGAGGCGGCCGCCGGGCACCTCTCGCCACAGCCGAGCCGGTCTCGGTGAAATGCGGGCCCGCCTCGAGGTCCGGCTGCCCCAACCGCTTGGCCGGCTGCCAGAGGGCGAGCTGGAGGCCGGGCCTGGGACGTGGCGGAGCAGAGCTGGAAGGAGGCAGCTTTGCGCCTGCCTGCTCCGGACCGCTCCTCCGGGTGCCTGCCGGAGTTTCTGAGGCAGCGGTGGGAGGCGAGGGCGGCCTGGTCTGGAGCTGGCCGGCTCGCCGGTTCTGCACATGTGCAGTTCGGCGCTTCACGCGCATGCGTGGTTCGGGCCTGTCGCACACGCATGCGCAGATCGGCCGTCGCACGCGCACACGCAGATCGGCCGTCGCACACGCACGTGCAGATCGGCCCGTCGCGGTCCGCCATTTTTTTTATTTTTGGGGGGGCCGCACGCACGCGCGCACTCACGCGCACCCAAGTCAGGGTCGCAGCGCACATGGGCGGCGCAAAGTGGGGTCTCAACCTGAAAAAGGTTGAGAACCACTGCTTTAATGGGAGGAACTTTAGTCACTCATCTAACCGAGCCTATACACCTAGAAATAAGTGAACATTGGGAGTTCATCCGTTTCGGAGTGGCTCCAAAGATGACTGAGTCTGTGATTTTAGGTTTATCTTGGTTAGACAAATGAAAACCTTTTATCTGGTGGGAAAGGGGGATGAGGACAGTGAGATTACCAATAGGGCCCAAACTCCCTCTTGCCTCTGCTGACGTTACCGGAGGGCCTAAGCCATCGGCAGAAGCAGTAAGAATAACTGCCATTCCCGACCAGGCCAACCACTCATCCCCACTGAGTAACGGGATCTAGCAGAGGTTTTTAGTGAGAAAGAGTGTGACATTCTGCTGCTGCATTGACCAAATGACTATGCAATTGAACTATTGCCGGGGGTTAAATTCCCAAGACCGAAGATGTACGCTATGACCCCCCTCAAAATGGAGGAACTACAACAGTATGTGAACAAGAACCTAGTGAGAGGCTTCATTGAACTGGCTAAATCCCAGGTGGGGGCAATGGTGTTTAAAGAGAAAAAAATGGGTCACTTAGGCTCTGCATGGATTATAAGGGGTTAAATGCTGTAAGTATAGAAAACAAGTACACCCTCCCCCTCCTGAAAGACCTACTAACCCATCTGGCAAAGGGGCGTGTCTTCACTAAATTAGACCTAAGAGAAGCATACTATTGAGCACGAATAAAAAAGGGAGATGAATGGAAGACCGCTTTTAACTGTCCTATGGGCAGTTATCAGTTCAAAATTATGCCATTTGGACTACAGGGGGCTCCAGCTGTCTTCATGCAGCTGATCAACTAGGTGCTACACGATCATCTGTACAAGGGGTTTTTGGTGTATCTTGACATCCTGATATACAACACGAATTTTTCGAAGCAGGCTCATTTTATCACCTGCAAAGGACTCCCGTCAGCCTAGAGACAGGCCAAGATATTTCTTAAGCACATTTACAGACTGCACGGTGCATCAAAGCGAATAATCTCTGACAGGGGAGTGCAATTTACGGCCAAATTTTGGAGGGGTTTCTCAAATTAATTGGCTCATCGCAGGAGTTGTCATTGGCTTTTCACCCATCTATGAATGCGGCAGCTGAAAAAGTGAACTCAATGGTGCAGCAGTACCTTAGATGCTATGTGGACTACCAACAAACGAACTGGACTGACCACCTCCCTTTCACAGAGGTGGCTTACAATAACACTGCTCACAGCAGCACCGGTTTTACGCCATTTAAAATTGCCACAGGGAAAGAATTTAACCCAATACCTGAGTATCCTCAGGGACCCGCTGCCTCCCAAACTCTTGACCAGTGGGTAAAGGGGTGGGGGGAGGTTTGGGACAAAATGAAACTCGCTCTGAAAAAACCTTCTGAAATGTATAAAAAGCAAGTGGATAAAAAGGCTCCCCAGAGGTCATTCCAGGTTGGGGGAAAAGTGTACTTATCCACAAAATATTTACAACTCAAGTTACCTAATAAGAAATTGGGACCAAAATACCTCGGTCCTTTCCCCATTGTAAAGATTATAAATCCAGTTACGGTAGAATTAAAGTGTCCCCGGCTTTTAATCCACCCTGTGTTCCATTGTAGCCTACTAAAACCTTTCCAGGGTTCTACTTTACGACCTCCCCCTAAGAAGGCACCTGGCCCTTTGGTAGTAGCTGGACAGAGACATTATGAAGTGAAATGTATTTTGATTCTAGGCTTTATAAGGGAAAGTTACAGTATTTAGTACACTGGAAAGGATACCCATTATCCGAGGCCACTTGGGTGAAATCTAATGATGTAAAAGCTGACAGACTCGTTCATAAATTCTATAAACACCCTAATAAGCCAAGAGGCAACTCCTAACCTATGATTCTGTTTGAATTGCAAGATTTATCCTTTTTGTTAAGGGGGGGCGTGGATGTCAATGCTGTGACAATGGATGTTCCCGCTCTGACAACTGAGGGAAATTGCAGCCATTTTTACTCTGCTTTCAGTGTGCTTTTTTTGCTGTTTAGGAATCAGATGTAGAAGGGGGGATGGGGTGAATGCTTGAGCTCAGCCAGCCATAATAATAATGTCACTTCGTGGGAACTCAAGGACACAAACTGATAACGTTTTGGCAGGCTGAGGAGCTGGAGAGGGAGCCTGTGCTTCAGGCTAATTGGAGAATGTGATTTATGACTGCTTCATGGGGGTGGGAATTGCAACTTGTTACTTTGTATCTGGGGGAAGGGAATTTAGTTTTGGGTTCAACTATGTAGTGCCGATACTGTGTATCCTAATAAAATGTTGTTTAAGGAAGAATTCTTACCTTGAAGTTCTTTTGATGGGTTTCATTTATCAGAATCATGACATCCCCACTATGGAGTCCCCGCCTCCCAACAGAATGGCAGACCCCCAAAAATGGTTATAGAAGCATGTAAAAGGTAAATAGCACCTTCTGAACTACAGGCCAGGTATTTTGTAATTGCTAAATCCAGGGGTCCCCAACCTCTGGTCTGTGGACCAGTACAGTGCCACACATGCCAGCAACTGGGCCACACAAACAAGTAATGCCCCATCCATGGGATGCAGGCAACACACAAAATCACACACTGTCTGGTCGGTGGAAGAACCTTTCTCCACGGAACAAGTTCCTGGTGCCCTAAATGTTGGGGACCTCTGGCTTAACCTATTCCTGCAGGGAAAGGATGTCAGATTCCTGGTAGGTAGCTCAGGCACAGGGACAAAGGTGTGCCTGTTTGCAACCTGGAAAGGGATGAAACCTGTACTCGAGTGTACAGCATTGTTATAAGCAACCTCAGCAAAAGGCAAAAAATCAGTCCAATTATCTTGTTGATAGCTGATAAAGCATCTAAGATACTGTTCTAGAATAGAGTTCAGTCTCTCTGTCCCACCATTTTTGAGGATGATGACTAGATGACAGCACCTGACTCGAACCCAAAAGGTCCAGAAAGGCTTTCCAGAACTTGGAGGTGAACTGGACACCTCTGTCTGAGATTATACATTTGGGGTCCCATGAAATTGATAAATATGCACAAAGAGTTTAGCCAGCATTTTGGCGGTTGGGATTTTGGGGCATGGGATGAAATGGGCCTGCTTAGAGAACAGGTCTGCAACCACCCAAATAACTATTTCCCATGCTTTCAGGAAGCTCTACAATAAAATCCATAGAGATCTCTCTAGGGTGCTGAAGGGCTCGCTACTGGCTGAAGTAGTCCTGGCATTTTCCCTTGCCGCTGTTGGCCACATAACTCTCAATGTCCTCCTTTAACGAGGACCACCAAAATTGTCTTTTAAGGTGTAGAATTTTGACAAACTCAAGTGTCCAGCTATCTTTGAGTCGTGGCCAGCTTGCATAACTTTAAGTCCTAGGGCTGCTGGAACATACAGTTTATCTCCTACCCAGGCTAGGTCATCTTTTATTAAACACAGTTTTTTATGGTTCAGAAAGCACTCATTGGTCTCTAGTGCTTTCTTAAATTCATGGTCTGTTGTCTGGTCTAGTTGCATAGGGGTTCTGGTTTGCACCCTGTGGTAACCGGTGCTGCCAATTGTCTTGGGGAGAGCATTGGTTTAACTATTTAAGACTTTACACTGTTGTATTGCGGCATACTAAATAAGGCGTCTGCCAGAAAAAAAATTTCCCAGGGAGATAATGAATTGTAAAGTTGAATCAGTGAAAGTGTTGAACCCACTATGCTTGTTTTTGGGATAGTTTTCTGCAGGCTTTCAATGCTTTGAGATTTTTATGATCAGTCCACATCTGGAAAGATTTTACTCCCTTTTAAGAAATGTCTCCATTGGGAGAGCCCATTGTACTGCATAGGCCTCTTTCTCCCAGGCTGCCCACCTTTGCTCAGTTTCAGATTATTTTTTGGCCATGTAAGCACAGGACTGTAGCTGACCCTCCTTGTTTTTCTGGAGGAGTAATGCCCCTACTGCCACGTCACTGGCTTCAGCTTGAATGACAAAAGCCTCCTCCAGATCCGGGTGTTTTCTCCGTGGAGAAAAATCGCATGTAACTTTTCAAAAGTGGCCTGATATTTCACAGTCCATCTCAGCAGTTGGCTGGGTTTTGGTTTATCCTCACATTTGGTCTTTAACAGATTTGTAGTGGGGAGCAAAATCTGTACGAAGGAAGGGATAAATTGCCAGTAAAAATTTGCAAAGCCCAGGAAGCTTTGTAATTGCTTTCTGGTATGAGGGGGTGACCACTCCAGCAGGGCCCATACTTTCTCTGGGTCCATCTCCACTCCCTTGTGTGAGATGCGATAGCATAAGTAATGCAATCTTTGTGGAATTCACACTTTAAAAGTTTGGCGTACAACTTGGCATAGCGCAGTTTGTTTAACACTGCTTTGACCAGTTTGATTTGCTCTGCTTTTGTTTCAGTGTAGATTAAGATGTCATCAAGATACACCAAACTCCCCTTGTATAGATGCTCATAAAGGACCTCAATTAATCAACTGCATGAAAAGATCTGGGGGCACCTGCAGTCCAAAGGGTAGCACCCTAAACTGAAAACAGCCCAGGGGGCAATTGAAAGCCATCTTCCATTCATCCCGAGTCCTTATTCTTAATCAATAGAGTAAGCATTCCGCAAGTCCAGTTTGGAGAAAATTTTCCTTTTTGACAGGTATGCTAGCATGTCCCTTATTAGGGGAAGGGGGTACACATTTTCCATGCACACTGCGTTCAACCCCCTATAATCCAGCAGAGACGAAGAGACCCATCTTTCTTTTCCCTAAATTGGACAGGGGCAGCCACTTGTGGTCTGGCAGACTGAATGAAACCTTGCGCCAAGTTCTTGTCAATGAACTTGTGAACTTCATCCAGCTCCCTAGGTGTCATGGAACACAACTTTGGCTTTGGGAGTTCACCCTGGGACAGTTTCTTTCTTTTTTTTTTTTTTAAATATTTTTATTGTTTTTTTTTTAAATTTTAACAGAAAAAAGAGACTAATCATATCAAATCATAGTATTAAAGTAGACAATCATCCATAAACAGAGCATAAATACATTTTCCAATACATCTAATGATAATAACTCAACTGAAAATAAACATCTCAAACAAATAACCTTCATCCTTCTCTATCTCCATCCTATTATTCCCCCTTCTTATCAACTTCCACTTAAATCAATCTTCACTCCACCAAAGGCCACCCAGACAACCCTTTAGTAACAATAATTAAATATTCTTCCACCAACCCCAAATACAGTTGAGAAAACATCATATCTAAAATTATAATCCCTCCCTAACCCACGACTTCCCAGAATGCTTACAGGGTATAACAAAAGAAAACCCCACTACATCAAACATAATTATTGTATAATCTTAACAAGAATTTTAAACTATGTAATATATACATTCTCTAAATCAAAACAATCCATTAAAAAAAAACCTCATCTTATTAGAATTAAACAAATGATATTAATGACGATAACAATATCAATAAATCCCTCAATTCAAAAAAAGAAAAATAGTAATAATAATAGTAGTAGCAATATCAATTACATTCTAGAAAAAACTCATCTTATTAGAATTAAACAGATAATATTAATAACGATAACAGTATCAATGAATCCCTCAGTTCAAAAAAGAAAAGTAATAATAATAATAATAGCAATATCAATTACATTCTAATCAATTTAATTTGATATATCTTCATTTAACCATCCTCACCAAAACCTTAGCTATAATATATATCTTTAATTCAACCCATAATCTTAAATTAAGCTTAATTCCTTATTAAACAATTAACTCATGTTGTTAAAAATAATATTTATCATCTATAAATTTCATTTAATCAATCGACTTCTGGGCTCTCTCATCTAACAAACTATTTATAGCATTTCTAACTTACATTCCTTCAATTTTATCCAGTCTATCTATCTCATCATTAAATCAATCTAATGTCAAACCCAAATCATCAAAACAAATACATCCTTCGTCAATTTAATTATGTCAACCATTAAACATCTTCTCTTGCATCTTACTCCTAATCTTGGTCCTCAATTCAGTCCATAATTTTAAATTGCCAATAATTCCTTACATACAAGTTTAAATTTCATTGCTTCAAACGAACTCTAGGTTTTTTTCTTAACCAAACAAGCCGCCATAACAGGGCCACCCTTTCAAATAATAAGTCTCTCTTCATTATTTCTTCAGCCCCGTAAATAAATTGCTTCTGAAACTGAATCTTCCTTTCTTGAATCAGTTCATCTTGCTCTCCATAAATAAACTGCTCATCAAACAAAGTCCATTTCACTTTGTAGCCTAAGTGCTTCTTGAGGTGAAACAATGTCTCTCTTTTGTGAATTAAATCCTCTTCTTGGTGCTTAACTGGATAGAATTCCTTTTCTTGAAATAAAACCTCTTCCTCTCCATAAATAAACTTTTCATCAAGCAAAATCCAGTTATAGTCCCCATTCTCAGAAGTATCCTCTTCCTTTCCCTGTTGATCTCCTAAATTCTCTTGTATTGTATAATACTCAACAGAGGATTGTAATTCATTTGAAGGGGAAATTCCAGTTAAATGATCCAACTCTTCTCCATATTCAAATTGTGATATAAATTGTTCAGCAGTAAGTTGTTCAGCTTCACTCAAAGGAAGGTATCCAGCACATATAGTAAATATTTCTGTAAAAGCCTCTTTCAAAAGTGCTTTAAACTCTTTAAACTCTTGCGTAAAAGTCTTCTGTGTATCAGGTCTTTTTTCATAAAATTCATCAGTACAATCCAACATAGGTTTAGCATTTGACTGTAAATTCCACTCCATTTTAAATTTCAAATAGTCACAGCCATCTCTCTAGCTGCACTTAAAGAAGCAGGAAGTGAGAAATAACAAATCCACTTTCACTATCCAGCATTTTCCCTAACAATGAAAGCAGTGAAAGTTAAGCGCCATCTTAAAGCATTATGTTGATTGTGAACGTTAGAAATGTATAGCCAAAAAAAAAACAATAAAAATACTTGCAATCCATTTAAAACTCCTGTATTCATTCAGCCTGCTTGCAGTCTCTCCAGTGTTGAACTTAGAAGAAGCAGAGGTGGTCGCGGCATCTTTCTCTGTCAGAAGACAGAAGCGTCTCTGGAAAGGAGCGTTCTCCGGAGCTATAGGGAGCTCACTCTTAATCCCTGAAAACTTATTTTCCAGGGATCTAAGAAGGCTCAACCTTACTCCCGATGCTCTACACCTCTCCTTTGCCCGGAGAGGGGATTTTTCACCGCGAAAAAACAGCTGATGAGCGCTGTTTTTCGCGGCTTTACAAATCCAGAGAGCGGAGTCTCACAAAGGAGACCCAGCAGGGGCCGCGGAGCCACCGGAAGTGCCCCCACCCTGGGACAGTTTCAATGGCACAATCTGTAGGTCGGTGGGGCAGGAGCTCATCTGAACTCTGCTCACTGATCACTTCTGCTAAGTCCCGATATTCTGGAGGGATGCTCTGTAATTCCTGCTCACTGAGGTCGGATGCTAGTTCGCGAGGCAGTTCACACCTCCCACTCTCATCATTGGATGGGGGAGGGGCCCTTTTTGGGAATTTCAGGCGTCCCTCCAATCGACTATGTGGTTCCATTCCTTTAGCCACATTAGTCCCAGCACCAGCGGCCACTCCATACAGGAGGCCACGATAAATGCTAAAGTCTCTGAATGGCTTCCCATTACTAAGTTCAGGGATCTGGTGGCAAAACTGGCTGGGATCCCCCCTGCAACAGACCCATCAAGTTGCCAGAAGACAATGAGAATCTTCAATCTTCTGAGGGATGCCCCCATGTTTTCCACTAGCTTTGGGCTGATCAGGCAGCGGGTACACCCCAGTAAGGCCCCAACATTATTTTCTTCCCAGTGCCCAGTATGGACAATTCTAGGGGCACCATTATTGTGTTGATCAACCCACTTACCAAAGGGGCATCATCGTAGTTGTTCTCTGCCGCTTCTGAGTTGTTGTCTGGTGGAGTTGGAGCTTGACCCTCCACCCCATGGGGCAGGGGGAGCTCTACAACCTCTACAGTCCTCAGTGCCAACTCTCTTTGGTGCAGTGTGACTTTTGTTGATTTCCTACTTGGCTGACAGTCTCCCCTTTTTGCTGGCATTTTGCTGCGACAATTGACTGCTCGATGGCCTTTTTTTCCACATTTGAAGCAGGCAGTGGAGCAGGATTGCCCCTGTGTGGTTCTTACTCCTTCTCCTCTCCTCTCTGGCTGTGGCTTATTTCCTGGTCTCACCGAGGGATGCTGGTGTTCGTGTTTGCGTTCCACCTCTTCTGCCAAGAGACACCAATCATACAATCGCCCTGGAACACTGAGTGCCACACAGGCATTGTACAGCTCTTCGTTGAGCCCATCCTGGAAACAACTTACCAGGATGTCTTCTGGCCAGTTTAGATGACTGCCCAGCTCTCGGAATTCCTCTGTATATTCAGCTACTGGTCACCACCCTTGCTTCACCATTTTGATGCGGTCACAGGCTTTCCGATCTGCGAGGTCTTCGAACCAACATTGGAGGGCTGCCATGAATCAGTTGAAATCCCTCAGCTTGGGGGCACTGCTTTTGTACTGGGTCGCCATCTAGTCAGCTGCGCTATCTTCCAGTGCCAGGGTAACTACCCTGACCTTCTCGTCCTTGCATGTAGGTGAAGACTTGGGCAAGGAAGAACCCCAATCGCTTGGGATTCCCATTGATCTTCACCCCAATAGTATCAGCTTCACCTCCATGGGCTGGGGTGGCCCCCCCTCTGGGTTTTTGGGGAGGGTGTGCTCACTGTGGGGGCTGCTGCAGGGGGGCAGCCGACACTGCCGCCTCGGTTGCAACTGACTCATCTCCATCGGCTTTCTCCTCCGCTTCTTCCTCCGACCCCGGGGGTCCCCACCACTGGACTTTCAGCTCCTCAAAGGACTGCCTCACACACTTTTTGCTTCAGGACTGCTTCCACCAGCTCTGATTTGGGTACCGCTTTCCCTTCCGTAGGAGTAGGCTCACGGTTTTTCTTTTTTGCCTTTTTCTTGCTGCCGCCATGGGTGATGGTTACTTTCTGAGCTATCATTTTTCTTAGTGTAAAAAAATCCAGTATGGAGGAAAGTAGCATCATTTTAGGGAGAGTAAGAAAAAGGAAAAGCAGAATTAAGGCACAGAGAAAGAATTGCACCCAGGAGGTACCAAACACCTCTGATTCTCATCTCTGTTTCCATCACAACTTCCTTTTCCTTTTCTTCCCTTTCCTTTTAAAACGGTTTTTTTTCTAATAAAATACAAGTATTGGAGTTATAAAAGGGCTATAGAAGAGTTATAAAAGAAGAGAGCTGTTTTGTGCCTAGTCTGAAAGAGAAGAATTAAAGGTTTCCATTAAATGATGGTTATGAAATTGACTAGAGTGGTGGCATTCTCTTGAGAAACTAATGGAAACCAGCCTAGCTTGTATTCAGTATTAAGATTAGCTGTAATCCTTTAGCCTTGTGCTTCAGGCAGCTTAAAAATGTTTTAAAATAAATGAATGCAGGAATGATAGATTACTCAGATAACCATTTTTAAAGATACATTTCTCTATTATTAGGAGCAAGGAAGCAAGAAGTTATGAGTTGATGAAATGTGAGCATGGGGGCGAGGCTAAGTAAGCAGGGAGTGGCAAAAGAGCAGGGTGGAGCAAGGAAAGAGCAGGATGTTGGACCTTCAGAGCATTGAAAAAAGCAGATGTTTGGTGGCCATAGGGGAAGATAAATCAGAAGGAACTGGAACAGAAGAAATATACCTTGATTCATCTCATGCTTTCTTCAGTCCTGATTCCTCATGAAAATTGGCTGCTGAGTGTTGGGAGACCTTTTACAATAGCTTGAAAGTTAAGCAGAATTGCCAGGGTGCTGTTTCTGCTGTAGCCACCATTCAGAGTATCCTGCCTGTAGTTCTACTGAGAGATTTTTTGGATAAGAAGAACAACATCAAATAAAAACAGTAATAATGAAATCACTAAAACACCAGATTAAAACGATGATAGGCATTTTTTTCCAAACAATGAGGGAAAGGGATGGATTTCTTCATTCATCCAAAGCATAACAAACATTGTTCTTGGTGAACATAATGTCAATTCCATTTTGGAGAAATGCCATTTTTTGATAGAAAGACAACGGTTCTAGTTACACTAAAGAAAGAAAAATGCAGCAGAACTGGAAAAAAAAGTGCATGGGATCTTTCATAAGACCACATTTCTAGAAAAATTTCCCTAACCTTGTGAAGAGATAACTCCTAAAGAGGGATCTCTGCAGAAGATCTTAATTAGCAGTCCCCCAAGAAGGGTAATGCTGCAGTCAGTCTACACAGAGAACACAGCTTTTCTTCTAAATTATCCTTGAGATGCAGATTTGATTCAGTTGTCATTTGCTTTAGGAGAAAGTGGTCCAATCATTAACCAGTGGCTACAAGTCACAGCTTCTAGATCAGGGGTGTCAAACTGCTGGCCTGTCAGCCGGATGCATCATGCCGAAACTGTGCCCACCCCATTGCCGGCAATGGAAAAAATGTCATGATACGTCGCGACACAGCACGTGACGTTGCGAGTTTGACACCCCTGTTCTAGACCCATCTTAACTACAAGACAGACTGGCCAAAGAGGTGAACTTTTTCTCTTTCTGTCATCTCAAATCCCATGTTCTCAAGCATAAAAAGTCTCAGACTTGACAATCACATATATAAAAATTCTTTTATGAAGTCATTCACTCAATCAGAATAGAGCTGGAAAGGACCTTGGATGTCTTCTAGTCCAACCACCTGCTCAAGCATAAGACACTATCCCATTTCAGACAAGTGACTGTCTAATCTCTTCTTAAAAATCTCCAGTGATGGAGTGCCCATGATTTCTGGAGGCAAGCTGTTCCACTGGTTAATTGTTCTCACTGTTAGGAAGTTTCTCCTTAATTTCATGTTGCTTCTCTCCTTGATTAGTTTACATCGATCCTACATATAAGTGCTTTGGTAAATAAGTTGAACCCCTCCTTTTTGTGGCAACCTCTTAAATACTGAAATTCTGCTATCATGTCACTTCTAGTCCTTCTTTTATCTAGACTAGCCAAACCCAAATCCTGCAATCATTCTTCATATGTTTTAGTCTCTAGGCCTTTAATCATCTTAGTTGCTCTTTTTTGCACTTTGGTCTCAACTTTTTTTTGTAATATGGTGACCAAAACTGGATGCAGTATTCCAAGTGTGGTCTTACTACAGTGAGGGAAAAATTATTTGATCCCCTGCTGATTTTGTACATTTGCCCACTGACAAAGAAATAATCAGTCTATAATTGTAAGGGTAGGTTTCTTTTAACAGTGAGAGACAGAATAACAATAAAAAATCCAGAAAAATGCATTTTAAAAAAGTTATAAATTGATTTGCATTTTAATGAGTGAAATAAGTATTTGATCCCCTATCAATCAGCAAGATTTCTGGCTCCCAAACTTCTTTTATACAGGTAATGAGCTGAGATTAGGAGCACTCTCTTAAAGGGAGTGCTCTTAATCTCAGCTTGTTACCTGTATAAAAGACACCTGTCCACAAAAGCAATCAATCAATCAGATTCCAAACTCTCCACCATGGTCAAGACCAAAGAGCTGTCCAAGGATGTCAGAGACAGGATTGTAGATCTACACAAGGCTGGAATGGGCTACAAGACTATCGCCAAGCAGCTTGGTGAGAAGGTGACAACAGTTGGTGCGATTATTCGCAAATGGAAGAAACACAAAATAACTGTCAATTTCCCTCGGCCTGGGGCTCCATGCAAGATATCAGCTCATGGAGTTTCAATGATCATGAGAATGATGAGGAATCATCCCAGAACTACACAGGAGGATATTGTCAATGATCTCAAGGGAGCTGGGACCATAGTCACCAAGAAAACAATTGGTAACACACTACACTGTGAAGGACTGAAATCCTGCAGCACCTGCAAGGTTCCCCTGCTCAAGAAAGCACATGTACAGGCCCGTCTGAAGTTTGCCAGTGAACATCTGAATGATTCAGAGGAGAACTGGGTGAAAGTGTTGTGGTCAGATGAGACCAAAATCAAGCTCTTTGGCATCAACACAACTTACTGTGTTTGGAGGAGGAGGAATGCTGCCAACGACCCCAAGAGCATCATCCCCACCATCAAGCATGGAGGTGGAAACATTATGCTTTCAGGGTGTTTTTCTGCTAAGGGGCAGGACAACTACACCGCATCAAAGGGATGATATACAGGGCCATGTACCATCAAATATTGGGTGAGAAACTCCTTCCCTCAGCCAGGGCATTGAAAATGGGTCATGGATGGGTATTGCAGCATGGCAATGATCCAAAACGCACTGCCAAGGCAACAAAGGAGTGGCTCAAGAAGAAGCACTTTAAGGTCCTAGAGTGGCCTAGCCAGCCTCCAGACCTTAATTCCATAGAAAATCTGTGGAGGGAGCTGAAGGTTCAAGCTGCCAAACATCAACCTCAAAACCTTAATGACTTGGAGAGGATCTGCAAAGAAGAGTGGGACAAAATCCCTCCTGAGATTTGTGCAAACCTGGTGGCCAATTACAAGAAATGTCTGACCTCTGTGATTGCCAACAAGGTTTTTGCCACCAAATACTAAGTCATCTTTTGCGAAGGGATCGAATACTTATTTCACTCATTAAAATACAAATCAATTTATAACTTTTTTGAAATGCATTTTTCTGGAATTTTTTGTTGTTATTCTGTCTCTCACTGTTAAAATAAGCTTACCTGTAAGGACCCACTTCAATCCCACATCTTAAGAAAGCAGAACTCTTGGAAACAATTTCTTCCAACAGGAACTTTTATTAAGAGTAATTGACAACAGGCATAATAGACAGGATCTGAGGGATTCTTTACAGATCGATACTTTAAAGGGTCCCTAAGCAAACCCCATCCCACAGTTCATCCGGACGATTCAGACCACCCAATCCCCAGATGTTAAGTTCGTCATGGAAAAGGGAAGATAACATCAGTCCGGCTCCATTTGTAATACAATGTTCCACAGCTCTTCACACCTCCTTTTGAGACCGGAGAAATAAGCCAGGTTCCGGATGTTTGTATTTCTCCCCCCCCCCTTTTTCCTAACTGCCAGGTTAGAGAGAAGAAAGTTCAGAGAGATGCATAATGCAGGAGGCAATTTGTTACATTGTAATGGGCAGTAGACCCAGCAGGCAATAAACAAAAGGTTACATTGTAGCGAATAGAGGAATTGAAAGTCATACCCTGCAGGCATATCCCCCCTATCCCTTGGGAGTATGGCAGAATCCAGGGGAAGGTGAGATTTGGTTTTAGATCAGATGAGATGATAGAAATGAAATATAAGTGGATTCTGACATTACCATTAAAATTATAGACTGATCATTTCTTTATCAGGGGGCAAACGTACAAAATCAGCAGAGGATCAAATATTTTTTCCCCTCAATGTAAGGCTTTATAAAGCGGGACTAATACTTCATGTGATTTTTATTTTTATGCCTCGGTTTATACAGCCAAGTATTCTTTAGCTTTTTTGGCTGCTGTCACATACTGCTGGTTCACATTTAAGCGATCGTGCACCAGAACTCCAAGATCCTTCCCACAGTCACTGTTTTTGAGCCAGATTTCACCTAACCTGTTCTTGTAGCTTTGATTTTTCCTGCCTAAGTGTAAAACCTTGCTTTTCTCTGCATAACATTTCATTTTGTTAGGTAGGGCCCATTGTTCAAGTCTGTCAGGATCTTTTTGGATCCTGAGCTTGTCTTCTCGGATGTTGGCTATTCTTGCCAGCTTAGTGTCATCTGAAAATTTGATGAGTTCCACTTTTATTCCCTCATCTAAGTCATTTATGAAGATATTGAAGAGTACTAAGACGGAACCCTGTGGCACCCCACTGCTTACTTCCCTCCATGTAGATGTAGTACCATTAAGGACAACTCATTGAATATGGTTTATCAGCCAGTTACAAATCCATCTGGTGGTGATGCTGTTTACCCCACATTTTTCTAGCTTATCAAGAAGTAGGTTGTGATCTACTTTGTTGAATGCCTTGCTGAAATCTAAATATACTATGTCCACAGCATTTTGCTGATCTACTAATTTAGTCACTTTGTCACAGAATGAAATAAGATTGGTTTGGTGTGATCTGTTTTTAAGAAATCCATGCTGGCTTTTAGTTATAACTTTATATGTTTGTAGATATTTGCAGATCTGTTTTTTGTTGTCTTTTCCAGTATCTTCCCAGATATTGATGTTAGGCTGATTGGTCTGTAGATTCCTGGGTTTGTTTGTTTTTTTCCCTTTTTTGAAGATGGGAACCACATCACTCTTTTCCAATCCTCAGATAATTTCCCAGTGTTCCAGGATTTTTGAAAGATATAAGTACAATGGTTCTGAGATAACATCTGCCAGCTCCTTCAGAATTCTGGGATGTAGGAAATTTCCGGTGACATCATTGAAGTTAGACCCAGGGAAAGACTCTCCACTCCCCGGGTCTGATTTTCATCTGCTGGTGAGCCTATTTGGGCCGAATGCTGCCCAAACTTTGGGGACCACGGGCTGGCGGTAGCCAGCTCGTTGAAGCCAAAGAAGCCCCTGGAATTGGCGGAAGAAAGGCGGACCGCATTCATGCGATCCGTCATTAACAGCTGATCATCGGAGACGGAGAAAGCAGCGTAGATTGACACTTTCCTAGTGAAAGTGGATTTTTTGCTAAATAGCCTGCTTGTAATCTGAGAGCGAAGCTTTTAGGGAGGGGGTGGAGTTTTCCTCCCCCCATATATAAGCGGTGGTTTAAGCTATTCTGCATTTTAAAAACAAACTCTCAGCACAGTAAAGCTGTCCGAGACTTAATAGAAACTTGGGAAGCTTGCTTCTTTTATGGACACCTTTTTTCTCTGCTTTAAGTTGGAAAGCTACTGCAATTTTACTTGTTACTTTTAAAACTCTACAAACTTTTTTTTCCCCTCTGGACTTCTTTCTTTTTTTTCTACCTAAGTACAGAGAATGGATACATTGTATCCCTTGGTGGTTACATTGAAAACTTTTTCTTTTTTTTTTCTCTTTGTCTGGTATTTATTCAGACTAGAAGCTTGACTGTATGCCCAGACATGCTTATCTAAGACCTTGAAGCTTGTTGAAAAAGAAAAAGGAAGCTTTTTTCCTGCTTTGGCTTGCCTGTACAACACAGACTATTCATTTTAGATACGTGATATTTTGAGTCATCTCTCTCCTTGGATTAAAAACATCCTGCCAAGAAGAACTGAATACCAAGGAACTTTTTTTTCTCTTTCCTTTTTTTCCCTGTCTTTGAACAGAACCTGGTGAATTATAAATTCGATATCTTCCTCCTTTGCTTTTTGTTTTTTCCTCCTTTGCTTTTTGTTTTTTCCTATTTCCTTTTTTCCTTTTTTTGAATCTTTTCTTGAATATTCCTTTTTTAGTGAGAGAGTTTTTCTCCTTTTTTTTACTATTACTGTTTTTGTTCCTTTTTCTCTTGCTTTTTCCTTCTCGACTTTTTTTGGAACTACTTTTTCCTCTTCAACTTTTTTTGTGGTTTCCCCTCCTAGCAATAGGAGCTTACTGGATTACAATTGGCCATTGGGCCACCTGGTGGATTACAGTATAAGATATTAACTTAAAGATGAGCACTTCAAACTTGACTAAACTTGGGAGAAAAGGATCTTCTGCTCCTGCCTCGACTTCTGCGAGTCCAGTCTACCAAAAATCAATCACAACAATGTAACAGCAAGAAAAAAATGGATGCCCAACAAAAGGACACCCAGGCATGCAATTGCAGCTCAGGCAGCATCCTCGACTAAAAATTAGGAAGATTTGAAAAATGATCTCGATTATATGAATCAAAAAATTGAAAGCTTCCAACAGGTGATTACAGATAATCAACAAAGAATCCAAAAGATAGAAGACAAATCAGTGGAAATTGATCAGAAATTAGAATGCTTAAAAGATGAGAATCAAAGATTGGCCCAGGCAAATGCAGAACTGGAAGATACTCTGGTGGTGATAGAGATGGAAAGAGCATCATACTTCTTAAGATTTCAAAACATAATAGAAGATAAGGATGAGAATCTTTTAGACTTGATAACTGCACGACTTGCAGATCTTTTAGGAATGGGAAAGGCCCAAATGGAAGGAGAATTAGACCAGGACTTTAGAGTCAATTCAAGCTATGCCAGAAGAAACAGAGTTCCCAGGGAAGTTCATGTTAGATTTCTTAAGAGATCTACATGAGATGAGATTTTGAGAAAAGTAAGAGATTAACCGCTAAAATATAAAAAAAAAGATGTAGCAGTGCTCAAGCAAATTCCCAGAAGGATAAGAGAGGCTCGAAAAGATTACCAGTTTTTAACCAGGAAATTGCTTGATAAAGGAGTGAATTTAAATGCTTGGTCTCAGAAGGGATATTAATTTTCTGGGTTTTGAAAAGATACAGATTGGAAACCCTGCTCAAAGCAGCGGAATTTTTTGACAACCACAGAACCTTTTTGGAAAAAGGGGATCTTGAACCTAAGAAGCAAGAGGAAACGAGTGCTGCAGGAGCGCCTAAACAAGTAGAGGAGGAAGAAGTTAAAAAGATTTACTCAGAGGAAGGAGCAAAACCAAGAGACCAGAGACAGATAAGATTGCCTAGAACAGCGGTTCTCAACCTGTGGATCGCGACCCCATTTGGGGTTGAACAACCGTTTCACGGGGGTCGGCAAACACCGCAGTCCGCCATTTCCCCCCCCATTTCCCCTCGGCCGTTGCGCGTGCCGCGCACGCGCAATTAGGGCCATCTCGTCACACCGCACATGCATGATTCGGGCCATCGTGCGCGTGCCGCGCATGCGTGATTCGGCCAGTCATGCCGCGCATGCGCGGTTCGGGCCGTCACGCTGTGCATGCGCGGTTCGGGCTGTCACGCCGCGCATGCGCAGTTCGGCCTGTCGCACGCGCACCGCGCATGTGTGGTTCGGCCCGTCGCGCCGCGCATGCGCGATTTGGCCCATCGCACGCGTGCCGCGCATGCATGGTTCGGCCCGTCGCGCCACGCATGCGCGGTTCGGCCATCGCGTGCGCGCCACGCATGCGCGGTTTGGGCCATCGCGCAGCCGCGCATGTGCGGTTCGGGGCGTTGCGCTGCGCATGCGCAATGCGGGCTGCCGCGCCACGCATGCACGATGCAGGTCATTGCGCCGCGCATGCATGCCGCAGGTCGGGGTCGCGCTGCGCATGGGCGGCACAGGTGGGGTCTCAGCCTGAAAAAGGTTGAGAACTGCTGGCCTAGAAGATTGAGATCCAGATACAACTGAAGTCATGGAGGAGATTAGAATTTTATCAATAAATATAAATTGACTGAATTCTTCCTCAAAAAGGAGAAAAACTTTTATTAGACTACAAAAGTTAAAAATGGACATAATTTGCCTTCAAGAGACACACGTTAAGAGACAACATTTCAGAATTTTAGAACAGCCAAAAATGGGCAAGCTTTACTTTACACTTGTACCCCAAAAGAAAAGAGGTATAGCCCTTTATATGAAAGAAAAGATGAATCCTAAACAAGTCTATGCAGACAAGGAGGGGAGAATACTAATGGTGGAAATTATGGTGGACCAAAAGCAGATATTTTATGTTTTATTTCTTTTTTTTAAAATATATTTTATTGGTTTTTTTTATTTTTACAGAAAAAAGAAACTACTCAAATCAAATCATAGTGTTTAAATAAACAATCATCCATAAACAAAACATAAATACATTTTTCAATACATCTAATACTAATAACTCAACTGAAAATAATCATACCAAACAATTAACATTACTGCTCGGTACCCCCACCACCACATCCCCCTAACCCTATCCTTCCCCCCTCACTTACCAACTAACTACCTACTTTCCTCCCTCCTTCTCTACTTCTCTACTCACCCACCTATCCCTACTCATCCCCCCTCTTACCAACTTTCTTTCTCCATCCTACTCTTCCCCCTTCTTATCAACTTCCACTTGCATCAGCCTTCACTCCTCCTTCCTCTTTCCATCAGATGTGGTGCCCAGAGGCCACCCGAGCAACCCCTTAATAACAGTAATTACATATTCTTACATCGACCCCAATTACAGTTGAGAAAACATCGTATATAAAATTGTAAACCCTCCCTAACCCTCCTCCCCCCCGACTTCCCAGAGTGAGTACAGGGTGAAACAAAAGAAAACCCACTACATCAAACAAAATTATTATATAATCCTAACAAGAATTTTAAACTATATACTATATACAATCTCTAAATCAATTCAATCCATTAAACAAAACAAACAACTCATCTTGTTAAGAATAATAATTTTCATTTACATATCTAAACCATCAATCTAAGTCAAACCTTAAATCACTTCAATCCATTGAGAGGTTATATAAAATCACCCAAACCATCAAGTTTTATATATATCTTCCAGTAATCAACCTCTTTCAAACCATTGAACATAAAAAAAATCATCTTTTTAGAAAAATAAACAAATAATATCAATAAACCCCTCAATTCAAAAAAAAATTATATTCTTAATCAATTTAATATATCTTCCATTAAACATCCTCTCTCATAATCTTAGATTAACCTTAATTCCTTACATTTAATTTTAAATTTCGCTTCTTCAATCGACTTCTGGGCTTTCTCATCTGACAAATAAATCTCCATAACAAATACAATCTATTTATTCCATTTCTAACTTACATTCCTTCAACCTTATCAAATCACATAATGCTTATCTATCCCATCAATCAATCAATCTAATGTCAAACCTAGATCATTTCAGAGCAAATACATTCTTCATCAATTTAATTATATCTTCCATTAATCATCTTCTCTTACATCTTACTCATAATCTTAGTCCTTAAATCAGTCCATAATTTTAAATTACCCATAGTTCCTTGCATACAATTTTAAATTTCATTCCTTCAGTCGAATTCTAGGTTTTTTTTTCAACCAGGTAAACCTCCATAATGTAGCCTCCCTTCCAAATAATAAGTCTCTCTTCTTTACTTGCAATATCATTTGAGTCCAAATAAACCGTCTTAACCTTTGCATTAGTCTTCTGTTACTCTTAGCCATGAACTTTTGTTGAGGTAACAATTCAAATCTCTGTCTTTGCTTTTTCTGATCCTCAGCCCCATAAATAAGTTGCTTCTTAAACTGAATCAATGTCTCTTTTTTCTCAATTAAATCCTCTTCTTGCTGCTTATCTAAAAGGAATAGCCATCCCTTCCTTTCTTGAAACAAATCCTCTTCCTCCATTCCATAGATGAACTGTTTATCAAGCAAGATCCATTTCCCTTTATTCTCTTTATTCTCAGTACTGTCTTCTTCTTTTTCTTGTTCTTCTTCTTGTTTAGATTGTATTATAAAATGTTCAGCAGTCGATTGTAAATCAGTTTCATTTGGAAGAAAGAATCTGGTTAATATTTCTGTAATAGTCTCTTTCAGTATTGCTTTAATCTCTTTCACTATTGCAAGCCTTTCTTCATGAAATTCATCAATACGATCCAAAATAGGTTTAACATTTGAATGTAAATTCATCTCCATTTTAAATTTAAAACAATCACTCTGGCTTTAATCCAATTCCTACAGCCGTCTCTCTAGCTTCGCTTACGAGAACAAGGAGAGAGAAAAGAATGGAGAATTCACTTTCACTTTCAAACACTTTCCCTTAACAGTGAAAGCAGTAAAAGCTATACGCCATTTTGAAAGCATTATGTTGATTGTAGAAGTTAGAAATATATAGCCAGAAAAACAATAAAAAAATACTTGCAATCCAATAAGAACTCCTGTATTCACTCAGTCTGCTTACAGTCTCTCTTGTTTCTGTTTTTATAAGCAGAAGCGGTCGCGGTGTCTTTCTCTGTCTGATGACAGAAGCGTCTCTGGGCAGGAGCGTTTTCAGCAGCTTAGGGAGCTATCACTCTTAATCCCTGAAAACTTTTTCCAGGGATTTAAGAGAAGCTCAACCCTGCTCCCGATGCTCTACACCTCTTCTTTGCCCGAAGAGGGGATTTTTCACCGCAAAAAAACAGCTGATGTACGCTGTTTTTTGCGGCTTTACAAACCCAGGGAACGGAGCCTCACAGGGGAGACTCTAGCGACGCCGGCGGAGCCACTGGAAGTCCCCAAAAAACAGATATTGATGGTTGCAATTTATGCACCCAATGATAAGCAAGAACAATTTTATCACCAATTACAAAATAAAATAGTGGATTTAAATTACCAAAACTTCTGCATACTGGGAGATCTCAACACAATAGTAGATGCAACCCGGG
The DNA here is from genome assembly GCA_034064705.1 of Bothrops alternatus. Classification (NCBI taxonomy): domain Eukaryota; kingdom Metazoa; phylum Chordata; class Lepidosauria; order Squamata; family Viperidae; genus Bothrops; species Bothrops alternatus. The sequence goes on from JARGCV010000085.1 coordinate 14,243,637, forward strand.
ACTATAAAAGCCATAAACAAGGAAGAAAAGGAGAAAATACTCTACCCAAAGCCTTTTTAAAAATGAAAGAAGAATTGTTTATTCAAGATATATGGTGAGAGAGGAATCCAGAAAAATCACAATACACATTTTACTCAAATAGACACAAATCATGATTTAGAATCAATATGATATGGACATCTTATGATTTGAAAATGATAATACAAGAGGTTGAGATAGAAACCAATGTTTGGGCAGACCAGAACCCAATAAAAATGATCTGGAAAGGAACTAAGAAAAAAACTAAGATGATCTCTGAATAAATCTATACTGAAAGAAAAAGAATTCTTACAATTAGCGACAAGGGAAATGGAATTTTTCTTCAAAATAAACAAGAAACAAGAAACTTCCCTCCAAAATGTGTGGGACATGGCCAAAGCTTGGCCATAACTTATGCTGCTAAAAAGAATAAAGAAAAGAAACAACTACAATTAAAGTTGAGAGAAGAATTCAAAAAACTGGAACTTGAGCTACAAATTGACCCACAAAAGAAAGCTCTTAAGAAACAAATGGAGATAATAAAACATAAACTAAACTTGGCCAAGATGGATATAATGGCACAGCAGATTAAACAGACTAAACAGAACTTTTTCGAAAATGCTAATAAGCCGGGAAGATGGTTAGCATACAGACTGAAGAAAGAAAAAGAAAAAAGAATGATAAATAAGCTACAAGACTCAAAAGGAGAGTTACACTTGCACAATGATGCAATAAAAAAAATTATCAAGGCCTATTATGAGACACTTTTCAAGGCAGAGGTAGTTTCTAAAGAGGGAATACAGGCCTATATGAAAGAAACTGACTTGCCAAAAGTCCCGGAGAACATCCGAAACATACTAAACAGGGAAATATCAACAATGGAGATTATAGAAGCTATAAAAAGGCAAAAAAGGATAAAACTCTGGGCCCAGATGGACTTCCTGCAGAATTTTACGTAGCACTACAAGATATATTAAACCCGATGTTGAAGAAAATATGCAATGAAATCTTTTCAGAAACTAAAATACCAAACCCGTGGACTGAAGCTAATATTACTTTGATACCTAAAGAAGACACTGACCCCACACAAAAAAAAATTATAGACCAATATCATTACTAAATGTGGACTATACAATTTTTGCCTCGATAATGGCAGAAAGAATTAAGAAATTCCTGACTGAATTTATCCACACAGACCAAAATGGTTTTTTACCTAAAAGACAGATAAAAAACAACTGAAGAATCATCTTAAAGGTTCTGGAATACTATGAAAATCATCCAAGAAAAGAAATGGCATTGATATTTCTTTTTTTTTTGTATAAGTATTTTATTAGTTTTATAATTATAAACAAAGAATCACATAAAATACAACTCAACTTAATACAATCTTTTTCAACTTTCTCCCACACAAAACAAAACATACATTCTTTTAAAAACTTACGTAAAATAAAATAACTATGGGTGTTGCTCGGCAGCACCCCCTCCACCACATCCCCCTCTTCCTTCCTACCTATTCTCCTACTTCCCTCCCCCTCCCCTCTCTCCCTCCCTCACTCTACACCCTCCTCTCCTACAATCTTCCTACTTCCCTCCACTCCTTCTCTCCCCCTCAGATGTGGTCCAGAGGTACTGCCCGAGCAACCCCTCTTGTATCAATAAATATATCATTCTTATATATTGCGAGTATTATAGTTGAGTACATTATTATACCCCCCCAACCCACCCACCCACCCCGACTTCCCAAAGTGAATACAGGGTAAAACAAAAGAAAACCCACTAGGTTAAACAAAATTATTATATAAATCCTAATACAAATTTAACTATATGCTAAATACAATTTCTTAAGTTGATATTTCCCTTGAATATAATCTATCCATTTTTTCCAATCCAACATATATTTTTCATTTGAATGATCTTTCAAATATGCAGATACTTTAGCCATTTCCGCCAAATTTATGACTTTCAAAGTCCATTCCTCGATGGAAGGTAGTTCTGCCTTCTTCCAATATTGTCCAACCAACAGTCTCGCTGCTGTAATCAAGTTCAAAATTAAGTTCGTCTCTATGGTGGTGCAATCTTTTATAATACCTAATAAAAACAACTGTGGTGAAAATTCGATATGTTTTTTCAAAATATTTTGAAGTAGCCACCATATTTTTATCCAAAAAGCCTTGATTTTTCTACAAGTCCACCATACATGAAAATAAGTAGCATCCATACATTCACATCTCCAGCAATTAGGTTTTAAATTAGGGTACATACATGATAATTTCTTTGGATCCAAATGCCATCTATAAAACATTTTATAAAAATTTTCTCTAAAATGTTGCGCTTGTGTAAATTTTACATTTTTCACCCAAATCCTCTCCCAAGTTTCCATCATAATTGGTTGTCCGAAATTTTGTCCCCACTTTATCATACAATCCTTAACTAATTCAGTTTCCGAATCAATTTCTATCAATACGTTATACAATCTTTTAATATGCATTGACCTTTGGTCTCTAATTTGTTTAATTAAATTTTCATCTATTTGAGATAAACCCATCTTCAAATCTTTTTTCCATCTAGTCTGCAATTGTAAATATTGAAACCAATTAAGGGTTATTCCTTCCTATCTTAAGGTATTCAAAGACTTCAATAATAAAAGATTCCCTTCTTTAAATAGGAGTTTCTCATAAGGCACCACATCTTGTAATTGTACTCTATTTATATTCTCTATTGCGTGTCTGGGAACCGTCCAAACAGGAATCTTATCATTTAATTTATACTGATATTTTTTCCTAACACGCAGCAGAGCATTTCTTAATAGGTGCTCTTTGAAACTCCTATCCACCTTTTTATCATAAACTAGATATGCATGCCAACCATATAATAAACCGTACCCTTCAATATTCAATACTCTATCATTAGTTAAATTAATCCAATCACTTATCGCTACTAAAACAGCAGTGTGATAATATAACTTAAAATTAGGCATGTTTGTTTCTGATAAATTGCCAATATAGAATTAATAAACTGATCCCCCATTTCCATCCGAACAATCAATTTTTTCAAAAACAACCAATTCAATCTATCAAATGCTTTTTCTGCATCCAAAAACATAAGAACTGCGGGCACCTGATTATGGTTCTCCAAATATTATAATATATTAATAAGTTGTCTAACATTAGTTTTCATCTGCCTCCCTTGTAAAAAACCGGTTTGATCAGAATGAATTGTTTGTTGTAAAACTGTCATTAATCTGTTAGCCATCACTTTTGCAAAAATCTTGTAGTCCGTATTCAACAATGAAATAAGTCTAAAATTTTCTGGTTTAACATTATCTCTCCCCTCTTTGGGAATTAAAGAAACATAAACTGTTTTCCATGAAGGTGGAATCTGACCACCCTCTTGTATATTAACAAATAGCTCTCTAAGAGGTTCCACCATCTCCATTTGAAGATGCTTATAATAAGTTGCCGTTAACCCGTCAGTCCCGGGAGATTTTCCCATTTTCAATTGTTTAATCACTGAAATTATTTCTTCTGATGTAATCAATGCATTTAATCTATCTCTTTGTTCATTGCTAATTACTGATACATTTTCATATTGCAAAAAAGTATCTATCTCATTCTCTTGTGTCTTCTCTTCAGCGTATAACCTAGAATAAAATTCTAAGAAGACTTTCTTAATAATTTCTTGTTGAAACACCTCTTTCCCTTTATACTCTATTTTTTCAATTATTCGGGATTTTTGTTTTTTCCTTAATATATAGGCCAACCATCTACCGGGCTTGTTAGAATTTAAAAATGTATTATGTTTTGCATATTGTATATTCCTAGCAACTTGGTCGGCCATCAACAACTCAAATTGTTTCCGTAAAAGCTTAATCCCCTCTTTAATATTTTTATCATCCGGTCTCTTTATTAATAACTGTTCCTTCTTTCTTATTTCCTCTTCTAACTCCTTCCATTTTTTCTCTTGTTTACATCTATGCCTTTTATTCAAATCAATTAAAATCCCACGCATATACGCTTTACTTGCATCCCATACCATTTCTATAGATGTATCCTTTTGCAAATTTAATGTAAAAATTCCTTAATTACATTTTTACATTCATTCACATTTATATCATAATTAAACAAGTTTTCATTTAATCTCCAAGATCTTTTAGGTCTCTGTCCTTCTGTTAATTCCATCCAAACCGGATTATGATCTGTTAAAACTTTAGGTAGGATCTTGACCTTCTTTAAACTAAGAAGAAAATCACTTGACCTTAATATAAAATCAATTCTAAAAAATGACTGATGCCTATCAGAAAAAAAAGTAAATTCTTGCTCTTTACCATTTCTATCTCTCCATATATCTATCAAATCAAAATCATCCTTTATATCCAAAAAAGATTTAGGCAGCTTAGAACGTGTTTGAGAAATTGGTAATATCTTCTTTTTGACTAAACCAATATCTATCACACCGTTCCAATCTCCCATTATAATACAAGACCTATAATCAATTGTATTAACTTTTTATGTATTAACTTGTAAAATTTTCCTTGTTGTTGATTTGGTGCATATATGCCCATCAAAAGTACTTTCTTCCCATTTTTTAAAATTTCAATTGCTAAATATCTACCTTGTATATCTGATTCTATTAGTTTAGCTCTTATATGATTTTTAACATAAATAACAATTCCATTCTTCTTCTCAGCAGCCACTGCAACAAAATGTGTACCTAATTTATTATTTATCAAGTATTTCTGGTCAGTAATTCTAATATGTGTTTCTTGTAAGCAAGTTACGTCATTTTTACATTGAATCAAATAATGAAATATCTTCTTCCTTTTCTGTGGAGAATTTAAACCATTGACATTCCATGTCAAATATTTATTTGACATGACCAATTTCAGAAAGCCTTTGCATGACCAAATCAAAATGTTCATCCATTTTTTTCTTTGGTTGAGCTCCCATGGCTTCCACACTTGTAGATACTACTGCTTAAGTTGCACGATCTTGTTGAGCCTTTTTTCCTTGTTGTTCCTTGTGTTTAGTAATTGCCCGAGTTTGCCTTTGATCTCTAGGCATCTCTACCTCCAAAGGTTGAAAAATATCAATGCTCCGCGCAGGCAGCTCCAATAGATCTCCTTTATCAACTCCTGTTGCTGCAGGAGGTTGTAACTCTGCAAGCTGTACTTGTTGTTTTTGCTCCTTATCTCCTTTTGGTGGCTCTGTAGTTTTCGGTGTTGGAGATGGGGGTTTGCCAGCCTTCATCACATTCTCAAAGAAATCTTTTGCTTTCCAAATATAATTCAAGCGGTATCTATTACCCTGATAATGATAATCCAGTTGGGGCCTTCCACCTAAATTGTAAACCACGTTTTTTAAGTTCAGCCACCAAAAATGCATAATCTTTTCTTGCTTTTAACATCTTCGGAGGAATCTCCTTCAGAATGACAACCTCCTGACCAGCCACAGTTAATTTCTTGTTATAGGATATTGTAAGCACATGATTTCTAAATCTCCTTGTAACAAAATAAATTACAATGTCTCTAGGTAAATTTCTTTGTCTTGCAATCCATGAATTAACTCCGTAGATCCTGTATATCTGCCAAAAAACATTTTGTACCCCCTCATCTAAAAATTGTGCCAAAGCTTCTCCAAAAATTCTTCTCAAGTCCTCCTGGTTCTGATTTGCTTCCTCTTTCAGTCCTCTGATTCTGACAGCCCACATCATTTGATTATATTGTACCATAAGAGCTTGGTCTTGTATATCACTTTTAATTTCATCCAACTTTTCCTCAATTTGTTGCTCCACCCCTTCCACCTTTTCTTCCAGTCTCAAAGTATAGTCCCAAACCCCCTTGAAAGCTTCCACAATATCTTCTCTTATCACTATATTATGAGTCTCAATTATTCCTTTAATTTTCTCCAATTCATCATTTACTCCTTTAATTTGTTCCTCAGCATGAATTGCAATCTTTTTCTCCATATTTTCCATACTTTTCTCTAAATTGTCAGTCATTATTGATAATGCAGCCTGCAGATCTTTCATAGTCAGCATTTCTGGAGGAGATTGAGTAGACAAGTGGGCTTGAGGCTGTATAGATGTTGAAGAAGCTGGGGGAGCAGAAAAGGTGCTTGTTTGTGATTTAGAGGGCTGAGCCGGTGAAGATACTGCCACCTTCGCAGCTGGTATTTTAGTTTGTCTTGCAGCCATTCTATAATCAGTCCACTTTTTCTAAAAACTCTCAAAAAGTTACTTTAAATAAAAAGTTTTTTACACATGTATTGCCAAAATTTTCTCCTCTTCTTTTCCTTCTTATCTTCTTTCCAATCCTAGATTTAGTTAAAATTTATAGGATTTTAAACTTTAAATCTGAGCGATCGCTCTGGCTTTGCTCTAAAAAAAATCACTTTCACTTTCCAGTCACTTTCACTTTACAGTGAAAGCGATCGCCATCTTGAATGCATTATGTTGATTGTAAAAGTAGTTGTGGTCAGAAGTAGAATGTAGAAAGTTACTTTCAATATAGATCTCCTGCATTCACTCCGCCTGCATGTAGATCTCTCTTAGATACTTATCTTTCACAGGGGTGGTTGCGGCGTCTTTTTCTGTCTGCTGACAGAAGCGTCCCGGGCTGGAGCGTCTTCGAGCGCCTGGGGAGCTCTCACTCTTTCTCCCTGAAAGCTTTTTCAGGGGGTTTTTAGAGGAGCTCAACCCACGCCCGATGCTCTTCACCCCTTCTTCGCCCGAAGGGGGGATTTTTCACCGCAAAAAACAGCTGATGATCACTGTTTTGCGGCTTAACAGATCCTGGCATAACGGAGCCTCCAAAGGAGGCTATAGCGACGCCGATGGAGCCACCGGAAGTCGGCATTGATATTTCTTGATGCGCAAAAATCCTTTGACAATTTAAATTGGCAATTTATGTTCCAGCAGCTGATGGAAATGGACTTTGGCAAAAATTTTATAAATGCAATTCAAGCAATCTACAATAAACAAACAGCCAGGATAATCTTAAATGGAGATTATACAGAAAGCTTTGACATTAAAAAAAGGTACAAGACAGGGATGCCCATTATCCACTCTGTTATTCATTCTAACATTGGAAGTACTGGCTAGAAATATTAGGCAGGACACGGAAATTAAAGGACTGGAGGTAAAAGAGCAAAAATATAAATTACAAACTTTTTCACATGATTTGGTTTTCATCTTGGAGGAGCCACTAGAAACAACTACTAATCTGTTGCAGAAAATAGAAAAATTTGGAGGAGTGGCTGGTTTGAAGATAAATAGAGAAAAGACTAAGGTATTAACAAAAAACTTAACAAACAGAAAACCCAACTCACAAAAAAGACAAATCTGCAAATAGTCAATAAAGTTAAATATTTAGGAATTTACTTAACATCAAGATGTACAACACTAAAAGAAGATAATTATGAAAGACTGTTGAAACAAATAAAATTAGACTTGGAAAAGTGGAAAACCCTCCAACTGTCACTGCTAGGAAAAATAGCAACAGTGAAAATTAGTGTCCTGCCGAAACTACTTTTCTTATTCCAAACAATTCCTATAAAATTGGGAAAGATATTTTTTGATGATTTAAATGCAACAATGTTGAGATTTATATGGCAAGGGAAAAAAGCATGAATTAAAGTGAAAATGTTACAAGAAGCTAAAGATAGTGGAGGATTTGGACTCCCGGATTAGAGATTATATTATCAAGCAGCCATTTTACCATGGATAATGCTGAGAAATAAAAGACTACTCTACCTAGAGGGGCATGACCTACAATTGGGTTGGCATGCCTTTTTGAGGTATGGGAAAAATAAAATACACAGATATTTCCAAAACCATGTATAAGGAATGTACTGTTTCTAGAATAGGAGAGAATAAAACAAAAAATTATATTAAAATACCAGAGTGGCTTTCAACAATGGAAGCCTTTGCTTACCCAAATTTAATCAATTATGACAAACTCGTTACATTTTGGACAAAGATGGAAAAACTTAAAGACAGGCAAGACCTACAACAACAAGGTATTGACTTAGCATGGTGGCCTTACTTGCAAATTCAAACAAGATATGAAAAAGATGTAAAGACAATGGGATTTTATAAAGAACAGAAAGAATTCAACCAAATACTTTTGAAAACAGATGAAAACCTGATTAAGAAACTTTATAGATTTCTGCTAAACTGGAAGATGGAAGAAGAACAAGTAAAAGAAACAATGATAGTATGGGCAAAAAACTTTGGATATTCTATAGACTTAGAAGATTGGCAAATGTTATGGGATAGAAACATTAAACTGACTAAAGCAACTTCATATAAAGAAAGCTTGAATAAAATGTTTTATAGATGGCACGTGACACCAGTAAGACTAGCGAAATGTTTAAAAATGTTTCAAATAATTGTTGGAAATGTAAACAAAAGCCAGGTACCTACTATCATATCTGGTGGGTATGTCCTAGTGCAAAAAAATTTACTATTTACTATCATATCAATTACTGTTATCGAAGATATATATCTGGACAATAGTCTGCTTGCTAAAGCTTGGAAATATTATTGGGGGCAACTCCACTGTTGTACCTACCCCTATCCCAACCCCATCCCTGAACCCTACTCTGAACCCCAATACCTATATTGACCCTATCCCTCCCCTAATCTTATAAAACTTAATAAAATATTGTATATAAAAAAAGAAATTCTGGGATATAAACCATCAGGTCCCGGTGATTTATATTCATCAAAGTCAGATAAGTGTTCTCTAACCATTTTCTTGCTTATTTTAATTTTTATTTCTAGTCTGTCTTTTACAATTATGTTTTTGGTAGGTTGGGTTATAGTTTCTTTTTGTGTGAAGACTGATGCAAAGAATGAGTTAAGTAGCTCTGCTTTCTCTCTAGAGCTTGTTATTTCCTTGCCATCTTCTCTCTTTAGTGTACTTACTGTTTCCTTGACTTTTTTCCTGTCATTTATATGTTGAAAGAAACTTTTTTTATTATCTTTGAGTTTTGTTGCATATCTTTGTTCATTCTGAACCTTTGGTTTCCTGACGTCATCTTTGCAGATTCTGCCTTAGCTATATGTCCCTCTTTCTATTTTTTGTACTTGTTCTTTTTCAGTTTATCAGAGAGATCTTTGTTCAAACATACTGGTTTCTTCTTGGATTTCTTGTTTTTCTTTTTCAGTGATATTGTGATGGACTGGGCTTTTGTGATCATATTTTTCAGAGTTTCCCATGCTTTTTGAATTGTTTTTCCATTTAGGATTTTCATCCATGGAATCTCTCTTAGGCTCTCTCTGAGTTTGTTAAAATCAGATCTTTTAAAGTTTAAGACACTGGTTGGATTATGTTCTATTGCTTGTGTTTGCATTATATTGAATTCCAGTATGACATGGTTCTGGCAACTTCAACTCCCTCTAACACTTCTCGCCCATGGTTCTGGCAACTTCAACTCCCTCTAACACTTCTTTATTAATAAGAATTGGGTCCAATGTAGCTTTTCTTCTAGTTCCGTCCTCTACCTTTTGGATGACAAAGTTGTCAGTTAAATTGGTTAGGAATCTGTTTAATCTCCCACTTGCTGCAGAGTTTGTCTCCTAGTTGATATCAGGGTAGTTAAAGTTTCCCATTATTACTGTGGTATATTTCCTACATACATTTGTTAGTTGTTTAGCAAAAAGTTTATCTATTTCTTCTAATTGATAGGGTGCCTTGTATTATAAGCCTATAGCACTGTCATTCTTTTTTTCCTATTATATTGACCCATATGGGGTCTAAGAGGTTTTAATCCTTGGTTTTGTGGATTTTTGTAGAGATGTAGTGATCTTTTATATATAATGAAATTCCTCCTTCTCTTTTGTTAGGTCTGTTTCTTTTGAATTGTTTGTATCCTTCCATCAGTACATTCCAGTCATGAGTTTCATCCCATCATGTTTCAATAATGGCAACTATATCATATTTGTCAAGGTAATTATAATTTAGTAGCTGACTGGCAGAGATGATATACAGAGAGTGAGTCAGCAAAGTATTTTGGGGGTGGTATACATTTAAGAGACAGTCTGAGAGGGAAATGACAGTTGGAACCATTTGTACATAACTGACTGCCTTGTATTCTGTATGCTCCCTGAATGTTGTTGTTTCATGTTGTACAGTTCTTTTGATAAACCACTGTTAGATGCTTATGCTCCTGTATTATCACACAAAGAAAAACAAGTAAAAGGTTGCGATAATTTATATTTATAAACAACAGGTTACGGGCCCAGTTTGAAGAAAAGCCCAATGTGAAGGAAAGCCCAGAGTGAAGGAAAGCCAAGAGAAAACAAGTGAGAACCTGACCAGTGTCAGAGGAACTGGGCATTGTGGTTTTGAGTGTGGTTTGTAGTTATACAAGGTAGAAGTCAAAAAATTGCCTCTGTCGGTGTTATGGGAGGAGGTTTTGTGGTATCCTGGCTGAATGAAACAAACTCTTGGAGTTTAAAAACGGAAATGTATCTATGAAGAGAGGAGCTATCGATAATAGTTACTAATCCTCCAACAGAACTGGATGAAGGGAACCAAAGAAAAAATGTGAAGGTATTAGCTAACATTATCCTGAGTTTGGAGGATAACCAACTGGTACATGTAAGAGGTCTCCAATCTGCAAAAGAGTGCTGGGAGATTTTGCACTGTGTGTATGTAAGAGAGACTGCGAGCAGCAAAGTAACGTTGACAAGGAGATTGTATAAAGCACAACTTAAACAGGGAGAGAGCATGTCTAAGCATTTGCAGGACTTGAGAAAAACATTCCTAGAATTAGAAGAAAGAGGAATGACCTTTACTGAGGCACACAAAGTATATGTGATACTCAGTTCATTGGACAATTCATGGGACATTACTTTACTTTACTTTATTTTGACTTATATGCCGCCCTTCTCCTCAGACTCAGGGCGGCTCACAGCAAATAATACAAGTACAAAATATAAATTAGTTAAAATAATAATATACAATATAAAAAACAATAAAACTATACCCACTCATACAACATACAGTCCCAATCAAAGGCCCAGGGGCAGAGCGCAGCTCACAAGCCCCAAGCCTGTCTGCATAGATGTGTTTTTAAAAGTTTTCGGAAAGCTAGGAGGGAAGGAGCAGTACGAACCTCTGAGGGAAGTTGATTCTAGTAACAAGTAACATTCTAGTAACAAGTTTAGAATCCATGAATGAACAGAATTCAACTATGAGATATTTAACTGGCCGGTTACTGGAGGAAGAACAGAAATGGTTGGATAGGCACCGAAGAAAGGAAGGAGAATGCCCAAACCAGACCTATGACAGCAACATCAGAGAAAGAAAAAAGAGGAGCTGAGACCATTTGCACTGTAAAACATTGTTATGCTTGTGGCTCTACAGAACATCTCCAAAGATGCTGTCCAGAAAGGAAAAACAGAGGTATAGCAAGACAAGGACATAGAACTACGCAACCAACCAAAGATGGAACATTATTTACCCTGGCAGCCAAGAAGAAAAACACACGCAACAAGTGGCTTCTGGACAGTGGGGCAAGCCAGCATGTTGCAACAAACCCACATGCATTTATTGGTTTAAGACCAACTAACCAGGATTTTGTCAGCCTGGCTAATAGACAATGGTCAGCAGTTAAAGGGGAAGGAGATGTCTATATACCTGAACTAGGGGTAACATTGAAAAAGGTGTTATATGTGCCAGACATAGACCATAATTTACTAAGTGTTGCATGTCTAGATAACGAGGGATATGAAGTAATGTTTGCTAGAGGGCAATATACTATCAAGAAAGATGGGAGAATTTGTGCACGGGGCATTAGACAGAATGGTTTATATATATTAGGAGAACAGAAGGATGTTTGTGCATTGACAAACTCTGACAAACACACCCCACATATGATAACTGTGTGCATCTAATGCATGGGAGGTTATGTCATGCCAGCTTTAGAGTGCTACAGAAAATGCCAGAAATAGCAGAAGGACTGAAAGTGAAGAACTGTGATGTGTACCTAGACTGTGCCATGTGTAAGGAGTCAAAATCTAGGGCTTATCCTGTAAGCAAGAAAAGCTTAAGAAAGACAAAGTTTTATAGTTAGTACATGCTGACTTAATAGGTGACACCATCTATTGGAGGAGCAAGGTATGATTATACCAGATATGGATTTTGTTATTTACTCAAACACAAAACAGGTATTGCAACAATTTAAACAATGGGTGACATTTGTGGAACACACATATGGCGGTAAAGTATGCCAACTGCAGACAGGAGCAGAATTTATGTCCGACAATTTTCAACGTTGGTTTAGGAGTCTAGGTATTAGACACAGACGAACAAACCCATATACACCAGCTCAAAATGGAGTAGCTGAAAGGAGAAATAGCGTACTACAGACCGTGAAGGACTCACTACTTGCAGATGCAGGAATGAATAGAGAGTATTGGGGAGAAGCCATAAAAACGGCTAACTAATAAATAGATTATGGAGTTTTGCTGTGAACGAAACTCCATATTTTTTGTATTATGTATGCTCCCTGAATGTTGTTGTTTCATGTTGTATATTAAACCACAGGTCTTTTGATAAACCACTGTTAGATGTTTATGCTCCTGTGTTATCACATGAGGAAAAACAAGTAAAAGGTTACAATAATTTATATTTATAAACAACAGTATTTACTTTCATGTATTAGTCTTTCAAGTTCACCCTGTTTGTTCCCTAAACTTTGAGTGTTTATGTTTAGGCATTTGAGTTTAGGCATGGGTCTTGGGTATGTTTCTTTTTTTAAAAAAATATGTTTGATTGATTTTTAACATACACTTTATTATTTGGCAAACAGCGTGTTGTCTAGGTTAGTATTTAAAAAACAATAAATAACAATAACAATTTCTATAATTCTATAGTCCTCTTCTTCCAATAATATTCTCTTTTGCCAACCTTACATTAATACAGTTCTTATTTAAATAAATGACAATTAAATATAGACATTTTTCTCATGTTTCTGCAAATAATAACCACATCAATATAAAGCTTCTTTTCATTGATCATCTTGATTGCCTCATCATAAATCCTGTTTACAAAATTCTTATTTAAATTTGTTTTCCCCACAATATTCAAAGCATTCTTACTGGTTAAGATTTTCTCAAAATTAGTTACACTTAAGTATTTAAGTCTTTTTTCTCATACAAGACATACATTCTCATACATTTTTCCTGTTCAATATGTTTTGATGAATCAAAGAATCTTCCTATAATCTTATAAATATTGTTGCAGGTACAAAAGGCAAAGCAGGTAAGATGTTTTTATAGGAAGGTTTTGCCCCTTCGTATTCATTGACAATCTTCCTTTCTTACTTGATTTTATTTATTATGTTTTATCTCTCAAGTTCTCATAATTTTCCTGGCAAAATCCATTCTGCAAAATCTTTTTTCTTGTCCTCAAATTTATTTTGTAATCTTAAAGTGTAGTTTGTCTTTTCCATGTCCAGAGTTTCCTGTAAATTTTTTTCTATCTGGGTTAAGTCATACTTCCTTGTATTGTTAAATTCCATCTTGAAATCTCCTCTGTCTCGTATTCAGTTGTCTGTTTTTTCTGCTCACTCTCTATTTTTATTTTCTGAGAATTTTTATGTTGTAAAGCAGAAATCTCAGACATAAGGCCCACGGGCCGGATGCAGCCTGCTATGTGGTTCCGTCTGGCCCGGGGACTTGCTCTGGAAAGAGCGAAGGACCAGCAAGCTGCACCTCGGCCCAGCCCAGGCTGACCGGGCGCTGATCTACAACCTGGTTGTGCCCATCGAAGCCAGAACGTGCTCAGCGTTAAATCCATGGGGCAGCCCTGGGTGCGCGCGCAAGTGGAGTCTGGCGTACCTGCTGGCTGTCTTGTCCCGTAGGCTGACTTCACCCAGGACATCGGCGCTGGCCATCTCCTGTGCGCACATCCAGGGGGCGGGGCAGAGGTGGCGAGGCAGCTCCTTGCTGGTTCCAGTGGGTCTTAGGCTGACCGCGTTCTGGCTTTGATGGATGCAGCCTGGTTGTAGATCAGCACCAACCCCCCCCCCCAGCACTGCCAGCCTCACAGCCACGAGGCTTTCCTTTCACTGGCACAGACTCCCCCACACAGGATAGCAAGACCGGCAGCAACATGGCAGCGCTGGCAATCTCCCCCCCTCCCATCACCGCTTCCTGAGCGTGGAGGAAGGAAAGAGATGAGAAGGAAGGAAGAAAGTATAACAGAGAGGGGAGTTGGGGAGGGATCAGCGCTTTGCCAGAGCTTTATGAATTCAGCAGAGAGGTCGGGAGTTCCGGTGGCTTCCGCGGTGGCTGGCAGTGGGGCGGAGCTCTTGGAGAGGGATTTTTAAAGGGGAAGAGGAGATTGACTAGGGAAAGAAGATTTTATTTTCTCTTTTCCGGAGAGACAAGCCAAAAGGAGGGAGAGCGAGGTAGGAAGTTGGCAAAAAAGCTTTTTATTCTCTCCACTGGGCCTTCTTTCCATCTCTTAGCTGGGCTGCCATTCATGATTATTTAGTTAATAAAGACTGTAATCCTTATAAATTGTTATAAATATTCAGAGGGAAAAAAGAAAAGAAAAAAAAACAGCCTTACAAATAGATTTGTACCTAATTCATGGGGGGGGGGACACTGATGCAAATAGATCTGTTTCTAATTCATTTTGCAATTCTGTCTGTGTAAGTCTGCACTATTAATGATAAGAAGAACTATGCAATCAATATTGAAGAAAATCAGTACAATCTATATAGAGAAAACTATTTCCATGCTAAATTGATGGGCTGACCGTTCAGCAAAACCAAAGGAAGCTGTAGACAGAACTCAGCAGAACTTACCAAATAAACTTTGCATCCAAATAAATGTTTGAATTCTAAATTTTCTATTCTCTCCAAGTCCAGTCTTTTCCTTCATTCACTTTTTTCCCCCCTGTGGGTGCAATTCTGTTGCTATTTAAGGTTGTTGTTTTTTTTAAGGCTTTTTATTAGATTATTCAGGAGAGCCCCACTTCTGCATACCTACTTGCATGCTTGTATTTGGTATTCCTGGTATGCCAGTTTTCCCCATGGTTTCTTAATTACTGCTTTCAGTTTTATGAGATTCTCACATTTTTAACTAATGCCACACACACACACCTTAAGTATGACTACATCATATAATCTATAATTGCAATTTGCAGATCGCTAGATGGAATCTGTTCCTAAATTAATTAACATGATTGAATTAACTATCATAGTCTTTAGGAATAAATCTTAACTTACTTTATTTCAGTTTATTTGCAGTTTTTGCTGCCTGAGAATGCATTACTTCTTAAATTGTAAGACTATCACTTAAGAATTCATTGAGATAATTTGAGATTATTTGTGAATGTCCTCATTGATATCTAACCAGGAAGAAAGATGGGAATGTGTATCAGATTACAAATGACCAAGGAAACCAAATCTTTCAATCATAAACTTTAGTTTTTTTAATCAAGGACAAAAAACTTGATGATAAATACATATTGTTTTAAAAATACACTGTTTCTTCAAGCATAGACAGGAAAATATTCAGTTTGGGACATGATGGGAGGGGTTCTCAGTGTAGAGGTGAAGGATAAGTTAGAAATTCTCATTGTTTGCCAGAAATGCAGAATTCTCTGACATTTCTCTTCTCCAATGATCATGAATTGTGATAGAGATTAACCACTAAACACAACAGCATTTACTTTGTGTAAAGAAGCCCCAGCAGAGATTATATTTCTTGAGACTTCTAAGGAAACAACAACTGAATAAAAAAACTGCTGGTGACCTTCTACCATTGCTCCATAGAGAGGATTCTAACCTAATGCATGGTTTGCCAACTGCACAGTAGCAGATAGGAAAGCACTCCAGATGGTCATTGCCATCGCCCAGAGGGCTATTGGCTGCCCTCCCCCCCAATGAACTGTACAGTTCCCGCATTCTTAGAAAAGCTCAAAACATTCTTAAAGACTCATCTCATCCAGGACTTTCTTTGTTTGAATTATTACCATCTGGCAGACAGAACAGGATAATAAAAAAACACAACATACATGCACACTTCAAACCCAAGAATATGCTAAGGCAGAAGCTTGTCCACCCCAAGGATAAAACATCCAGACCCAAACTGAGCATTACAATGCAGTGAGCCATGTGCAGTTCTGTATGTTGGGGAAACAAAACAACATACATAAGAGAACAAGCCCATCAGACAAGATTGAGCAGCTATCTTCAAGGAGTATAAATCCTGCTATTCCCCACCATCCAGTCGGAGCTGAAGAAGTTTCTTTGATGAGATGTGAAACGTCTTCAAGAAAAACAAGAAAGTCCAGTTGCCTCGTGAAAAAAGCACCTTTGGGACAACCATGACCTGGATGATTAAGAATCTCTATAGACAAACATTTGTAAGAAATAGGATTTAGCTGTGATTATGATTCTAGCTCAGTGGTCCCCAACCTTTGTAGCTTGGCAGCCTGGCTGGGGGGAGGAGAGAGGGAAACCGGGCCATGCAAATGGCGGGCTGGCACGCATGCATGTGCAGCTCAACTCACACAAATGGCAGGCCAGTTTGCATGTGCACCGGGCTTCTCTTTGCGCAGCCCAATTACAAATAGGGGTTGGGGACCCCTGCTCTAGATTGGCTGAGAAACTGACTAGGAAAATGAAAAGTGGGAGAAAAATAGGTATATGAATTTCTTAAGATCTTCAGGTCCAAAGTGTCAGATCTGCTCCAGCTAGATCACTAGGAAAGAAAGATCCTTGTCCATTTGGTTGAAATGATAGATTCTTTTACTAAGGATTACTGGTTGCAGTGAAAGCAAGCTAGAAATAAGATTTCCCGTGCAAAGTTACAAGTTTTTTCCTTTGGCCAGACCATCAGTGTCCAATGTTTTGGGAACCACTTTGATATCAGGCATGTCTTGAAACGGCTTCATATTCTTTCCCAGGCCAAGTGTTCTTGGACATTTGGATTAGTCTGGTTTTCACACATCTGATTTCTGTCAGTGCCAATCCCTCCCCCCTTTGCCTCCTACTTCCTCTGCTTCTTCCTCAAATGGCTTTGCGCCCTCCCCCCATTTATGGCATGATGCCAGCAGCTTAGCAGAACAAAGCAAAGATGGCAGAGCTGATAAACGTCTTAGAGCTTATCACTCCAATTACCCCCTGCAATTATTTTATCCTTTTCTAACTGATTTTTCTAATTAAAATAAATAGAAGAAACAGGCAAAATTGCAGGATTACAAATAGCAAGTAAATATCTGATCCTCAATAGCAAGAGTCAGCAATGTTTCCACTCTGGATGCCCTTCTAAAAGTAGCTAGTTTTTAGTGTTTTTACAATCTTCTAAGACTTAAAAAAAAGCATTTTTTAAAATTGGGAAATAGATGCCTTGTGAAGATCTCATGAATGCAGAGATGTACAATGCAAACCAATTGCCTGGTAAAAGGTGTGTCTGGCAATCCATTTGATCTGTTTATTTTTATTTATCGGGGAGGGGAGTTTAGTGTCCTAAAATAGGGCTAACATTGTTTTTTGGCTAAAAGTCAATGTACATGCCTGTGAAATTCCATCCTTTCAGCGGAAGATATTCTCCAGTGGAAATGTAAAGTGTAAAGCAATAACTAAGAAAGGACAGAATCTTCAAGTTGGGACTGTGTATATTGAAACTACAAAAGAAAAATGTCAAAAGTCCTACTGTCAAGAGTGAATCGCTTTTCACCTAGTTTCTTTCAACTTGACAACAATCGGGAGAGGGGCGGTTGAATCGCTTGGGATGGGAATTGGATGCCCAGAGTCCATCTGCAGATTGTAAGGCCCTGCTCCCCCCTTCAAGGTCACAGTATGCAGATGTTTGAATGATCCAGGCAGGTCCCATAACAAAAGGAGCGTAGTTGATTGGACAACACAGTGGATTGAAGGGAATGGCCAAAGTGGGAATTCAAGTTTAATTATGTGGACTTTTCAGTGAGAAATTCAGAGCTGATTTTGCTTCTTTTGTGCCAATGTAGTGTATTAAATAAAATAATACCTTTCAGGAAGAACAGTGTTCCAGGAGTTTCTTTCTTGGATTTGCTAGCTGGACAGCTGACATTAAACCATCTCTGACTTACTGCAGAGACTCACACCAGGAAAGCTGTGATATCAGGATGTCGGCAGCCAACAAGAAAATGGATGGTGGGGTAAAGCAGGGAGAAGCCCCCCTTTGAGGCCCGCCATCGGCAGGGCCTGGGGACCAGCCAAGTTGCGCATGCCCCAAGCAGAGGACTGAGAAAGTGGAGCAATCACCAGTGCACAGAGGAATGGCGGTTTGGGAGCCCCTTACTCTTGGCCAAGGGGGCAGTGGGCGAGTGGTGTGAGGAAGGCAGCAGAGGCAGAGTACCCACTTGTCTCCCCCCAGGGTCACGGTAGTCCGGGAAAACAAATGGAAGGCTAGGAGAGCAGCTGAGTGGGAAGAGCAGGCAGATTGGAGGTTTCTGTTCGCAACCTGAAGCCCCTCGCTGGAATAGCTCAGAGAGAAGTTCAGCAGTCTGTAGGTCTGGGGCTCCATCTCGCCCTGGTCAGTGACAAAATGAACCAGGATGGGGGTTGCCAAGCAGCTGGCTGCTCTCTCCTCCCCTTTGCAGCAACCAATGGTGTTGAGTGTGACCGGGAGGATGGGACCACACAACAAAGGGCAATGGCAGCCTCCCTCTGACTGGCTAGGGCAGGCCTCTCCACCTCCTGTGGCGACAAAAGCCCCTGCGCAGGCAGCCCACAAGTGGTGGGGCTGCTATTGGGCTACATGCTTTCCTTTGTGGGAGCTGTCACCTTGAACCTGGAGGGGGACACCACAGAGTGGTTGGCATCTCTCTATGATGAAGGGGTCCCTGAGCTGATGAATGTGGATGCCCTCATGCAGGAGCTGCAGTACAGATTTAAGGATGACATGGAAACCCGCCAGGCAGAGGCCAGGATCTGCTCAATTCAGCACGAGAATGGCTGGTTGCAAAATACATTCGAGAATTTCGCAGCTTGGTGGCCTGCTTGAGAGAATGGCCTGAACTTAGAGAAGAAAGAGGGTAGATGTGGTGAAGGGGGAAATGGGCAAGCAACCCCAAAAGTTATGTGTAGGTATTTATTTTATTTCATTTATTGACTATATGAATGCTAAAGAATGTATGCTAACATCTTATAAATATTATGGTATATGTATCGGGGAGAGTTTTGGAATGAAACTGATAAAGTCTTAAAATAGGTTTAATAGAAATTCATGACAGAAATGGAATATATTAAATTTATATGTTTTTGGTTTTTTTTCCTCTCTTTTTTTTCTTTCTGTCTTGTGTGGGAGAGGGGAATAGAAAGATGATAAGTGAATGTATTAAGTTGAGTTGTTTATGTATGTTTTTATTCTGGAATTTTTGTTCACCCAATCACCACGGTGTGTTTTAAGCATTTATTGTTAAAATCATAAAATCAATAAAATATATTTTTTTAAAAAAGAGAGAGAGAATGGCCTGAACCTCTGTTGGTCTACCAGTTCCAGATTGAGTCGAAACAGGAGCCATACCACAACTGCCAACCTGTGGCATACCTAATGACCTCAGGATATGTTACCAGCTGGCCACTAATGTGGAACTAGACCTGATGGGAGTACTGACAGATCACTGCCTGCCGGATGGCTGAAAGATGCCATGCAGCCCAAGGGAGGAAGGGCCCAGGAAGAAGCACTGCTGACTCCTGGGAGCCTGCTTCCAATGTGAGAAGGAAGGTCACCAAGTGGTCAATTGTACGGCTCTGCATCCGGCATCTGCACCGCAGACCCAACCCAGTGAAGGGGGGAAAAACCAGCGAAACCAAAGGAGAAGATGTGGGTTGCACAGCAGGTTGTGGAGGTCTCCCCCCATCCAGTGAACTCTGACCTTTGATAAGCCTGGCTTGGTATTTTAGGAGACAGACAGCGAGGGTAAGACAAACTGATGGTAAGTGCCCGGGTGACTGCCCAGGTAGAGATGACTGCCCGGGTAGAGATCCCGATGACTGCCCGGATAGAGATCCTGGTGCCCTACTTGGGAGCAAAAGACACTCTCACAGTCCTGTTAGTCTCTGGTTGCACCCAGTGCCTAATCAGCTTGCCGATGGCGGAAAAATTGGGGTTGAGACTCAGGAAACTAAAGGATTTGAACAGCTAGACAGTTCCCTTATGGAGGGGGGATTTACAAGCAACCTGTTTGACAGAACCAGTGAGCCTAAGGATCGGGAAGCATGTAGAGACTATCCGTTTTATTGTAGCCGCCAGAATGACAGGCTATGGTCCTGGAGCTAGCCTGGCTGAAAAAGTGGAACCTGGCAGTAGACTGGGGCGATAGCAAGTGGCGCATGAGAAGAAAGGGCAGCTAAGTAGCAGGAACTGAGGAAAGCGCTGGGTGTCAGCCACAAACCTGCAGTTAGGGAGTGAAAATGGAACCAGCTAATGCACTAACAGAGGCCGAGGGATTAGAACCATTTATTCTAGGGGAATACTGCAATCTCACTGAGGTGTTCAGCGAGATGGAGTCAGATGTGCTGCCACCTCATTGTGCAATAGATTGCACCATTGAAATTATACTGGGGTCTAAACTGTCAAAGCCAAAGATGTATTCCATGATGCCTAGGAAGATGGAGGAACTTAGGGGATTCATAGACAAGGGGCTTTATCCAATCAGCCAAAATCGAGGGTGGTAGTCCCTGTGCTCTTCAGGGAAAAGAAAGTCAGGTCCCTAAAGAATGTGCATGGATTATAAGGGATAAATGCTATTTGCATGGAGAACATGTACCCCCCCGACAAAAGACATGTTGGGTTATTTGTCCAAGGGGAAGATTTTCACCAAGCTGGATTTGAGGGAAGCAGATTAGGGAAGGGGATGAGTGAAAGACCGCATAGAAATGGACCCAGGAAAGATGAGGGCAATCTTAAAATGGGAGGCCCCACTGCAGAGTTTCCTGGGGTTTGCAAACTTCTATAGCCAATTCATTCCCACGTTAGCATAGATAGCCCTACCCATCGTGAACCTGCTAAAAATGGAGAAGGGGACAAAGTCCAGACCAAGTCAACCCTTGAACTAGACGTTTGAATGCCAAGCAGCTTTCGAAAAGCTAAAGAGATTCTTTGCCACTGAGGCAATCTTGAGACATCCGAACCCAGAGGAGCCATTCATGATCCAGGCAGACGCTAGTGACATGACTGTGGGAGTGGTTTTAATGCAGAGAAATGGAAGGAGAGAGCTTCAACTTTGTGCCTATATGTCTCAGAAACTGCCTGACACAGAGAGATGGTGGGCCATCTGGGAGGAGACTTATGCTGTCTGCTAGGCCCTCCTCACCTGGAGGCAGTTCTTAGAGGGCAGTAAAATCCCATTCAAAGTTTGGACCAGCCACAAGAAGCTGGAAACATTAAGGGCCACAAGGAAACTATCCCCTAAGCAGGTCTGGAGGGCTCAGTACTTCAACCGGTTCAACATCACCTTATGTTATTTGTTGGGGAGGGAAAAATTTCCTCATCGAGGCCTCTTGTGCCTGCCTCAATATAAGAGCACTAGGGAAAAGATAGTTAACTCTATCACCCCATCTAAGCAACTTGCTGCACTGGCACATGTGAGACAGCCACAGGACCCCCTCGATCAGGAGGAGACTCAATAATCCAGAGACTAAGAGAAGCCCTGGGAGGGGATGAGTGGTTCCAAAAGCATAAGAGAGACTTGATGCTGAAGCAAAGCTTAGCATGGAAGGGGGGTAAAATGTATGTTCCAGCCAGCCAGAGAACCATGGTACTACAAAGGAGTCACGACACGAAGCCACTTTGGCTTTATAAAGACACTGCACCTTATAAAAAGGCAATTTTGGTGACCAAGGATGAAGAACATAAGAACATAAGAAGAGCCATGCTGAATCAGGCCAAAGCCCATCGAGTCCAGCATTCTGTGTCACACAGTGGCCCACCAAATGTACATGGGGATCTTGAGCAGAAAGAGAAGGCAAAACCCTCCCTTTCCCTTGACCCCCAAACAAATGGTACTCAAGGGAATCCTGCCTGCCTCAACCAACATAGAGGCGGCACATGGACATCTGTTTTAATAACCACCAATACACTTTGCATCCATGAATCTATCTAGCCCTGCCTTGAAGCTGTCAAGGCTGACAGCTGTCACGACCCCTTCAGGAAGTGAATTCCATAAATCAACGACCCTCTGGGTGAAGAAATATTTCCCTTTATTTGTCCTCACTTTCTTAGCTATAAGCTTTAGGGAGTGCCCCCTTGTCCTGGTATTGTGTGATAGAGAAAATAATTTTTCTCTATCCACATTTTCTATCCCATGCATGATTTTATACACTTCGATCAAACGCCGTCTTTCAAGGCTGAAGAGATCAAGGCGTTGCAATCTGGTTTCATAAGGGAGGAACTCCATTTCCTTGATCATTCTTGTTGCCCTTTTTTGCACCTTTTCCAGTTCCATTATATCCTTCTTGAGGTGCGGTGACCAGAACTGTACACAGTATTCCAAGTGTGGTCTCACCATCGATTTGTACAGAGGCAATACAACACTTGCTGACTTATTTTCGATTCCCTTCCTAATCATGCCAAGCATGGAATTTGCTTTTTTTACTGCTGCTGCGCATTGGGTTGACATCTTCATCGAGCTGTCCACCAAAACCCCAAGATCCCTTTCTTGGGTTGTCTCAGAAAGTTTGGTCCCCATCAGTTGGTAAGTATAATTGGGGTTCTTTGCCCCGATGTGCATAACTTTGCACTTGTTTAGGTTAAAATGCATTTGCCACTTTGTTGCCCACTCACACAATTTCGAGAGATCCTTCTGGAGCTCCCGACAATCAGTTTCACTTTTCACAACCCGGAACAATTTAGTGTCATCAGCAAACTTGGCTACCTCACTATTAACTTCTACATCCAGATCATTGATGAATAAATTAAAAAGTAAAGGCCCCAAAACTGAACCTTGGGGTACACCACTTCTCACTTCTTTCCATCCGGAGAATTGTCCATTTATTGCCACCCTTTGCTTCCTACAATTTAGCCAGTTACCAATCCAGGACAAGACCTGTCCTCTAATTCCGTGGCTGGAGAGCTTTTTTAGGAGCCTTTGGTGAGGGACTTTGTCAAAAGCCTTTTGAAAGTCAAGATATACAATATCAACTGGGGCCCCTTTATCTATGTATTTATTTACACCCTCAAAGAATTTAACAAGTTAGTAAGACATGATTTGCCTTTGCAGAAACCATGTTGATCTTATTTCAGCAATGCCTGTTTTTCTATGTGCCCTGTAATTTTATCTTTAATAATGGTTTCCATCAGTTTGCCTGGAACTGAGGTTAGACTGACTGGTCTATATTATTATTATTATTAATTTAATTTCTATGCCGCCCTATTCCGGAGAACTAGTTTCTATAGTTCTGGATCCTTTCTTGAAGATCGGGGTTATATTTGCTTCCCTCCAATCCTCCGGTACAGTGCCTGATCTTAGAGAAAGATTGTATATTTTAGCTAGAAGTTCAGCAATTTCACACTTGAGTTCCTTGAGAATTCTAGGGTGGATGCCATCTGGACCCGGCGATTTGTTGACGTTTAGTTTAGAAAGGCATGCAAGAACATCTTCCTTGTTTATCTCTATCAGGTTTAATTCTTCTATTTCCCTCCCTGGGAAAACTAATTCAGTGGCAGGCAAATGTTCTCTAGCCTCCTCGGTGAAAACGGAGGCAAAGAAGTCATTTAGCCTCTCAGCAATCTCCTTGTCTTTGATTATCCCCTTCTGACCATTGTTATCAAATGGCCCAACTGATTTTCTGGTTGGGTTCCTGCTTCTGATGTACTTAAAAAAGGTTTTGTTATTATTTTTAATATTCTTGGCTATATGCTCCTCAAAGTCTCTCTTGGCTTTCATGACTATCGCCTTGCATTTGGTCTGCCAACTATTTTCCTGTAAAAGCCTTTGTAAATACCCCTTTTCCCCAGATTAATTCTGCGGCTTCTGCCTACTCTGGGAATATAAAGCTAAGGGGGGGGGGAAGGACAACAAGACTAAATGACCAAATATCTGGATTTGTAATTTCTGCATACGTGGGCTCCCCAAAAGTTCTTCATTTTTACAAAAACTTATTGTTTTATTTCTTTGCTAAGCTGAAAAAAAAAGGAATATTTTCCTTCTCTGAACTGGATAAAAGCTCCACTTTGCATGTTACTGGGGACATCTTGTGGCAAAATTTGCTACAGTAAGTGAAAAAAATTATTTCTGACTGGGAGATTTCTGAGACTAAAATTTGTCCTTGACATTAACAAAAAGATAAGAACTTGAAAGAGCTGGGTGGTAAAAATAACTCTCTATAGTGGAGGTGGACAGTTATTGACTTTTATTAAAAATAACCTCCACTAAAGGATTATTCGTAAACACTACAGAAATGGAGGAACACTACCCACAGCTTAATTTCAAACTTATACTTGAAAAAATCTTAGAGGCTACTGAGCTAATGAATTCTAGACTGAAAGATATACGCGCCACCTTAAAGCTACAAAATGCAGCTTTGACTTCAATAGATGAACCTACAACCCAAAAAGCAATAGAAGAAGAAGGAATTAATATCAAAGTGTATTTTAAAGAATGTCAGATACAATTTACTCAGAACTCCGATACCCAAACTTTGAGCTCATTTAAAGACTCTACAACTACAACAGCAACAGAAACTGAAGAAAGCAATACTAAGACGGAACTTGCTGAGGACTTACATACATAATATACTGAGAATCTAGATCAGTGGTTCTCAACCTTTTTTAGGTCGCGACCCCCGATCTGTCAAGCGCCGTGCATGTGCGGTGCTATCTCCTGCGCCGCACATGTGCAGTGCTCCCTGCGCCGCGCATGTGTGGTGCTGCCCCCTGCGCCGGCCAAGGTGTAGGCTGCCGCCCGTTTGGGCCGGTGGCAGGCAGGCCCAGGTGCTCCTGGGCGGCCGCGGCAGCGATGGCACAGGGCGACCATGGGCTGGGCCACCAGCTGGCCCAGCCCAAGGGAGGTAAGCCACCCACCGGGCCCCACGTACACCAAAAACTCTCCCTGTGCCCGCCGCTGCCCCGCTAGCCTTGCCTTCGCTGCCGCCCATTTGGGGCAGTGGCAGGCAGGCCCAGGCGCTCCTGGGCGGCTGCGGCAGCGACAGCACAGGGCGACCACGGGCTGGGCCACCAGCTGGCCCAGCCCAAGGGAGATAAGACACCCGCCGGGCCCCACGCGTGCCAAAAACTCTCCCTGCACCCGCCACTGCCCCGCTAGCCTTACCTTCGCTGCCGCCCGTTCGGGGCGGCGGCAGGCAGGCCCAGGTGCTCCTGGGTGGCCCTGGCAAGCAGCAGCAACAGCGCAGGGTGACCACCAGCTGGGCTGACGCCAGCGACATGGCCATCGGAGCTGAAAGTGGGATCTTGCAACCCTGTGCCTACATGTCTAAAAAATTTACTGAACGCGAAAGGAGATGGGTAATCTGGGAGAAGAAGGTCTTCGCGATAAGGTGGGCTCTATTAAAATGGCAACACTATCTACAAGAGCAGTTCTCAACCTATGGGTCGCGACCCCATTTGGAGTCGAACGACCGTTTCGCGGGGGTCGCCGGACACCGCGGTCCGCCATTTTGTTTTGTTTTTTTTATTTTTTTATTTTTTTTGTCGCACGCGTGCCTCACATGCGTGGTTCGGGCCGTCGTGCGCGCGCCGCGCATGCGCGGATCCGCCCATCGCGGTCCGCCATTTTGTTTTTGTTTTTTTTAAATTTATTTATTTTTTTTATTTTTTTTATCATGTGTGCGCCGCGCATGCGCGGTTCGGGCCGTCACACGCGCACAGCGCATGCGCAGATCGGGCCGTCGCGGTCCGCCATTTTTTTTTAATTTTTGAAAATTTTTTTTAATTTTTTTTCTGTCACGACGCACGCGCGCGTAACGGGCCAATCTGCGCATGCAGGCACGTGCGCGATGAAAAAAAATAAAAATAAAATAAAATAAATAAAAAAACACAAAATGGCGGACCGCGACGGGCCGATCTGCACATGCGCGGCACGCGCGTGCGACAGCCCGAACTGCGCATGCGCAGTGCGCGCGCGCGATGAAAATAAATAAATAAATAAATAAAAATTAAAAAAACAAAATGGCGGACCGCGGGTCGGGGTCACAGTGCGCATGGGCAGCGCAAGTGGGGTCTCAACCTGAAAAAGGTTGAGAACCACTGATCTAGAAGGTAGCAAGGTGCCTTTTGAAGTATGGACAGATCTGGAAGCACTGAAAACTCCCCGCAAATTGTCCCCAAAGCAAGTGCGGTGGGCACAGTACTTTAACAGTTTCAACTTCACCCTAAAGTACATACCGGGAGGAAAAACTTCTTAGCTAATGCACTATTGAGATTGCCCCAGTAAAAAAGCGAACGCAAATAGGTTAATGAGGCAATTATCTCCAATCCACAAACTGCTGCTCGACTCACTCCCTGCAGGGCCCCTAACCCTGATGATCCTGGGGCAAAGAAAATAAAACAAGCTCTTCACCAATTAATGGTTCAAAGACAATCAAACCTCCCTAACATGCAGGGATGGTTTGGCTTACAAGGGGGGGGAACTTGCCTGAAGCCCTCCACTTTAATGCTCTCAAACACAGCCATGACGTAAAACAGACTGGACACTTTGGATATTTAAAAACTCTACATCTCATCCGCTGGCAATTTTCATGGCTGGGGCTAAAACAGGATGTGGAAAACTATGTCAGGAGTTGTACTGTATGTGCCACTATGAAAAGAATTCCAGGGAATCCCCTTGGGTTATTGCAGCCAGTGGCAGACCCTTCTCAACCATGGGAAGAAATAGCTATGGACTTTATAGTAGACCTACCTGAGAGTAGAGGAAATACTGTCATCTGGACTGTGATAGACTTGTTTTCGAAGCAGGCTCATTTCATCGCCTGCAAAGGACTCTCATCTGCCCAACGACTGACTAAATTGTTCCTGAAACATATCTACCAGCTGCATGGAGCCCTTAAATGAATAATTTCAGACAGGGGGGTTCAGTTCACAGCTAAGGTTTGGAGGAGTTTTCTTAAATTAATTGGATCATCTCAAGGTCTATCATCTGCTTTTCACCTGTCTACTAACGGGGCCGCAGAAGCCGTTAACAAGATGGTGGAGCAATATCTCAGATGTTATATTTCCTACCAACAAACCAACTAGACTGACCTCCTCCCTTTTGCAGAGATGGCTTACAATAACTCTGTTCACAGCAGCACTGGCTTCATGCCTTTCAGGGTGGCTACAGGAAAAGAGTTCAGCCCAATACCTGAATACCCTCAAGCGCCCTCCGCTTCTCAGACACTTGATCAGTGGGTGAGGGGGTGGGAAGAGGTTTGGAAAGCCATGAAAGCTGCTTTTAAAAAGACTTCCAAGATTTATAAAAAGCAGGCAGATAAACAGAGAGCCCCTCAAAAAACATTCCAAGTTGGGGGAAAAGGTTTATCTGTCAACTAAATATTTACGCCTCAAATTACCCAGCAAGAAATTAGGACCAAAATTCTTGGGGCCTTTCTCCATCATCATCAATCCAGTCACAATAGAATTAAAATTCCCTAGGCTTTTAGGGAAGATTCACCCTGTCTTCCATTGCAGCTTTTTAAAACCTTTGCAAGAATCCACTTTAAGACCTCCCCCTAAGAAGGCACCCAGACCCCTCATAGTGGCAGGTCAAACTCACTATGAAGTAAAGTGTATTCTTGATTCTAGAATTTTTAAAGGGAAATTGCAGTACCTAGTTCAATGAAAGGGATACTTGCTATCTGAAGTCACTTGGGTGAGATCTAGCGATGTGAAAGCCAACAAACTCATCAAAAGGTTCTGTAAGAAACATCCTAACAGTCCCTAACATCTGCTTTTGTTTATGCTACAGGATCTGTCTTTTTTGTAAGGGGGGGCGGATGTCAATGCTGCTAACATTGGATGTTCTTGCTTTGACAACATATAGAGATTCAGCCTTTTTCTTTCTTACGCTTTACTCTTAGAATTAGATGATATTGGGGAAGGAGGCAGATTGTGGTGGGAGTTAGTTAAACATAACAATATTGTACTAGTGTGTGAAATAAGAGATGATAAGAATTGGTGGGTAGCAGAACAGGAGGAAAAGCCTGCATTTCAAACTAATTGGACAATGTGATTTATGACTGTTAATTGAAGGAGGGAATTGTGCTTTGATACTATGTGCTCAGGGGAGGGGAATCCAGTTTTTAGGTTCAACTATGTTAGTGCCGAAGCTATACTATTCCCATAAAGATTCTTTAAGGTAAACAATGCCTCGAAGTTCTTTGAAGAGTTTCATCTGTCGTAACCATGACAGCACATTTCATACCATGCCTGAAGCTCCCCTTAGCCTGGCTCCTAGCGAAAATGTTCATGCAGCACATTTACAGATTATCTTGGACCGGGGGGGTGTAGTTTATTGCAAAGTTCTGGTGGATACGTGACCCTGATAGGCTCATCCCAGGGGCTTAGCTCTGCTTTTCATCCCAGAACTAGCGGATCAGCAGAGCAAGCTAACTTAATGGTGGAGTAATACCTAAGGTATTATGTAAATTATTAGCAGATTAACTGGGCTGAGCTGCTGCTGTTCATTGAGGTGGCTTACAATAACTCGGTGCATAGCAGCAAAGTACATAGCAGCACTCCTTTTAAGGTGGTTACGGGCATTGTGTTCATAGTCATGCCAGAGCTTTACCCCAGGACCCCGTCCTCTGCAACACTGGTGGAATGGGTGAACTGTCTGAGAGACACATGGGTTACGGTGTGCAAGGCACTAGGGAAAGCAAGAGAGGCCCAGAAAAAGCAAGCCGATCGGAAGATAACCCCCCAAAGGGAGTTCAGAATGGGTGATAACGTGTACTTGTCCATAAAGTATTTAAATCTAAGACAGCCCTGTAAAAGCTGAGTCCTAAATATATAGGCTCTTTCCCTATTGTGTAGATTATAAACTCAATGACAGTGGAGCTACAGATGCCAAGAAGTCTTAGGCAGGTCCACCCAATGTTTCATTGCAGTCTGCTAAAGTCCGTTCAAGATTCCAAGCTAAGGCCAGTTGGAGGAATCACTCTACCTCAAATCCTTATAAAAAGGGAGGAACACTATGAGATTAAGGATATCTTGAACAACCAGAGAAAGTTGCAGTTCCTTATGGAGTGGAAGGGCTATCCCATAGTGAATGCTGAATGGGTGGCCACAAAAGACATTAAAGCAGCTAGATTAATAAAGAAGTTTCATGCCAGGTGCCCTAAATGACCAAAGTGAAAGAGTGTTTTGAAAATGGTAAATTGTTTATGATATTGTGTGTTTGTGTTCATTCCAAATGTATCTTTCTTCCAGGGGTTTGGCATGTCAAGAGTGATTTGCTTTTCACCTAGTTTCTTCTCCACTCTCAACTTGACAACAATTGGAAGGGGGGGTTAAATCTGCAAATTGTGAGGCCCTGCTCCCTAGTTCAAGGTCACGGTGTGCAGGTGTTTGAACAATCCAGGCAGTTTCGATAACAAAAGGAGCATAGTTGATTCCACAACACAATGGACTGAAGGGAAGAATTCCTTTCTTGGATTCGCTAGCTGGACAGCTGACACCTACCTGCTTGGTGACAAATCACTTCCTGCTTTTTTCATCCT
Source organism: Bothrops alternatus (assembly GCA_034064705.1). Classification (NCBI taxonomy): domain Eukaryota; kingdom Metazoa; phylum Chordata; class Lepidosauria; order Squamata; family Viperidae; genus Bothrops; species Bothrops alternatus. The sequence continues at coordinate 14,273,318 of JARGCV010000085.1, forward strand.
TCCTTTTCTTCCCAAATTTAATGAAAGAGACTACAACAGGAATATCAATGATAGTGATAAAAAGGAATTACAACTTTTAATAGAATAGAAAAAGATCCATGCAATATTAATACACAACTAACTTAGTCCTTTAACATATTATTAAAAATCTAGATCAGGGGTAGTCAACCTTGGCTCTTTTATGACTCGTGGACTTCAACTCTCAGAATTCCTGAGCCAGCTAAGCTGGCGCACAAATTCTGGGAATTGAAGTCCATGAGTCATAAAAGAGCCAAGGTTGACTACCCCTGATCTAGATCATGTACAAACATACTGCTCTATTCTCTTGTTTCTCCAATATAAAGCTGTCTTGAAAATCAATGAAAAAAGTATTTTTCTTGAATCCTCCCTGTGTTTGGACTGTTCTTTTCTTTCTGCCTGATTGAGATTATTTTCTTAACTGATCCCTGGACTCAGTGAAGCCAAAGTTTCACATGAAATGTCAAATGCCATATTTTTGGAGTGTAGTGAAGTGTCACATGTATATCTCTAAAAATGACATTTTTAGACAACGTTGAGATTTAAAATAATTTGAGACAAAAAAGCCATGAAGAACATGATTAACTTATATGGTTGAACACCCCTCGACTTTATAACTACAGAGATCGTATAGCTTTTATTATAGAGAAAAGCCCTTTCTTTCAGAAAGCTGTTGTTTAGATTTATTTTTCAAAAACTCAGTTTTGTTCTTTATTTTAGTCATTTACATTTTACTATACAAATAGTACCACTTAATGCACAATCTGACTGCAGAAATCATTTTCATTCCTTGGTCCTTATAGCTTCATAGCTTTTTATGTTTTTTAGATATTTTTATTAGAATATGTAAAGTTTTTCTTGGTTTTGTTCTTGAATCTTCCTTTGTAAAGCAAAGTATAGACATAAACAATTTTTTATCCTTATGAATCTCTTTCTTATTTGCCCCTTTTCAGGTTTGTATTTTTTCCCAAGAAAATAGAATAGAACAGAACAGAATAGAGCTGGAAGAGACCATGGAGGTCTTCTAATCCTGCCCCCTGCTCAAGCAGGAGAACCTATACCATCTCAGATAAGTGACTGTCTAGTCCCATCTTAAAAACCTCCGGTGATGGAGGGCCCATGATTTCTGAAGGCAAGCTGTTCCATTGGTTAATTGTCCTCACTGTTAGGAAGTTTCTCCTTGTCACTGTACCATTGTACCCCAGCTTTAAAAAAATTGACACCCATCTTTTTTCAAAAATTATTTGAGGAGTCCAATAAAGCAAAAAACCTTTAAATCAGAGATTGTAGTGTTTTGGATTTGATTTGAAAGAGGAACTTTAGAATATGCAAGAGTGTAAATGCAGCACTTATTTAAAACTCATTAAAAAAGCTATATTTTTCCCTCTTCCATTTTTGTAAGCAAATAAGTAGTGGATAGGGCAATTGCCAATTGCCCATGGCAAAGATGGCACATTGTGCTTTGTAAATGACCTGATAGCGCTAGCACTTAGGCTTATATACTTTACAGCACTCTCTGAGTGGTTTATAATGTCAACATATTTCCCCAACAATTTGGGTCCTCATTTTACCGAGCTCAGAACGATGAAAGGCTGCGTCAATGAGCCAGATCGAACTCCTGGCTGTGGGCAGAGTTAGTTTGCAATATTTCATTCTAACCACTGTGCCACCATAGCTGTTTTCTTATGTATTTATTATCAGTGAGGTTGACTTCCATAATTTTAAAATTAATTTTAAAATTAATTTCCCCTCATACATGTATACCAGGACTATATATTCTACTTCACAACATGATCAATGCTCTTAAGGAAATTTTCCTCTTAAAAAAAAGATTTTTGGTAATTAAAAAAAATAACACCAAAAACCTATGCAAAAATGGGAGCACAAGGAAAATGTGTGTTGTCCTTGGGTCCTGATCACATTGACAACAACAGGAGGGAAACATTAACTATATTCTAGTCTTTCTCTTTTCCCTTCCTCTTCCTTTGATATCCAGGTTATGCCTTCCTCCTTTTTCAAGAGGAGAGCTCTGTTCAAGCCCTGATCAATGCTTGCCTTGAAGAAGATGGAAAGCTTTATTTGTGTGTTTCCAGCCCTACTATCAAGGATAAGCCTGTAAGTTTTTTTTTAAAAAAAGCTATAGATTATAGGAAGAGAAATGTGAGTATTTTTTTAAAAGCCTCCAGAACAAGTTGTAATATATCTGAAGACTTTTTGTAAGAGGATGGTGATGCAAACATGTTAAAATGAAATTTAATTTTATCATCAAAAAATTAATGTAATGCTAAATTGAGTGAACAAGTTTCCCAATGAATAAAATGGGGAGAGCTTAAGCAATATTGTTCTGCTTGCCCCTACTTGCCCCCCCAAAATAATTCTCTAAAGTTTCTTTTCTCATCTGATAACTTTGAAACATACCAATAGTTTACAGTTATTCTTCTGTTATGGGTTGTAAGCTTTACTGGCATTTTATATGGATTCATAACAGTATCACCACATAAATGCACTTACAATCATGCAACTGCTTCGCTTTAATAGGTTCAGATCCGCCCCTAGAACTTAAATGATAGTGACTTTGTAATGGATGGTTCACAGCCTTTGGATCCTCGAAAAACCATTTTTGTTGGTGGTGTTCCCAGGCCGTTACAAGCTGGTAAGTGTTAAACCAAAGTGCCACAATCTTCTGAAGTCACCCTCATCCTCCCAAACCAATGTTTGTTTATTTTTTAACTGGGGCTATGACTGAGAAGAAATAATCACTTTTACAAATTTCCCCAAAAGTTCAAAGCAAAGTCCAGTGCACAATTCCAGAGAAACCCTGATGATTGGTTTATGGTACTGTGGGCAGCTGAGGCTGATATAAAGAACAGGGATACAACCTCCCACTGTAGATTTACATACATTACAATATATGTTTGATCATTGCAGCAGAATAATTGATTGGCTTTTAGCCAATGTGTATTAATGAAGTCAGGATGACTAGGTATGAAAGGGACATTACAAATGCTGTTTATTGACTTTTACAAAAACAGGTCTTTTTCTCTAGAAAGTTACTTTTCTATATGTGTCATCTTGCTTCCTGTTTTCACTATCCCTTTGGTCTGTCTTAACATTTTTTAGTGTCTAAATGTTTTATGGTTAAGTCAACAATTTATTACCCTGGGAAAGAATTTGGGGAGGGTTGGAGTGTATCTATTCTAATGCAATTTTCCCATTTCAGTGCCATTTATCCTAAATTAATTTCAGTCCACCTCCCAAACAAAACAATGAGAGAACCCTGCAATCAGACAAAACCTTTTCATTGGAAACAAATAGCAAACCAACCAAACTACACCCCTCAGTAGGAAGGATAAGGCATCCAGCTGCAAGCAAATAATGAAATATGGGCTCTAACTTTGGTATAACATTCTTATTTTCCCTCCCCCATCAAGTTCCACCTGGGTCTTCAATAGTAGCAGAGGGAATCTCAAGCCTACAGTTGGCTTCTCTGAGCATAGTGGGAGCAAATTTTGACAGTGGTGTCAAACTCAATTTCATTGAGAGCCACATTAGCATTATGGTTGCTCTCAAAGGGCCAGGTGGGTGTAGCTGGTTCAATGTGACCAGCTCAATGTCACTCACGTTGAGGGGCACCTGTGGGAGGGCTAGGCAAGTCTGGGAGCACGGATCTGGAGTTCTTCAGCAGAAGAATATGAGACCAAGGTAAACGCCAAAGCCTCATCCACTAAAGGAACCTCGCCCGTACCCCAGACGTGAGATCGAAAGAGGGGGGTGGCCAGGCTGCAGACAAGACCTGGCCAGTGGGACAAAAGGCAGGCAGATGGGAGTGCTGGGCGTTACGAGCTGAGCGTCGGTGGGGGCCAGCTCCGGGTTGCCCTCCACCACTTAGCAGGGCTGGAGAAGGGAACATGGCACTCACAGATGGGGAGACAAGAGCACGGGACTGCATGAGCTGAGCGTCCAGGTCACCCTCTCCACCATGTGGCAGGGCCAGAGAGAGGAATACAGCACTCACAGCAGATGGGGAGACAGCACAGGGTGAAACGAGACACCTGTGGACAAGGATGGCTTTGCCCCACGGAACACCATGGCTCAAGCAGAGAGGAGGCCAGATGCGGTAGCAACAAAGGGTGACCAAGGGGGCTGAGCGAGGTGGGGCAAGGCCAGGCACAGCAGGACTAGGAGAAACGAGCTTTAGCTGCTGCCACGCATCGCCAGCTCCTATGTGCTCACCGCCTGCAGGGGGAGCTGTTTCAGGGCGGCCCTGTGGGCCAGATCTAACCATGTCATGGACCAGATCTGGCCCACAGGCCTTGTGTTTGACATGTATAATCTAAAGCATGCATAATGAAAATTCTTTCAGCCCACATTCCCATTCCATCTAGACCACAGGTGTCAAACTCGCCACGTCACATGATGTGTTGTGACATCGCAACTTTTTTTGTATTGTCAGAGCTGGAGTGGGCGTGGCCTCCGCATGATGCAACCGGCTTACAGGCCGGCAGTTTGACACCCCTGATGTAGACAATAGCCTGTGGAGGTAGGCCAGGAACAGGTTCTGGTAGCAAATCTTTCTTCTGTATTCATGCAATCTGGAATTTGATCATCAATCCCCAGCAGGTTGTAATCTACTGAGAATTAGAGAATATTATAAATAATATTTTGATAATATTATAAGTAATAATTGAAATATATAGATTCTATAATATAAAACCATGAATTAATATGCACATATTTAATAAAGGATCCAGTACTGCAGCTAAAAGGGCAGGATTATCCCTTTACATTTTGAAAATACAACAAGAGAGATTAAAACAAGTAGAAATTGCAGTAACATTAGACATTGGAATATAGCTCAGAGATACAAGATTATATAACATGAAGCCCTCATATATGCAGAATTGCATATAAGCATACATTTACAACCATTTTTTGAACCCTGCTCCATCTATCAAGATATAGATGGTGGGAAAGGCTATGTTTAAGAGAGGAAATGATTCGCATTCCTTAAATGTTGTAATTAGCAAATGAAAAAAATCATCTTGTAATGTAAAGTATAAATAGTCCTCAACTTACAAGCACAATTGAGCCCAACATTTCCATTCCTAAGCAAGACTGCTGCCGAGTTTTGCCCCATTTTATGACCTTTCCTGCCATAGTTGTTAAATGAGTCACTGCAGTTTTTAAGTTAGTAACACAGTTAAGTAAACCTGGCTTGCTCATTGACTTTGAGTGTCAGAAGGTCGCAAAAGGTGATCACATGACTCCAGAAACACTGCATCTGTTATAAATACATGCCAGTTGCCAAGTGTCCAAATTTTGATCACATGACCATGGGGATGCTGCAACAGTTGTGTGAAAAATGGTCAAAAGTAACTTATTTCAATCCCAGGTTAACTTTGAAAGGTCACTAAATGAATGGTTGTAAGTTGAGGACTACCTGTTTTCAGTTCGCTGATTTATGTTTGTGTTTGATCAATTGTTGCTGAAGTGGGACTGTTAAAGGTATTTCCCCATTTCTATTTTTAAGGTAAATCTGTGGTATAAAGAGGCCTGTCTATGGGAAGCTTAGACCCTTCTAATCTTTCCCTCATTCTATCAAAGGACTAGTCAATTTTTTTCTTGTGGTTCCCCATCATTGTTTTTATCATCTGCTTCTTCACTGTTTTTATCTTACAATTTTTGTGGCTTCTTTTTGGACTGGGATATAATATTATCATGGTGTCATCAGGTTGCTGAGGGCAATGCATCAATTAATACAAAAGGAAAAACTTTCTGGATTCAGTAAAACGGGTGGAATATTAAACAAACCAATGACCAGAAGTAATAATACTGTTGATTCAGAAATCAACTTAATTCTTTCAGAAAGAATTTTCCTATTACAAAGTAATTATGGGAAAATACCTCCAAAGAAAGGCTCTTGCAATCAAAAAAAGTTCATGAAAACAATGAATTTTGTTCACTGTTAGTAATTTTTCAGTCACAAAAAGGGTTTTATATTTTTATATTCATAAAGCTCAGCAAATAAAAAAAGCCTTTGCCTTACATCCTAAAGTTCATTGTTTTTATCTTATTGACTTTAAATGTCCATACCTGGGATTCCAATATTCAAAATTATCAAAATTATCAAAATTATCAAATATATATATATATATATATATATTTGATATATATATTTGATATATATATTTGATATATATATTTGATATATATATTTGAGATATATATATATATATATATATATATATATATATATATATATATATATATATATATATATATATATATATATATATATATATATATATATATATATATATATATATATATATATATATATATATATATATATATATATATATATATATATGTGTTCAGATTTCTTTTTGCTGACAAGAGTCAAAATGCCAAGGTGCAATCAATCAGACCTGTCTGTCTAAAAAACTCTCTCTCTCTCTCTCTCTCTCTCTCTCTCTGTGTGTGTGTGTGTGTGTGTGTGTGTGTTTGTGTACACATATATGTGTGTGTGTGTGTGTGTGTGTGTGTATCAAGTATTTCTTTTTTAGATTGCACCCTGTAAACCCAAATATGGGAGGAAGAAATCTTACTTTCCTTTGCCTGTTTCAGCTCAACCCAGAGCCATCTGCAGGCACAAATATATATATATGTTTTTAGAATTGTTAACAAAGAAATAAGGGATTTCTGATATAGCTATTTCGAGTTCCTTAACTCTCTTCAGTCAGAACTCACCCTTCCGGGATTCGAACCTGGGCAGTCTGCATGCTAGGCAGATGCTTTAACCTCTAAGCCACAGGCTCTCTCCCGCTTTGTCAGTAGTCAGGGAGGGAAGATGTGTATCAAGTATTTCTTTTTTAGAGTATTTCTTTTTTAGAGTTCTGACTGAAGAGAGTTAAGGAACTCGAAATAGCTATATCAGAAATTCCTTATTTCTTTGTTAACAATTCTAAACACACACACACACACACACACACACACACACACACACACACACATATATATATATATATATATATATATATATATATATATATATATATATATATATATATATATATATATATATATATATATATATATATATATATATATAAATTGTTAACAAAGAAATAAGGGATTTCTGAGATAGCTATTTCGAGTTATTTAACTCTCTTCAGTCAGAACTCACCCTTTCCGGTGAGTTCTGACTGAAGAGAGTTAAATAACTCGAAATAGCTATCTCAGAAATCCCTTATTTCTTTGTTAACAATTTTAAAAAACATATATATATTAATGTGATCAACATTAAACATAAGATCCTATTGCTAAGCAATCATCCTAGAACATAGCATACAACATTAGGTATTAATCTTTGTAAACATCTGTTTTAGTAAACGTTCTTCCCTCCTCCCTTACATCTTCAAGTATACTCCGAATACATTTTGTTTGATTGGTGTTTCTCCTATATATGGTCTATCTACTGTATCTAGTCTATCACATATTGTGCGTTTGCGCTTCTAAGTTGACTTCATCCCATTACTAGTGCAATCATTTATGGTCCCCAACCCGAGATCCTGAGGTAAAAGTTTCATATCCTGAGGTAGAGATTCAGTCTACTTTAACAATATTAAAGCAAACAACGTTAATCATAAGGTTATGTTAAGAGGCATTAGTTATAGATATTTGTGCTTGCAGATGGCTCTGGGTTGAGCTGAAACAAGCAAAGGAAAGAATGATTACTTCCTCCCATATTTGGGTTTACAGGGTGCAATCTAAAAAATAACCACTTGACACACACACACACACACACACACACATATATATATATATATGTGTGTGTGTGTGTGTGTGTGTTTTAGAATATATATGTTTTCGTAGATTTTCACGGGTATAGATATGCAAGTCTTAGTGTATTTGGGTCTTTTCCTGTGTAAGATTGAGAGTATCTTGTGACGTTTCGATGAGGTCCGACTCATCATCTTCAGGCTGGGGTCTTCGGCTTCATGCTTGTGTGAGCAAAGTGTGATCGGAGCTGCCGTCTCTCTATATATATTGGTGGGGTGTGTGGAGTGCTGGCTTAGTTGCTGTAGGTGGATTGGTTGGCTGTGTAGGAGTTATTGTTTGTGGATTGTTTGGCTGTTTCATAACATCCTGAGTAGTTGAGGTGCTGGCTGTGTGCCCATTAGTCTTTTGTGTTGTAACAACCCGGGTAATGGGTTGTGTGATGACATCCTGAGATCTAGTGAAGTGATATCCTGAGTTCTGTGTTGCACCATCCTAGGTGGTTGGCTGTGTTGTAACATCCTGAGCTTTGGCGTTGTAGCCTCCTGAGTTCTGTGATGTGATGTCCAGGGCTAAAGGCTGTGAAGTAACATACCGGGCTTTGGTTTGGCACCGAGTTTGTGGTCTAGCTCTGTGTTCATGGTGTGTGTCCGTTTGCTTTGTGTGGGGGTCGGAGGGAGGTGCAGCAGCTGGTGATGTCGTCGTGGTTTGGCTTCTGGATGGTGGTTGCATTTCGTCTGAGGGATGGGTTTGGGCTTGGGTTTGGGTCTGGTGAGGGTGAATGGTGGTGGCGTACTGTGTTGTTCTGGGTCCAGTGTCAGTTTTTGTGGCTAGGACTCGTTTGTTGATTAGGGCTAGTTTCCAGATGTCTGGTAAGCGTATATTTTCTAATTTTACAATCATAAGTACTTAATAAGCAACGTGTTGTCTGGGTCTATTAGTAATTCAGTGGTACATATTAACTTTCTCAGTCTAGTCCAATACTACACCATCCAGTGCTTCCTTGGTCCTCTCTTCTTCTGGTGGTATGCATTTTTCCATACTGGGCAAATACAATTCTTGTTACTGTTAATACATATTCAATTAAATATAGACATCGTCATCACATTTTCTGGTATTATACACAATATCGATAGTATCAATTTATAATATCTTTTCTAGCCAAAATATATCTCAGTTGCATTTGCACTTAAATCCATTTATTCAATCAATATCCTGTTTTTCCCGCTTTTTAAAAAAAATTAATTTCCCATCAATGTTCAAAATATCTCTTATCACTTATAATTTTCTCATAATAAATTACATTTGGGTAACCAACAGTTTCCCTTATTCAAACCCTTTTAGAATTTTCATATTTCCCATCTCATAACAAAGTATAATATTCTAATTACAAATCCTATCCTTCTAACTATAATAATATTTTTATTTCTAACAGTTATCTATTTTCTTAGCCATATTCACACATCTGTTTAGTAGTATAATATCCCATCTAATAGGTCGGTACCTCAATTTTCTTCAGTCCTACTCTTGCTTTCTTCCTTTGCCAAATAACTTTCCAAGTCAGTACATTTAAATCATCAAGTTGTTCTTCTGCTGTTTTTGTATATATTATTTGGAATGAGGAAAAGAATTTGGTTGAAGTGTTTTTGGAAGAATGCTCAGCCCATTTATATTCATTAAACAGCCTCCATCCTTCTTCAGTTTTTCTTTTCATTTCTTGTTTATTAATATTCAGCATTTCTCCTAACAGCTTTATTATCCATTTGATCAGCTCTTCCTCATCCTCAAATGTGTTCTGAGATCTTGATAAGTACGATGTCTTTTTCATTTCCAGTGTTATCATTGCATTTTTTTAGTTTTCATTTGTCTGTATCTATCTGTTAATTTCTTCCTTTAGGTCCTCTATTTTTGGATCCGTTTCTTCTAATTTTCTTTCTGTTTTCTGGGTTATCAGTTCCTTCTTTGCAGTCATTGTCTGGATGTGTAAGTTTAGGTTAGAAAATTGTTCTTTTATCTCATTTGTGTTATGTTTAGTCTCATCCTGAAATAAAGCAATTGTCTGTTGAGATTCATTAATATTTTCTTGTTGATATATCAAGCTGGGAGCTTTGGAGACAGGTGTTGCAGATGATTTTTTACTATTTAAGGCTAAGTATGAAACACTCATTTTGTTTTTGTATGTAGTCTTTGTAGTCCAATAAGGTCCCCAACTCAGATAAGCAGCCCAAGAGTTTTTGTTTTTCCCTTTTCCCAGCTGCAGTCTGCAAAAGTGAAAGTGTCCAGGAATAACAAAGAGTCTTATCTGAGTCTGGGCTTCAAGCCAAGTTTCCCTTAAGCATAATAAATTGTAGTGCCATAATTCTCCACTAGATGTCATTGACACTGTCTTCCAGCTTTCCAAATCCAAGCTTATTTTGCAAACTTTCAAATATTTTTTCTAAAAAAAGTCTCAAAGGTACTTTTAGTTCCCAAATTTCAAAATTATAGTTATATATTAGTTCCAAATTAATCTTGTAGTTTCCTCTGTTTTCCCCCAAAGCGATTAATTCGCCACTTTTCTTTTCCTGAGGGAGCAGGGCAATAACTTCCCTTCCCTCTCTCATCGGGGAGGATTCTTTGCTTTGGGCATTCTTTTTTCCAGGAAAGAAAGTGTTTTGACCATAAAAAAAGGATAAAGTCTCACCCAGTTCCATCCATGTTGCTCAGAAATTGCTACTTAGTACTTGTCAGCAGCTTCTGACTGGCCACACGAATGTAGCCAGTCTTTCCCCCGCCAGTTTGGAGGGCTTCCTCAGATCCAGTGGAAGGGCTGCCACCCCTCTATGATCGACAAGGGTCCCCTCCTTCTCCGTCATCTCTTTGGGGTGACTTCTGACCCTTTTTATAGTCCCCAGCGGGGCAAAATTGAACATGGAAGAGAAGCCCCGTCTTCCTGCGCCTGTCATGCCACGACATCAAACCGGAAGTCCCAATGTCTTTTTTTTCTTGCCTGGCTGCCAGAATTGTCGTTTCATCAGACTGAGGGTTTTAACAAATCCAAAATGCCCCACAGTTTTTATGCCATGACTTTGATGGAGGACTAGGATCTGCTGGCTTGCAGGCACATACGGTCTGCTCCCCATCCATACCTGTCCATCCCAATATGACAGCTCTTCCCTATGTCACTGGAACCATTCATCCTGTGTTAAAGCAGTCTTTAGTGCCTGGGCCAAATTACCAGCTACTTTGCTCTTTGGGGGCCTTTTGTTGCCTGGTGAGAGCTGGTGCCATTATTTGCTTGGCTGGAATGATGGAAGTGACCACCTCCTCCTTTGCACAGTTGTACTGAGGCATCCTAGATAGGGCATCCACCAGGAAGTTTTTTCTTCTGGGCCGATAGCGAAGTGTAAAGTTGAACCAGTTGAAATATTGAGCCCAATGGACTTGTTTAAGGGGCAGTCTCTGGGGTGTTTTCAACACTTCCAGAGTCTTGTGGTTGGTCCATATTTCGAAAGGGACCTTGCCACCCTGAAGGAATTGTCTCCAAGTGAGCAGTGCCCATCAGACTGTGAATACCTCCTTTTTTCAGAACACCCAGTACCTCTCTTCTTCAGAGAGCTTTCATGATGTGTAAGCACATGGCTGTAAATCCCCTTTTGAGTTCTTTTGAAGAAGGACTATCTCTACCACCACATCACTGGCATCAGCTTGAATTATAAAAGGCTTATCTGGATTGGGTTGTTTTAGCATGGGTTCTGCCTCAAAAAGACACTTTAGCTTCTCAAACATGACTTGGCATTCCATGGTCCCTTTTACAATTTGGCTTGGCTTGGGCTTGGTGCCCCCTTGGTCTTTAATAAGTTTATGATTGGCAGTGCAATTTGTGCGAAAGCTGATATGAATTGCCTGTAGAAGTTCACAAACCTAAGAAAGCTTTATAATTGCTTCCTTGTGTGGGAGGCCTCCTACTCCAGAATGGCACATATATTCTCTGGGTCCATTTCCACACCTTCCCGGGAGAGCCAATACCCCAAATAGTCCAGCTTAATTTTATGGAACTCATGCTTGGAAAGATTGGCATACAGCTGAGCCTTATGAAGTTTCTTCAGCACCACCTGCACCAACTTCACATGTTCCTCCATAGTGTCAGTATAGACCAGAATAGCATCTAAGTACACCAACATACCTTTGTGTAGGTGCTCATGCAGAACCTTATTGATTAACAGTTAGGAATGTGGCTGGTCCTCCCCTTGCTATGGTTCCGTCCAATTGGGGGAAGGGTATGGGGGTCTTCAGTTCTCTCAATCGCATCCCTAGTTTCCCTTCCATGCCAGGGCTAATCAGGCACCTGGTGCACCCAGAGTCTAGGAGGGTCTTCAGAAACTCCTTGCATCCGAAAGAAGCCACTGTTATTTCTACCCTGGCGATTATAGGTATGATGGTGTCACTCACCATTAGTTCATCTTCTCCCTCACTATCATTCTCAAGGGCGGCAGCAGCTTCCAAGTCGGAGTCCCCTCACCATTGCTGAAAGATGGGGAGAACTCTATGACTTCCACCCCTTTTTGGCCTCTCTCTTTCAGCTTTGGTGGGACTTTTTCCCTCTTTGGCAGGCCTCAGGGGTGGGCAGTCCTGCCCAATGCCCTTGTTTGCCACAATGAAACATGATAGAACTTCAGCATTCCTTGGAGGGGTGCCCTCTTTCCCCCTTTTTTGTAAGCACCCCTCTCAGGGTTAAAGTAGCCTCAACGGTCCCTCCCTGTATGCTCCAGGAACTCAGATAAATCTCTACTTTGCTGGCCAGCAGGTACCACTCTTGAAGGGTTTGGGGAGCCCCCCCCAGGACAAGCAACTGTAATAAAGTTCCTTGTTTTAAGCCCTCTCATAAGTGGGTCATCAGCTAGCATTGGGGCCATTTTCCTAAGTGGCTGGCAGCGGAACTCTTGGATGTACTCTGCCACTCCCTTCCTTGATGCTTCAAATATGGGTTTTTGCTTGCCAGTTCATGAGGAGGTCCTCAAATTGTCTCTGCAAGGCTTGCATGATGAAGCTGCCAAGCTGGGGCACTTTGATGCTTGTCAAAGTGCCTCAGCTTGGTAGCTTCATCATTGTGGAGAGCCACCAGCCATTCTGCCACACCTCCATCTAGGATCAAAACTACACAGTCCAATGCAGATGACATCATCCGGGTACGTGGTTCCATAGCACTCCATATAGTGCCAGATTTGGGCTAGAAAGTAGGCCAGCTGCTTTGAGATCCCATTGAACTTAATCATTAGGGGTGGTAGTTGGCAATTTCTCTAACCCAAGGATGGTGCTGGTGCTGGTGGAGCCACTTCCAGAACTACAGGGATAGTGACCACTGGAATGGCTGCTGGGGAGAGCCATTGGTGGGGCACTGGCACAGCAGGTGCTGTGGTGGGCATGGCTGCAAGCCCTGGTGGCACTGCTATGGTTCCTTGTGCTGGAGGGTTCAATACTTCCAGCACCTGAAATCTGTCCCAGCTGTTCCACTGCTGGGCTAGAAATGGCAACTGGGGTTTTCCAGGTGGCAGAATCTTCCCATCTGGCAGCACGTCAGGCCTTCCAGCAGTTTCCCCACATGATGTTCACCCCTGGGGGAGGTTCTTCAGATCCACCCAAGCATCCAACTCCCCAGAACCATCACCCTTTTGGGCAGTGGTATGTTTACCCAGGCTGTTCCCCTGGTACAATCATTGGCACCGCAGGCCATTTCCCAGCAACCTTCAGGAGAGTGCTGATGGCCTGGCTGGCTTGGTTCCCTTGTGGAGTTCCCGGGACCTCAAGCTCTACTTTCTCCCCAATCTTCTTCTGCTTCCGTTCCTTCCCAGGAACAGACATCATGTTCAACCTCCTTAGTAGAATTTATTCTCTGAGCAGGTCTTTACTGCAGATTCTGCTTAATGTCATACATTAGTTAGCAAAGAAAAACTCCTGGCCTATCATTTTACTAAGAGTATACTTTACTGAAAGCTAAAATGCTTATAGAAGTAGTGAAGCAGAATCTGCCAGTTTGCAGCATAAACGATACAATTAACTTTCCCTTTCCCGCTGGCCATCCCCCTTTTCTCAGTCAATGTCCAATAAGCAGTCTTCCTGTTGTTTTGGTAATGGACCCTCAAGATGATGGAACACCTTGGACTATAACCTCTTACTTGATAAACAATTTCTATTATAAAGACCACCTATAAAAAGTGAAATAGATGCCCCATACCCAGCTACAAAAGACAAAAAAAATATTTTTAACGTTTTGACTCTAAAGTCTTCAATTTAACATATTATCAAGAAAATATGGATGATTTGGGGGGATGTGGTGGTGGGGGTGCCGAGCAGTGATGTTAATTGTTTGGGATGATTATTTTCAGTTGAGTTATTAGTATTAGATGTATTGAACAATGTATTTATGTTTTGTTTATGGATGATTGTTTATTTTAATACTATGATTTGATCTGACTAATTTTTTTCTTCTGTAAAATTTTTAAAAAACCAATAAAAATATATTTAAAAAAAAAAAGAAAATATGGATGAAGATCAGGAAAAAATCCTTTCCATGTTGAAATCAATACACAAAATTATTCTTTCAGCTTGTGATAAAATAAGAAGCAACACAAAGCAACAATAATTTAAATGTACAAACTCAGATCTTGATTACAAGCAAACAATTAACAATGCAGAAAACTAAAGGAAAATTGGAACAACTAAATGCTAAGACAGAGGACCCAACTGACCAACAGACCCAGCCAACTGAAAAATCAGAAAATGGAGTGACAACATTGAAAATGGAAAAGACTTTTCACAAATTAAGAAATCAGAATATATTTGAGGAAAAGAAAAAGAACAGATTGAATGGAAGATAAAGCTATTAGGACAATACCAATGGGCTTATTCTTACCAAAAAACTTCAACTAAATGGTCTTTCTTATTCCAAATAATATATATAAAAATAGAGGGAGAACTATTTGATGAATTAAAGGCACTGGGTTAGCTGGCAAAGGAAGAAAGCCACAGTAAGAATGAAGAAAATAATCGCTTTGACTTATTAGAAGGGATATTATATTACCAATTAGATGGTTGAATATGGTGGAAAATAGATAACTTTTAGAAATAACATTATAATTAAATAGATAAGATGTGTAACTAGAATATTAGACTTTGTTATGAAAAGGGAAAAAGGAGAAGTTGAGATAAGGGAAGCTTTTGGTTTCCTGAATATAAAGTACTGGGAAATCATAAATAATAGTGTTATTTTGAATATTGATGGGAAATTAAATCTTAGGGGGAAATGGAATAACATGACATTGTTTGCATACAAAGATATTAACTGCAAATGCAATTAAGATATGTATAGGCTAAAAACAACATCTGGAATACTGCAGCCAATTTTGGTTATAACAAAAAAGATGTCGAGAGTTTGGAAAAAATTCAGAGAAGAGCAACTAAGATGATCAAAGGCCTGGAGATTAAAACATATGAAGAACAGCTGCAGGACTTGGGTTTGGCTAGTCTAAAGAAAAGAGGAAACAGGGGCGACATGATAGCAGTATTCAAGTATTTGAGGCGCTGCCACAAAGACAAGGAGGCCAGGTTGTTCACCAAAGCACCATAGGGCAGGACAAGAAACAATGGTTGGAAACTGATCAAAGACAGAAGCAACCTAGAATTAAGGAGAAACTTCCTCACAGTGAGGGCAATTAACCAGTGGAACAGTAGTCACCGACAATACTAACAGAACATGATCCCATGAAGTACTTTGCAACGGTTGCCTTCAACAATCAGCACTGCCCACACCTTCCCTTTTTATAAAGCAGTCCCAAGGCGTGGCTTCTCAGTACCTTCTCCTCCTCCCCTGGAGTTGTCGTATTGACTGCTGCTGATCTGCTCTCACTAATTGCTATGAGCATCAATCATGTCCAAATGCCTCCTCCACCTCCTCCTCCGATTTCCTGGACTCAGCTGTTGGGAACACAGGCTGGCACGGAATCACGACACTATCCCGCACTGCAGGGCCCTTCCCCTGGGTCTGCCATGTAGTCGTTCGCTGTTGGTACCAATGAATCTAGAGGGGAAAGAGGAAAAAACTGGGGGTGATATCCCATATTGGCCAAGAATGGTGTCATCTGCGTGGAGGTGTGCTGCGAGTTATTGAACACAAACTCAGCCACTGCCAGATAGTCCACCCAATTGTTCTGCTGCTGATTGACATAGCAGTGCAGATATTGCTCGAGGATCCCGATGACCTTCTCAGTCCCTCCATCAGTTTGGGAATGATGTGTGGATGAGAGGCAGATCTTGACATCCAACGCCTGCATCAACCCCTACCAGAAATGGGCTGTGAACTGGGCCCCTCTGTCGGACACAACCCTATCATGGAGGCCATGCAGCCGGAACCCCTGCTGGATGAACATACGACTGATGGTGCGGGCAGATGGCAAGCCATGGCATAGGATGAAATGCGCCATCTTGGTCAGCACGTCCACCACCATGAACACCGTCATGAATCCAGAAGATGGGGGTACGTCCATCAGGAAGTCCATGGACACAGCCCCCCAGGATCTTTTAGGTGTTGGCAAGGGCTGCAGTAGTCCGGGCAGGGGCCCCATTGCTGACTTGGCCTGTCTACATGGGATACAGGATGTGACATAGGCCTGGACATCGTGTCGGACTCAGGGCCACCAGAAGGTACAGGAGACCAAGTTCAGGGTCTTGAACAGGCCAAAATGCCCCGCCGCCGGATTGTCGTGACACTGACTGAGGATGAGTCCCCTGAGAGGCCTTCCCGGAACATAGAGTCAATCACAATAGTAGAGGAGTCCATCTGTGACTGTCCATGGGGAATTGGGCCCCACCTCCTCTTTTCACTGAGCCACCAACCCATGCTGCTGCTGGGCCTCCCGAATCCGAGCCCGTACATCTATTGGCTCCCACACTGCAGCAAAAGACTCGATGGGGAGCACTGTCCTGGGCAGAAGCTTGTCTTCTGCTTGGGAATATTTGGGCTTCCTGGACAGAGCATCCGCTCTTTGGTTGTGACCGCTGGGTATGTACATTACACAGAAATTGAACCTCGCAAAGAAGAGAGACCACCGGATCTGGCATTGTTTAAATTTCCGAGCGTTCTGCAGGCTTTCCAAATTCTTATGGTCTGTCCAGACCTCGATTTGATGTCGCGCCCCTTCCAGATGATGCCTCCATGCCTTGAACACCACTTTAATGGCCAGTAGCTCCTTCTCCCAGATGGTATAGTTGCACTCTGCCGGATTCAATTTCCATGAATAGTACGTGCAAGGGAAGAGGGAACTGCCAGGCATCATCACCTAAAGTAACATCACCCCAATGGCAATGTCGGAGGCATCTGCCTCCACAACAAATGGCTGTTGTGGGTCAGGATGCTTCAGGATAGGCTCCTTCATGAAGGCTTCCTTCAAAGCCTGGAAAGCCTGTTTTTCTGGAGCGTCCCACTGAAACCGAGTCTTTTTCTGCAGGAGCCGTGTAAGGGGGGCTGTCATGGTAGCAAATCCAGGGATGAATGTCCGATAATAGTTGGCGAACCCAAGAAGTCGCTGGACATCTTTCACATGATGTGGGGGTTGCCAGCTCTGCAAAGACTCAACCTTACTCGGCTCCATGGCGATGCCCTCCGGAGAAATGCAGTGACCTATGAACTTGATAGTCATCTGGTATAATTGGCACTTCTCCAGTTTAGCGTACAACCAATGTTCTTGGAGCCACTGCAGGACCTGACAGAGATGCTGATGGTGCACATCTCGCGACAGGGAGTAGATCAGGTTGTCGTCCAATTAGATCACGACAAACTGATCTAATAAGTCCCGGAAAATGTCATTCATAAAATGCTGAAACATGGCGCGGGCATTCATCAGGCCAAATGGCATCACCGTGTACTTGAAGTGCCCGTACCGAGTACCAAATGCCATCTTCCACTCACCACCCGACCGAACTCTGACAAGGTTGTAAGCTCCATGCAAATCCAATTTTGTGAACATCTTTGCCTCCCGGAACCGGTCCAAGAGTTCGGGGATGAGGGGCAGCAGGTATTGGTTGCATACCATGATGGCATTTAATTTCCTGTAATCACAGCAAAGCCGCAATTCGCCGGACTTCTTCTTGACAAAGAGCACGGGTACAGACACTGGCGAGGACAAAGGCCGAATAAAACCCTAAGCCAAATTCTTGTCCAAAAAGTCCTGCAACGCGGCCAACTCGGGGTCCAACATGGAATACAAACATCCCACTGGAAGAGGCGCGTCAGGGACTAAGTCAATGGGGCAGTCATAGGGTCTGTGCGGGGGCAATTGATCCGCCTCAGTCTCGCTGAAAACATCAGCATAATCCACCACTTCGGAGGGTAAGGAGACCCCCATGGGCCCCTCTACCTGGCCAGCACAGATTTGGTAGGTGTGGTTCATGCACTATAAGCTGGGGAAGATGACCAAGTTCTGTGACCAATAAATCTGTGGGTCATGCGCCCGGAGCCATGCCAGTCCCAAGACAACGGGGAAATGCAGGTCTGATGTGATATAGAACTGGATAGCCTCCTCATGTGAACTGATGGCCATCAGGAACTCCATCAGGAAGTCCATGGACACAGCCCCCCCCCATAACGGTTGCGTGGCGGCCTTAATTGGCCCAGACAGGAGCACTCGACCATCAATGGTCTCCACTAACATCGGCGGTTCCACCGGGCATTGGGGAATCGCTCATTTGGCCACAAATGCTGCATCCAGAAAGTTTGTAGTGGTCCTAGAGTCAATCAATGCATGGACGGGAATCCCCTTGGGCAACCTGGGGAGAATCAGGCGTACCTCCAATATCAGATGCCTTGGGGGTCCGTGGGCAGCATTTGAAGGGTGTCGCTCGGTGTTGCGGGATGCCCGACCCAAAATGCGCTTCAGGTCGGGCATGGGCCACTTCCCAACAGGGGAGCAGGTGGCAGTCTCAGGGCAGGCTTGGTCACAGACGGCCTTCGTCACTTCTTGGGGCAGAAAGTGGCCAAATGCCTAGGGTCCCCACAGTAAAAACACAACCCCCCCGAATGTCGCCTGTTCATCTCTGCCACCAATAGGCGAGGCCTGGCAGCACCTAACTACATTGGCTCCTCCCTCTGGACCGGGGTCTCATGCACAACGGGGGCAGCACGGGTCTCTGGGGTGGCACAATGACTCCTTTGCTGCTGTCGATCCGCAGACAGAGATGAATGAGCCCATTAAGGTCTGAGGGAACATCAACATGGGCCAGCTCATCCAACATCTCCGACAATCCATCCTGGAAAGCGTCCATGACCGCAGCCTCATTCCAGGCTGAATCCTGGCTAAGCAGCCAAAATTCACTGATATAGCCCTGCAGAGGGCATCTGCCCTGCCTCAGAGCTTTCAAACGTTGTGTAGCTGTCTGGGTCTTGATTGGGTCCTCATATGTCATCCTCATGTAATCACAAAACCCCACAAAGTTGTCCACCAATGGACTAGGTTGAGCTAGCAGGGATGTGCCCCAACGAGCTGCAGCATCAGAGAGCAGGCTTATAATAAACCCCACTTTATCCTGGTCAGTGGGGAAATCAGCTGCTCTCACACTGATATACAGCTGGCATTGTCCCATGAAAACAGAAAACATGTCTGGATTGCCATCAAATTTGTCCAGCATCGCAACTTGGCATTTTCTCCTGGGTGGTGATGGAGCAGCAGGAACATGGGCTGATAGTTGAGCAACTTGGGCTGATAACAAAGCCAGCTGCTAGGAGAGCTGGGCATTCTCAGCACGTAGCTGCTCCATAATAGTAGGGGATTAGGCTAAAGGCAAACTTTTCTATCCCAGCCTATGGCCATCCTTGTTAAAGGCACAAGGACAAAACCCCTGTTGAGAAAATAGGCTGGAGACTCAAAAGAAAACAAACCCCTTTTAATATGGGTAACAAACCTGCCAAATAGTCAAAAAAAAAAGCAGCAAAATACAATCCAAATGGAGGAAAATGTCCACACGAAACACAATGCAAAACAAAAAAGTAGTCACCGGTAATACTAACAGAACATGATCCCATGAAGTACTTTGCAACAGTTGCTTTCAGCAACCAGCACCGCCCACACTTTCCCTTTTTATAAAGCAGTCCCAAGGCGTGGCTTCTCAGAGCCTTCTCCTCCTCCCCTGGAGTTGTATTGACTGCTGCTGATCTGCTCTCGCTAATTGCTACGAGCATCAATCATGTCCATCAGGTGTGAATCCTCCAAGTCTGACTCATTCTCCCCACACAGCTGAGTTTCATCTGTAACATGACTGGGGGGGCCAGGCTCTTCATCAGACCGTGAGTCTTGTAATTCATCAGAGCCTCCCTCTGACCCTCATGGCCCTCCAAATGCCTCCTCCACCTCCTCCTCAGATTCCCTTGACTCAGCTGTTGGGAACATAGGCTGGCACGGAATCACGACACTCAGTCACAGCTAGGATTGCATGCCTCTCCCCATCTCTGCTGGGCTTGGGCGGCCATGATGGCAATGGGGATCTAGCTTTCCCCACTTGGGGTGGCCATTGGCCTGCTGGCCGTGGGCATGGTCTATCACCTCTACGTGGGGCTTCCAAGCTGACCACTTCACCTTCTTTGTGCTGGGTGGGCCTGCAGTTCTGGGTGGCAGCTTAGTGGACCTGTGCAATGTGGCTGTTTGCCGCCAGCCATGACCATTTGCCGACTTGTGCATTGCATCCAATGCCACTGCCATGAGGCCGTAGAACTAGCTGGGTATACTGATTTCTTACTGCTGCCCGGCTTGTTCTGCAGCCTCATAGCTGCGGCATTGGGCAGGAGACGGCAAACAGCTGGTTTCGGTGTGACATGGCTGTTTGCCGCCTCGCGTATTGCACCCAATACCACTGCAATGCGACTTGGCTGAAAGCAGCCAAGTAGTGAGGCAGGTTCCCCCTCACCTGCCCATTCAGCTAAAGCTTTGATGGCTCTGTAGGCAGAGCTGCGAAGTTTTCTTAGAGCAGGGCTTTTCAACCAGTGATACGGGTACCCCCTGTGGTACATTGGCACCTGGCAGGTGGTACACGACCATCCTAGAAAAGTGGTAGCGAGGGAGGGGAATGAGCTGAACCGGTGGCAGCACCGCACAAGCCTGAGCGAGAGATGGCTGGAGCTGCAGGGCTGTCAGGGCTCAGCAGAAACGCCAGGATCAGCACTTCTTTGGGACTGTCAGGGCTCAGCGGAAGCGCCAGGATCAGCGCCAGGCTCCAACTGGGCCCAGAGGAAGTGCCGATCAGCTGAAATGTTGCAGCATCTCCAGGGTCTTGTGATTTACATTCAGATGCTTGGCAACTGATACATATTTATGACGGTCACAGTGTCCCAGGGTCATGTGAAGTGACCAAAACCTGCTGCAACAACCCAGCAGATGGGGGGAATAAAAACCAAACATGCCCACCCTACCCCCACTGCCAATCCTCAACAGAAATTCTCACAACAATGAAAACCTCAGACAGGAGGAAGAGCGCCACCGGGTGGGTGGGCAGGCTTTGGCTTGGAGGGCACTTTTTTCAGTACCATTGTAACTTTGAACAGTCACTAAGCAAACTGTTGTAAGTCGAGGACTACCTGTACTTTATCGCTTTTTTCCTTTTTTTTTTGGTCATCAAGTTTTTGACACCTTGCTAGGCGACTGGTGGTACTCAGATGTTGCCATATCCTAAAAGTGGTACAATGGGTGAAAAGGTTGAAAAGCCCTGTCTTAGAGAACTTCCCAGCTCTGCCTACAGAGCTTTCAAAGCAGCAAGTGGTGCACTGGAGGCTCTTGGAGGGAGGGTGCTGAAGTGGGCAGTCAGGCCATTGGCAAGAGCAACATGGTTGAGCGGAAAGCGGCTTCAGAACAAGTGGGTCAGGTATGGAAAGAAATCCTTACTCCCCCCAGAAATTGCCTTTCTTTCCTTACCTGATTCCCAGCCCCATGCCGCTTCTCCTTTGTGATCTGCCGCTGCCATGTGCAAGGAAATAAAGGAAGGTTTTTTGGGGGGGGGAAAGGTAAATCAATCAATTCCAACTTCGTGATATTTCACAAGAAGTTGGAATTAATTGATTGACCGCCATTCCACCTGCTGCTTTGGTCAGCCTGCCAGCCCCCACTTCAATGCCCGTCCCCGATCAGATGCCCTCGCCTCCCCCAAGTGGTTTTTTTTACTAACCTGCCTTTCAGCTGCATTCCGAAGTTAAAAAGTCTGATGAAACTTTTTTTTTTACCGATAGTCCCACAAACACACGGCGAAGGCTAAGAAGCAAATGGAGAAACGAAATGCAGCTGAAAGGCAGGTTAGAAAAAAAACACTTGGGGGAGGCGAAGGCACCTGGGTGGGGGTGTGCCTGGCAACCTTATGCTGCGCAGCTTCGGCAGGTGTCTGGCAGGGAGAGGGAAGCAACTGGTCTACCACCATGCTAGTGCCGCCGCATTGCTTCTCCATCCCATGCACAGGCCCGCCCTACCCCCCACATGGAGCACCCTGCTCCCGTTGCTCTGCTCCACCCCCCCGCACAGAGTGTCCTGCTCCTGCTGCCCCACCCCACTGCATGGTGCACCCTGCTATCGCCGCCCCAACCCCTGTATGGAGTGCCCTGATCCTGCTGCTCGCCTCCACCCCACGTGGCACTTTCTTTCCAGCTCCGATGTGTCACTTCCTCTGCCACTGTGTGGGACTAAAAATAAAGTTCAATCAATCAGTTCCAACTTTGTGACTTTTTTTTTCCTGTGAGAAGTTGAAATTGATTGAATTTTTTTTTTGCACACGGCGGCAGAGGCCGAAAGCAAAAAGGCAATAACATTTTAGTTATACATATCCAGGTCCTGTTTTTAGATTTTATTTCATTCCAGTTATCATATTCCAATTTAGCCTTTTATAACCACTATTTATAATTCGGATAGGTTTAGTTTCCCTCATTTCATTATAAACTAATTCTCGTGACTAAAATACAAATATTATTCCAAAATTTAAATTCTTTCTTTATTTACCAATATATTCTATTTCTCATCCTAATAGCTCTTCATATACTAATAACATATCTTTCATTATCACAAATCCATTTCCCTATAATCATTAAGGCTATAATCTAACAAATTATTTTAATTTCCATTATAAATCTGAATCCTAAATATTAAATCAGTCAATATCTCTAAGATCAGTCAAAATCTCTAAAAGAAAAACTGCTTAACCCTCAAATGAATTTTTAAATCCCATTTTAAAATCTAACTCTGGCTTTCTTTTTATGCCAAGCAGGCTTCCATACCAATGCCCTTAAATCCTCCAGTGTATCTCCCTTGATTCCCACACACAGGGTTTTTTTTCACATAGAACGCCCAGAACGGAGTTCCGGCACCTTTTTTGGGATGGAACCTTGTAGGGTAGGCAAGGCTGGTTGTATGATGTGTGTGAGTTCCGGCCCCATTTTTTTTTTTTTTTAGAAAAAAGCACTGCCCACACATATTGTTTGAATCAAGGGAGAACATCCAGTTATCAGTTTTTCAATGAAACTGGCCCCTTTATAGTTATTAGGTTGTTGCCCTAATAGTTGAAATCTCCATATTTGGTTTAAAATGCTTGTCATCAATTCAGTCTGGTCTTCCTCTTCTTTCTGAGTGAAGCAAAGAGTTATATCTGGTGTTGTAATTGTTGTTTGGTCATCCAAGTTGTCTAAGTTCTCAATATGATATGTCTGTAGATCAGTTCCTATTGCTTTTGGAGTTACAGGTGTTTTAGTTGGTATCAATATCTGTTTGTCAAAGTTCTTTGTACGTTGTACATACTGTTGGGTAGAATCCTCTTTGATGTTAAATTGTTCCTCTTCTATTATTATTTGGCTTGTAAGTTAAACAGTTGGGGTCTGGGGTTCAATCTGTAGTTTGGTGAAAACATCTTCGGCTTTCACTTGGGATTTTATTAGCTCGGTGGCTTCAAGGATTTTTTGAAGTATAAGCTTATAATTAAGTTGTGGGTAGATTCCCTCCGTTTCCATGGAGATTAGCGATAGTCTTTTGGTGGAGGCTATGTTTAGTAAAGATCAGCCAATGTCCACCCCACCCTTTCTAAAGCTGTTTTCACCACTCAGCTGTTTCCAAATCTTATCTTTTTTGATAGTATGAAGGGCAAATCAAGAGAGTCAACAGGCCTCACAATTGAAAAAAAAAGAGAGAGAAGAAGAAAAATTCAATTGCTGTGCCAGTTTTCACCACAAGATATCCCCTTTCGACCACAAAATCTTTTCCCAGACCCCAGTTAGTCTTTTATTTGATTAAAAAAGCCGAAAAAATAGGATATTTTCCAAAACAAATGGTTAGAAAAGTAATAAGTCTCAGTTATTAGATCTTTTAAAATCCCAAAGGTATCCAAAGATCAAAAATCCAGTTATTTAGTTATTAAAATTACTTATTCTTTTCTTTCCTTCAATGTTTAAATTCCCAATTATAGAAACGCTACTGCATTGAAAGCAGGGGAGAGGTTTGAAAAGGCTTTCACAGGAAGGTAATTAGGGTAACAAAGAGGAAAGGAAGGGTCTCACTCGAATCCTCCACGATGTTTCATTGTGCTTAGATGTAAATTTGGCTTTCATCTGGTGCGACTTAATGAGCGGCCACGTTAATGGATGCTCTTTTCTTCTTCAGTCCTGAGGAGCTGCCTCAGATCAAACAGAGAGGCTACCTCTGCGATCTAACGAGGGTCCTTCCCTCCTCCAGGGCGACTTTCAACCCTTTCCAGGGTCTCACGAAGAAAGGAAACCGGATGGCGGGGAGAGCAGTCTCTCTACATGTCTGCTGGCACCGCAATCCGGAGCCGGAAGCCCTTGCCTGGGGAGATTTTGATGCAGGTTGCTCATGGACAGGACTGAAGGCCTAGGACTGGGGTGACAGTACACATGCCCACAGAGAGGGCTCTGCGTGCCGCCTGTGGCACACTTGCCATAGGTTCGCCACCATGGCCCTATAGCATCATCTTGAAGGAAGAAGTTGAAACAGTTTATGTAGAGGATGTGAGGGGTCTGTAGATATTTTCACAGCCCTCTTTCTTGTTCATGCAGTATACAGGTCCTCAATGGAAGGCTGGCCAGCAGCAGTTGTTTTTTTCTTCAGTTCTAACTATCCATTGAAATCTGTATCTGTCTTGTTTGGTTACGAGGCCAAACTAGACAGTTATAGAGGTGCAGGTGACAGATTCAATAATTCCTTTGTAGAACTGTATCAACAGCTCTTTGAACAGTCTGAGCCTTTCTAAGTTGGTGCAGGAGGAACATTCTTTGTTATGCTTTTTTGATGACATTTTTGATGTTAGGTGTCCATTTTGAATCTTGAGATATGATAGAACCTAGTAATTTGAAGATCTCTACTGTTGATATTGTATTATCTAGTATTGTAAGAGGTGTTAGGATAAGAGGGTTTCTCCTAAAATCTATTATCATTTCTACAGTTTTGAACTGTTCAGTTCAAGATTGTTCCGGCTGCACCACAAGGTTGTACAACCTCTTGTCTGTATGCAGATTTATCATTGTCTCAAATGAGACCGATCACTGTTGTATCATCTGCAAACTTCAGTACTTTAACAGAGGGATCCTGTCTCAAGTTCAATATTCATGATAAGAACCTGAATAAAGAACACTGTCATTTGATCCAATATTATAGTCAGCTCAGTCCACAAACAACAAGTAAGTACCAGAAAATTGTATTGTGCAGAAAGCATGCTACAATAATAATCGGGGACTTTAACTACCCTGACATCAACTGGGAGACAAACTCCGCACCAAGTGGGAGATTGAACAGGTTCTTGATGAACCTAGCAGACTTGGTCACCCAAAAGATAGAGGAGGGAACTAGAGAATCAGCTATACTAGACTTAATTCTTACTAACAGACATGAAATGATAGAGTTGAAATTGCAGGAACTTTGGGAGAGACTATGTCATATTGGAGTTCAACAAAATGCTGGCACAAGCAATAGAACAATCAACTCAAAAAGCTTGGGAAATTCTGAAAAGTGAGATTATGAAAGGTTATAAAAGTCAAGTACAATACTGTTGAGAAAGAAAAATAAAAGACTCCAGATGTAACCAGCATTGTCACATAAAGAGGTCCTTTTGATGAATTGAAAAAAGGACAATTTATTAATGTTAGGATGATTGGTCTGTAATTTCCTGGGTCTATGTTTGCCCCCCTATTTTTTGAAGATGGGAACTACATTAGCTCTTTTCCAATCCCCAGTGCTCCAGGATCTTTGAAAGATATGGTTCAGATCATGATTTAGATGAAGGGATAAGTGAGGGATTTATCAAATTTGGAGCTGGAGGGAATAGTCAACACCTTAGAAGTTAGGCTCAAGATTCAGAAGAAGCTCAATAGAGTTGAGCACTAGCCCTATGCAACAAAATGCAATTCAATGTTTTATAGTTAGGCAAGAAAAACCAATGCATAGGTATACAATAGGTAGTACCTGGCTCAACAACAATAATTGTCATAGTGATCTAGGTATCCTAGTGCACAACCATTTAAATATGAGCCAGCAATGTGTTGCAGCTGTCAAAAAAAGTGAATGCAGTCATAGGCTGCATCAACAGAGGGGTAGTATTAATATCACTTGAGGTGCTTTGTTGTTGTTAGTTGCAAAGTCATGTCTGACCCATCGCGACCCCATGGACAACATTCCTCCAGGTCTTCCTATCCTCTACCATCTTCTGGAGTCCATTTAAGCTCACACCTACTGCTTCAGTGACTCCATCCAGCCACCTCATTCTCTGTCGTCCCCTTCTTCTATTGCCCTCAATCTAGTATCACTTTATACTGCTCTAATAAATCACATTTGGAATACTGCGTCCAGTTTTGGTCACTACATTACAAACAAGATGTTGAGATCTAGAAAGAGTGCAGAGAAGTGCAACAAAGTTGATTAAGAGTCTGGAGGCTAAAACATATGAACAGTTACAGGAACGGGTATATATAGCCTAAAGGAGAGAAGAACTAGAGGTTATATCATAGTAGTTTTTTGGTACTTGAGAGACTGTCACAGAGAAGAAGGGTCGATCTATTCTCCAAAGTACCTGAGGGCAGGACAAGTAGTAACAGATGGAAACTTATCAAAGAGAAATCCAACCTAGAATTAATTTGAAATTTTCTGACAGTGAAAACAGTTAATCAATGGAATGGCTTGTCTCTAGAAGTTGTAAGTGCTCCATCAGTGGAGGTTTTTAAGAAGAGACCCAATGGCCATTTGTTTGGAATGGTATAGAGTCTCCTGCCTGAGCAGGAGGTTGGACTAGAAGACATCCAATGTCCCTTCCAACTCTGTTATTCTGTAAATTTCCTTCCTAGGCTGATCCAGCTGTCTAATAGTAATATAGTCTTGAAAGCCTTATAGGTTAACAATACAGTTGCAGTTATGCCTCTTGCCCTCTTTCTGACGAGATTCCTGACTTCTAGCTTATTAACGGTCATAACCAGTGTGGATTGGGTAATTGTAAGTAAACTTACAAAAAATTGTAAATAAAATGGTAAGTAAATCATTTTTAAATCAATTTCATCCTCCCTAACTACCTGATGCTAGACCATAAGACAGTTTCTTAGTGCAAAATTTTGAAAAATTTAGTACAAAATATTTTCAAATGTCTGATGGGATGCAAATAGCAGATGGGGAAGGGGCATTTCCCAGAGAGAAAGGATTAGATTCTTGCACTGTAGAATAGAATAGAATAGAATAGAATAGAATAGAATAGAATAGAATAGAATAGAATAGAATAGAATAGAATAGAATAGAATAGAATAGAATAGAATAGAATAGAAAAGAAACTGGAAGGGATCTTGGAGGTCTTCTAGTCCAGCCCCCTGCTCAAGCAGGAGAACCTATACAATTTCAGACAAGTGACTGTCTAGTCTCTTCTTAAAAATCTCCGGTGATTCCAAATTCAGATCAAGGCCCACCCATAGCTGTTGTTTCTTCTAAAATATGAGAACAATTCCAAACTCAGATTTAATTAAAGTTCTTCCTGGTTATCTCACTATATCATCTGCCTTTCTGAGCATGATTATCTACATATCAATTCATTTCACTCTTTGTAGTAATGTAATTCATTATCTTCCTCCACACAACAAATCACTACATTGCACTGTAAAAATATAGCAATGAAAATTGAAAACTCCTAAATTCAGGGGTGTGGGTGTGTGAGGAATGGGTCTATCTATCCCAGAGCATGCATTTGCTAGGAACAATTGCTAATAGCAACTATGTCTATTGCAATTCTATTACTTTACTTTAAAGACCACTTTTCTTGCTTATTGCAAAGCAGCTGCTAGAAAATGATATGTTACACAAACAATGACATAACTATTTGTGTTGGAGGAGCATTACTTTGCATTATAGATCCCTGATATTTTTGATGTGCCCGATTGAAAAACATTGGAGTAATGGTGCTCAACTAAGGTACAATTAAAGTTACTTAACCAAAGGGTCTGCAATCCCAAAAGCCAATTTTGAAAGAAGATCAGTGAAATCATCTCATCGGTCTCCTCCTTGCCTTGTCTCCTGAACAGAGATTTGAGAAGAAAGATTTGAACCAATTCTTCCAGCTGTTGCTCATAACTTGGCATCAAACCAACCATGCCATGGGAAATTTGTAACTGAAATTTCTAACAGTTTTCCCCCATTATAAAAAACATAGAACCAATATGGTTTGCATCCACTCACAATGGGCTCAATCCAAATTGCCCTAAAAGCAACAATTAACTGTAGAGCGTTTTAAAGGGGGCAATGATGGGGGGGGCTAATTACCCCAACATATGCTAAGAGATAGACTTTGTCAAACAGGATACTCAAGACATTCCTGAGTTTGGCTTGCTGACAACTCTCTTATTCAGGGTGGAGGAAGGCACACAGCATCAGTTATTCTTGATCAGATAATGACCAACAGGGAAGATTTAACTGAGAAGTAGAAATGAAAGAAGATGATAAATATAATTCCACAATTTGCAGTTCTTGATTTTAAGGGAAACTGGAGTGTAGTCAAACACATATCTTGGACTTAAAAAAAATATAATTTTTTTTTATTAAATTCAAAGCAGTATTAAGTAGGATTTTATGGTAGGAGATGTAATATGCAAATGGACCCCAAATGGGTGGAAAATTATTCTTAAGAAAATGTTAAAAATAGTTGCAGACAATTCTACTTAATACTTGTTTAAGAATAGAATAGAATAGAATAGAATAGAGCTGGAAGGGACCTTGGAGGTCTTCTAGTCCAGCTCCCTGCTTAAGCAGGAGGTCCTATATCATCTCAGTCAGATAATTGTCCAGTCTCTTTTTAAAAACTTCCAATGATGGAACATCCATGATTTCTGGGAGTAAGCTGATCCATTGGTTGATTGTCCTCACTGTCAGGAAGTTTCTCCTTAATTCCAGGTTGCTTCTCTCTTTGATCAGCTTCCCACCATTGTTTCTTGTCCTTCCCTTTGATAGTCTGGTAAATAACTTGTCCCCCTTTGCCTTGTGGCAGCCCCTCAGATACTGGAACACTGCTATCATGTCTCCCTATTTCTTCTTTTCTTTAGACTGGCCAAATCCAAGTTCCGCAGCCGTTCTTTGTACATTTTGATCTCCAAGCCTTTGATCATTTTAGTTGCTCTTCTCTGGATTGTTTCCAGTCTCTCAACATCTTTTTTGTGATATGGTGACCAAAATTGATTGCAGTATTCCAGGTGTGGTCTTACTAGGGCTTTGTAAAGTGGTACTAATACTTCGCGTGATCTTGATTCTATGCCTCTGTTTATACAACCCAAGATTGTATTAGCTTTTTTGGTTGCTGCTGCACACTGCTGGCTCATGGTTAAGTGAACATCCACTAGGATTCCAAGGCCCCTCTCACAGTTACTGCCTCCAAGCAAGGTCTTGCCCAATCTGTATTTGTTCCTTTGGTTTTTCCTGCCTCAGTGTAGGACTTTGCTTTTCTCCACATTGAAACTCATTTTGTAAAAACAGCAATGCATCGCAGCTAGTGGGAGAGCCAGGCAGACAGCGAGCAAGCAGGTGGGCAGTGTGTGGGGTGTTGCTATAGGATGGATCACACCGCCAGCAGCAGTCAAAAACACAGAGTGCATCCCACCACACAGCAGCAGCTGCAACCTCTCACCTGCCCAAATTAACATGGGCCATGGCAGGGCAGTGTTCAGAGTGCCCCTTTGCCTGACCCAGTGCCTCTGATGTGACCATGGTGATACTGACACAACTCATGCCTGCTGTGCAGCTTATGCCCCCCCCCACTGCTGCTGCTACACCAGGTTCCTGGCAAAAAAGACCGGGGATGGCAGAGGCAGCTGGGGCAGGCAGTGGACATACCGGATTCCAAGTGGAAGAATTTATAGCTTATCTCAGCACTAACAAAACAGTTTAAGGTCATCTTACTGACTTCCTGGATAAATATCACTTAAGTACACACCTTTAATGAAATTCTTCAGGATGCAATCATCAATTAGGTCACCAACAGACTTGGTCCTGAAGTACCAGAAAAACACTCAGCAAAAAATAACAGATATATGATGCAGTTGAGCCACATTGACAGCTCAACTGCTGAACCAGAGGGTCAATTGTCTAAAGATATCTTGTGCATTTGATGGTCATGGGACAAAGTTTGATAGATTATGCCAAAAGGAGTACTGGTCCTGGGATAGGAAGCAATTGCTGCCCAATCCCCACAGAATGGTTTAAGCCAGAGGTGTCAAATTGAATTTCATTGAGGGCTGCATCAGCATTGTGATTGCTCTCGGAGGGCCTGGTGGGTGTGGCCAGGGTGGGTGCGGCCTACTGGGTGGGCGTGGATGGAGTGGGTGCGGCCTACTGGGTGGGCATGGCCAGCTCTACATCGTTCACATCAAGGGTGCCTGTGGGTGCCTGGGCAGGAGTGGGACAGATCTGAGGGTCTCTGGCAGAAGGGGGTGAGACCGGGGCAAGTGCCAAGGCATGGTCCATTTCTTCATTCCTCACAAAGGCTGACACCTCCCCAGCATGCACCCAGGGGGCGTGGCTGACACAGCAGGGGCTGGTTCCTCGCTGTTTCCAGACAGCCTTGTGGAGCTAAGACTGAATGCATTTCAGCATAGATGGCCACCACAAAATTGTACATTAGCTCCCGGCCAGCCTGGGCCAGGGCCAAGGCAGCGGGGGGCGTTCCCTCACTGTTTCCAGGATGGCTTCGCGGGCCACATGAAACCACTTTGCGGGCCGCATCCGGCCCCCGGGCCTTGTGTTTGAGATGTCTGGTTTAAGCAGTCAGTTCGTATTAGCTAACACACAGACACACACACACACACACACACCAGTCTCCCAGACATTTGCATTTGCAGGGACTAGGTGAGGAGGAGCTTTGATCTAAGGTACGGGTGTCAAACTCGCCATGTCACATGACGTGTCGCGATGTATTGCAACTCTTTTTGCATTGCCGGAAACGGGGTGGGCGCGGCTTTGTTATGATGAAACCGGCCCACGTGCTGGCAGTTTTATACCCCTGCTCTAAGATATCACCTGAGAAAATGTTGCCATTCTTTTTCTGGAAAGGATAACAATATCAAAGTATGAAGCAAAAAATAATTAATTCAGGTTATCAGGCTCAGAAACAAAGCTGCTTCTTCAAAAAAAAAAGAACCCTCTGATTCCTTAAGTAGATATTAAAGAACTGAGCCAAACAAGGTGTGAGTGGCAGAACATTACAAATCAATAAACCTGTGAAGTAGGCTAGGCTGCAAGAGAGGGACTATACTAAAGAGATTTTTTGTGGCTTAGGGCAGACTAGAACCTGAATCTCTTCAATGACAGTCCAACACCTTAATCACCAAACTGCACTGGGTCTCACTTTGGATCTGTTATGACATTATTTTTAATGCATAGAAGCAGGACAATCAGGGTTTCCCACTACATTTAATTTACAGGCAAAAAAAAAAGAATAGGCCGGGATTAACCATTAAAAAAAATAAGCATCGGCGCCTCCCCATTGCCCACCCCAACCACGATCACACCAGGTCCAGGCAAAAGAGTCCAGGGATGATGGGGCGGCAGAGGTCAGGGCAGATGATGGGGAGGCAGTGGCAGCCAAGGCCTGCCTGCCCCAGCCGTCCCCACTGTGCCCAGCCTCTTCTGCCCAGAGCCCTGTATGGTGGTGGTGGAGTACTGTGTCAAAACTAATTTGCCCTTTCACTGACATTTTCTCCTTCACTCACAGCTTGACTCAAAAGGCAAGGCTGGTGGAATGGAGTGCAAAGGTAGGGGGGATGGTGTTATATCCTCGGGTTAAAAGCATTGCGAGGAAACTAATGGTGTAACAGCAAGTCTCTTTATTGATTACTCCAACACAACAGCAACAACAAAATGGCACACAGGTCTTTTATAGTGTCCTTGCCAAAGCCAGCATCAGCCAATGAATGCAAGGCTGTTTTCGCGCCTTGCACATGTGTGCAAGGCTGAAGACAGCCAGTCTGGTCCCAGGCAGCCTTGTGGTTTGCCTGGAACCTTTTGCAACATTTCTGAGCCTGCTGAATGTTCCAGCAGGCTCAGGACATAACAGATGGTATCTAGGCAACCGAGGCAACTCTGGAAGTTTTTAAGGATGCTAGTTGTTGCCAACTATAGGGGGTGGTGTTCATCTCTGTTTCAAGGCCATTGAGCCAGCACTGTCTGAAGACATTTCTGCAGTAATGTGGCCAGCATGACATCACAAAGTGCTATTATCTTTCCACTGAAGTGGGAAATTTTTATCTAATCACATTTTCATGCTTTCACACTGTTAGATTGGTAGGAGGTGGGGTGAGGATGGGAGCTCACCCTGTCACATGGTGCTTGGATCTTGAACCTGAGCTGCCAGCTTTCCAGCCAACAAGCCCAGCATCTTAACCACAGAGCCACGGCACTGCCCTTTGAATGACTAACCCTCCAACAATAAACAAGAATAGGGGCTGAGAAACCAAACTTCTTCTCACTGGAATTCATAGTCTAAGTCTAGCAACAGAAGTGCTGGCTCTAGTGGCTGAACTGCAAGCAGATACTGTTAGTACTACTACACTGTTGCATCAGTTCATGAGAAAGTGGCTGGAAATTTTGTATTTTTAGAAGGGGGATTTTGACCCAGTTTGATTGACTGTATGCAACAAAATCTTAAGTAGTGATTGATTTGATGAAGACAGTGCGGATAATTAATCAGTGGAACAGCTTGCCTCCAGAAATCGTGGGCATTCATCACTAGAGATTTTTAAGAAGAGACTAGACATCACTTGTCTGAGATGGTATAGTTCTCCTGCTTGAGCAGGGGGCTGGACTAGAAGACCTCCAAGGTCCCTTCCAGCTCTATTCTATTCTAAGTGTATTGAACAGGAACACCATGTCATTTGCCTATTTTGGTTTTCATTCAAATGCATTCCTTTTCATAAGTGTTTCTCAACTTCAACAACTTTAAGAAATGTAGATTTCTACTATGCTAGCTGGAGAACTCTGTGAACTGAAGTCCACACATCTTAAAGTTACTGCAAATGAAGGCAAATATATGTGTCCCAGGATCCAATCTGGATCAGTCACCAGGGTCAGAAGTTACTGTGATTGAGAAACATTGCTTTACCTCAGTGTTTCTTTGCAATTTTTATTGTTACATCCTATTAATGCATTGAAAGCATGCAATGCAAGTAGATTAATAATAGTTAATTAATAGATTAATTAACAGTTTGAAAGCATGCAAATGCAACTAGATTAATAGGTAACACTTCAGTGGGAAGGTAACAGCATTCCATGCAGCTTTGGCATATAGCCATGCTGGCCACAGGACCACAAAAATTGTCTTAGGACAATGCTGGCTCCCTCGACCAAGAAACGGAAATGAGCACTGTATGAATGAATTGACAGAGAAACTTTTACCTTTTTATTAAATGAATCATATCTGTTGGATTCTGTGAATTACATAGAGCAGGGGCCCCACTACTAGACCACAGCCTATTGGCCACCAGGCTGCATGAGTGGCTGGCTGGTGCATGAGTGTTTGTGTGCTCACACAGCCCCACTCATGCAAGCATCACCATGTCACAGGTGTTCGTGGTCCCACTCACGTGAGCATTATGGGTGTTCACAACTCCACTCACGTGAACATCATGTGAGCATCATGCTCACTCATGTGAGCATCGTGGCATTTGTGGCCCCACTCATGAAAGTGTTCACGGCCCTACTTGCACGAGCAATGGGTGTTCCTGTGCATGCATGCACATGCATATGTATTCACCCCCCACAAAACCATCCCATCTTTCCCCCCTTCCCCCACACCGGGCTGCCAACCCCAAAAGGTTGGGGAACTCTGATGTAGAGCATGCACTTTAATGTATAAATTATGCCAAATTTGAACCAGCAACAGAGTTATTCAGAATGAAAACAAAATGTGAGGATTTTTTGCAAGCTGTAATCTGAGATTCAAAAACTTGATAGGTTCAGTTTAGCTAGAATAGTGGGGGAAGGAATCACACATGTGAACATCCATAACTGAACTATATCTAAGTTTAAAAGTTGTTTTCAGTATATTGCATGCAAAGCTCAAATTTTTCAGTACAGATCTATGTTTGGCAGCCTTGATTAGAATCTGATGAATCTAAGAGCATCTTGAGAAAAGAAGCATGAGAAAGCTTAACAAAGAACAATCTAGGACAACCCACAGCTGTTCTCCACATGAGCATAAACTGCATTTCTCATTTTCAGCCACCATTCCATCTGTACAGACTTATCCAAACAGTTGATGTGAGTAGAAAGAGGATGAGGCTGACAGCAGTAGGGAGCTGAATACAAAAAATTATGGGGGCTAATTTCCACTAGAGAATACAAGAAATTATGGGGGCTAATTGCAAATCCCTAGTAAATAAAAACTCTTCTGTTTGCTCTGACTTAAATGTCACAACGGCAGGAATTTTAAATGCCACCTTGATAAAACTTTTGGACACCCCTGGGCATTTCCTAGTGTTATTGATAACTTTGAGATTGTACATCACAGAAGAAGTCTTTATTATAAATTAGAGGTCTGGCTTTCCTAAATACTTGAAATTATGTAATAAAAATCCTAACATTTCGCTATTTTGGGAAAGGTGGGACTCCATTCCAGTCCTGCAAATATTGAATCGTTATAATTTTCAGACAATCCTGTTAATGTCTTCCCCTCCCTGATAACTTTTGGGCCTGTAGATTTGTAGGCTATTTTGAATTTTTTTTAAATTTAAATTAATTTAGTTAAAAGTTTACCAAAGTTAAATACATTTTGTAAATTTACAGTCCAGTTTTATTTTCTTTGGTTGTTCAAGTTTTAAACATCTGTCCAAGAACACAATCCCCTAAATTATGTTCAATTAAATTTGAAAATAATATCATACTTTGTCTCAAAAGAAACATTAGAAAAATTTCTCCTGGTGTGACTAAAGTTCCTCTGATCATTTTATTTTATTTTATTTATTAAATTTCTCTGAACCAATCATATTGACTATGGAGTCAATAAGGCAGCTGACCTGATCTTCTCACATGGAAGAAGTGGTCTCCTCCTTAATTCAGAACAATTATATGACCCATCTTCAGGTGCTCTTTGCATTTAACCCAGTTCCTTCTCACTGGTCTTTAAGTAGATTTTCCTAATAAAATTCCTCTAATATTTGTAGTTGTAGGCATATATCTTCATAGCTTGTCTTCAGCAATTTCTCATCCTGATCCTACAAATCTTGTTGGGTTCTCTTGTAAAACTTTTCATTCATCTGCTTTCTTTAAAAAAGAGGGGAGGGGTATACTTGCTTTATTCTTCCCCCTCTCCTGTCTCCCACAAATACTCTCATTCTGACCAGCTTAAAACCTTATTTGTTCACCAGTCTCACACTAGGTTCAAACATAACATTCTGAAATATTTTTCCACTGCTCTTATCACTTCATCCCCCTCCTCCCCAACATCAATGCCAATCTGCATGCCAGAATAATAATGTGATGATATCAACATGCAAACACTGTGTGGGAAGAAAAACCAGGTCCGGTTCCAAGCTGGGAGAAAGACAGTGAAAAATAAAATGGAGGCTAGCTGCTTAGGAAAAACAGTCTCTGTTTATTGATGAGCAGAATCAATAACAGCATGTGGTTCTGGGACAGCTGACAAAATGGAATTGAGAGTAGGTGGGTTTTTATACATTCTTTGGAGCTTTGTGTTTGAGATGCCTGTTCCTTGTGAAATGTACTTTGACCTGTGCTTGATTGTGTCCTTTTAATATTCTAATTATTGTTACATGACTCCCATTGTGGCTGGGAGGTCATGCCCTGTCCTTGGAGCTGACTGGGGAATGTAGATTTTAAGAATCTTTGTTTTTCTAATCCCATCAGCTCCAGCCTTCTGTGGGAGCTGTGGCTGAAGGTGTTTTTTTTTTTTAATGAATAGGGTGGCCCAATCTTTCTGAATGAATTACAAAATCTCCATTCCTAAAGATTAGCCTCTTCAGGTTTCTGCTTGAGGAGGGAAGACTGGGGCTGTTTTCTGCCTTTAAGAAGATGTCTCTCCTCTTCTCCTTTAGGGGAAATATAATATTCTGCCTCTTTTAATATTCCCCAAAATATTTCATTCTCTAGGAGTGGTGTGTGTGTGTGCTTCCCACAACTGTTATAATATAGCAGCCATCCAGGTGCAAATCATAGCATTTGCAGGATGTTTCACATGCATTTCATCATCTCCCTCTGCCCCTTCCCTTTCCCCCATTTTCTCCACAGTATTTCTGGCTGGCATTGGCCTCCCTCTTCTTCCCTCTCCTATGGCTCCATCCATTCTAACCTCTGTTAGGAACAAGACCTAGCTATTCAACATCTCTTGATGTTACTGAGTAGTTATTTCTTTGGCACATGGAAGAACAAGGATTCTTATGATCTTTCAGAAGGTGAACTGTAAAAGATGGAGTACTGCTGAACAGTACACCCTACATGACAATCACAGCTACTATTTTGCACCTCTTACTGTTGAACATCTCAATGAAGCTGCCAGCAGAAGAGGTCTTCTGAAAATTAAGACTTCAGTGCCCCCACTCCATGCTTATGGTCTTGAGCTTCTCACGGGAACAAATTTGGATAGGCCATCTCCTGGCACACAGGTATTCTGTAAATTCTGGAGTGATACAGTGTGACTATAAAAGCATATGCTGAAGATGTGTCTTGTTAACACATGGGATCCATTGATCGTAAAGCCATTTGTCGAAGGATATGGATGCTTTCTGGGCACAGGTTGAAAAAAGTAGTTCTGGTGAGGGTCAGTCTGTCCCATTTAGGATTTTTACCTCGGGCATCTTCAAAGTTTCAAAACAAAGATGGCAAGTGTGCCAGTTAATTGATTGTCTGCCTCTATATCAATGGAAGCTGAAATTAAAAAAAACAACTGTGCATATGTTAAAAGGCGTGACTGTAAGATAAACACATTCTTACTGGTATTAAGACAATCTCCACATTGCTCTAAGAGATTTCCAGTTCTTTATCTACTGCTGCCTCAAGAGCATGAAAGTGACCATGCTTGATTCAAACCAGCTGAATAATGAAAGCAGAATTACTCTATTAGTATTAAATTTTCCAGCTCAGTCAAATATTAGATTTGAGAAAGAGATGTTGAATCATATTCTCCTAGCAAAGAGAATCAGGAAAACCACTTGCTTTGCTGGAGGCCATAATGGGCAGTTTGCCATCCCAGGAATCCTGAGAGCACAGCTGCAATATAAAGCAGAACTACAAATACTTGGCAGAGGTTCTCAAAAGCCAGCTGGAATTCTCAATTTGGACAGGGCAGATGTCTTCACTTACAATTAAGTCACAAAGGAAGGATGAACTACAGAAACAGTATAATTGGATCCCCCAATGCCCTTTTAAAAGTTAAAAGAAAATGGTGGAAACCCACAAAATAGTTCCTTGAACTAAAGCTAGAGAAGTTAGGCAATCCATTCCCTCAGGTCTATAAAACCTGATTCTAGTGTATACTCTCTCAGATCAACCAAGTTTCTTTTACTGTATTCTGACAAAAGCCGAGAAGCAAGTTGAGATGTCAAGTCAGAAGAAGTCCTTCCTAAATCTGATCCAAAGTCACATATATGATCCAGCAATTTCACAGGTAGAAGTTTTGATTTAATGGATGTCTCCAACCAGGACTTTCAGGAGGTGTGATGGAGCTTGTCCAAAGAGTGGCATAAGCTTGTCCAAACTTTCACTCATTTAATTCCAAAGAATGAAATCTCACAGTTCCATCATGGTATACTTTATTACTCTGTAATGTCTTAATCTTGTGAGGCTTATGCCTGAAACTGGAGCAGGTTCAAAGGAGAGCTACCAAGATGGTGAACGGTCTACAAACCATGTCCTATGAGGAACGGTTAAAGGAATTAGGAATGTTTAGTCTACAGAAAAGAAGACTGAGAGGAGACATGATAGCTGTCTACAAATACCTGAAGGGCTGTCACAGTGCAGAGGGATCAGCCCTGTTCTCACTTGCCCAAGGAAGGACTAGAAACAATGGGATGAAACTGCAGGGGAAAAGATTCAGATTAGATGTTAGAAAAAAATTTCTAACAGTAAGGGTGATCGACCAGTGGAACAGGTTGCCACAGGAGGTGGTGAGCTCCTCTTCGATGGAGGTCTTCAAGCAGAGACTGGACGGCCATCTGTCTGGGATGGTTTAGGGAATCCTGCCTCGAGCAGGGGGTTGGACTCGATGACCCGGGAGGTCCCCTCCAACTCTACGATTCTATGATTCTATGATTCTATGATCTTGAGAAGGATTCCATGGTTGAGAATCCTCAAGGGGAAAACAACCCAAGAAGCTTGGGAAACTTTATAAACCGAGATTATAAAAGTCCAGTCTAGCACAATTTCAATGAAAAAGAAAATTAAGAGACTTCAAAGGAAACCGGCATGGCTGAACAAAGAACTCTCTGAAACTGAAAGACAAAAAGGACATGTATAAAAAGTGGAAAGAGGGGCACATAACTAAGCAGAATATCACAAAATAGCCAAAATCTGCAAAGCTGAAGTCAGGAAAGCTACAAAAAGAAACAGTCCAACCTAACAGAAAAGATACTGAAAAATGCAGATTAGGAATGTAACTCAAAATAAGCAAGAAAATGATAAGAGAACACCTATCTAATCAATCAATCAGAATAGAGCTGGAAGGGACCTTGGAGGTCTTCTAGTCTAACCCCTGCTTAAGCAGGAGACCTTATCCCATTTCAGACAAGTGACAGTCCAGTCTCTTCTTAAAAACCTCCAGTGATGAAGCCCACAATATTTGAAGGCAAGCTATTCCACTATTTAATTGTCCTCGCTGTTAGGAAGTTTCTCCTTAGTTCCAGATTGCTTCTCTCCTTGATTAGTTTCCGTCCATTGTTTCTTGTCTTGCCTTCAGGTGCTTTGGTAAATAAGTTGACCCCTTCCTCTTCGTGGCAACCTCTCAAATACCAGAATATTGCTATCATGTCACCCCTAGTTCTTCTTTTCTCTAGACTAGCCATTCCCAAATCCTGCAACTGTTCTTCATATGTTTAGTCTTAGTTGCTCTTCTTTGCACTTTTTCCAAAGTCTCAACATCTTTTTTGTAATGTGCTGACCAAAACTGGATGCAGTATTCCAGGTGTGGTCTTACTAAGGCTTTATAAGTAAGTATAAAAATACTTCTTGTGATTATGATTCTATGCCTTTGTTTATAGAACTAAGGATTAATACAAGCTTTTTTGGCTGCTGCTGCTGCACACTGCTGGCTCATATTTAAGTGATTGTCCACTAGGAATCCAAGGTCCCTCTCACAGTTACTGTTTTTGAGCCAGGTTTTGCCTTTGGTTTTTTTCTGCCTAAGTGTAAAACCTTGTTTTTCTCCATATTAAATTTCATGTTGGATAAGGTCCATTGTTCAAGTCTGTCAAGATCTTTTTGGATCCTGAGCTTGTTTTCTGGGGTACTGCCTATTCCTGCCAGCTTAGTGTCATCTATAAATCTGATGAGTTCCCCTTCTATTCCCTCATCTAAGTCATTTATGAAGATATTAAAGAGTATTGGGCCTAGGACGGAACCCTGTGGCACCCCATTGCTTACTTCCCCCCATGTAGAGGTAGAAACATTAAGGATGACTTGTTGAGTATGGTTTGTCAGCCAGTTTCAAATTCATCTGGTGGTGATGCTGTCTGTCCCACATTTTTCTAGTTTACCGAGAAGTTGGTTGTGGTCTACTTTGCTGAATGCCTTGCTGAAGTCTAAGTATACTATCTCCACAGCATTTTGCTGGTCTACTAATTTGGTCACTTTGTCAAAGAATGAATGGTTTGGCATGATCTGTTTTTAAGAAACCATGCTGGCTTTTAGTTAAAACTTTATTTGTTTCTAGATGTTTGCACATCTGTTTTTTTGATTATCTTTTCCAGTATCTTCCCAGGTATTGATGTTAGGCTGATTGGTCTGTAGTTTCCTGGATCTGTTCCCCCCCTTTTTAAAAGATGGGAACCACATCAGTTCTTTCCAATCCTCAGGTAATTCCCCGGTTTTCCAGGATTTTGGAAAGATATGGTACAATGGTTCTGAGATAACATCTGCCAGCTCCTTCAGAACTCTGGATATAAACCATCAGGTCTTGGTGATTTATATTCATCAAGATCAGATAGGTGTTCTCTTACCATTTTCTTTCTTATTTTAATTTTTAATTTCTAGTCTGTCTTTTACAATTAGGTTTTTGGTAGGTTGGGCTAAAGTTTCTTTTTGCATGAAGACTGATGTAAAAAATGAATTAAGCAGCTCTACTTTCTCTCTACTGCCTGTTACTTCCTTGCCATTTTCTCTCTTTAGTGGACCTACTGTTTCCTTGACTTTTTCCTGTTATTTATATGTTGAACGAATTTTTTTATTATCTTTAACTTTTGTTGCAAGTCTTTGTTCATTCTAAATCTTAGCTTTCCTGACTTCATCTTTACAGATTCGGGCTATATGCTGGAATTCTGCCTTAGTTATGTATCCTCTTTCCACTTTTTGTACTTGTTCTCTTTAAACTGAAAGATTATTAGAGAGATCTTTGGGCAACCATGCTGGTTTCTTCTTGGATTTATTGTGGGTTTTTTTAGTGTTATTGTGTTTGACTGGGCTTTTATGATTTTATTTTTCAGTGTTTCCCACACTGTTTGAGTTATTTTCCTCTTTAGGATTTTCATCTATGAAATTTTTCTTAGGCTCTCTCTCAGTTTGTAAAAATCAGCTCTTTTATAATTTAAGACACTGGCTGTATTATATTCTATTACTTGTGTTGAATTGAATTCCAATATGCCATGGCCACTCTCGTCCAAAGTTCCAGCAATTTCAACTCCCTCTATCACTTCTCTATTAGTAAGAAGTAAGTCCAGTATAGTTTTTCTCTAATTCCCTCCTCTATCATTTGGATGACAAAGTTGTTAGCTTGGTTGGTTACGAATTTGTTTGATCTCTCACTTGCGGCAGAGTTTGTCTCCCAGTTGATATCAGGGTAGTTAAAGTATCTACTCTAGATGAGTTCAAATCACTAGGACCAAATGGATTACACCCCAAAGTTCTGAATAAATTGACAGATGTGATCTCAGAACCACTGAACCATATTTTTCAAAGATCCTGGAGCAGCTGGGAACTACCAGATGGCTGAAAAAGGGCTAATCTTCCCATCTTCAAAAAAGAGAGAAAAAATGGATCCGGGAAACTATAGGCCTATCAGCCTGACATCAATACCTGGGAAAACTCTTGAAAAGATAGTCAGACAATGAATCTGCAAACACTTACAGGCAAACAAAATCATAACCAAAAGCCAACATGAGTTTGTCAAAAGAGATCATGCCAGGCAAATCCTATTGCATTCTTTGACAAAGTAACAAAACTAGTGGAGAAATACTGTGGATATGATTTATTTGGACTTCAGTAAAGCATTTGATAAAATAGACAACAATCTACTATTTGATAAGATGGAAAAATGTGGGATAGACAACACCACCACCATAACTAGTTAACCAACCATATTCAATGCATATTCCTTAATGGAACTGAATCTACATGGAGGGAAGTATGCAATGATGTACCCCAAGGTTGTCTCTTAGGCCCAGTAGTCTTCAATATCTTCATCAATGATATAGATAAGGGGATAGAAGGAGAATTCTTCTTTGCAGATGACACCAAACTGGAGGAATAACCAACACTCCAGAAGATAGGCTCAAGGTACAAAAGGATATTGACAGACTTGAACACTGAGCCCTATTTAACAAAATGAAATTCAATGTATGCAAGAAAAATCAAATGCATGAATAGAATAGGTGGTACCTGGCTCAATAGTAGTAACTGCAAGAGGGATCCAGGACTCTTCGTAGACAATCACTTAAATATGAATCAGCAGTGTGCTGCAGTTGCCAAAAAAGCCAACATAGTCCTAAACTGGATTAACAGAGGCATAGAATCAAGATCATGGGAAGTGTTAATACCACTTTATAATGCCTTGGTAACACCACATTTGGAATACCACATCCAGTTTTGGTCTCCACAATGTATAAAAGATGTTAAGACTAGAGAAGAGTGACAAAAATGCTTAGGGAACAGGAAGCTAAAAAATACTGCATAAAGAATAGTTGCTGGAATTGGTTATGTCTAAATTAATGAAAAGAAGGACTAGGAGTGACATGATAGCATTGTTCCAATATTTGAGGAGCTGCCAGAAAGAAGAGGGGGTCAATTTATTCTCCAAAGCACCTGAAGGCAGAACAAGAAGCAATGAATGGAAACTAATCAAGGAGAGAAGAAATGTAGAACTAAGGAAAACTTTCCTGAAAGTTAGAACAATTAATCCAAAAATTATTATTTTTTAATTTTTTAATAATTTTTATAAAATTATTAATCCAGGATCCAAAAAGATCTTGACAAATTTGAACAATGGGCCCTATCCAACAAAATGAGTTTTAATGTGGAGAAAAGCAAAGTTTTACATTTAGGCAGGAAAAATCAAAGGTATAAGTACAGATTAGGCAAGACCTAGCTCAAAAACAATAACTGTGAGAGGGACCTTGGATTCCTAGTGGATGATCACTTGACTATAAGCCATCAGCAGCGAAAAAACCTAATACAATCCTGGGTTATATAAACAGAGGCATAGAATCAAGATCACATGAAGTATACTACCTCATACTTCATCTACACCAAAATAACAAGACACAAAAACAAGCACAAACAGGCAGAAAAAAGGACAGCAAAATAGGCATAATTACCCAGAACAGAGAAGCTAGAAACAAGGCCAACAATAAAGTACATCCACCAACCAAAAAAGACAGACTATCGAACACCAAACTCATGGAACAGGTGACTGATACTATTGTGGTATGAAATACATGTTCCATGTATGCATTGATGCCCAAAGAACACCCAAACTATACATACATTAGATGCAAATTATGTGAACTACTATAGGAAAAGATTAGGAACTTAGAGGCAACTCTAGCCAAACCCCAACATATGAAAGAAAGCTCCACCCAAACCGAACCAAATAATGAACAAATAATTCCCAGAGGACTTGACCCTACCGATAAGCCCATGGAGGAAGACAAATGGAGGTATGTCACACACAGAAGGAAGCACAATACCCAAAGAAAGAAACAGCATACAACAAACAAATCCCTTCTGCCCAATCCTACCCAACCAGAAGCAGCCCTATTAAATTGATTTCTTCCCTTAGATGGAAACATGCAGACCCACAACTCCCCCTCAAAGAAGACATGCATACACCTAGCAAAGAAACAACTTCAAATATCCCTAAAAAAGTCACTTCAAATATCCCTTAAAAAGCCACATCAACAAACACACCTGAGATAAACAGAAAAGCACCCCA
This sequence comes from Bothrops alternatus, assembly GCA_034064705.1. Taxonomy (NCBI): domain Eukaryota; kingdom Metazoa; phylum Chordata; class Lepidosauria; order Squamata; family Viperidae; genus Bothrops; species Bothrops alternatus. The sequence goes on from JARGCV010000085.1 coordinate 14,316,995, forward strand.
GATGTCATCCCCCCCCAAAAAAGAAAGGAGAGTGTTGATAATAGGAGACCTATCCTCAAAGGAACAGAACCATCCATCTGCAGACCAGACATACAATCTAGGGAGGTATGCTGTCTCCTGGAGCAAAAATCAAAGATGTGGCTGAGAACCTAACCAAAATAATTAGGCCCACAGATTACTACCCCCTCCTCCACCACCACATTGGGACAAACAAAACAACAAACAACCTGAGTACAATAGTGAGAGATTACAAAAAATGAGCCAATACAGTTAAGAAGCTAGGAGCACAAGTAGTGTTCTCATCAGTACTCCCAACCATAGGCCAACACCCATTGAGGGAAAAAAGAATTTTAGAAACAAACCATTGGCTAAAGGATTGGTGTCACCAAGAAAACTTTGGTTTCCTGGATCATGGACTGCATTTCCTACACGAAGGACTCTTGACAAGGGATGGGCAACCTCACGAAACAGGCAAAAATGTACTGGGAAAAAGACTGGCCCAACTCATCAGGAGAGCTTTAAACTAAAACTGAAGGGAGAGGGTGACCAATCTCTAAACTCTCTAGAACCCAAAACCAATCACAAATCCCAAGAAAACAAACCAAACAATGAGGTAGGCAGTGATGAAAAAAAGAGAAAAACTCAAACAACAATCAGGAGATACAGGAAACACACCCATGGACAGGCTAAAAGCCTTAAATGCTTATATACCAATGCTCAAAGTTTGGGGAACAAAAAGCAATAGTACATGAGGGAGGGTATGATATAGTTGGCATAAAAGAAACTTGGTGGGACGAAATCCATGAATGGAATGTACTGATGGATGGATACAAATTGTTCAAAAGAAACAAAAAGAGGAGGAGGAGTTGTACTATATGTAAGAGAACACTACATATCTGCAGAAATGCACATGATCAAAGATAAAATCTCTCAAGAATGTATATGGGTTAATATAAAAGAGGAAAAAAAGTGACATTACCATAGGTGTATATTACAGGCCAACCAAACAATCAGAAGAAATTGATGAATTCTTTGCCAACCAGTTAACAAATGCATGTACAAAGCATTTCACAATAGTAGACTTCAACTATCCAGATATCAACTGGGAGACAAACTCTGCAGTGAGTGGGAGAACAAACAAATTCCTAACCAACCTAGCTGACAACTTTGTCACCCAAAAGGTGGAGGAGGGAACTAGACGTAAAGCTATACTGGACTTAATCCTTATAGATAAAGAAGAAGTCATAAAGAGAATCGAAATTGCCAGAAACTTGGGTGAAAGTGACCACATCATACTGGAATTTAATATAATGCAAACACTAGCAATAGTAAACAATCCAACCCATGTCTTAAACTTCAAAAGAGCTGACTTTAACAAACTCAGAGAGAACCTAGGAATGATCCCATGGATGAAAATCCTAAAGAGGAAAACAACCCAAGAAGTGTGGGAAACCCTGAAAAATGCAAGCACAAAAGCCCAGACCAGCAAAATTGCCAAACCAATCTCATCTCATTCTTCGATAAAGAGACTAAACTAGTAGACTAGCGATACTCAGTGGACATAGTATACTTGGAATTCAGTAAGGCATTTGACAAGTTAGACCATAACCTACTCCTTAGTAAACTAAGAAAAGGTGGGATAGACATCACTACCACATGGATCTTTAACTGGCTGACAAACCGTACTCAATGAGTAGTTTTCAATGGCACTACATCCAAATGGAGAGAAGTAACTAGTGGGCTACCACAAGGTTCCGTCCTAGGCCCAGTACTCTTCAATATCTTCATCAATGACTTAGATGAGAGAATAGAAGGGGAACTCATGAAATTTGCAGATGATACCAAACTAGCAGGAGTAACTAATACCCCAGAAGACAAACACAGGATCCAAAAAGACAGTGTCTGCGGGGTTATTGCTTTCCCTTCCTCTATTCGCTACAATGTAACCTTTTGCTTTGTTTATTGCTTCTGCTTCCTGCACTGTATCTCTCTCTGAACTTTCTTCTCCCTAACCTGTCAGCTAGGAAAAGGGGGGGGGGAGAAAAAATACAACCTCCAGAGCCTGGCTTATTTCTCCATTCTCAAAAGGAGGTGTGAAGAGCTGCTTGAACAGCGCGCTATAACTGGAGCTGGACGAAGTTATCTCCCCTTTCCCATGATGGACTTAACACCTGGGATTCGCTGCTTTGAACCGTCCGGATGAACTGTGGGGTGGGGTTTGCTTGACGACACTTTAAAGTATCGATCTGCAAAGGAATCCCTCAGATCCTGTCTATTATGCCTGCTATCAACTACTTTTAATAAAAATTCCTGTTGGAGGAAACCGTCTCCAAGAGTTCTGCTTTTTTAAGATGTGGGATTGAAGTGGTTCCTTACATTAGACAGGATCTTCAGTAATAGTCAACCTGAAGGAAGACCCTTACCAGGGGATTTTACAAAAACTACAATGTCGGGTGACGGGGCTGAGAAGGAAGAACCCACCATGAAAGGGGAGCCCTCTCTCCAGCAGGGACCCTGCCAGTTGTCGGGATCTGGGATGTCATAGTCCTCAGAAGAAGAAATGGTGGAAATGCACGACCACAAACCTCGGTGGTCGATGGGCGTTGGCAAGAAAGATGAGTGGGAAAAAGTATCGAGGTAAGTGACCTGCGCCAGGGCAGCCACCAACCTGGATGGAAGCAAAAGATGTAGAAATCCCTGCACTTTAGCGAAGAGGAAGGAGGTCGCATGCAGCACTCGAACTGGATCCTAGAGAAAGGTATTGACCTGATGAAAAGAACCCTTGGCTCTCTCATGGAGGATAACCCTGAATCCTGGGGCCACACCAACACCTCTCGCCCGAGCCGATGCGCAAAACCACCAGCTACGGCCAAGAAGTCAACGGGCTGTTTCAAATGCGGGAGAGAGGGGCATTGCTCTGTAGAATGCCACTCGAAAGCCCCTCAGCACAGTCCAGACCGATCACCGGCTAGGAAATCAGGGAAGTCCCCAGCCAAGCCACGAGAACTCGCCATGAGGGCGACCAAGGCTTTTGAGTCCCCACCCCCTGCCAAGTGTGGGAGGGAACTCCAGCCTACACTGCAGGGGCAGTGGACACCTCGGACAACAGCTCGGAGGGCAAACCCCTGGTAAGTGGACCCATCACACCCATCCTCAAGACAATGACTATATTAGCCCCCTCCATGCCCAAAGCTGTCAAAGTGAAAGCCTTAATAGACTCTGGCTGCACCTCCTGCCTCATTAGCCCAATGTTAGTGGGGAACTTGGGCATCCTGGTGAGGAGGCTGAAACAACCAATCTCATTCGGCCAGTTAGATGGGTCCATAGCAGCGGGGATGCCAGCTACTTTAGCCACTTTACCAGTCCACCTATCTCTGACGAACCACAAAGACAACATAACGTTTGTAGTGACGCCAGGCATGGAATGCCCAGTGATCCTAGGGCTGGAGTGGCTAAAGAAATGGAACCCCTGGATAAATTGGAGGACGGCAGAACACAATTTCCCGAAGGGGGATCATGTGAACTTAACCCCCCAAGGAGTCCTACCAAACCCAGGAGCGAAGAAAGCATTGGTGGGAGAGGAAAAGGGGCTACCTGAAATACCAGAGGAATACCAAGACCTTGCTGAAGTTTTCAGTGAGGAGCAGGCAGATGAGCTTCCCCATTACTGACCCACGGATTGTGCAATAGAATTCAAGCCCAGGGCAAAACTCCTGAAGCCCAGACTATACTCTATGAGCCCTAAAGAGAAGGAGGAAATGGAAAGATTCATAAATAAAAACCTAGAAAGAGGGTTTATCAAACTTGCCAAGCCTAAGGTAGCCACCCCAGTCCTCTTTAGAGAGAAGAAGGATGGCACTTTGCGCTTGTACATGGACTAGTGCACCTGAATGCAATCAATAAAAGTAACCTATACCCCCTACCCCTCATGAAGGACAGTTATCTCACCTATCAAAAGGAAGAATTTTCACTAACTAGACCTAAGGGAAGCGTATTACCGCATTAGGATTAAGGAAGGGGATGAATGGAAAACTGCATTTAATTGCCCAATGGGATGCTACCAATTCAAAGTTTTGCTGTTTGGACTACAAGCCCCCCCCCGCAGTATTTATGCAATTAATCAATAAGGTACTAAGGGAGCACCTATTTAAGGGGGTCCTGGTTATCTTCACCAAATCCAAAGAGCAACATGTCAACCTAGTCAGAGCGGTTTTAAAGAAACTGTGAGCTGCCCACCTATATGCCAAATTATCAAAATGCGAATTCCACCAGGAAAGAATAGACTACCTGGGTTATCGCATATCCCCACAGGGCATTGAAATGTACCCTGAGAAGGTCAGGGCAGTATTAGAATGGGCACCACCTCGCACAAGGAAGCAGTTGCAAAGTTTCCTGGGTTTTGCAAACTTTTACCTCCAGTTCATTCCCTCATTTGCCCAGATAGCCTTGCCCCTCACGAACTTACTAAAAACAAAGTGAGAATCCTCAGTTAAACCCAGCCAGCCACTAAAATGGACAATGAAATGCCAAGCGGCGTTCGAGAGGTTTAATAGACTCTTTTCCACCGAACCCGTACTGAGGCACCCAAACACAGATAAACCTTTCATAATACAGGCGGACGCAAGTGATGTGGCAGTGGGGGCTGTACTATTATGAGAAAACGATGAAGGGGTATTGCAACTGTGCGCATACACATCCAGGAAACTCACCAAAATGGAACAGCACTGGCCCGCATGGGAAAAGGAGGCGTATGCTGTGAGATGGTTGTTACTTACATGGCGCCATTTCCTTGAAGGGAATAAAATCCCTTTTCAGGTCTGGATGGACCACAAAAACCTAGAAGTCTTAAAAACACCCAGGAACCTCACTCCCAAGCAAGTCCGCTGGTCCCAGCATTTTCACCAATTTTGTTTTATGCTCAAACTCTTGCCGGGGGAAAGAACTTCCTGGCAGATGCACTGTCTTGCATGCCCCAATATAACAGCATGTGATCCACCAATTCTAAACCACTCATGCCTGAACCACAACTTGCAGTGCCAGTAACCACCAGAGCCCAAGCTAAAATAAAGCTGCAGCTGGATAGCCAAACTGGAATTGAATTCCAGAAAACTTTGGAAACAGATGAATGGTTCCAGAAAAATAGATACATGTGCACAATCAAGGACGGACTGCCATGGATGGGGGAGAAGTTATATATACTAACCACCCAGAGGGTCACTTTCATGCAGCTATTCCATGATACAAAATCAGCATGGCATTTTGGATTTGTAAAAACATTACATTTAATTAAAAGGCAATTTTGGTGGCCATCCATGAAAAAGGACAGAGAAAATTATGTGGCCAGCTGCCCAACTTGCGCAACTGCTAAGAGGTTGCAAGGGAAATCGCCCAGACTGTTACAACCAGTGGCGAATCCCTTAGCCCCCTGGAAAGAAATATCCATGGATTTTATAGTGGAACTACCAGAAAGCAATGGAAACACTGTCATCTGGGTGGTTACGGACCTGTTTTTGAAACAGGTGCACTTTATCCTTTGCCAAAAGATTCCCATCGCAAAAACCTTAGCAAAACTATTCGTGCAGCACATCTACAGACTGCATGGAGCACCGCAACGTATCATATCTGATAGGAGAGTGCAATTTACATCAGAACTTTGGAAGAAATTTTTATCCCTCTTAGGAACCACTCAGGGACTGTCATCTAGTCATCATTCTCAATGCAATGGACAGACGGGACATTCGAATTCAGTACTTGAGCAATACTTAAGGTACTTTATTAATTTCCAGCAAACGAATTGGACGGACCTACTCCCTTTCGCAGAAGTCGCTTACAATAACACAGTCTACTCCAGCACAGGCTACACTCCCTTTCAAGTAGCCACCGGTTAAAGTTTATCCCTATGCCAGAACTGACCCCAAACGAACCAGCAATCCCATCGCTGAAAGAATGGATATCACAATTACAAAACACCTGGCCAATAGTTAGAAAAGCCTTAGATGAAACTAGGCAAGCATACAAAGCACAAGCGGATATAAAAAGAGTCGAACCTATACCACTCACTGTAGGAGAAATGGTATATTTGTCTACAAAATACCTAAAATACCGACAACCCTGTAAAAAACTGGGGCCAAAATATATAGGACCTTTTCCAATCGAAAGAATCATAAACCCAGTAACAGTAGAATTAGAACTACCCAAAAATCTTAGGCAAATACACCCAATTTTTCACTGCAGCTTGCAGTTGCCCTTATGACCAAAAATCCCTCCCCCACCACCTCCAATCATGGTTGAAGGAGAATAACACTTTGAGATAAAAGAAATCCTAGATTCTAGGAAGTATCATGGGGCAATTCAATACCTAGCAGCATGGAAACACCTTCCCCCCTCACAAAATGAATGGGTCCATCAATGTCATGTCAGACACCTAAACTGCTAAAGAAATTTCATACAGAATTCCCAACAAACCAGACTAACCTCTATATCTGTTTTGTTTTCCCTACAGGTGGATCTCTCTTATTTTTAAGGGGGGCAGGATGTCAGAACCCATTCCTACTTCATTTCTACCTATCCCCTCTGACCTAAAAACAAATCTCACCTTCCCCTGGATTCTGCCATAGTTCCAAGAGGGAGGGGTGATGTGTCTGCGGGGTTATTGCTTTCCCTTCCTCTATTTGCTACAACCTTTTAACCTTTTATGTAACCTTTTGCTTCGTTTATTGCTTCTATGTCCGTTGCCTGCTATAATGTAACAATTTGCTTCCTGCACTGTATCCCTCTCTGAACTTTCTTCTCCTAACCCAGTGGTGGCGAACCTATGGCCCGGGTGCCAGAGGCGGCACTTAGAGCCCTCTTTGTGGGCACGCGCACTGTCGCCCCAGTCCTAGGCCTTCAGCTGGGTTTTATAAAACCTTTTCGCTTTAGGCCTCTACCGCCGTGTGCAAAAAAAAATGGTTCAATCAATCAGTCAATTTCAGCTTCTCGTGGAAAAAAACAGATCTTGCAAAGTTGGAATTGATTGATTGAACTTTTTAGTCCCACCCAGTCTGCCGTTACCACCGCAGCCACGCCCACCCAATGGGCCACACCCACCCAGCACCCGATGATGCATAAGTGGGTTTTGGGTTGCAGTTTGGGCACTCGGTCTCTAAAAGGATCGCCATCATTGCCCTAACCTGTCAGCTAGCAAAAGCAAGGGGGGGGGGAGAAAGAAATACAACCTCCGGAGCCTCGCTTATTTCTCCGTTCTCAAAAGGAGGTGGGAAGAGCTGCTTGAACAGCATGCTATGACTGGAGCTGGACCGATGTTAACTCCCCTTTCCCACAATGGACTTAACACCTGGGGATTGGCCGGTTTGAGCCGTCCGGATGAACTGTGGGGTGGGGTTTGCTTGAAGACACTTTAAAGTATCGATCTGCAAAGGAATCCCTCAGATCCTGTCTATTATGCCTGCTATCAACTACTTTTAATAAAAGTTCCTGTTGGAGGAAACCGTCTCCAACAATTCTGCTTTCTTAAGATGTGGGGTTGAAGAGGGTCCTTACAGAAGACCTCCAAGGTCCCTTCCAGCTCTATTCTATTCTATTCTATTCTATTCTATTCTATTCTATTCTATTCTATTCTATTCTATTCTATTCTATTCTATTCTATTCTATTCTATTCTATTCTATTCTATTCTATTCTATTCTATTCTAATTCTAAACTGATTTAGCCAGCAGTGCTGTGATCCAGAAGGAGTGAAGTTAACTCTCCCATCCAATCTGTTACTATGTTCTCTATTGAAATGATCCAATAGAAGTGATTACTACTTCACTATTAAATTTTAAAGCCACAAAATCTTGGACAGTCACGAATTATTTCCCTTGGCTCAGCTGCACTCACAGTTCACTTCTACCATAAATGCCCCCTTTGGTCAGAAATATAAGAGTTTCTCATCTTTTATGTTTTCTTTTTACACATGACAATTTAAACCAGTGGTCTCCAACCTTTCCACCTTTGCGGACCAGCAGGGGAGGGAGAGGGGATGACTCCACGCAAATGGTGGGTGAGCAAGCACATGAACGCAACTCAATTTGCAGCAAGTGACAGGCACACATGCCCTCTGCTCATACAAATGGAGCTGCCCACTGCTTCCTGGTTATGAACTGGGCTGTAGCCTGGGGTTTGGGGGCCCCTGATTTAAATAATTAATATGCACAAATATTGTACTGCATTATTGCCCAGAAGATATTATCCATTTAGATTTACAATATAATTTAAGATATATCTGCTCAGGAAAAAAAAAACTCTCATGGACTTCAGTGAGACTTATTGTACTTCCTGATATGCTGCAATTTCCTTAGTTTGGAAGCCAAGAGGATGTTCTGCCCCTTTTGCTATGTGTGTGGACCTCTTCTGAAAGCTTTATAGCAAAGTTGACAGTTGCTTTAAATTAGAGTCTTTGGCTGCAGTCCAAGACAAAGAGTGGGAGTTCATTTAGCTAAAAAAGACAATTGCACAACTTGGAAACTGAGCCTAGGGAAGGCCATTATTTGTAAGATACATCTTGTTTTTGGAAGGACTTGCATGAGTTTGGCACGTCTTTATTTGCTAAGGCTTTTAAAAGTATTTTGCAAATCCAAAGGAAATATATGGTTTTGCTGGAAAATGTGAGTTCAGTGACTCCAAAGCAAGGTAAGAGGCTGGCGATTTTCTTCTGAAGCTCTTTGAAAAGCAGCTAATGGGAAATGCTAAATGGAATGTACCTTGAATAAAATACAGGTTTGTGCAAAAGAAGAGATGCTTTAGCAACCCAGTGGATCTCACAGAGATCTACATGCTAAATATCCAAAAATTTAATTCCAAGCAAAACTGAAGTTTAATTATTTGGTTATATAAATGAAGATTTGTAAATGTCTGTTTCTTTCAAATGTATGACTGTCATGTTCCAGTTCACTAAATCTAGAATGCTTGCTTCTATATTAGCAAATATTTTGCTAGTTATGCAAATGATTGAGAAGAGAGAGGATAAATAGTCCTATTAATTTTCTTTTAAATTTCAAGTTGTTTTCTAGCTAGGATACAAAATAATGAAACTTTGGACAAAGACTAAATGAAATTTAAGGCAACTTATCTTACTTCATTAGAAAGTAGATATGCGATCTTGACTGGTGCAACCTTTATAGATTTAAAAGAAATTCATTGTTTCTCTTTTCTGGAAATAAACTGGTGCTGTGTTATTAATTAAATCCAGTATTTCCAAATTCCCTTTAAAAGGTTGCAAAGCACAGATATTCTTTCTAGATTCTTCTCTGTCTAATTTGATGTTTTCTTTGGTGATGTCTGTAGACATTTTCATTATTGAGCCGAATCTGATACTACTGTATTGTTTTAAATTAGTTAAATGACTGCTGAAAAGTTCAAAAATTCCTTTGTCATGCTGCCTCAGTGCCGATTTAGGGAAGGGGCTAACACAACTGAGAGAGAGTTGGTAAATGTGCATGAGATTGGAATTAGGAGTGATAGGAAAAGAAAGAAGAGCTAGTAATAGGGTCTGATCAGTAACCCCAAATCCTATTTTCTATGATTACTTTATGTAAGGCTAGAAAAACAAATCAGACATTAGAGGAAGAAAAATGCCCGGTTCAGGTGCAATGGTACTAACAATGTATACATTTCACATTTAAAGTTTAACATTTCAACACAATAATTAAAAAAATGTTGAGGCTCCAGCAGTGCTCAGTTGTAACTGTGGCTTTGAACAATGACTTGGGAAATAGTTCTTGGTTTGCTCTCCAAGCCTTCTATCCAGTTTTCCCATGGATGGAAATTGGATTATTGTCTAAGAATTGATTGTACTATCAATTAAATTCCAACCTGATTGCATTTTCCATCATGGACTGCAAGCATCTGGACAAATGCTAGAAGATAAGCAAGAAACATTGAAAGCTGTTGTTCTTGGCTGCCCCCTAGTACTCATCCAGATTTTTGCATCCCAGCTTTGGAAGATCTGTATATAAATCCCCAGTATATCCTGAAACAGAATATCACAATATTGGATTATTCTGGACAGGATTCTCAGGAGTCTCATTAACAAGATGGTATAACAGGCATGTTCTACAGCAGGGTGTCAAACTGCCAGCGCATAGGCCGGACGCATCACCAGGAAACTACACCCACCCCTTTGCTGGCAATGGGAAAAAAGCTCTGATACATCGTGCGACATCACGTGACGTTGCGAGTTTGACTTGTCTGTTCTACAGGATAATAATAGTATAGATATAATATTGGTGGAGCCTACACACCAATGCAGGGTTTACAATCCTTACCCAAGCAGGAATTTCTCACTTTTAAATTATAAAGAGTGTTTACTTCTCCAGTATTTAGGAAAGGATACTTTATACCCAATTCTTTATATATATATATATATATATATATATATATATATATATATATATATATATATATATATATATATATATATATATATATATATATATATATATATATATATATATATATATATATATATATATATATATATATATATATATATATATATATATATATATATATATGGTCAATCTAGATATATATTTGGGCTCATTGTCTTGCTGAAATATCCTCCCTTTTTTCAGCTTCAATTTCTTCTTGTCTGTGGGGAAAGATTCCAAAATCAAGAACAAAATTACTCTTAGTAATATGGAAGTTTAGAAACTGTTAATTCTGGCAAAGTTGTTACAAAGTGAAAGGTTGTCCAAACTTCTGTACCTGCCATATTAATTATTTTCTTATTTAGAATATGTAAACAACTGCACATGATTAGCAGTAAAGTTGCAAAGAGACATATTTAATGTTGGGCTATGTAGACATTATGTAGCTTCTCTTTACTTAGGGATTCATTAAAACATACCATTTTGACCAGGAATGCATAAACATTTCTATACAATAGTATCTACAAATGTGACTTTAATTCTTGAGAGTTCAATGTTTAAAATTTGCTTAAGGTAGTAAGCTGACAATGGACAGAATATGGATGTAAGGGCCCACTTCAATCCCACATCTTAAGAAAGCAGAACTCTTGGAAACAATTTCTTCCAACAGGAACTTTTATTAAGAGTAGTTGATAGCAGGCATAATAGACAGGATCTGAGGGATTCTTTACAGATAGATACTTTAAAGGGTCCCTAAGCAAACCCCACCCCACAGTTCATCTGGACGGTTCACACCACCCAATCCCTAGGTGTTAAGTCCATTGTGGGAAAGGGAAGATAACATCAGTCTGGCTCCATTTGTAATATGATGTTCCACAGCTCTTCACACCTCCTTTTGAGACTGGAGAAATAAGCCAAGTTATAGATATTTCTGTTTCTCCCCCCCCCTTTCCTAACTGCCAGGTTAGAGAGAAGAAAGTTCAGAGAGATGCATAGTGCAGGAGGCAATTTATTACATTGTAATGGGCAGCAGACCCAGCAGGCAATAAACAAAAGTTTACATTGTAGCGAATAGAGGAAGTGAAAGTCATATCCTGCAGGCATATCCCCCCTCCCTCTTGGGAATATGGCAGAATCCAGGGGAAGGTGAGATTTGGTTTTAGATCAGAGAAATGAAATATAAGCCGCCCTGAGTTCCTGGAATAGGGCGGCATAGAAATCCAATAAACCATAAACCATAAACCATAAATGGATTCTGACATTGGGTTTAACTCAGAAGTGCCCAACCCCTTGGCCATGCAAGCAGCAGGCGAATGTGCATGCATTGTTCACACAAATGGAGCTTCACAGGCTCATGCAAGTGCTCGTCATTTGTGCAAATGGAGCTGTGAGTGTGCACATCTGCCGCTCACACAGAACCATTTCCTCTCCCCCCCGCCAGTCCATAAAACCGGAAACATTGGGGACCACTAGTTTAACTGAAATATATATACAGGTATGGAATAGATGGTATCTGGCTCAACAGCAGTAACTGTCAGATGGATCTAGGAGTCCTAGTGGACAACCATTTAAATAAAAGCCAACAGTGTGGTGCAGTTGCCAGAAAAACCAAGGCAGTCCTAGACTTCATCAAAGAGGGATAGCATCAAGATCACATGAAGTGTTAGTACTACTTTATACTGCATTAGTAAGACCACACTTGGACCACTGCATACAATTTTGGTCATCATGATACAAAAAAGATGTTGAGATTCAAAAAAGAGTGCAGAAAAGAGCAACAAAGATGATTAGAGACTGGAGATTAAAACATATGATGAATGGTTGCAGGAACTGGGTATGTCTAGTCTAACAAAGAGAAGGAATAGGGGTGACATGATAGTCGTCTTCCAATATATGAGCGGCTGTCACAGAGGAGAGGTTGATCTATTCTCCAAAGCACCGGAGGGAGGGCAAGGCAAGAAATAACAGATGGAAACTTAGCAAAGAGCAAGCCAAACTAGAATTAAGGAAACATTTTCTGACAGAGAGGGCAATTAATCAGTGGAATGACTTGCCTTTAATTATGTAATAATCTTGGCGCTTTGGGGCATTGTTTGTATCAAGATTATTTCATTAAAGGTTAAATATGATTTTGGTTGGATTGTGCCCATTTTATTTTATTTTATTTTCTGGAATCCAAGACTTGGAAAAGGTTTTTGAGCCCATCAACCCCAGGCGTCCTGCTCAGTGCAGGAATGTGAATCAGAACATCTGTTCAGACTCTGTTTGAATGTATCCAAGAAAGGAGAACCCACCACCTCAGTGAGGAGGGGGTTTCACTGTTGGGCTGTTCTTTTGTTAGAAAGATTTTTCCCCCTAACAGTCACTCATAATCTCCTTTCTTGTATTTCAAATACATGATTTGTATCCTGCTCTCTGGAGTGACTTCATAACCCCTTCTTGTTGATTTGGGTTGGTGTTTCTCCACCAAAAGCTAAAGTTTGGTTTTTCTGTGAAAACGAGAATATCAATCCAAGTATTTGGTTTCCATTGTTGCAATAGGCTAGCACTTGTCTGCCTAACTATTCTATCAATACAAAATAAAGTTTTGGGGCCACATTTATTTATTTATTTATTTATTTGACTTATATGCTGCCCTTCTCCCCAGACTCAGGGCGGCTTACAGCAGAAATACAAGTACAAAAATATATAAATCATTTAAAATAGTAATACAGTATAAAACTATAAACTATACCCACTCATACAACATACAATCCCAATCAAAGGCCCAGGGGCAGAGCACCGCTCACACGCCCCAAGCCTGTCTGCATAGATGTGTTTTTAAGACTTTTCGGAAAGCTAGGAGGGAGGGAGCAGTACGAACCTCTGAGGGAAGTTGGTTCCAGAGGGCTGGGGCAGCAACAGAGAAGGCCCTAACCCTAGGTCCCGCCAAACGGCACTGTCTAACAGATGGGACCCGTAGGAGGCCAACCCTATGTGCCCTAACCGGTCGCTGGGATTCATGGGGCAGAAGACGGTCCCACAAGTATCCTGGCCCATTGCCATATAGGGCTTTATAGGTCATAACCAGCACTTTGAATTGTGTTCGGAGACCAATTGGTAGCTTACCACATGCTTGGTAAGCGAAGATAAGGGCCAGTCTATACCGGTCGTATGGGGAAGAGGCAGATATGATGGGAGGCCGGGGGATGGCCGCTCTCGGGGAACAAAGCCTTGCTGCCTGAAAGCGATTTCTTGTTCCGGCCCCCTGAATCTCTCCCGGGGTACTGGTAATGAGCGAAATTTGAACCCTGGACTCAGGCTGCTGCTGCTTAATGCCAGGTCGGTGGTAAATATGGCTCCCCTCATCCGGAACTTAATTCTGGATGAGGAGGCCGACCTGGCATGTGTCACTGAGACCTGGCTGACCCCAGAGGGAGGAGTTCCCCTCTCTGAGATATGTCCAGCTGGGTTTCAGGTATGGCATCAGCCGCGACCCCAGGAAAGGGGGGAGGAGTGGCAATTATAGCTAAGGAGTCACTCGGACTGCGCAGACTCGCTGCTTCTGAGATATCAGGTTGTGAGTCCCTCCTTATGAGGTTGGACCTAGGTGTACAGGCGGGCTTGTGGCTTACGTACCTGCCTCCCAGCTGCGTTTCAACAGCCCTGCTCACGCTACTCAAGGAGGTAGCCGGGTTGGCAGTTGAGTTCCCCAGACTTATAGTCTTGGGGGATTTCAATGTGCCGTCACTCGGTGAATCCTCTGGGTTAGCGTGGGAGTTCATGGCTACCATGGCAACCATGGACCTGGCTCAAGTAATTGAGGGCCCGACCCATGAGGGGGGGACACACACCTGACCTGGTTTTCCTCTTGGAGCAGTTGAGATATGATCTGGGATTAAAGGGCTTAGAAGTGTTGCCTATGTCATAGACAGATCATTTTCTGGTCTCCTCTCCCGCAGGGAGGCGGAACCGATTAAATGGTTCCGCCCCAGATGCCTGATGGACCCTATGGGCTTTCAAAGGGCACTTGGGGAATTGCCGGATTCGCTCATATACAGTTCGGCGGAGTCCCTAGTGACGGCCTGGAATACGGCCACTATGGGGGCTCTAGACCAGATTGCACCGTTGCGACCTCTCCGTGGTAGCAGACCCAGGAGATCTCCTTGGTTTACCCAGGAACTCAGGGGGATGAAGTGCCAGAAGAGACGTCTAGAGAAGCAATGGAGGGTAAGCAGATCCAAATCTGATCGAACCAAATTGAGAGCTCATATAAAGACCTATTTGGAAACAATCACTGCGGCAAGATCTCAGTATCTTTCCGCATTGATCACGTCTGTGGATTCTCGCCCGGCTGCCCTGTTTAAGGTGACTCGTTCTCTCCTTGATACGGAGAGGAGGGAGGAACCTTTGAAGGGCAATGCTGAGGAATTTAACACCTTCTTCGCAGACAAGATCGCTCAGATCCGGACTGACTTGGACTCCAATTGGAACGCAATGTCGGCTGACAATGAGTCAATCGAGACGACAGAGGCCCGTCTTAGTCTTGTGGAATGGGATGAGTTTGACCTGGTAACTCCTGATGATGTGGACAAGGCCATTGGAGCTGGGAGTTCTGCCACCTGTTTATTGGACCCATGTCCCTCCTGGCTGGTTTCAGCTAGTAGGAAGGTGACACGTAGCTGGGTTCAGGCTGTTATTAACGCTTTGTTGAGGGAGGGGTCCTTTCCAGCTCCCTTAAAGGAGGCACTTGTGCGCCCCCTCCTCAAGAAGCCTTCCCTGGACCTGGCAGTTTTGAATAATTACTGGCCAGTCTCCAACCTTCCCTTTTTAGGGAAGGTTGTTGAGAAGGTGGTGGCACTCCAACTCCAACGATCCTTGAATGAGGCTGATTATCTGGACCCTTGGCAGTCTGGATTCAGGTCCGGTCACAGCACGGAAACTCTTTTGGTCATGCTGACCGATGATCTCTGGCGGGCCCGGGATAGAGGTTATTCCACTATCCTGGTGCTTCTTGACCTCTCAGCGGCATTCGATACCATCGACCATGGTATCCTTCTGTGCCGGTTGGAGGGGTATGGAGTGCGGGGCACCATTTTGTGGTGGTTCACCTCCTACCTCTCTGGCCTGTCGCAGTCGGTGTTTGCAGGAGGTCAGAGATCGGCTCCGAGGCTTCTTCCGTGTGGAGTGCCTCAGGGGTCTGTCCTCTCACCTCTGCTTTTTAACATCTACATGAAGCCGTTGGGTGAGATCATCCGCCGACACGGGGTGAGTTGTCATCAGTATGCTTATGACACTCAGCTTTATATCTCTACCCCGCGTCATTACAGCGAAGCAGTGGAAGTGATGAGCCGGTGCCTGGAGGCTGTTGAGGTCTGGATGGGTGCCAACAGGCTCAAGCTCAACCCTGACAAGACGGAGTAGCTATGGGTTTTGCCTTCCAAGGACGATTCTAACTGTCCGTCCATTACCCTGAGGGGAGAAGTTTTGTGCCCCTCGGAGAGGGTTCGCAACTTGGGTGTCCTCCTCGATCCACAGCTAAGCCTGGAACATCATTTTTCAGCTGTGGCGAGAGGAGCATTTGGCCGGGTTCGCTTGGTGCGCCAGTTGCGACCCTATTTGGATCGGGAGTCCCTCCTAATAGTCACTCATGCCCTTGTCACCTCGAGATTCGACTATTGTAATGCTCTCTACATGGGGCAACCTTTGAAGAATGTCCGGAGACTGCAGGTTGTCCAGAATGCAGCCGCGCGAGCTGTCTTGGGTCTTCCTAGACATGCCCATATCACTCTGGCCCTTCGCGAGCTGCACTGGCTTCCAATTGGTCTGTGAACACAATTCAAAGTGTTGGTTATGACCTATAAAGCCCTTCATGGCAATGGACCAGGTTACTTGCGGGACTGTGTTCAGCCTCATAAATCCCAGTGACTGGTCAGGGCACATAGGGCTGGCCTCCTATGGGTCCCGTCCATCAAACAATGTTATTTGATGGGCCCTAGGACAAGGGCCTTCTCCGTTGCTGCCCCAGCCCTCTGGAACCAGCTTCCCTCAGAGGTGTGTACTGCCTCCTCCCTCCTAGCTTTCCGTAAACTTTTAAAAACCCATCTATGCCAACAGGCTTGGGGGGTATGAACTTTGTTCTGCCCCCAGGCTGAGGAATCGCCTTCCATTGCTGAGTGTTTATTTGATTGTTTGCTTGTTGTATGTGTCGATTTTTTTTTATTGGATGTAATTGTTGTTATTGATTTTATCTATGTCTATGTTCTTGTTGTGAGCTGCCCCGAGTCCTGGGAGAGGGGCGGCATACAAATTTAATAAACAAACAAACAAACAAACAAATAAATAAATAAATAAATAAATAAATAAATAAGTAAATTCCAAAGTGGGTATTACTGTTCCCTTCGCAAACCCCTAAGACTGTGGTGGTGAACCTATGGCACTGGGCCACAGGCGGAACACAGAGCCCTCTCTGTGGGCACATGTTCCATCGCCCCAGTCCTAGGCTTTCAGTCCCATCCATGAGCAGCCTGCATCAAAATCTCCCCGGGCAAGTGGCTTTTTAAGCTGGGTTTTATAAAACTTTTCACTTTCAGCCTCCGCCACCATGTGCAAAAAAAAAAAAGTTCAATCAATTTCAAATTCTCATGAGAAAACATAAGATGTCACAAAGTTGGAATTGATTGATTGAACTTTATTTTTAGTCCCACAGAGCGGCAGAGAAAGTGATGCATTGGAGCTGGAAAGAAGGTGCCGCGTGGGGGTGGGAGTGAGCGACAGGAGCAGGGCGCTCCATGCAGGGGATTGGGGTGGCAGTAGCAAGCCGGTCCATGTGGGGATGGGGTGGCAGGAGCAGGGTGCTCCGTGTGGGGGGGGTGGAGCAGAGCAGCAGAAGCAGGGTGCTCTGTGTGGGGGGTGAAGCATTGCGGCGGTGCTAGCATGGTGGTCGACCAGTTGCTTCCCTCCCCCTGCCAGATATCTGCTGAAGCCACACAGGATAAGTTTGCTGGGCCCACCCCTGCCCAGATGCCTCGCCTCCCCCAAGCATTTTTTTACTAACCTGCCTTTCAGCTGCATTCCATTTTTCCGTTTGCTTCTTAGCCTTCGCCATGTGTTTATGGCACTATCGGTAAAAAAAAGTTTCATCAGACTTTTTAACTTCTCATGAGATCTCAAGAATTTAGACAGTCTGATGGAACTTTATTTTTTAACCAATAGTCCCACAAACACGCAACGAAGGCTGAAAAGCGAACGGAGAAATGGAATGCAGCTGAAAGGCAGATTAGTTAAAAAATGCTTGGATGAAGTGAGGGCATCTGGGTGGGGGCAGGGGCGGGAACCTTACCCTGCATGGTGGCTGGAGGGTGGGGCGCATGCCTTTCCTGTGCCAGGCCAGCCCCTGCAGCCCTGGGGTGGCCATGCTGGGCGGCGGTGGGCAGGGTGTTGAGGTGGGGGCTGGCAGGCTGACCAAAGCAGCAGGTGGAGCACTGGAGGCTCAGGGAGAAAGGGTGCTGAAGTGGGCAGTTGGGCCATTGGCAAGAGTAAAGCGGTTGAGCGGAAAGCGGCCTCAGAACAAGTGGGGCAAGTAAGGAAAGAAATCCTCTCTTCCCCCGGAAATTGCCTTTGTTTCCTTACCTGACTCCCAGCCCCGTGCCGTTTTTCCTTTGCAATCTGCCGCCGCCATGTGCAAGGAAACAAAGGAAGTTTTTTTGGGGGGGGGAAGGTCAATCAATCAATTCCAACTTCTTGTAAAAGATCACGAAGTTGGAATTAATTGATTGACCTATTTTCCCAAAAAACCACCTTCCTTTGTTTCCTTGCACATGGCAGTGGTGGCATGCTGCTTTAATGTTGCCTGATGGTGAGTGTGACTTTGCCTGTCCACAGCCTAGTGACGGGCCATATTGCTACGGCCGGTCTTTTGTCCGCTGGTTTGGAGGGAGCTCTAGCTCTAACGGGAGAGCTACCGCTCTCCTGCAATCCAGCAAAAGTCCCTCCTTGCTGGTCACCTCTACAGGGTGACTTTTTGACCCTTTTAGGACCCCGCAGCAATGCAAAACTGGATGAGGGAGCCAGAGCTCATCTCCCAAGCATCCATGGCAGCCACGTCAGCAAACTGGAAGTCTCTTTCCTAATACTTTCTTTCTGAGGGTTCTGCCATTCTCTTGAGGAGGAGGAGGGGGGAGGCTCCATGGTATGTTATTCTACTTTGCTACAAGGTATCCTTTCTGCTGTTCCTGTATGCTGACTCTTTGAACTGTCTCTCCCTTGATGTTACCTTGGAGATAGAAAGGGATGTGCCTCCGGACATCTGGCTTATCTCTTGCTGCAGAAGGGAAGGTTCAAAGACCCAACAACATCTTCACAATCATGGGAAAGGACCTTGTTATCAGCTCCTTTCCTACAGAGAACTTAACACCTGGGGATTGGCCCATTCAAACTGACCGGAAAAACTATTCGGGTGGGGTTTTGCTTGGGACTCTTTTCACCTATTGATCTGAGCAGGAAACCCTCAGATCCTGCCTATCATGCCTGCTAACAGCTTCTCCTAATAAAAGTTCCTTTTGGAAAGAAACTGTTCCAAGAGTCCTGCTTTCTTGGGATGAGGTTTTGAAGTGGGCCCTGACATTAGGCAAGATCTGCAGTAATAGCCCAGAAAGAAGACCCTTACTGGAGGACTAAGCAAATTATGTCCGATATCGGAAAGGAAAAGGAAGAACCTGCCAGGGGGGGAGATCTCCCACCTACCAGACCCCGTCTGATACAGTTCTCAATCCTCAAGCTCATCAAACAAGGTAGTGGTTGTGGAATGTTGCCACAAGCCCAGGTGGTTGATGGGTATTGGGAAGAAGGATGACTGGGAGAAGAAATGCAGGAAAGTGACGCTCAGACGTGGCAGTCACCAACCGGGTTGGAAAGTTGAGATGGAGAGGTCACTTCACCTTAGTGAAGATGAGGACAACCGGCCACCCCATTCCAGCCAGTTCCTGGAGCAAGCTATCAACATGTTGAGAGTTGCCTTTGACTCTATGAAGGAGGAGAAAGCCGACCCGTGCTGGGGCACCATCAACCCGGGCTCAGTTGAAGGAATGGATGAAAGGGGGGGCCAACCAGCAGTCCCAGGCCCTTCTACCAGCACCACAGAAGCAGCAGCCATCACTACAGCCACCGCCACCCCCAGACAAGCCGTGCCAGCCAACGGAGATGGACACAGACACAGATGGAAGATGTCCATCTGAAATTTTCTGCTGCTGGGAATAAAGTATTGCAGGGAGCCATGCCACCTGTGATTTTTCCTGACCCAGGTATTGAACTTCATGGAGGAATACGGTCGTTACAGACTGGGGCCGAATACGGATTGTGCAAGTCTCCCTAGATGGCACCACAGTGGACTGGGTAGAGGATATCCACAATGCTGACGCCCCATAACTGCAGAATTTCAATCAGTTCATGGTAGCCCTCAGACGCAGATTTGAAGACCCCTTGGCTGATTGGAAAATGTGAGAACGCATCAAAACCGTAGTGGAATATACCCAAGTTCTGAGCCATGGCCAGCAAGTTGAACTGGCTGAAAGATATATTGATCGAACATTTCAAGGATGGCCTGAACTACGACCTGTACGATGCCTGCATCCATCAAGGGGAACTGGACTGACTCCAAGAGTGGTATGTTCTAGCTGAGGAAGCAGAGATTGATCAGGCCAAAAGACAATGATGTGGAGGGAGATCTTGGGGGAACTCACCAGCAGAGCAACCCTGTGAACCAACGAAGCAAGCACCAGCCACCCAGAGAATGATAGGATGTTTCAAATGCGGGAAGGAAGGACACCGCGCCACTGAGTGCTGCTCACGCACTCCCGTCCATAAACCTGACTGAGCCCTGGCCGGGAAGCCCGGAAAGACCCCATTAAAGCTGAAAGAGATGGCCATGAAAAGTGTGGAGGTTGCTGAATTCCCCACCCCATCCAAACAAGGGAAGGGAACTCCAACACCACCAAGAGAGCCACCCAACTCATCAGATAACAACTCTGAGGACGAACCCCTCGTAAGTGGACCCATCGCGCACCTCACCAGAACTGTAGAACTGTTTAGCCGCAGAATGCTCGAGAGGGTGGCACTCAGAGTACTAATAGACTCTGGCTGCACCCGTTGCTTCATTAGCCCAATGTTAGTGGGGAACTTAGGAATGCCGGTGAGTAGGCTGAAGAAATCGATCTCATTTGGTCAATTAGATGGGTCCATTGCAGGAGGGACATCAGCCACACTTGCCACACTGCCCGTCCAGCTCACCATAGGGGATCACAAAGAGACTATAACTGTAAGGACCCACTTCAATCCCACATCTTCAGAAAGTAGAACTTTTGGAAACAATTTCTTTCCCAGGTGTTAAATCCATCAATGTGAAAGGAAAGGTAACATCAGTCCAGCTCCATTTGTGCACGATCATTCCACAGCTCTTCACACCTCATTTTGAGGATGGAGAAATAAACCAGGTCCCGAAGGTTTGTATCTCTCCTCCCCTTTTTCCTAGATGTCTGGTTAGGGAGGAGAAGTTCAGAGGGATGCATAGTATAGGAGGCAATTTGTTACATTGTAATGGGTAGCAGACATGAAGGCGGATAAACAAAAGGTTACATTGTAGTGAATAGAGGAAGTGAAAGCAATAAACCCGCATGCATATCCCCCCTCCCCCTTGGGAGTATGGTAGAATCCAGGGAAAGGTGAGAATTGGTTTTAAGATCAGAAGGGATAGATAGAAAGGAAATATAACTGGATTCTGACATCCTGCCCCCCTTAAAAATAAGAGAGATCCACCTGCAGAGAAAACAAAACAGGTATAAAAGTTAGTCTGGTTTGTTGGGATATTCTGTATGAAACTTCTTTAGCAGTTTCAGAACTCTGACATGATGTTTATGGACCAATAAATGGGGGGAAGGTGTTTCCATGCTACTAGGTATTGAGTTGCCCCATAATACTTCCTAGAGTCTAGGATTTCCTTTATTTCGAAGTGTTGTTCTCCTTCAACCATGATTGGAGTTGGTGATTTGGGGGGAAATTTTGGCTGTAAGGGTGACTGTTGTTCTCTTTTCAGCAAACTGCAGTGAAAAATTGGGTGTATTTGCCTGAGATTTTTGGGTAGTTCTAATTCTACTGTTACTGGGTTTATGATTCTTTATGATTCTTTTAATTGAAAAAGGTCCTATATATTTTGGTCCATGTTTTTTGCAGGGTTGTAGGGATTTTAGATATTTTGTAGACTAATATACCATTTCTCCTACAATGAGTGGTATGGGTTCAACTCTCTTTTTATCTGCTTGTGCTTTGTATGCTTGCCTAGCTTCGTCTAAGGCTTTTCTAACTATTGGCCAGGTGTTTTGTAATTGTGCTATCCATTCTTTCAGTGATGGGATTGCTGGTTCATTTGGGATTAGTTCTGGCATAGGGTTGAAACTTTGCAGTCTGTAAATGTGCTGCACGAAATGTTTCACTAAGTTTTTTGTGGTGGGAATCTTTTGGCAAGGAATAAAGTGCACCTGTTTGGAAAACAAGCCCATAATCATCCAGATGACAGTGTTTCCATTGCTTTCTGGTAGTTCCACTATAAAATCCATGGCTATTTCCTTCCAGAGAGCTGAGGGATTCACCACTGGTTGTAACAGTCTGGGTGATTTCCCTTGTAACCTCTTAGCAGTTGCGCACATTGGGCAGCTGGCTACATAACTTTCTATGTCCTTTTTCATGGATGGCCACCAAAATTGCCTTTTAATTAAATGTAATCTTTTTACAAATCCAAAATACCATGCTGATTTTGTGTCATGGGCTAGCTGCATGAGCGTGACCCTCTGGGTGGCTGGTATGTATAACTTTCCCCCCACCCATGGCAGTCCGTCCTTGATTGTGCACACGTGTCTATTTTTCTGGAACCATTCATCTGTTTCCAAAGTTTTCTAGAATTCGATTCTGGTTTGGCTACTCAGCTACAGTTTTAATTTAGCTTGGGCTCTGGTGGTTACTGGCGCTGCGAGTTGTGGTTCCGGCATAAGTGGTTTAGAATTGGTGGCTCGCATGCTGTTATATTGGGGCATGAGAGACAGTGCATCTGCCAGGAAGTTCTTCCCCCCATGGCAAGTGCTTGAGCGTGAAATGGAATTGGTGAAAATGCTGGGACCAGCGAGCTTGCTTGGCAGTGAGGTTCCTGGGTGTTTTCAAGGCTTCCATCCATACCTGAAAAGGGATTTTATTTCCTTCAAGGAACTGGCGCCATGTAAGTAATGACCAACGTACCCCATATGCCTCTTTTTCCCACACGGGCCAGTGCTGTTCCGTTTCGGTTAGTTTCTTGGATGTATACGCGCAGGATTGCAATACCCCTTCATCATTTTCTTGTAATAGTACAGCCCCCATTGCCACATCACTTGTGTCCGCCTGTATTATGAAGGATTTATCTGTGACTGGATGCCTCAGTACAGGTTCGGCAGAAAAAAGTCTCTTTAATCTCTCAAACGCTGCTTGGCATTGCATTGTCCATTTTAGTGGCTGGCTAGGTTTCACTGAGGATTCTCCCTTTGTTTTTAGTAAGTACATGAGGGGCAGGGCTATTTGGGAAATGAGGGGATGAATTGGCAGTAAAAGTCTGCAAAACCCAGGAAACTTTGCAACTGCTTCCTTGTGCGAGGTGGTGCCCATTCTAGTACTGCTCTGACCTTCTCAGGGTCCATTTCAATGCCCTGTGGGGATATGCGATAACCCAGGTAGTCTATTCTTTCCTGGTGGAATTCGCATTTCGATATTTGACATATAGGTGGGCAGCTCGCAGTTTCTTTAAAACTACTCTGACTAGGTTGATATGTTCATCTTTGGATTCAGTGAAGATAAGGATGTTATCTAATAAACCAGGACACCCTTAAATAGGTGCTCCCTTAGTACCTCATTGATTAATTGCATAAATACTGCAGGGCCCCCTTGTAGTCCAAACAACAAAACTTTGAATTGGTAGCACCCCATTGGGCAATTAAATGCGGTTTTCTATTCATCCCCTTCCTTAATTCCAACTTGGTAATACACTTTCCTTAGGTCTAGTTTGGTGAATTTTTTTCCTTTCGAGAGGTGGGATAACATGTCCTTCATGAGGGGTAGGGGGTATAGGGCACGGTAATCCATACTCAAGCGTAAAGTGCCATCTTTCTTCTCTCTAAAGCGGACCGGGGCAGCTACTTTAGGCTTAGTAGGTTCGATAAATCCCTTTTCTAGGCTTTTATTTATGAATCTTTCCATTTCCTCCTTTTCCTTCAGGCTCATGGAGTATAATCCAGGCTTGAATTCTATGGCACAATCCATGGGTCGGTGAGGGAGAAGTTCATCCGCCCTCTCCTCACTGGAAACTTCAGCAAGGTCTTGGTATTCATCTGGTATTTCAGGTAGACCCCTTTCTTCTCCCATTGATGCTTTCTCCATTCTTAATTTTGGTAGGACTCCTTGGGTTTTTAAGTCCATAGGATCCCCCTTTGAGAAATTGAGTTCTGTCGTCCTCCAATTTACCCATGGGTTCCATTTCTTTAACCATTCCAGCCCTAGGATCACTGGGCATTCCATGCCTGGGGTCATTACAAATGTTATGTCTTCCTCATGGTTCCCCAGGGATAGGTGGACTGATAATGTGCCCCCTGCTATGGACCCATCTAACTGGCCAAATGATATTGTGTTGGAATATTCGTGAGCAGGAAGAGTCATGTGGTAACTCAGTCAGCCAATGTGAGAAATGTGAGAAAAGTGCTACTGAGTCTGTGCAAAAAGGGTATTGAGTTAGGAGCTGGATTTTTTTTATTCAGTCTCTGTATCTCTCTGTAAGAAGTCTTCATTGTGCTATGTTGCTGTAAAGAAGAATGTATGGTATTGTAAATATTTTGATATGAATATAAAGAGATTATTTGAATCAACTAAATGCAGTCAATTGTGAGAGCTTCTGATTTATTTTTACCAACAGAGAAATTAAAATTCTTTAACAGGTTATGGGGCCAGAGCTTACTAAGGACTGCATTGTAATTTAAAGCTGGAAGAAATTGCCTGTGTTTAGAAAGTATAAGAACAAGGCAGAATAAGCAGAATGGCTGCAATGGAATTTAAGAAAAGCTCTGTGCCTCATTTTGGTCAGAAGAATTACATTGTGTGGGCTGCAAAAATGGAATGTTTGCTGAAAGCTAAAGAGCTGTGGTATATCGTAGAAAATCCACCACAGGTGTTTGCAGCTGCTGATCAGAAAAGTCATGATCGAGCAATGGCTTATCTCATCTTGAATTTAGATTATGAACAATTTCTAAATGTTGCAAATTTAAAGACTGCAAAGGAGATTTGGTTGAAGTTGAGAGCTGTGCATGTGAATGTTTCTGCATGCAATATAGTGCAATTGTCAAGAAAAATTTACAGGGCCTGT
The DNA here is from genome assembly GCA_034064705.1 of Bothrops alternatus. Classification (NCBI taxonomy): domain Eukaryota; kingdom Metazoa; phylum Chordata; class Lepidosauria; order Squamata; family Viperidae; genus Bothrops; species Bothrops alternatus. The sequence continues at coordinate 14,341,812 of JARGCV010000085.1, forward strand.
TTGCAATCAGGGGAATCTGTGGAACAGCATTTAAATAAAATGCAAAGTTTATTTTTGGACTTAGAACAACATGGGATTAAATTCCCCGAGTCCCAGAAGGTTTTATTGGTGTTGAACAGTTTAGATAAAACCTGGGACACAGTTTCTGTGATATTTGAGTGCAAAGAAGAGCAAGAATTAAATTTTGAGGCTTTAAAGGCATGTTTGCATAATGAAGAAAAGCGCCATTTTAGGAGCAGCCACGAGGAGGCAAAATTCCTGAGGAGGGGGTCCAGACTGCAAGTCTCCAGAGAAGGAACAAGCAGCAGATGGGACCAAGTTGCAACAAAGGAAAAATTGTGCAAGCAGAGGGCTCAGCAAGAGAAAAATTGCTACGTTTGTGGTGCAAGCACACATCTGAAAAAGAACTGTTTGCAGAGGAACAATTTGCAGTGAAGGACATTTGTGCAAGTAAAGAAGACTGATTTGCAAAAGGAACATTTTGGTGTTGCAAAAGTTTGCTATAGCAACAACAGAAATAAGTGGCTAATAGGTAGTGGGGAAAGTCAAACCATTGTTAATGACTCTGAATTATTTTGCAGGTTTGTTCCAGTAGCACAAGAAGCTATGGCTTTGGCAAATGGCCAGAAAGCAAAAGTCATCGGAAGAGGCGATGTAAAAAATCCATATTTGGAATCAAAGTTTACCAA